>OY294046.1:23526156-23676563 GCA_958510825.1 Brachypterus glaber
GGTCTAGTCTTTAGTCTTTACACATGTTTTTTTTGGGGTGTTACGGGTATATTTCGTTACAAGCGAGTCATGTCCGGGTATACTCTTAATAGATTTTGTAAAATTATTTACATGTCAAATTTTGAGGTGTCTCGGAAATGCAAAAACTTTCTAAAAATTTTCGCCTGCGGCGCTAAGCATAATAACTTGTGTTTTAAGGGGTTTCACCTACTTATTTGAAAATTAATTAAAATAATTGGCTTTTCAAATTCTTAGAAATTGTTTATCCTAAAGACTGTAACCTGTAAAAATTTTCGCCTACGGCGCTAAACTTAATTATTTACATTTTAAATTCTGATTAAGATTTCTAGGAAATTTTGCTTGCGGCGCTTAACAAGATAAGAGGTTTTCTCTACTCATTTGCAATTTTATAAAATAGTTTTCTTTTTGAATTCTTAAAAATTGCTTATTCTGTAAAACTGTGAACTGTAAAAATAATTGCCTGTTTCGCTAAACTTGTTAGGCAGTAATGTGATATTAATATTGTAATTACAATTTTAATTAATATATTTTATAAAATTATTTATATGTCTGCAAGTTCTGATGTGTCTGGGAAATGCGAAAATTTAGGATTTTCTTATTTCCTTCTTTTTAATAAATTGTTTTTCAAATTTCGACGTGGAAAATTGAAAATTCTAATCAAAATTGACTGCAGCGCTAAACTTGCTTACCAAAATTGCAAAAAAGTCTGGCTACACCCTGCACCGTTTACTGTTAAAAAGCTAAATAGGCCATAAATAGACCATAAAAAAATACTGTGGCCGTCCCTGGTTCAGCCCCTCCCCCCAAGAAAAATCCTGGGTGCGCCACTGTCAATTTTATCCTCTCAAATGTATGCCCGCCCATTTTTGCATATAATATGCAAATATCGCAAATAGATTTTTTTCTTCAAAAAATCTGAATATGTTTTATATTTTTACTTTTTTAGTGGGCTAGAATAGTTTTAGTGGTCGAAAGGGGAGTAAGTCCGCCAGAAAGGCTGAAACAAATGATGGTATACTCGCAACCTATGTCTGATGGGAAAAGAGCGTTAGTTCTACGTTTAAACCAATCGGTAATAGCTATAATGATTATTTTAGGGCACTGGATCGGTAGGTTTTTTCGGGTATGTAGGTAGTTTACATTATTGGACTGCAGCGATTCATGCATCGCTGGGCAACCGAGAAAATTCCCGGTAGACCACCTTATATATCAAAGACATAGTGGGACTTAATAAATACACAAAGAAAGAACAAAAAGCAGGATCTATGTTATGAAATTAATGTAAATGCCTTTTTTTGTGTATATTCCTGAAAATTTTACCAAGGATATGCCAAGGAGCGAAATTTTTTTTCACTCTTATTTAGAAAATAACAATAATGTTGATTCCTTCAAGTTTAAACAGTTTGGTCAAATTCAGGTTAGGCATGGATCATTATAATTTATCATCTTATATAATAAAAAAAGTTAAAAACCCAATACTGACACCCCTAACATGTTATTGTTAACAACTAAATTGTTGTGTTGAAGAGGGCGTGTTTTCTGAGTCCCTGAAGGTCTCGAGGGTCATTCTCATTCACAAGGGTGGTCCAGTTACAACTAACAATTTTAGACCCATTTCCTTAGTTCATGTTTCTCTATAATTTTTGAAAATATATTAAAGCAGCAAATACTTGAGCATTTCGAGTAAAACAATCTTTTTTATATAAATCAATTTGGATTTGGTGAGAAAAAAATCCACAAAATATGCTTTTATAAAACTGCTTGAGACTATCACAGAGAAACAGAAACTGGGTGAATATGTGGGGGTGACCCTTCTAGACCTTCAGTCTGAAGGCTTTAGAAGGTATTTGATTGTGTCTGTAGTATGGTGCAAAGCAAAGAAGAAGTAATTTAACATAAGGCAATTGCATTAAATAATTATAAAATATTAACATTCAATATAATTCAAAATTCTGAAATTGACTGTTCCATGACATATTCGTTCTGTCCAAGTCATACAGGTGATAGGTAGTTGTAAGACTTAGCCATACCAAGACCTAACTATACCACATTTTTCCCCACCAAATAAAGTTGAAAAATGATTGATTGCCTTTGAAAAGACTGGTAAATCTTTTTTTTTTTAATCTCCGAGAGATTGGTAGTTGATGGTTTTTCGTTGACAGGCGTTGGACGTTATCTTAACTGATCTGCATGTTTTCTTTTATGTTGTCCATCTATATCCACTATATATGAATAAGGAGTTGTCTGTTTAATAATTTTTCATGAAACAGAACCATTTCCAATTAAATTATTTACCCAAACATAATCATTCTCTTGAAAAATCTTATCGCTTGCTCCTTTATCATGTATTTGTTTTTGTCTCTGTTGTTCAAAATCTATTTTTCCAAAGTTATCTGGTTTAACTAAATCGAAGATTGTTCTTAGGGGATGACCAACAATTATTTCGCTAGGACATCGACCTGCCGAGCATTGGTTGGTGTTACGGTAAGAGAGTAATTCTGTAAACGTTCGTGTTGAGGTTTTGTTAGATTTGCTTGCGTTGATTCTTTCCTTAAAAGTTCTCACCGCTCTTTCAGCTATTCCATTGGTTTTTTGATGATAGGGTGTTGAACGTATATGGTATATTCCTTTAGATTTGCAAAACTTTTGAAAATCATCTGAAGTAAGTTGAGGACCATTGTCTGATACAATTATTTTTGGTTAACCAAGCCTTGAGAAAACTTCTGTAAGTGAAGCTATTGTTGTTTCTGAAGTAATATTTCGCAATGGTAAAACCTCCAACCTACGTGAGTAAGCGTCTATTATTATTAACCACATTTTGCCTTCGAAAATACCTGCAAAATCAATGTGTACTCTTGCCCATGGTTCAGGAGGTGCACTCCAAGGATATAGAGGGATTTTTGTGTCAGCTCTTTTCGATTCCTCACACGAAGAACAAGTGTTTACAATTTTATGATATCTTGATCAATCCCAGGCCAATAAAAACGAAGACGTACATTTGACTGCATTGCTGTTATACCTGGATGTCCGTCATGCAGCATGTTAAGAACGTTACTCTTTAGAAATTCTGGTATAGAAATTCGACCTTTCCATAAAAGTATTTTTTCTTCAAAAGATAACTCGTCACGCTTTTCATAAAAAGGCATTATGTCATTGGAAAGTAAGGATTTATTTGGCCAATAAGATTAAAATATTATGACTTGTTGAAACAGTTTGCCTCCTTCTACTTTAGACTTTAGTTATTTTTTGAAATGGGTAGCTGATAACAACGTAGATGTAATAGATGACTTCGTTTGGGTAAACCATATTCTTCTTCGGGTGAACCTTCTGTTGTGTTTAAGGGAACCCTGCTGAAAATGACGGGTCTGGGCGGGTATAAATGGTGCATAAACCGGACTTGAGCGGATTAAATTCACCCGCTCAAGTCCGGTCTATGCAACATTTATACCCGCGCAGACCCGTCATTTTCAATAGGGAAGTGGCAGTGCATCGGCTGGACTATTTTCTTTGCCTTCTTGATACTACTGTACAGTAAAATCGTATGTATTTAAAATCATGGCCCACCTCAGGAGACGATTGCTTGCTATTTTTGGTGTTTCTCTATCTTTACTGAAAATTCATTCTAGAGGTTTATGATCCGTTAATAAAGTAAAATGTCTTCCGTACCAAAAATGATGAAATCTTGTTACATTAAAAACTAACCCGAGTGCTTCCTTGTCTATGACTGACTAAGAACGGCTCATGCTCCCTTTATACTAGCGTCACTAGTTACGACCAGTGGTAATTCGGAATTATAATATACTAGTGTATCTGAAGAGGTATTGATTTCAGTTTTTGAAAAAGTTTCTGATTATCGCTTGTCTGCTATAGTATGTTATTAAAGCAAAAATGACCTAAGTTTGCTTACATTGAGGGACTTGGCATGTTGTTAATAGCTTCTAAATGTTTTGTTGTTAGATATAATATGGGCGTTAATAACATGTCCCAAAAAGGTTACTTCATCTGTTAACCATGTGCATTTACTTTCTTGTGTTCTTAAACCTGCCTTTTGTAGTGTTTCTAAGACTTGCTTTAAACGTTGTAGATATAATTTTGGGAGAATTAGCTCAGCGGTCTAAGGCATGGATATAGCATTGACACTGAGCTAATGATCGTGAGTTCAAACCTCACTGGCGCCGATTGCCTTTTTCAGTTAATTAATAATTGAAATTTGGCGAAGGCGTACTCCCTAGATATATTGGTTCGAAAGTCAATTAAAGCCGGTGGTCCCCTCTACTACTGGCCCACACAAGTCCTGGACTTAGGGAATGCTTAATTAAGTAGAATAGTACGAGGTTAAAAAAAACATTAAAAAAAATTCTCTTGTTGGTGCTGTGATCAAAATGTCGTCCAAAAATACAACTACTCCGGGAATTCCTGCTACTAATTGATCCATGTAACGTTGAAACAATGCTGGTACAAAATTAACTCCAAAACGAAGTCGTTTGTATCTAAAGTATCCTTTATGTGTGATAATTACCAAATAAAAAGCTCTTTGCAGGAATTAAGTAAGTTTTTCAGTTCACTATCTGTCTTGTTCTTAAATTCTGATGTTGTTTCCGTATTTTTTTTTCGTAAATTCTGTTTTGTTTTCTACGTTATGTTGATTTATTTGTCTGACATTACATATCCGTGCTCCAGATGGTAGAGGTAGTTTATATGCCAATCTAAACCAAATAATAGAACATCATTGTAGTTTATTACATACAATGCCAAGGTAAGATAAAAGGCTCTAACTTTAACATTAAAGTAACCAAGAGTTACAATTTCAAGATCAGTATAAGCACATAAATTCCGTGTTGGTTTTAATTTAGGCTTTCCAAGTTTCTTCCAAATTGATTTACTGATAATTGAATGAACTGACCCAGGATCATATAACATTTCAAGTTTAAGTTTATTAACATATACGTCTAAAAGAACTTTTGTACCTGTCTTAATAGTACGAATATGCATGTATTTGATGAACTGCAACTGGCATTGTCACGATCATTGTCATTATCAGATTCCTCCAGTTCTTCATGTTCGTAGTTAAAATTACGTACAGGGTTATTCACAGAAGTGGTCTATTAAAATTTGGAGAACCAATAATTTTAAAACTGTGATATTTTGCACTTTGGGGTTTTTGTATATGGCAAATTGATGAAAAATATTTTCATGCTTGTGCCACTTCCTGTTGTACCGGAAGTGGAACTCAACGTTGATATTTAAATGAAACACCCTATATATTTTTTAATTTTTAAAATTCTTATTAAATTTGCTTTATTTTGATGTTCAAAACTTTTGTCTATCTTTGTTAGTTTTTAAGTTATTCTTCTTTATTCTTGAATTTGCTAATTTTTCGATAAAAACTTGAATAACTCAAAAACTACCAAAGTTTTTAACATCAAAATAAAGCAAATTTAATGAGAATTTTAAAAATTAAAAAATATGTAGGGTGTTCCATTTAAACATCAAAGTTGAGTGCCAAAAAGTCCAAACCAAGCATACAAATATTTTTAATTATTGATTATTTTTGATTCTAATTTATTATATTTGACGAATGTAAACCCTGTATGATGATAAATAAATGAATACAGAAAACTGAATATAGGTAAGTCAAAATATGGCCACCCAAAGCCAAAACTTAGCCTGTGCACCAGCAATACTCAAAACTGTTTTTTTCTTTATTACTTAAGTAAGAAAAAACAATTGTTTTTTCTTTATTACTTTTTGAAAATTGTGTTATGCAGAACAAAAAAAATAAAATATCAAAATATATCAAACCTAGTACCTAGAAAATTAACAAACTTTTTAATGATACTGGCAAGTTTTTTTTTTTCGCCTTCCCGCGGCCATCATTCTCCCAGTCGACAGTGGTAGTTTACACCCAGCAAGCTACCCACCTACCCTAACAAACCTACCTATCTAGTCTACCCTTCTAAGATAAGATGTCGTATCTAAAAAAAAATAAATAGATATAAACTGCTCAGCAAATAAAGCGGATCACTAAAAATATTGGCATTTTTTAAATCACTATATTTCAAAGACCGCTTGGCCGTGTTGAATGATTTTTCTTTTACCAAAGAGGCTGGTCTTTTGGCTTTAGTTCATTTCATTTCATAAAGATTTAAATAAATAATCATTTACAGGGAGAAAATAATTTTATTTTAATATATTTATAAAGGGTGCACCGAAATAAGTGCGAGTATGTTTTCTTAGGCAAAGTTGTTGAATGTCCCGTTTTTGCAAAAATTATTTTTGTAAAGTCTTAACTACTTATTTTTATAGAACGTTTCATTCTTATTAATTTGTTTTTTTTCTAAACATGTCCAAGTCTTTTTTTTCAGAGCTATGAAGGTTTTGGTAAGAGTGTGACAACTTTACCTAAGAAAACATACTTGCGCTTATTTCGGTGCACCCTATATAAATAAGTAATTTTATAAATCTTTATCATTGTAAATTAAAGCCAAAAGACCAGTCTTTTAGGTAAAATTTAAAAAATGTAATTTTTTTAATGATCAACTTCATTTCCCGAGCAGTTTATATAGGGGGTATATCAAAACTCACGTTAAAAAGTTTACATTTTAATTTATACCTGAAATTTTGCTCAAATTTTCTACATTATAGGGGGAAGTGGAAAAATACCGTGCCCTAAGGGAAAAGCTTGATAAACAATATAAATAAATAAATATAAAATAAAATATAAATGAAATATAGTTAATATTACTTATGATGAATCTCATATATGTTTACAGTAAACAGTTTACTACAATTTTATCCCATAAAGCAGTATTATTATAAAATAAAATATACAGGGTTACTGGTTATTCGATACATTCCTTTGGAGATGTGATGGGAAAGAAGATAAGTAGTAAATTAACCTTAATATGCATTATACAAAACTCAGTAGATTTTGAGATATTTCAACTTTATTTTTTTTCTTAAAAGAGTAGATCTTAATGTCTTAAGGTTAATTTACAAAAAATCTTTTTTACATTTTTTTAACTTTCATACCGGATTGCTGTAAAGTAGATTTTTTGGAAATTAACTCTTAAGACATTAAGATCTACTCTTTTAAGAAAAAATAAAATAAAATTGAAATATCTCAAATCTATTGAGTTTTGTATAATGCATATTAAGGTTAAATACTCCTTACCTTCTTTCGAACCAGTAACCCTGTATATATAAAAAAATTAAAACTGAAAAGATGTATTTGCGCGGAATTTCCTCCAGGTAATTTCGCGCAGCTTGTACGGGAATGCCGCACAGGCGTATTGTAATGCTTAACAATTATTGAGTGAATAGACTTTATTAAATTATAATAAAAAGGTACTTTATGAAGTAAAAGTACAAAAATTAAATAGCGTGGTAAAGTTAACTATTAAATAATAAAATAAAATCAAAAACTAAAAAATATAAACAACTCAAAACTTTTCATTGTTTCTTCAAATTCTTCACACACTAAACATACAGTGTGATCCATAACTGGCATGCCAAAATTTAAGAGGTGATTCTAGATCCAAAAATATAAAAAAAGTTCCTATAAAGGTTGGTCCGGAAATGAGCCCTAAGGGATCTAGGGCCCTTTAAAATTGTAATAAAAATAAGGTTTTTAATTAATAACTCGGGTACCGTTTAAGCTAGAGCGGCGAGCTTTTGCATGTATACTAGTATTAATAAGGGCAATAAGTTTATGTTAATTTATTTTTTTAATTTATCCAGAGGCGTGCCCAGACGGACAAAATATATGAGGCTTAAAACATTTTTGCCCCAAACTTTTCTATGTGTATGTTTTTTGGATTTGTTGTAAAAAATATAGATTTCTAGAGTAAAAATACATATAAAATATCAATATAGTGTAACACTGTAGGAGCAACCGTTATCAAAAAAAAATGCAATTAAGAGGAAGTAACATTTTGTGCTAACAAAAACGTTACTTTTTAAAAGGCTATTACTCCTTTAATATTAAATTTAGGTGTTTTGGTGTATAATACTTTTTTGCTCAGTTTTAAATGAAGAATCACCCTGCAGCATTAAAATTTTATTGGTGCTTTTTTTTTTTGTTCCCCATTCAATACGTCATCTTCGAAGGGCCGTAGCTCCCTTAGGGCTCATTTCCGGACCAACCTTTATAGAAACTTTTTTTCATATTTTTGGATGTAGAATCACCTCTTAAATTTCGGTACGCGAGTTCTGGAACAGGCTGTATGTAATATCAATATAGTGTAATTCATCATTGATGTAAAAAGTCAACCAAAAAGTGTAAAACTAATCAAGTTACAGCTTATTTTAGAGGGCTATTTAATTAGATCAACGCACAGTGAAAAAAATCTAACTTACGCAAGGTGCAATCTTAACTAAATGGTGGACGGTTTTTTACAGTTGTATTACGATATGGCGTAAACAGTTTCTTTTTTTTAGAATAACCTAATATTTTAAATATTTATACACATAAAGTTACCCGCTGCGCGGTATTCCCCTCCTTTTTCCTAAATCCAAATCTCGTACACACTGTTTTTTTTTTTTTATTTATATATTTTAGGATGAAGATAAAGAAGAAATGAAAGAAATATTGGAAATGAAAAGGAGACATGAGAGAAGTATCAAAAAACGCCAAGCAACACAAACAAGTCCAACTAAAATGAAAATATAATATTTATACTTATTTATAAGGAGACATGACATAATTAAAAAAATTGGTGTAAAAAAAAAACCGTTTTTATTTCTTTAAAAATAGCACTGCCCCCATCCCCTAAGTGCTTTACGTATTTTAAGTTTTAAGGATCAAAGTATTCATTTACCGAGGGCTCATAAAAACGGCTCTGGTAGAAAATAGAGCTGGTTCTAATAGCGCTGTTGAAAACAGCGTGTCTTTAAAGAGCGCTTGTACAAAATAGCGAGTTACAAAAGAACGCGTGTACTAAACAGCGTGTAACACATAAGCGCGTAAGAAAATAGCGCGTCGATAAAATAGCGTGGATAAATTATAAAACGCGTGACAAAAGTGATAAAAAAAAACCTTTTTATGAAATGTCGACATTCACAGGAGAATGTCCGAAAACTAAAATAATGGGGGGGGCGTTGGTTTACGTTAACGTTGTTTTTTTTTGGTTTTTGGCTGGTTTGGTGTTTTTTGTTTTTTTTTTTTTTTTGCGTTGATTTACATTAACGTTGGTTTTGTGCCTGTTTTTTTTTTTTTTTAGTTTTTCGGACATTCTCCGGAGAATGTCGACATTCCCCAGATTTCGGTCTTTCACAGAAACATCCATGAACGTAGAGAACATCTATACCCATTTTGTATTATGGTCTGTTTTTTCAAGCAAGATAGTAAATTAAAAATCGCACAGTAAATATTTTTACAACAGGTTCGAATAGTATATGTTTGTGTATAGAATATAGTTATGTTTTATAAAACAAACTACGCAGTATATTCGCACATCCAATATTCGAATCTGTTTTGAAAATATTTACTGTGCGATTTTTAATTTACTATCTTTCTTGATGAAACAGACCATAGTAGGTATTTCTTTGTTTTTTTTTGTAAAAATGACTGGTTATTCATTTTTGCATTTAACAAAATAGTATATTGTTTTACTAAGAGGAAAAGTGAAGCTTTTACTAGTCTGTAGAATTTACGGACGACGCGAAGCGGAGTCCGGAAACTACAGACGAGTAAAAAAAAGCACTTTTCCTCTGAGTGAAACATACTATTTTTTCTTCAAGCATCCTATATATTTTTTTAAATATTAATTTTTAATTTAATTTATTCAGTAATAAAGTATGTTTTTTTTTTTATTAAAATAGGCCAATAAAACCCTTTCGAAATAAACTTAAACCTTCCTTAGCTCATTTTAAATTTTTTTGTAGGCTAAATCGAACAGTTTTCGCGATTTTGATGGTAACTTGTCTAATGTAGCATTTGCAATTTCGGAGAGATTTGTAGGTGTATAAACCATATATTCTTCTTCAATCATTTTTAATCAATTTCACACAAGGTTTTTGCACAGAATCTCGAGTCAACCACCTGTTTACATAATAAACAAACAAGTTTGAAGTATGGCTGTCATCAAAGTCAAAGAGTGCTACCGCCAGTGGTGGTTTTGCTAACTTTTTTTTACGGCGTACAACAATGAACTCATTTTTTTACTTAATAAGGTTTTTTGACAGTATACCAGAAATGTTAAATATAATGCTGCTAATTTTATACTTTTATTTTTTTATACCATTATACAAAATTTAAGGCTGCTAATTTTATACTTTTATTTTTTTATACCAATATACAAAATTTAACCTATATTTTCATTTTTTTACTGTAAAAAAATAGATCACTTCTAACTAGTGTGTTCAGTTATAAAATATGAAAATTTTAGTACGCTTAAAGAAAAATCAAATTTCAATATACTGATGCGGTTCTGTTGACTGTCATGATTTTTAAAAATCATTGGTTACAAAGACAGTAAGACAGTTTAGACTTAATTTTTACTGAAACCTCTAACTGTTCATTTAAATATTATAAATAATATATTCTTCTGCTGGGAAATGACTCTGGCAGAAATAATAATCAGATATGATTATATATATATATATATATATAATAGTAATTCCTGGTTATAATAGCGCTTTTATATGTATTCATCTTACGGTTGTCAAGCGCTGTTTTTTACAATCAGTTTTGATAAGCGCTATTTAGTACGCGCCATTCTGAAATACGCTATTTTGACAAACGCTGTTTGGACACGCGCTTTTTAAACCACGCGCTGTTTCGGCACCCGCTTTTTCAACAAGCGCTATTTTGTAAAAGTGCTATTTTGAAACACGCTATTAAAACCAGCGCTCTTTTCTACCAGAGCCCATAAAAACTGGAATTAAAAAAAAACTTATTTTTAAAACAAGCCGTGAAGATATGTAATGCTACTCATTCCATTATATATTATTCACAGTAAATGGTATGGGAACGTTCAAGTATTACGTAACGCAAATTTTGATGATTTAGGACCCCCACCCCCCCTTGTAACGCTATTTTCCTATACCATTAACATGGGCGTAACACTCCAAAATGACCCCCACCCCCCCTAGGAGCGTTACGTAATACTTGAACGTTTCCTATAGTGCATTTTCCCAAAAAAAAAAATTTAAAAGGTCTTTTTGAAAAATGAAAAGTAATAGTATATTATGATCCAAGGACGAGAAATAATGTTTCCAATAAAATCCAAACCGCGTAAGACCGAGATTTATTTCTCGTCCGTGTATTATACGCTATTTTTCTTGTTCGCTTGTAAACTAAAAATAATAAGTAAAATTAGTTTTAATTTGGTTATGTCAGTTATCTGACAATTTTCCTTAAGGGACAGCAAAAGTACTTTAGCGGGCTGCAGCCCGCCAAAGTAAAACAAAAGATAAACTCGTTACAAAAGTGTCACTTTTAACTTAACATTTTTAACAGCAAAATGTCGCTTTGGAATACAAGCGAATAAAAAATATTTTTAAAAAAAAAAACTTAAAATTTTTCAAAAATTTTTGTTTTAATTTTCATTTTGCGAAAAACTAAAAATAAAAAAAAAATAAAAAAAAATTTCAAGAAAAAATTAAAAAAAAAATTTTTTAAAAACAAAAAATTTTTGATTTTTTTAATTTTCTTTTTGTGAAAAAGAAAAAAAATTGAAAACAAAATTTTTTGAAAATTATAGTTTTTTTTATTTTTTTTTAATTAACCCCCATAACTTTTTTTGTTTTTGGGGGAATTATTTTAAAAATTTATCCTTATAATAAAAGCAATTATTGTAGATGAGATACTAAACGACTGTAATCCTAGAACATCCATTTTAATCTTTAAATTTTTGAGGGAAGCTATGAAAATTCGAGCTTTTGCATGCAACGAATAAAACCATCGTATCCTTCATAATATAGGTACACTTATTTACTCATTTTATTTATTATTTTGTAACGATATAAATCGTCACTTTGTAATATAGCAAGGGTTAATTAAACTATTCGTTTACTTACGTTATAATTTATGTTTATTTTGTATATAAATAGTTACGTACGTACAGAACTATTTTGTATCTGGGACTATTTTGTAGCAGGAACTGAATTCTAACCATATAAGTCTCTATTCCATAGTTCTACCTGAAAATAACATAAAGAAAACATAATTAGAATATGATTTTTAATAATAAAGAATCATATGACTTATTTCTCTATAATACATTTGTCTATGGACTTACCTGGTTTTTATATGTTTCAGAGTCTATTGAGGGTTGGATTTCACTGGCTTTCATCTGTAGCTTGTCTCTCCTGGAAAGTTTCGTATGCTTATTCCTTCGGGATAATCTAGAATTTGTTGAAAATAGTTTGCTGGAACTGCTCACTTAGATTCAGTATTTTGTTTATACTTAGTTCACAGGGCACTTAGTATTTTGTTCGTATTTTTATTAGTTTTGCTGATAAACAATAAGTATTGTTTATATTTGTTTCTTAGAGTAATATTTTGAGGTTAGATATCACTAATACGGATTTATTAGGAAATATTCTTTTTAGTTATTATTTTTGGTGTAGTTTCCGTTACCTTTATTAGGAATCCTATACGGTAAAACTGTAGTTGATAATGACTTACATAGATGTCGCTAATAGTTCAGAAATAGGATTTTATTTACCTGAAGGGTTCATACTAGTGAATAAGGTCGATTTTCGTTCTTCTTGAAGCAACTCTGTTACAAAATGGTGGTGTCATTTTGACGAGTGTTTATTTTCTGTAATCATCGAAGTAATCCTTCATGTATTTTTATTTAAAGTTAGTGAAAATGAATATTTAAACAATGCGGAAGATATTGTAACTGTTATTTTCTACAATAACGCATTTATAACGTTTCGATGGACATCGAAGACTTAGTATGACACGTAAGTTAAGTTTTTCTGTTTCTTAGAATATTTCTGAGATATAATTATTGTTTTAGCACCATTATTACTACATTACTAGACCATTAATTAATCACTATTTCTATACCATTAATATGGAATTACATTAATTTAAGTTGAAGTTTATTTTGGTATATTTGATATACAAGTTCTCCGCATGGAGTGATGTTCTGTTGGAACATGGTTCTGTAATTTTCGGCATAGATAAATTCTATGTAACCGTCTAGCAGACAATTTTATATTGGACATAATTTTCAAAAGCATATTTTATCCCGGACAACATTTTCAATCGTACATTTTATCCTGGAAGATAATTTTTCCAAAGTAGATGGGACAGCCTATATTTTTTTTTCTTTCATTTGAGAAATGAATTCATCAGCATAGGGGAGACTTGTACAGATGGAGACGATGGAATTCATACCTCATGGATTTTGCAGAAACCAGCTAAGTACTCATTCTGAAAACTTTTGAAAGCAATATTTCATATTTAAAATTCTTTTATTTCAATATTCTTATAACTGTAAACTTTATCAGATCTGATATAGTATTGTTTAATACTATGTGCCCTTCTGGCTTTTGTTCATTTTTAGGTACTTATTTTTTTTAAAAACATTTAATCTCATTTATTAATTATTAAATATCATACTTTTGATTAAATGATTTCTAATTTAAGCATGACTTTTATACACTGCAAGAAATGATTGCTGTTTACATACATTTCTTGGTGCTTGCTGAACTTCTGAACATTTAAGTCGAATGATTTCTGAATTTAGTAATTTTTATTAAGATTTCTTTAATTATATCTTAATATAATTACACATATTTTTTATATATATTAATACATTACTTGATGTGCTTTCATTAAGTTTATTTATAATAAATTTCTCAAATGAATTATCTTATTTTATTTAGAGGTTATATTTTCTCAAACTGAAAAGCTTAAGTATTTACACTAGGTTGTTACTTACCTAAAGGAGTAAAAGCTAAAGTAACTGGCGCCCCTAACAACATTAATCAATTCTTTCTATTTTTCCCTTGCCCATACCCATTGCTCCGCTGTCAAAACTAGCCGTTGGCAGTGAACGTATTAATTACGGTACAATTTGTATTTAGATATAAATTTACTCCCATTTTCTTCTGGAAATTCCATAATGTTATCTTTATAAGAATCAGTCCAAACATTTTAGAGCCGATTAGTCTTTTTTTTTATTTTGTTGTTTTTGCAATTTTCTTAATAACCTTTTATACGAATGTAAAAAAACCCCCTGTAGTTTTCGCTGAATGTGTAATCATTCTCATTCCAAAGGTTTCAAACCCAAATACGCTAGATGAGTATAGACCAATAACTCTTACGAATACCGACTATAAGCTATATATGAAAATAATAAAAGATCGTTCCAACAAATTTTGCCAAATATATTTAGCGAAGAACAAAATTGCAACAGTGATAAATCCATTTTTAATAATTTAATAGGTTGTAGGGATGCTGTTTTAGAATATGAAAATGACCCACAGAAAAAAGCTGCAATTTTATCGATTGACATGCAGCAGGCCTTTGACAAAGTTCCGCATGAGTTTTTGTGGAAAATTATGTTGAAAATTGGTTTTGATGAAAATGTTATAAATGCAATTAAAAACGTGTACCAAATTGCCTCATCAAAAGTTCTTATAAATGGCTTCCTTTCTAACGGATTTGAGATTAATACATCAGTGAGACAGGGATGCCCAATGTCCATGATTCTTTTTAATTTATATTTAGAGCCTTTCCTAAAATTAGTTAAAAATGCAGTTACTGGTATAACGATCAACAAAAGAAACATAAAAGCAAATGCATATGCGGACGATATCTACATTTTTATTAAATGTAAGACGGAATTGAATAATATGAATAAAATAATTAAAATTTTTGAAAAGGGTGCGAATGCCAAAATAAATTATCAGAAGTCAGTATTTTAACATTGGGAAGATGGGAAAAAGATGAATTAAAAGAAAGTAATTTTAAAATAGTGCAAGAACTAAAAGTTTTGGGTTTGACGGTGTGTAAAAATTTTGAAAACATGTACAAAATTAACTGGGAAAGAATTATTCATAATATTTAAATTTCGCTGTTTATAGACAGTTTTAGGAAACTAGACTTGATTAGAAAAGTTTGGTATGTGAATATTTATTTACTGCCTAAAATATGGTATACAGCTCATATACTACCCTTAAATAAAGATCTTAGTCAGAGGCTTGTTCTGTTAATCGGTAAATTTCTGTGGCAGGGTCATTTGTATCGGGTAAGCAGAGATCAACTCTACCTACCACCTGATAAAGCTGGATTGGGTCTTGTGCATATTGAAAGTAAAACACATGCTTTATTTATCAAAACTCAAATGTTAGCAGAAAATCCAAATTATAAAAAAATTAAAAACTCAATGTTAGAAGGTATATTTAATAAACAAAGGAAACTAAAATTTCATAATTTGCTTAACGATGTAGCTAAAAAAGGAATATGTTTAAATTTAAAAATAGATAATGATCTTAAAACAAAATATATTTATGAACTGCAAATTAAACAAATATGCAAAAAACCCTATATTGAGGGAAAATATCCCGCATTTCAATGGAAGCAAATATGGCAAGTGTGCTTGAATAGATTTATTAGTACAAAATGGAGGTCTGCGGTGTACCGGGCAATAAATGAAAAATATACAGTTGGCGAAAAAATGTCTAGACATAACGTGACTAATAACATGCGTTGTAATATATGTGGACAAACAGATACACTGTTACATAGAATTATAGAGTGCAAAAATGCAAAAATTACATGGGAATGGATAAAAGATATAATTAGGAAAAAGTTTGGGTTGTCTTTAAATATAAATGTTGTAATAACAGAAATATTTTGTATAAAATTTAATACAAATAAAGATAAAAATGCGTTTATGTGGTATATGTCAGCAATTATTTATTATAATTTAGAAATGGGGGAAGGTTTGGAATCCTTCAAAAATATGTTGCGACAGGACAGATTTATTAAAATTAAAAATGGTCAAGCAGACTATTTGGGAAATGGAATTTTTGCATTTTAGTGTACATGCCTCTACAGCTATGTTGAAATGATGTATTGTATTTATGTTAAATAAAATAGTATCTATTGTAATTAAAAATGTATTTAATAAAGATATTAAAAAAAAAAATAACCTAATAATACCTAGTTTAGGAAATATAAATTAATAGCACCTAGTTTAGGAAATATTTTTGTTTTACTTTTGTTCATGTTAGAAATAACGAATAAATGAATTTGAATTTGAATAAAAGCAATTGTTCCTAAAAAACTTACGTTAATCCGATTTTTTTTCAGCTTTTTTCGATTTTTTTAAAAGTTTAACCCCCCATAACTTTTTTGTTTTTGGGGGATTACTTTCAAAAACAATACTTATCTTCCTCTCGTAGAACTTGATTTTTCCTGAAAATTTCAAGTCGATTATTCGTTCTTGAGTTATCGTGTACACAAAAACGTAACATCAGCACACGACCTCCCAAATGGAAATAGTTAAAAAAAAAACAAACTTAGGTGATTATAAATCATGTGAGCAAAGGGTCTGTAATATTCAAAACCTCTGAGAACGAAACCCTAATGAGCGCCAGTTCGTAAATAGTGGTAAAAGTTCTTCCGCAGACTGCATGCTAAACAACAATAACAAACTGCAAATTCTTTTGAACCAATCTAATAGTGTTTTTGTTGCTGATTTCGATTTTATTTAGATCAAATCTCTGTATGTTTCCATTTTTAAGAAAAACCGTTCCAAAATTTTATAAAAATTAAAATATGTCATATAAACTAAGTTTGCTATTTTTTTAAAACCTATTTCCATCTGTGAGGACGTGTCAGACGGACGGACAGACAGACATTTAAAAAAAGAGTTGATTATTTTTTCATCAAACAAATTTATATCCAAGAATTTTTTGTCTAGGAAGATTTTTGAATTTTTTTGAAAATTCGGAACTGCCGTACCTATATTTATTATTCTAGCACTGGCGCTGTGAATAATATAAGTTATTATATTATTCACTGTGAATAATATCAGTTATTATATTATTCACAGCGCCAGCCAGTAATTATTAATAACTAAATAAACACTTAAAACTATATTTCAGTAACCGGTCTGTTATGTCGACTCTGTTATTGCACTTGGAAGGTAAAAAGAACAATTTTTGAAAAAATAGAATTTATTGTTTTGAAAACACGATGCTCCTCATCATTAGATCATATATAGGTACATAGATGCGCCTTGAGTCCACGTCAAACCGAAATGTTTTCATTGCTATATCCAGGTAGATTTCACCTTCCCGCTTCTGGTCTGTTTACAAATATGTTACACTTCACCTCCTCGCAACCTCTCCGCTATAGTGGTTTGTTTACAATTGGCTTTGTATATGTTCTACATAAAACAAATCAACATTAATGATATATTTATGTATAAACGATCTAATTCCTCAACAGATATAAAGCTAAACTTTATTGATGCAAAAATCTGCTTTGAAAAATTGAAAGAGGGTTGACTAGGAATTATAAAACCCAGGGGTTATTTTAAGCTTTTTCCCACTGCACCAATTAACAAAGCGTGCGGCCCATTTACCAAAATTGCAAATGGTTCGAAATATTGGAATCTGAGTTGATTTTTTTTAAATGAGCAAAAAAGCGACACAATATTTTTTTGCAAGTTGTAAGGTAAAAAGCTACAAAAATGTGCGTAAGTTTTTTAAGCTTAAATGCTATTAAATTAAAAACTAGAAAGTCTTGTTACCCTATAAAAAGTTTTGGATTCAAACAGATAGATTCGGATACAAATTGAATACGCAAACGATAGATAATGTATTTGTTTTAATCCGTAGCTTATTAAAATGAATCCGAACTAATCAGTCTTAATTCCCCTATCAAAAATCTTGCATACAACCTCGTAAAACCTCACACAACATTTATGAGAATAATTTAATTTATAAATACGAGGTTTAAAGGTATCATGCTACTGCAGTAACCCATAACTATTTATTTATTTATTCAAATCTACGTTAATACAAAATATTTTTTCTAAATAACTTAAATTATACCGTGCGATTATAAAGTGCCGAACACTTTTTAATACATTCGCGATGAGTAAAATGCAAGAAAGCTGTGCGCGTTTTACTGGCCACCGAGCTGTTGTACGTAGCAATCATATGGGCTTGTCGCGCACAACTCTAACAGAGGCGTGGCTTCATACGAAGAGTATTTTCTTTTCAAACTGTTCGGCACTTTGTAATCGCACTGTATATTTACATATTGCACCTATAGGTTCTCGACAACTATAGTTGTCAAGCACCTGTATGTGTCGTAGCTACATAGAAGTTTTTATTGTGTTTACATTTATTTTATAAATTTTATACAGGGTTATTCAGAAATAAGTTTGAGAAATTTAAGAGGTGATTCTACGTTAAAAAATATGAAAAAAAGTTTCTATAAAGGTAGGTCCGGAAATGAGTCCTAAGGGAGCTATAGCTCTTTAAAATTGTAATAAAAATAAGGTTTTTAATTAATAACTTTTATACCCTTTAAGCTAGAGCGACGAGCTTTTGTATGTATACTAGTATTAATAAGGGCAATAAGAAATGTTAATTTATTTTTTTAAATTTATCCAGAGGCATGCCTAGACGGACAAAATATTCAAGGCTTAAAACATTTTTGCCCTAAAATTTTTTATGTATATTTTTTTGGATTTTTTTGTAATAAATATAGATTTCTTTAGTAAAAATGTCATATAGATAACACTGTAGGAACAACCGGTTTCAAAAAAAATGCAATTAAGAGGAAGTAACATTTTGTGCCACTAGAAATAATAATAAAATAATGTTTATTTATTTAGAAATCCTAATATTTTACAATTTAAAATTACAAAAGAGACTATAACCTATATATAAATTAAATTAATAAAGTAAATAAATAATTAATAAAAATAGCAATCACAAATAAAATAAATAATTAATAAAAATAGCAATCACAAATCAAATAAATACCTAATAAATACCTAATCGATTACCGTTAAGAAAAATTATAATTGCCCGTTTAAATTGATTAATAGTTGGACTACTCTTTATATTCACTGGCAAATTGTTAAACTGGTCTAGACCATTAACAATTAGAGATTTAGCAGAATTTCTAGATCTTACATTTTTAATGTGAAAATCAGAATTTGCTCTAGTGGGGTAAGTATGAAAGTCATTGTTAAATGACACGAACTCTTTAAAGTATGTGGGTAGTAAACCTTTTTTTAGTTTAAAAATAAAAACCATAGTACGAAACATCAACCTGTCTGCAACTGACAGCCATTGCAAGGAGTTAAGCATTACTCTTATTGGTTTGGACTTTTAACACGTAACACTGAACGCATACCCCTATTTTGCAATGCCTGAAGTTGATTGACACAGTTTTTGTCTAATAAGTATAGAATACTAGAACAGTAGTCAAAGTGAGGTTGTATAATAACATTATACACCTTTATCCTATAATTAAGTGACAAACTGTTGGATACTCTATAAAAGAAAAACAACTTATTTGAAATCTTTTGGTAAACAAAATCAAAGTGACTTTTAAATGTTAAAGAACTGTCAATAAAAAAGCCCAAATATTTTATTTCATTTACAAATTCAATCTTTTCACCGCCAATATCAAGTGATATAGAGTTTAAATCAATTTGGTTATATTTATATGGGGTGGTGATAATCATTGCTTTGGTTTTAAGTGTGTTTAACTTTAATTTATTTACAGAAAAATATTTTTGAATTTTTGCCAGTATTATTTTAATCCTCATGATTGTTGATGCTAGATTCTTGTGAGAAGCTGCCAACAGCGTGACATCAGCAAACAGGTTAATAAAATCCAAGCCCTCCAAAAAATTAATGTCGTTTAGGAAAATAATAAATAGAATCAGGCCTAGCACCCTTCCATGAGGTAACCCAAATATATTTGAAGCTCTGGACGAGAACGACTTACCTATTCTTACTCGTTGAAACCTGTTAGTTAAGTAGTCTATAAACCAATCCAACACACTCCCTGACAATTCATAATACCTAAGCTTTTTAATTAAAACGGACCTGTCTATAGTTTCAAATGCAAGTTTTAAATCCAGGAATACAGCAACAATATATTTTCCTTCCTCGAGCAAGATTTTCCACTTAGAGATAGTTAATTGCAGAGCAGTCTCACATGAGTGTCCAGATCTAAACCCTGATTGATAACCCTTAAACAAGTCATCATCAAAATATTTAATTAATTGATGATAAACCGCCAATTATAGTATTTTTTTCAATATCAGGAAGTGTGTTAATTGGTCTAAAGTCAACAGCCTCCTTGGAGGCTGTAACTTTGGAAATAGGGACAATCGTACTAAGCTTCAAACTATTTGGGAATTTACCATATTTAAGGGAGCAGTAAATACACCCCTAAAACATCAAATGTGTTTCTTAAAAAGTTAATATTTAATACCTCATTACATTTAACCCTTCGTTTGGCGCGCGGTCTACGATCGTAGACCATGCTGGGTAACTTTTTACACGGAGTGTTTACGCTTGCGCCCCTTCGAGTAGCTGTGCATTAGGCATCAATCTATTAGATCACTTTGAATGGGTATAATATTGTTTTTATTCATATTGAAACCTGCCTGGTCTACAATTGTAGACCGCGCGCCTAACCACGATACCTTTTTTATTTTTGCATTTTTTTATTTTGTGTAAGTTTTTATGGTTTCTTTTTTTGAATATTGTTTTTCAAGGTTAGTTTATTAGTTTAAAGATAAATTAAAGATACAATATGTCTTTACCACCAAAATAAATAGCGGTTTATAGGAAGACACTGGCACGAGTCTTTTTGGGCATGAAAGAGCTCATTGTTTTTGATAAATAAGGTAATTTTCTGTTCTATAAAACTAAAAATTACTTTGGACACTAAATGTGCCTAAGAAGGGAAAATGAATAAATTAAAAAAAATGCTCAAAATATCATAAATACGATTGCAAAGAGCACATGTACAAGGCGCATGAGTTACTAAAATATTGCATGATTTCGAGTCAAATTTTATAACATTCTTTTCTTTTAATTTAGGTGTTTTTTATTTTTTTATAATCGTACATGTTAAAAAAAACAAATGTTTTAGTTTCAGAAAGTTTTTAAAGTTATTTTTATTTTTTTTTACAAATTACCGTACAGATGTAAAATATATGTTAAAATTGTATATCATTTTTTTTTTACCCTTAACACTTACTAAAACAATAATAATTTGAAAAAAAATATGTAAATAACTTTTAAATACAACCAAATAAATAACATAAGATATTTGGTTTTTAAAAATATAAATGTGTTTTTTTTAAACAAAAAATAAAATGGTCTACAAGTGTAGACCGCGCGTGCCTAAACACGTTACAAAAAGAGGCGCGCCTAACGAAGGGTTAAACTTATCTGAAAGAGAAAATATAATTTTTCTTAAGTCAGCAATAGACAACATCCTAAAATTAGAAAAAGACAAAGGTACATTTAAATAATCATCACATTTCCATTCATCACAGACAACAATAGTCAACAATATCACTTATACTAATAATATAAAACATGCTAAAATTCTCAGCAATTTCATCAACCGACTATCACAGATTTATTTATTTATCAATTTCAAATACAACACCCCTTTCAAAAGAAATTTTACTTTTTAAAAGGCTCTGCATCACAGATTTTACATATTTCGTATGTGAAATCTGTGCTCTGCATGTATCAATCGCACAACTGCATTTAAATTTCTTGAGTAGTTCGAATGTACCACCGATATATATACATCAGAGACCACAATATATATCACAGAACACCCACCAGAAACCCAGGCTCCATGTTAAAGTTAGGCAACACATAATACCACAAATGTTATGTGTCGCCGCCCTATGAATGATATGCAAACCAAACAGCAGCTGCCACATAATGGCGGCTTATTCAAATTAAAATTATTTGGACCATTACTTTGATTAAGGCATTCGAGAAAATTGCCGAACGCCTAAATCAAAATAATGGTTGTGTGGGTAACAAAAAATACAAAAAATTAAAATATTTTTTTTTTTAACTTTTTTATTTGTTATATATTTTTTGCTTGAGTAGGAGTGCCAAATTTTGTAGAAACGCCTAGGGACAAAGCCTTTTTTTTTCGGAGGTCGAGGGGTGTTGTTTTTGTTTTTTTTTGGAGGGGTGTCAAATTTTGTAGAAACGCTCAGGGACAAAGCTTTTTTCTCGGGGGATGTTTTTTTTCTTTTGGTGGTGGCGCCAAATTTTGTAGAAACGGGACACAAAGTGTTTTTATTTTCTTTTGGTAGGGGCGCCAAAATTTGAAATTTTAAATGATAAATTGTAATTTGGAAAGGAAAAAAAAATAAACATTTTTAATAGCTGGGGCCCCCTAGGCTAGAAATCTTACTAGCCTTGGGCTTCTCAGTCCGACACTGGATGCTGACTACCCGAAGTTGAATTGTATCTTCCTTTGTCCGTCTTGCCTCATCTCCAACTTTTCCAAAACAAGAGGTATTTAAATAATTGGACAAGTACGACTTTGTTACTAACGAATAGTTAATTATTATTTCAGGGTGAAAATAATTTTTTTTTAAGAAATTATGCGCATATCTAGGGGGGCTAAAATAATAAAAAAATACTGCTGTTGACAAAAAAAACAGATATGATATAAGGAGGTCTGTGTGGTTAACAAAGATCCCTAGAGACCAGGTGTTATAAACCCTGTACTGAACTAGCGGGGCCTAAAATAATAAAAAATACTGCGGTTGACAACCAAAACAGGGATGATATAAGAGGTCTGTGTAGTTAACAAACGCCCTTACTAAGGGACTCCTTAGAGATCAGGTTTTGAGGGCTATGAACCCCGTACTGAACGAACAAAACTAAACAAAAACAAACTAAGCAGAACTAAAATAAACTAAATAAACGTGGGGCATTTTGGCATTATATGTTAATTTTCTTATATACTTGCTAGAGGCTGGCTGGAAAAATATTATTTATGTCAATGTTCATGTTGAAACCAAATAGGGTCCATAAATTTTCTATACAGTTTTTTTCTCTAAAGGCTGATTGGACCCTTGTAGAAACTTTGTACCCTTTGTGCTCAGGCCTTTATGGCATATATAGTAATGATTTTATTTAAAAATACTCGCACTAGCAGAAAACAAATACTAGATTGTGACCTTTCAATAAAGAACAAATTTCATGACATAAATTAAAATTATCAACGGCTTTCTAGTAGTAAATAATAAAGCAATATTAAGCGATATTTATTAATGTATTTAAAGAAATTCAGGTGTACTTACTTTTAATAAAAAAATCTATGACCGTTGTTGCTTCTAACTAACTTCTTTTGGTCTTATCACCTATCTATCCAATCAAACATTCGTTTATTCATTCCATAGTACCGTAATTAGTAAAACATAATTGTTATTTTGGTTTATATTTATAATTATTGCTAGCTTTTTAACTTTACTTACTTTTATTTACTTGTTAAAGAACAGGCGCCAAAAGCAACAGTAATTATAGGTTATGTCAAACAGAAATCGTGACGGTCCAAGGTTGGTGAGTAAAAACAAAAAAAAACATTATATTATAATAAACTACATGTTTAAGGACAAAAAATGTAAAAATAAATAATAACAATAAAAATAAAAACATATAAATAGTTAAATTCAACGAGGGGATTGACAAGCGCCGAATTGCAGCTCTCTGTGCAGGAGTTTGTTTTTTTTTTCTTGGTTTGGACTGAAAAAAAAACATTATATTATAATAAACTACATGTTTAAGTACAAAAAATGTAATAATAAATAATAACAATAAAAATAAAAACATATAAATAGTTAAATTCAACGAGGGGATTGACAAGCACCGAATTGCAGGAGTTTTTTGTTGTTTTTTTTTCTTGGTTTGGACTTTTTTTTTAATGAGGGGGCCTTGGTTTACATTAACGTTGGTTTGGCGCCTGTTTGGTGTTTTTTTTGTTGTAAAAATATGTTTTTGATTTAAAATAACATATTGAAAAGCGGTCAGCGCATGCACATAAGCGCTCTTGGGGATTGAGGGGTCGAGCCAACCTTGTTTTTTATATGTCGACTAAAACACCTAGCGCCATCTAAGAATAATATGAGAACTATTTCTTCCTAGTTGTTAGGTCTGAACCCCCTGATATATATTCTGTACTCTGTGGTCTTTGAACTTCGTGTGTCAAAATTGCAAAATAAGAGCAAAAATGAAGTGATATCAATATTAAAATAAAAATCAGGTATTTAAATAAACTTATTATTTATTTTAGTAAATCTAATATATTTTAATACTTTTTTTAAAGAAAGTAAATTATTAAAGGTTAATTTTTGGAAAAATGGTTAAGCAATGACCTTAGGTTATAATAAGCGGAATACTATAATTTACATTATATTTATTAATTAAATTTTTAAATAGGAATGTCAATAGAAAACAATGAAACAGTGCAATGTTACCCACTTTTACAAAACACAGAAGAAAAAAATATTTTTTTCTCTGGCAATCACATAGATTTAAAACATGTGCATAAAAATCCTGTGATTCAAAAAAGTGATAGTGATGATTACTACACTCCAAGAAGTAGTTATTACGAAGGGATTAATCACCACATCAGTGATGAAAGTAACCCTACTACAAGTGATATTTCAGCTATGTCTGTAATAAGTTTGTACCAAAGTGCTGAAAATTTAGAAGATACTATGAATACGTTAAGGTAAAAGTCCTACTAAAAGAAAATTAATAACAAAAGCTGGGTTTCATCAAAAAACTGTGTAAAAATAATGTTTTATAATAATATGTGACTAATATTTGCTTGAATATTTATACTTATTAACCATTAGGTACCCTAATCTAAAAAAAGTTTTATCCCTGGACAAAAATTTTTATGAATAAATAAAACTTTACTCCTGATGGAAAATGTTGATGACTAAAAAAAAAGATACTCGACTCTGAAAAAAAGCTTACCCCTGATGACAAATTTTGATGACTAAAAGGTACTTTACCCTTGATGAAAAATTAACATATTTCCCAACTGTACTGTACCACCCAGTTTTCCCTACTAGTAAATTTGAAAATTTGATGATTAAAAAACAACAAAACTCATTGCCTCCACAAATTTCCCAACTACCCAATATTATAGAGTATCCCAGCTCCCTGAGGACATCCCTGAGATCATGAACCATAATTTTACAATCTGGACAGTAGTAGATTTTCCTAACTGGAGCATGGTTGGGGAAGTAGCGCCTCCCCTTACCCCCCATTGTGTCATTCCTGATTACCATAGTCATATAATATACATATTATGCATTACTTAATAGGTAATAATAGTAATTATATACCAAGGTAGAGAAGACATTTTTTTTAGCCAAGCTTATTAAATCCCAAACTGTGTAGCAGGGATTTAAGAGTGCGAGGCTATAATAGCCTTCTCTACCATAGTTTATAAATTAGTTTTTTCACTACTAGCACTACTTAACTATTTTTATTCAAATAATAAAATAAATTATGAACAGAAATTATATTTCTTGAAATTTTCATAAAAATCAAGTAGAGGAAAGTCGCCTAATTTCGGATACCATTTACAATGTATTCAATATTTAATACTCGGTATTACTTTTTGATATTTTTTTTATATAACCAGATACAACTTATTATAGCGAACCATGATTTATTATAAAAGCAATTTTATTACAGTTTATTTTTTCCAAAAAACACGGTTAAAAAAAATCAGCGCATTTTTGTGCATTTGAAAAAGGGCTCCTAATTTCGGACATATCCGAAAAATTTTTTTCAAGAGTAGATCTGGATCCCATTGCTTATGTTTCTTGTTATTCCTTCACATTTAAGACGTAATTTAATCATTAAGCGATTTTCTACGAAATACTATAGGAACTATAATTTTAGATTCCCAATTTCGAATATCTTAGTATCTTAGGTAATTTTCGTTTTTTCAAAATTGTTTATCTTAGTTTGTTGTATCATTATAAAAATAATAATTAATGGTTGGTTATCCTGAATAATAATTACCTTGCGGATATCCGAAATTGGGAATCAAATGCACAAAAATGGTCTATCCGAAATTAGGCAACTTTCTGCTTTTTAGATTAGAAATTTGTAGAATGTTTACGTTTTCAAATTGCTTAATTATGAATAGTGGATCAACTTAACTAACATCATAACTTACCCAAGACAGAATCACGAACTTTTATAAGGATTATTTATAAAATAAACAAGCATAATAATGCAACTGAGCACAAAACTGCCATTTGCAATATAAACGATTTGTGCTGCCATTTAAAGGGGAGAAGCTCTACACCATTATCATATTACAGGACGGATTTAGTTTGACTTTTGGCTTTACATAAAAGTAGGTTTCTGTTTACCTTTGCAGACAGTATCTTAAATACACTACTATCCGAAATTTGGAAACCATCCGAAATTAGGCGCATCTAGCCTTGAAAAAGTCCAAATGAAATTTGCTCAAATTGAACTGACGCTTAAAAATTTAGTTTTTTTTTAAATTGTTTCCATAATATTTAGCTAATTATTGATTGTATTAATTGGTAATAATTATAATTAATTATATTTAATAAATAAAAAGTTATTTAAAGCTATTTTCTTGGGTTTAATAAGTAAAAATTGCACAAAAAACTGATACATTTAAAGTGACAGAAATCAATTGTTTATAAAATTTACTCCTACTACACTCAAAAAATGTCATTGTAATTTTAATGTTTATTTGTAAATACATATTTGTTATTTATATCACCACCATTGGTATTTAATACTTTACTTGTGATATTAAATACTGCAATGTGTGTATTGTATACAAAATGTTGTCATACTAATATAGAGACTTTTCTACATTTTAATCCCCATGCAACATGTGTTTATTAATAGTAGCATGTTACAGTAAAAATTACTGTAACATTTGGTAAAGCATATCACACTTATAGTATGGTATACTTTGAGTTCTTTTTAAGTTGTATTACTGATCTAGTTGTATGTATGTAAGTATGTTACAGTATTCAGAAAAATTAACAACCGGTAAATAATAGCAACATTTTGATTAGTAATATTATAAAGATTGCAAACACACACAATAACACACTGATAAAATATTAGATCCTTCTTTTACTTTTCTCTGTATTATTACTAATCAAAATTTTGGTATTATTTACCAATTGTTATTTTATTAAATACTGTAACATACTTTAAACTAGATAGAGACGTGCAAAATGCGGGGGTGATTACACTTTTCTTGCCCCAAAACTTTTTTATCTGACATTTTCTCAATAAAATATTATTCTTTAATTAAAAATACATAGACCGTTTTGTTGTTGTTTATTTTAGATTAAAAAATTACTTTAAAATGCAAATTTTCATTTGTATCTTAAAAGATTGCGGGAGATCCCGATTGATTTTTATCCAACAATCTTCTACAATCCTTGAAAATTCTCTTTCACAATCAACTGCAATCCTCCAGAATCCTTCACAATCTTCTACAATCATCTGAAATCTTACCACAATCTTCATTAAAATTTTGTACTATCTTTTTGACAATCTTCTACAATTCTTTGCTTCTCACAATCCTTGGTACACTTTTTTTCAATAAATAATCCCCTCGATTTTTATATTAAAATATTCACCTAACAATGGCGTACATTTTTTAAAAAAGTCCAAACCATTCTCAATAAAATTGGACTTTTTAGGTGAAAATTTTACGTTCTGAGCACCCAAGATAGGAACTAAAAACTGCGCCAATAATTTTTTTAATAATACAGGGTGTTCTACATTAAAACGATAAAAAAACCTTCTATACACCTAGGTTCGAAATTTAGCTTTAAGAGTACCATCAATATGTACAATATATCGTGTCTTAAAAGTGTTGGTGGTCCCTATATGAACCACCTCCTTTAGGGTCATAATAGGCTAAACGGTCGCATGATTTTCACCGTTAGTGATAGTTCAGGATATTAAAAGTTGATGTAGTACTTTGTTAGACCACTTATTGCGCATGCTACTTTATGGCATGCAAAAATCAAGCAAGTGGTTCCATAAGGGACCACCAAACCATATCATAGGGTAATATCGTATATATGGTCAACACTGAAGCCCTCGATATGCTCCGAATGTAATGTAGGTTTATGTATTTTATGCTTTCAACCCTTTCCTAAGTAAATAACATAGATATCACCCATTACAAAAAAATTGTTTATTTTTCTAATCGAAAAGTGTCGAAATTCATTCGTTTAATGTGTTTTTAGATAAAGGTAACAAAAAAACTACAGTTTTCAAAAAAATAGTTTTGCGCCTTAAAGGGTTGAAAAGTAACACTTCCTGACTAAGCATAGCTCCCTTAAAATTTATTTGTGATCATTAAATGACACACAAATTTTGTGTACAGTTTTTGATGTAGAATCACCCAGCAGTATTAAATTTTTTTTCGGCGATTTTTTAGTTTCTATTTTTGATGCTCAGAAAGTAAAATTATCTTTAAATGTAATTTTCTCAAAAACGGTTGGTTCTACGGTGTTATACTATGTATTTTTAACCCAGGAATTATAGTCTGTTGACAAAATGTTATAAAACGGTTTAAAGTTACCAAATAAAAATTAAATAGGATGATAGCCTTTATCACTCTTAGGGCATGTGACAAAGTTGTTTATTGTTCACAACGTTCCAGAAATGTCCAAACCAGACCAGAACTTTTTTTTTCATATTTTTGCATGTATAATCATCTCCCAAAATTAATGATCCAATACCTGAAACATCCTATATATACAAGGTGTTTGAAGTCTTATGTAACATATTTTACATGATTTTACATAAAAAAACATGAAAACCCACTGTAGGAACATAGGTCCCGAAACAAACCCTAAGGGAGTTACGACCCTTTAAAATTTTAATAAAAATAATGTTTTTAATTATTAACCCTGATATCCTTTGAGATAGAGCGACAAGGTTTTGCATGTAAACTAAACCCATTTTCGTATAGTATTTTCATGTACTTATTTTAACCAGGGGCGTGCGAAACGGGGGGCCTTTTTTGCCCTAAATTTTTTTCTGTGTAACTTTTTTGTAAACAAAATGGGAGTCACACATAGCCAAAATAGTTAAAAGAGCCAATACACTTATATACCTAATACGTCTTGCCTTTAAGAATAAATCTTGTAACGATATAAATCGTCACTTTGTAATATTGCAAGGGTTAATTAAACTATTCGTTTACTTACGTTATAATTTATGTTTATTTTGTATATAAATAGTTACGTACGTACAGAACTATTTTGTATCTGGGACTATTTTGTAGCAGGAACTGAATTCTAACCATATAAGTCTCTATTCCATAGTTCTACCTGAAAATAACATAAAGAAAACATAATCAGAATATGATTTTTAATAATAAAGAATCATATGACTTATTTCTCTATAATACATTTGTCTATGGACTTACCTGGTTTTTATATGTTTCAGAGTCTATTGAGGGTTGGATTTCACTGGCTTTCATCTGTAGCTTGTCTCTCCTGGAAAGTTGTGTATGCTTATTCCTTCGGGATAATCCAGAATTTGTTGAAAATAGTTTGCTGGAACTGCTCACTTAGATTCAGTATTTTGTTTATACTTAGTTCACAGGACACTTAGTATTCTGTTCGTATTTTTTATTAGTTTTGCTGATAAACAATAAGTATTGTTTATATTTGTTTCTTAGAGTAATATTTTGAGGTTAGATATCACTAATACGGATTTATTAGGAAATATTCTTTTTGGTTATTATTTTTGGTGTCGTTGCCGTTACCTTTATTAGGAATCCTATACGGTAAAACTGTAGTTGATAATGACTTGCATAGATGTCGCTAATAGTTCAGAAATAGGATTTTATTTACCTGAAGGGTTCATACTAGTGAATAAGGTCGATTTTCCTCCTTCTTGAAGCAACTCTGTTACAAAATGGTGGTGTCATTTTGACGAGTGTTTATTTTCTGTAATCATCGAAGTAATCCTTCATGTATTTTTATTTAAAGTTAGTGAAAATGAATATTTAAACAATGCGGAAGATATTGTAACTGTTATTTTCTACAATTACGCATTTATAACGTTTCGATGGACATCGAAGACTTAGTATGACACGTAAGTTAAGTTTTTCTGTTTCTTAGAATATTTCTGAGATATAATTATTGTTTTAGCACCATTATTACTACATTACTAGACCATTAATTACCATTACTAGACCATTAAGCACCATTACTCACCATTTCTATACCATTAATATGGAATTACATTAATTTAAGTTGAAGTTTATTTTGGTATATTTGATATACAAGTTCTCCGCATGGAGTGATGTTCTGTTGGAACATGGTTCTGTATTTTTCGGCATAGATAAATTCTATATGACCGTCTAGCAGACAATTTTATATTGGACATAATTTTCAAAAGTATATTTTATCCCGGACAACATTTTCAATAATACATTTTATCCTGGAAGATGATTTTTCCAAAGTAGATGGGACAGCCTATATTTTTTTTTCTTTCATTTGAGAAATGAATTCATCAGCATAGGGGAGACTTGTACAGATGGAGACGATGGAATTCATACCTCATGGATTTTGCAGAAACCAGCTAAGTACTCTTTCTGAAAACTTTTGAAAGCAATATTTCATATTTTTAAATTCTTTTATTTCAATATTCTTATAACTGTAAACTTTATCAGATCTGATATAGTATTGTTTAATACTATATGCCCTTCTGGCTTTTGTTCATTTTTAGGTACTTATTTTTTTTAAACATTTAATCTCATTTATTAATTATTAAATATCATACTTTTGATTAAATGATTTCTAATTTAAGCATGACTTCTATACACTGCAAGAAATGATTGCTGTTTACATACATTTCTTGGTGCTTGCTGAACTTCATGTTTTCTTTATACATTTAAGTCGAATGATTTCTGAATTTAGTAATTTTTATTAAGATTTCTTTAATTATATCTTAATATAATTACACATATTTTTTTATATATATTAATACATTACTTGATGTGCTTTCATTAAGTTTATTTATAATAAATTTCTCAAATGAATTATCTTATTTTATTTAAGGGTTATATTTTCTCAAACTGAAAAGCTTAAGTATTTACACTAGGTTGTTACTTACCTAAAGGAGTAAAAGCTAAAGTAACTGGCACCCCTAACAACATTAATCAATTCTTTCTATTTTTCCCTTGCCCATACCCATTGCTCCGCTGTCAAAACTAGCCGTTGGCAGTGAACGTATTAATTACGGTACACTAATATTGGCACCCAAGAACGTGGTATTTGGATAGATAGAACACTTGTTTTTTTTTAATTTTACTCTATTTTTCTCAGTGTATTTTTTATAAAAATCTAAAGCTTATTTTTTTTTCAGTGTAACTTAATGTTCATTTTGAGAAAAACTACATATAACTGTTGAATAAAATATTTTTTGTTGAAAATTAAGTCAAATTAGAGTTAATCTGATAAGATATATCAGATATGTGTTTTTTATGTTTTTTCTGAATTTTATGGAATAACATGGAATAGAGAAATTTTGGCGTTGGTTCAGTTTTTCTAGAAATTATCGTTTATTCAATAGAAATAAATGGATAATAGGGTATTTATTTATGCGAAGGATATGAATAAATATTAGCTAATTTTGTAGTTTTGGAGACTATTTATAATTATTAATTTGTCCAATTGAGATAAATAATAATTTAGTATTTTTTTGACATATTTGGGAAATTTTCCAAAGTATGCAAAAACTTTGTTGAGCAGTGTACACAAAAAAAAAAATAATTTGTGGTACAGTATAAATATTTTATTATTAAAATAAATATTTTGAGTAAATTAAAGTTAATTTTGAAAAATAAATATTCAAAATGGACGATTTAGATAAAATGGAAATTCGATTTTTGACTGCAAAAATGGTAAAAATTTAGCAAAAATAGGTCTAGCTTTACGAACGTCTGTAAATGAAGTTACGGGGTATACGCCGGCATTTCTTAATTTTGGGAGGAATGTACCTATCACAGGAACTTATTATGGCAAAATGACATCAACTGATGGTGTTAAATTAGAACCTTTGGACAGAGACTCGTATAGCCAAGACTTGGGAAATCTTAAAGAGATTTTTGTTGATGTAAAGAAATATTTACATGAAGCTTATGAACGTAATAAGCGTACTTATGATTTGCGCAAGCGTGAAGTAAATTTTGATATAGGTGAAAAAGTTTGGAGACGAAACAAAGTACTCTCAGATGCTAGTAAAAGTTTTGCTGCAAAACTTGCTCCAAAGTACATACTTTGCAAAGTTGTTGCGAAAAAGTCAAAGTTAGTGTATATTTTGGAAAATGCAGATGGTCATAGAGGCGACTGGCATGTTAAAGATCTAAAGAAATATTTTGGATCAAATAGTGACATTTCAGTTGGCTAGCTTTTATTAAATAAGAATATATTCTTAGTATCATTCGGAATGATATTTAAAAAAATATCAATGTATTGAAAATATTTAAAGGGTAATAAAAAAACTTTTGTATATAGTAAAAAAAATATATATAAATATATTTTTTGTAGAAGAGAATTCTGGTGTACACAGTCAAGTCTTATTTCTATTTTTTTATCTTGATAAAACTTAGCTAAAAAGAAAAACAAAATTAATTATGACAATTACCTGATTATGACAATTACCTGATTATGACAATTACCTGATTATGACAATTACCTGTTTATGACACACACCGATAAAGTCCCAAAATTATGTTCTACATAAGAGTAGGCGAATGATACACGTAGTTATCAAGCTTAGCTATTGTTAATTATCAAGTAGTATTTCAAATGATTTACATAAAGTATTGTATTTTTTGTTGATTTATTAAATAAAATATAGTATATATTTTAGCTATTTAAGTTAAATAGTTATAGAGTTTGGTATAAAAATATTTTTTGTATATTAAATATTTTTATTATTTTTGGAGGGGGCATGTGTAACGATATAAATCGTCACTTTGTAATATAGCAAGGGTTAATTAAACTATTCGTTTACTTACGTTATAATTTATGTTTATTTTGTATATAAATAGTTACGTACGTACAGAACTATTTTGTATCTGGGACTATTTTGTAGCAGGAACTGAATTCTAACCATATAAGTCTCTATTCCATAGTTCTACCTGAAAATAACATAAAGAAAACATAATCAGAATATTTTTAATAATAAAGAATCATATGACTTATTTCTCTATAATACATTTGTCTATGGACTTACCTGGTTTTTATATGTTTCAGAGTCTATTGAGGGTTGGATTTCACTGGCTTTCATCTGTAGCTTGTCTCTCCTGGAAAGTTGTGTATGCTTATTCCTTCGGGATAATCCAGAATTTGTTGAAAATAGTTTGCTGGAACTGCTCACTTAGATTCAGTATTTTGTTTATACTTAGTTCACAGGACACTTAGTATTCTGTTCGTATTTTTTATTAGTTTTGCTGATAAACAATAAGTATTGTTTATATTTGTTTCTTAGAGTAATATTTTGAGGTTAGATATCACTAATACGGATTTATTAGGAAATATTCTTTTTGGTTATTATTTTTGGTGTCGTTGCCGTTACCTTTATTAGGAATCCTATACGGTAAAACTGTAGTTGATAATGACTTGCATAGATGTCGCTAATAGTTCAGAAATAGGATGTTATTTACCTGAAGGGTTCATACTAGTGAATAAGGTCGATTTTCCTCCTTCTTGAAGCAACTCTGTTACAAAATGGTGGTGTCATTTTGACGAGTGTTTATTTTCTGTAATCATCGAAGTAATCCTTCATGTATTTTTATTTAAAGTTAGTGAAAATGAATATTTAAACAATGCGGAAGATATTGTAACTGTTATTTTCTACAATTACGCATTTATAACGTTTCGATGGACATCGAAGACTTAGTATGACACGTAAGTTAAGTTTTTCTGTTTCTTAGAATATTTCTGAGATATAATTATTGTTTTAGCACCATTATTACTACATTACTAGACAATTAATTACCATTACTAGACCATTAAGCACCATTACTCACCATTTCTATACCATTAATATGGAATTACATTAATTTAAGTTGAAGTTTATTTTGGTATATTTGATATACAAGTTCTCCGCATGGAGTGATGTTCTGTTGGAACATGGTTCTGAATTTTTCGGCATAGATAAATTCTATATGACCGTCTAGCAGACAATTTTATATTGGACATAATTTTCAAAAGTATATTTTATCCCGGACAACATTTTCAATAATACATTTTATCCTGGAAGATGATTTTTCCAAAGTAGATGGGACAGCCTATATTTTTTTTTCTTTCATTTGAGAAATGAATTCATCAGCATAGGGGAGACTTGTACAGATGGAGACGATGGAATTCATACCTCATGGATTTTGCAGAAACCAGCTAAGTACTCTTTCTGAAAACTTTTGAAAGCAATATTTCATATTTTTAAATTCTTTTATTTCAATATTCTTATAACTGTAAACTTTATCAGATCTGATATAGTATTGTTTAATACTATATGCCCTTCTGGCTTTTGTTCATTTTTAGGTACTTATTTTTTTTAAACATTTAATCTCATTTATTAATTATTAAATATCATACTTTTGATTAAATGATTTCTAATTTAAGCATGACTTCTATACACTGCAAGAAATGATTGCTGTTTACATACATTTCTTGGTGCTTGCTGAACTTCATGTTTTCTTTATACATTTAAGTCGAATGATTTCTGAATTTAGTAATTTTTATTAAGATTTCTTTAATTATATCTTAATATAATTACACATATTTTTTTATATATATTAATACATTACTTGATGTGCTTTCATTAAGTTTATTTATAATAAATTTCTCAAATGAATTATCTTATTTTATTTAAGGGTTATATTTTCTCAAACTGAAAAGCTTAAGTATTTACACTAGGTTGTTACTTACCTAAAGGAGTAAAAGCTAAAGTAACTGGCGCCCCTAACAACATTAATCAATTCTTTCTATTTTTCCCTTGCCCATACCCATTGCTCCGCTGTCAAAACTAGCCGTTGGCAGTGAACGTATTAATTACGGTACAATCTGCTGCCAATATTCTAAGAATATATGTCATATGTAAGGCCTATTTTGGAATATGATGTGACAATATGGAGCCCATATTATGCTCATGATATGGAGCTTCTAGAAAAAGTTCAAAGAAAAATAACCAGGATGCCATTTGAACTCAGGGGACTGGAATATCCAGAGAGGCTGAAGTACATGAATTTAACAACATTAGCTGAAAGACGTCTCCGAGGTGATCTGATCCAGACCCATAAAATATTAAATGGTTACTACAACGTTAATTTGTACATATTTAACTTAAGTAACAATGTTAACCTAAGAGGTCACAATAGAAGGCTTACCAAAGAACGATGTTCCAAACTAGTCCGAAAAAATTCTTTAGCAAATAGAGTTGTCTATATGTGGAACTCTCTAAGTGTACATACTGTTTCGTCTGTAAGTGTTAATCAATTCAAAAATAGACTAGATGCTGAACTTTTAAGACTGAAAAACCAACTAGTACATTATCCAACATAATCTGTGATAAATGTGATATATGTTAGTATATAAGATATGTTAGTATATAAGATTTAAAATACTTTAAAATACTTTAATTTAATTATTTAATTTAACTTAGTTTAATTATTTTAAGTGTAAGATAGAAACAGTTTCATCGGCTATGCCGCCTACTGTACTGCAATAATAATAATAATAATAATAATTTTATTATTGGAATCCCTTAGGGTTCGTTTCCGGACCTATGTTCCTATAGTGGTTTTTCATGTTTTTTTAAAGTAGAACCATCTCCTTTAATAATCCTATGTAATAATTTATTAATAAAATCCCTTAGGGAAACCATAGAAACCTATAAAAAGGTTTTCGAGATGAATGTGAAAAAGTAAATATCTTTTATCCAACACCTTCACAGAAACACTTGTTTTGAGCACTATTTTAAATGTCAAAAGGAGTTTTTTTCCACTAGACACTAAAACATTTTTCACCCACTCTTTTACGTACAGCTTTTGATCTCACCCAAAATTAGTTACATACCCTATTAATTAAGTATTATAACTATTCTATAAATAGAAGCACGTTAACTAAACCATAAAAATTAAAGAAAACCCCAAATTATTCTTTAGTTTTTGAATAAAATACTGTTTTTATTAAAAATTCTGTCATTTTGACGTTTGTAAGAAATGTAAAACTAGTAATTGTTTATTTTTAATAGGCATACTTAGGCCATGGCTACCTATTATTTTAGTATTAAGAAAACTTAATCTTAATATTTTTGACATAATTTTTCGCAAAATTATAGATTTTTTATTTAAAAATAAAAGGTGTTGGATAAAATTAAATTCTCAACTCGTGTATTAAGTGATTTTATCCACTTAATACACTAGAAAATAACTATAAAACAGTATTGATTTTAATAATAAGTATTAAGTTGAAATCAAAACACACATAAACATAAACTATTATAATTTTAAATTAGTTTAGTTTATTTTTTTTAATTATGTAATTCTATACAGGAATTTACTAAAAAGCATAATACAATTTCTAACCCTTACATTGCCATGGCCGGGCCATGATGGCCCATGGGACCAGCTGGCCCTTGCATGCAGGTCTAAAAACCAGTGATTATAGATAGTTTCACATAGGATTTCCTATACAGATGTGAAAAGGCATAAAAATTTGTTGAGCCTGCAGGCTACATGTAATCTTATGAAGCCTGGCATAGCATCCTGGTTATTGAAAATCATATAATGTGTACACAATTTTCTTTTTACTTTGCATTCGGAATCTTATCTAAGATTTTTTTTTAATTTACCTTAAGGTTTGAATATTTTATGAGGATAAAAACCACTAATAGTGATAAATATAAATTTTAGTGGTTTTTATGTATTTCTCAAAAAACTGCGTATTTAAATGAATCATCAGCTGATCAGATAAATAATTATTTATTATTATTAATTATTATATTATAATATATAAAGATGAAAATTTATTCCAAGAGGCACATGACTTTAAATGGAATGTTTAAGGGAATAATTTAAAAAATCATTCTGTGTACTACTATTTTACTTAACTGGATTTCTAAAACATTTAGAATATTTTATTTTACTTTTCAATATATCATATTAAAAATATAATAAAATATTTCTGTCAACAAAACATAGGGCTGTAACCACATACAGTCTAGGGCCTTCACCATTGCAATGGGTGCATTTGAGGGTGGATTTCAGTTGGCCGACGTTCATCCGTAGGTATCTGGACCATGATTCTGTAGATTTTTCGTTATCACTTAATTTTTCATCTATTTTGGTCAAACTAGGTTTAGGTTTTTCCATGACCCTGTTAACGTCCTCGTGAAGTCCCTCTAAAAGGTATCGCAGAAATTCTTGAGCGTCCTGTTGTGTGTAGCCTATAAATCGGTGGGCGATACGCTGTATTTGGCTCTGGTATACTACCCGTTCAGACGAATTTTCTGACCACAACTTTTTTATCATATCGGCAAATTTCTTAATTAAAGCTCACTACTAGATTGGATCAAAAGATCCAAATGTTTCTACAGCTATAGGAACAAAGTAGTATCCTGTTGAAAGGAAACTATAATTTATAATTATTAATCTTTCTTAGTTCGGCTTTTTCGGCGGCTGCGCCATAGCTTTCTGCATTTATTTTTCTATAAGAAGGGACAAGGTGCCTGTAGTTGTGAAATCCTAAACAAGTCAGGGGGCATGTTTAAAAGGAATAAGCGTCATTCCATCGGGACGATTTCCATATTTTCGTGCATTTAAGCCTTTAGTTTCGAGTATGGGGTGAAATCCAATGGTTATAAGTGCTCGTCTGATGATTTCGTTAGATTTCGATGTCTTGTATGGCGGCCCTTGCTAAACTTGCAGGAAATTCCATGAGTACCTGAGCTAGGAAATCTCAATAATATATTTTACCTATGAAAATATCAGATTTGTCATCTATCAGATGTAATTTTGAAAAATTATATCAAGAAAATCTAAAATATATAATTATAAAATATTTGTCCATATACCAAACCATGTTTCAACATAATCAAGTACAAATATAACAGAAAATATGCAGATTTTTGCAAATAATTAGCAAACACGTAGAAAAATTCAGCATATTGGAAGATTCACAAAAGTTATAACATTTATTAGTACCACATATAAGTAAATGATATTTTTTTTACATATCTCTTTATTTTCTTTACTGTATATTACAATACATAATACCTAACTAGTTCTACAATTTTTATTATATCTGAGATTTATATAAACATAAAGCCAACTAAGTCTAAAACTAAATTACCTCACAGATATCTTTAAGACTGTGTTAAATCTAATGATTTGAAGAGTTCTAGATAATTTCTTTCTACAATATTTTTTCTTTCCTTTTTTAAGAATTCTACATACTTTTCCTTATTTTCCTCTACTTCAATAACAAAGTATACAACCGAAGAAACAAGCCGGAGCCAAACATTTTTTTCATCTTTGTCATTAATTTTTTCATTTAAGTTCTCATATATGTTGTGTTCTAGTGGACTATTTAGTTGCCTGGTTAAGAAATTATTCAACCAATCCCAAATATTTTTGCCATGTCCAAATTCTTTGATTTTGTGCATTATACTATCTAACTTGTTCTATTTCTTACTTACTGAGCCATGTTGTGCCTTTTGAGTTTATCTTGAGTAACTACGATTTCATTTAATACTTTAAATAGACAATTGTGTATTGATACATTCTGTTTTGAAAACACCCCATTTACTAACGGATACTTTTCTTGAATGCTTGGTATGTAATAAAGCCTTTTATATAATATTTCTAATGTATATTTTTTAATTAATAGAGTATACTAAAATTAAAACGACTAATTAAGTTAATATTTATTAAAGTAAAAAAATATCCTTAATCTACGTCAAAAAATCTGTCACAAAATTATGTTTTTAAAAGCATTTTTCTCCGAAACTCATTTAATTTGGCTGAAATTTTGCTAATTTAATTTTTACCCCCGAAATTACAAAATATCAACATTTGAGGAAGTTTGACTGTGGTCCAAGAACCCCACTATTTATGTGCCAGGTTCTTCAATTTATTGTGTTAAATTCTAAAAATAAATTATTTCATTATTTTTGTTTTTTTTTCGATGACCCCCGGTAAAATCTCCGTCACTGGCTTAAATCTAAAACTATTTTTATAACCCCCACATATTTGATAATATTGCGTATAAAAATTAGTCGTATATTTAGTATTTATATAAAAAAATAATTATTTTATAATATTATAATTAAAATATATCGAAAAAATGCGAAAAAATTTATTTTTTTGAATTTAGAAGGCTATAAATAGAAACGAATGAAGATATTTTAAATCCGCATTTTTTAGTTTAGAGTCTTATTAATAGAGAATCAATCCACGCAAAAAAATAAACCTTATTTTTTTTTATATACAACTATAAAGGCAAAGAAACCACTGTACCATAATCTCAAAAAAAAAACGAACTGTTAGAGAAAACGAAAAAAGGTTCCGAAATCAGCGCATCAAATATAGTCAGACGCAATTAAAAGGTCCCCGGCAAATAAAAAAATATTTTTTTGTAGAGCAGTGTTATTGGTAATTTTTACCAAAATAATCGCAGATGAGGAGTTAGGAAAAAAATTGAAGCCTACACATTTTTTTTTTCATAAAACGCCGAGATACAAATTTTTCTGTTTTTTTCTTGTCCACTTGTCCATTATTTAAGACGACGCACACAGGTAAAAAAAAGAACAAAATCACGAAGCGTCAAATGTTGAATATTTATAAAAAAATAAATGCAAGTGGTACATTGCATATACAATATCTTGCACTTAATTTTCTTTAGGGCTGTATTTTGTAAATTTTAAAACAGTGAGGTATCAAATCATAAAAAGGTATTATCTCCATATCTGGAAAAAAAATCAGATTTGATTTATTTTTTATACTTTTAGGTTAAAAACAATTAAACCTAAACAATAGAAAACTACTGTCACTTAATTTTTGGCGAAATTAGGCATAAATTATTTTTTTTTTAACAGCCTAATATGAAAGCTGAAAAAAAATTTTTGTGGTCAATTATGTAACTTTTTATAGGTACTGAATTTGAATCTAAATAATAAACACCCCCATTCCATTTATTTTTTTAAGTTACCCCTCTCCCGCCTAAGGGCGTGGGTGACAAAAAAATCTGCTTGATACTGAAGTTTAGTACCAAATTTGAAAAACCTATCTGTTACGGTTTCTGAGATATCGACTTGTAACAGTTAAAATGGCCCACTCGGTATGCAGTGTGACACTTAAATTTGATTTTTTACGCAAGGTAGCAAACATTTTCAAAAAAATGTATTGAAATCATTTAGAGGACACTATAAGGTTTATAAATATTCAACATTCGACGCTTCATGATTTTTTTTTCGTTTTTTTTTTTTGGGATTTTTTACCTGTGTGCGACGTTGGTAAAATTTTTGGTTGTTTTATCAACGAACTTTACGAAATTTGGAATAACGTACCTGCGTTTCATATATTTATTGGTCGTAAAAAGTCAAAATCGAAAGTAATAATTCGTATTTTTGTTTTTGATTTTTTTAATTTCTTTTTTGATTTTTTTTTGTACACAAAGGGCCGGGCCCGGGGAAACATTTTACCCGGCCCCTCCATTGTTCCAAAATAATTTTCCCGCCCAGGGTCGGCACTTTAAGGGAAGGAGGCCCCTACTGACAAAAAAGTGCCTACTAAGAAAATGGTCGTCAGCCTTCCATTAACTAAATTTTTGACGAACTATGTTAATTTCTATTTTTTTGAATTTAGAACTTTGAAACTGAAACTTTACAATTAAAAAAATAAGAAAGCCCAGCGTCGCAGGCGAAAATTTTCACAATTTAAGTTTAAAAATCTTAAATTTAAAAATAGAATAGAGTAGCGCATCAGGCGAAAATTTTTACGAATTTTAAGGTCTATGGCCCACTTGAAAAAGGCTCTGTATATTTACTTGTTTCGGCGCCCTTATCGTTCTGGAGGGAATAAATAAATTATTTTATAAATGTTTGTATCTCTTTAAAATCAAATAAAAATTTCATATGAAATTTTCGGCTAGGGCCCCCCTCCTTTGAGATATTCGCCCCTTAGATTAAAAATAAAAATAAAATCTAAGGGGCGAATATCTCAAAGGAGGGGCCCTAGTCGAAAATTTCATATGAACTTTTTGTTTCATTTTAATAAGATGCAAATATTTTTTAAATAATTTATAGCATTTTTGAAACAATATAAAAATATTTTTTTACGGGCCACCTGTCTTTGGATTAAAAAAGTACCTTTTTCTGGGAAACGCTTTATTTTATCGAATTTCTCATAGAGCACTTTTTTGATCAAAGTTGATCACAGAATGTAAAAAAATTAATCAAAAGTCTAAAATTTGTAACCCTAAAAACGTAGAGGTTTGGAACCATAACGGAATCCGCCCCTGATTTTTCTGATGACTTTCGAAACTTCTGTTTGGACTTTTTGGAAACATTCTGGGACACCCTGTATATTAAAAAAAACAAATTCATCGAAAATTCATAAAGTTATTCTAATTGTTTATAAGCGCAAAAATTCGAAAAATGTTTAAACAACTGCCTAGGCTCTCCTAATTAACGGATTTTAATTTTTCAAAGAGGATTTGAAAGTTTGAGCTTTCTTCTATATGTAATTAAATTTTCAAGTTTCTAAGGGCAAAATTGGATTGCAATTTTATTGTGCAATTATTGTGCAAAAACTATCACACCGATTTTGATGAAATTTGGTGTGATGATTCAGCACATCATAAAGTTTTCTTGGGCCAATTTTGAAGGTCCTACGTATACTTTAAGTATCCGAAAAAAATCACAAAAATATTTTTTTAACCCTTCTTTGTAATTTTTACTATTTTTGCAATAATAATAATTATTTATTCGAGTTACAACCAATTTTATGATGTATAAAATTCAATTACAATTTTTTTCCTCTTTAATATTTGTCTGAAATAAATAGTTCCAGAGATATATGAACGAAAAGGAGAAAAAAAATTAATATCTTCTCGATTTTGCAACATTTTGTTAAATAAAAAGTGAAGCCCACGGTTTATTTTATGCGCGTAGCGAAACTATAATTTCTAGTGATATTCTGGATCCATTGATCCAAAAATATAGCACACTATCCGATTTAATCAAACATGGGTGTTTCGAAACAGATACCGCCTGGTCTAAAAATTATACGCCCTTATGTGAATTATGTGTGTATCAGTAAACTACCCTTATTGGGATGGAACAGAATAAACTATAAAACTCCCCCTAAGCAATCCCCTAAAAATCTTAATTTTAAAGTTTGGCTTTGATCTGACAAACAGACGGAAAGACGGACGGTAGGACAACGAAAAACTGTTTTTTCGGATTAATCTTTAAACCTTAAAACAGACAAATACATAAAATTATGAAAAACTTTTTTTCGCCATATAGTCCAGGGATATGAAACTTTTGTCCTGACACTGATTCAACCAGTTTTTCAGGTAATACATGTGTATAGAAGCAAAACCTATGTATTTTGTGTGGTTTTTAAGATATTAACAATTAAAGGTCAGAAAATGTCTATTTTTGCACATTTTTGCATATCAGTAAAAAAGTTGATGTTTTTATCAACAATCAAAGTAACCTTCTGGTAGTAAATTAAAAAACCATCAAAATGTTTTTTTTTAAATGTCGATAGGATGATTTGTTGCTTAGAAAGCTGCAAAAAACGATCAAAATTTGCACATTATTCAACAAACAATAAATTTTGCAAAAATCAACCTTCGACTTTGTTATTGTGTAAAAAGTTGCGTCTTAAGGCGGCTTTTCACGGAGCAAGTTTGGTGCTATGCAATTTTGTTGCAAGAATGATGCAGTCACTGCGCATACCTCCAGGCATCTTTGATCCTATTTTCGACCCATTAAATTATTAGAACAAGTTCTATTTTTCGACGATTTTCACGCAAGATATATAGTTATTTTCGTGGTACCAACCTGGAAAAAAGTTACCAAATCAATTTCTTTTTACTAATATAGTAGCCACTGCACATGTTAATAATTATTATTAATAATAATAGGCCGGTCTCTGTTTAACTTGCAATATATAGCGTCAAACTTGCGTACAACTTGCTCCGTGAAAAGGCAAATGAATGTGCAATTGTCATCATGCTATATCTGACAGCAAACTTGCCTAGCACCAAACTTGCGTATAGTACTCAATATGTGGTTAAAATTTCAGAACCATTCATTCAATAGTTTTTGCAAAATTGCAATTGTTTATTCCAGATATATTTTTTGCGATAATATTATGCGTATAATAATGCAGATACAATGATTCTTATGAAAGGGGAAGAGTTGTTTAATCAAAAGAAATTATTAATTAAAAAAAATCGTTTTTAGCATTGCAAAATCCCTTTAAAAAAACACTGTAATTTTTACCTTTTTACTTTGATTGTTGATAAAAAACTTAACTTTTTTACTGGTATGCAAAAATGTACAAAAATAGAAATTTTCTTTAATTGTTAATATCTTAAAAACCACACCAAATCTACCGCAGAAAATAGATAGGTTTTGCTTTTTGTATTACCTGAAAAATTTGAGAGACCTCTGGTCTAGCCACTGTCCCCAACAGGGTATTTTTTTGCTCATATTCCTTTACTAATAACAATACTTTCTCCTCTCCGAGGTAGCTTGAAAGTAAATGTTGCTCTTCACAGTTTCATAAAATCCCTTGAGGGACGGGATTTTTCATTAACCTAATTTGATCATTTAATCACGCTTGTTTACAGCTGGCTACCATGCAATAATTTTACTAAAAACTAACAGTCCTATTGATTACATGCACTGACGCTTTTTTAAAACAAAAAACAAATATTTTTTGTATAGAAAAGTTGTGAAATCAAAGTTTTTTGTGAGTTGAAATTAGGCCCTTAGTTGCCAAGACATACAAGTTTATATTGCAGAGTTGGGCAACAATTACTTTATGATTACACTTCAATTACTTCTTATTAGGTATCTATAGATAGCAAGGGTGCGATATATTAAAAGTTTAAATCAGCACTTCACAAGAAATAATTAAGTATACTTAATTATTTCTTGTGCAGTGCAGATTTGAACTTTTAATACACAGGGTTATTCAGAAATAAGTTCGAGAAATTTAAGGGGTGATTTTACGTTAAAAAATATGAAAAAGAGTTCCTATAAAGGTTGGTCCTGAAATGAGTCCTAAGGGAGCTACGGCTCTTTAAAATTGCAATAAAAATAATGTTTTTAATTAATAACTTTTGCACCCTTTAAGCTGGGGCGATGAGTTTTTGCATGTATACTAGTATTAATAAGGCCAATAAGTTTATGTTAATTGATTTTTTTGAATTTATCCAGAGGCGTGCCTAGACGGACAAAATATCTGTGGCTTAACACATTTTTGCCCCAAACTTTTCTATGTATATATTTTTTGGATTTTTGATAAAAAATATAGATTCCTTGAGTAAAAATACATAAAAAATGCCATATAGTGTAACACTGTAGGAGCAACCGTTTTCAAAAAAATGCAATTTAGAGGAAGTAACATGTTGTGCCACTAAAAATGTTACTTTTTAAAACGCTATTACTCCTTTAATATTAAATTTAGGTGTTTTGGTGAAGAATACTTTTTTGCTTAGTTTTAAATGAAGAATCGCCCTGCAGTATTAAAATTTTATTGGTGCTTTTTTTGTTTCCCATTGAATATGTCCGTCTTCGAAGGGCCGCAGCTGCCTTAGGGCTCATTTCCGGACCAACCTTTATAGGAACTTTTTTTCATATTTTTTAACATAGAATCACCTCTTAAATTTCTCGAACTTATTTCTAAATAACTCTGTACAGTATACTTGATTAAGTATACTTAATTATTTCTTGTGTAGTGCAGATTTAAACTTTTAACATATCGCACCCTTGCTTCAAAAGTGACACAAGTTGTGTTACTTTTGAAACAAGTTGTGTCACTTTTGAAGCAAGGATGCGATATGATCAGGGTCGGACTGGCCTTACAGAACAACCCATGCGTTTTCACTCAGGCCGGCCCTCTATGGTCTAAGGTGGCTTTACTGAATCTTGGACCATGATATGGATAAAATAAATTTACTTGGCAGTCTACTTTTTATGCTTTTATTTATATGCAGATAGATTTCAAATTATAATTAATTGATTCATTAAAACATTGTTAAGTAAATTAGAAGTAATTTCAGTGTAATCATGAAGTAATCGGTTCCCAACTCTGATATATTAGCACATCATTATAAGGACTAATCTTAAATACTATGCTCAGGTGCGGTCATATGCCGGGCATCCCTGTTTGAAAAAAACCAAGTAGAGACCAGTAAAGACCAGAAGAAAACGAATCGGAATCTACTGGATCCTACTGGTCTCTACTTGGATTTTTTAACAGGGATGTGGGACCATGATTCCCTGACCATGCCTGGGTCTAAAAAGTCCAAACAATTTAATGCCAACGGACGCAGTTCAGGGAAAATGATTTAACTAATAGTTATTTGTTGTTATTTTTTTTACATTATGACTCCCCTGGCATATAACCGCCCCTGAATAGGCCTATAGGCACTTAAGATTGTCTCTGTTTTATATACTGTACTGTATGTTTAAAAAGTTGTTTATGCTTACAACTCTAGAGATTTTGAATTACAAAATCCTAAAAAATTGAAAGTGATGATCGTGAAAAGCGCTGAATATGAAAACCAAGAAGATGAGCCAGAGCCTGCATCAAATTCTAGTCAAAATGAAAGCAAAAAATACTCAAAATGTGATCCGGTAATATGTGCAAGACCAAAAATTTTTTTTAATGATGGCGTAAAGTCTGTAGATTTTGTGATCGTCTGGGACGGTTTTAACCAACATGCTAATTCTGAGGTGGCCTATAGGAAAAGGCAAATTTTTGAGGCCAATCTAATTAAGGAAGGATTAGATATACAATATGAAGCACAAGAATTAAATGGACTGAATTTTACAAAAGTAAGTAGTTTTGGAAAAAAATATCGTAGTTTTCACTGATTCAATGAGTATTTCATGTTTTAAATATGTATGGTAAAGTGGGGGATATTGATAAGATTTTTTTTAGTATTTTATTTATTATTAATTTTAATCACTACTAGTTGTCTAGGAAATTAAATACTGTATCAGTTTTATTAACGGTAGCTGCAGAAATATAAAGCGTTGCACTATGTGCCAACGTAGAAAAAAAGTGTTTAAAAATATGTTTTTGGTGAATTAATTCTTAAATGGTTTACAATACATAAATAACCATTTTTGAGTCAAAATTGAGTTTTATCATTGAAGGGTTCTGGGCAAAAAGGGTAAAATTTAAAATTAAAAATAATTAACCCCTGAATAAATGTATTGTTCTTGGACAATATTGAATTAAAACCATTCAATATATTAGATTACGAGCAAAAATTCATATCATTAGCTTAGACGGTTTCTGAGATATTAAACAAAAATCAAATTTTAGGGTGTCCTCTTCAAAGGACTGTGTTTTCGCCCAGAGGTATTTCAAAAACCACATTTAAATATTTTTTTGTTCATATATAATAATTTAGGAGCACTTTTAATATAAACAATTGAATAAACTTCTTTATTTTTTAAAATAATATTTTAAGCCTACCTGGAATAATGCTTTTTTTTCCACATAAAAATGCTTCCAATGTTTTCAGCTATCTAGTATTTACATATTTTAAGAACTGTGTATATTAGAATATTTTAGTGTATAAATTTTAAATGCGCACTAATGCGTGCTCAATTATTTTCAAATTTTATCATATAAAATATAAAAAAATTGTATTTTTTCCTACAAAAATGCTCTTAACTTCATTTTGGCTAACGTTGGATATCTAATATTTATACTACTTATGTAAGAACATTTTAATATAAAAATTATAAATGCGCGTCAGTGCGCGCGCAACTATAGTAAATTTTATTTGCGCTTGTCCTTAAAAAAATGGCCTAATGCTTTAATATAAAAGTAAGGCTTAAAAATTAATTTTACCTTAAATATTATGTTTATTCATTAAAGCTATGTTTGTACAATGATATTACCAAATTTTACTGAACAAAACAAGTATGTTTAAAAAAATGCTATTTTGGTATACACGCATTAGAATATAGTTTAAAATTAAATTTTATATCGGATTAGAAAAACGACTTGCGTTTAGACCGTAATTAACATGGCCCGGAATTGATGGGAGCGATGACGTCACGTTTTAGAAATTTTAGGGTTCCGGCCGACGGACACAGGTAAAAAGTTGCGGATTAAAAAAAAACCTAATTTTATTTTTTTTGGATTGTTTATAATTATCTAACTAGCGGTAATACAGGCTTAATGGAAAACAATTACCTGCTTTTGTCGATTTTTTACCTAAAAGGGTTTTAAATTGACGCAATTTCAAAACATCCCCCACACCTCCCTCCAATCCCTACTCCATCCCCCCGAATCCCCCTCCCACCTTCCTCGTCACACCCACAATTTCATGACAGATGCAAATCAGCATCAGTGAGCAGAGACTCACTCCCCCAATTATCCATTCAAACTAATTCAAATTTTAGATAAATGACCCATAGGCACTGAGCCTGTCTCTTAAAGACCAAACAAATTACAGAAGAAGCAATTTCAAAATTTGCTCATTTATAAAGTGATTTTTAAAGAAGAAAGTTCTAGTAAATATGGACCTCTTAATTGGAAAAGATATAGATCTATCTACTCCCAAAACAAACAAAGCTATTTGGCGTGACTACAGGTATTTTGAATACGCTCCATTAACGTCCGTAGATGTCGAAAAATCGTTTTCAAACTATAAATGGATTTATAGTGAAAATCGACGATCTTTAACTCCGGAACTTATGGAACAAATTTTGATAATTTACTTTTTTATGAGAAAAATTGAATAAAAAATCGTTTTATATTTTTTCGTTTCTTTTATATTTGCTTAAATAAATGTATATTTTAAACAATAGCAAACCTGAAAAATTATGAGATTTTTGACGGAACCCTAAAATGTGATGTCATAGCTCCCGGCGTTTCCGGGTCTTTTTTTTTGCATTTTTGCATGAATATTAATTATGCAAAAAACCAAAAAAAAAAACAAAATACCTGTGTCCGTCGGCCGGAACCCTAAAATTTCTAAAACGTGACGTCATCGCTCCCATCAATTCCGGGCCATGGTAATTAACTAAAAACGAAACCAATGTATTTTTACACGCAGAATAATCTAGTTATTTTTTTTTAGACGATTTTATGTTCTATTTATGAAATTTAGTTTTTCCTTTTTGGACACCAAAACAGGGCTTGGGCAGCATAGTGCGTTATATGAATGTAACCCTTTCCGCCATTTTTAATATAAAAGTTGATTACACAAAAATAAGATAAAGCTAATTTATTTTTTTTTACAAATTATGGAAAAAATATTTTTTATCTTTAGTGTAAATATTTTCCATTAAAAAATTTATGATTTATAAAACAACTGAAATAGTAATTTTAAAAATTACTGTAGGTAATAAAAGGCAGAATTTTTCACTTGACACCTAGCACCGTAACTGGATGCCAGTGAAAAATTGCCTACATTTTACACTGGCTGGACCATCTCCTGAAAAGATCTGCAGTTTTATAAATATTTCTTTTTAAATTTTACTAAAGGGCCTAAGGAGGCATCTGGACGTCACGAAGAATGAAAACTAAAATTAACCAAACCAAAAATGTGCTGGCCTTGTAAATAACCTGTGTGCATTTTTTAGATACATGCCCCTAAGGAAATATTGAGACGATACAGCGAAATACTGAAGTTAAGAATGCCTATGAAAGAGGTAGGTATTTTTTTATTAACTAAATGAAAATAATTAAATATTACAAGTAGTTAAAAAAAATATATAAACCGCAGTTGAGAACACTGTTATAGCTTCGCCTTTTATATAATATTATATGGTTTTCCAGCTAAGATAGATCAATCTACTTTTTGGCGTTATTATTAAAGCTATCGAAATAAAATATCTCAAAAACAAAAGCTAGTAGGTCATTCCGCGTCAACTGCTACCACACATCAAAAATTAAATTAGCAATTACTAGAGACTATTGTGCCTCTCACTTACACGCATCCTTCGTTACGAAGGTTGAAGCGTAATGTTGAGAGCGCGCTTGTCTATAGTGAAAATTATTACTATATTATTATTATGTTTATTATTATTATTATTATTACTATTACTATTATTAATATTATTATTATTATTATTATTATTATTAATGCGCTTACCACGGGGTTACCAAATTTGTATAGTTGGATAATGAATGAAACAGAAGACATTATGAATGACGTATAGTAAAAATTATTCCTATATTTTACATTGGCTATAAAATGGCAGATTTATTTTTTTTTTGTTTCATTTCCGGTTTCTTCAGAAGTGGCATAAATATGTTTTTTTTTTAAATGGGACACCCTGTAATAATTTTACATTTTTGAATTCAGCTGAAAATTCTATGTATTGATTGTTTTTTTTACTTTTTTTCGTTTTTATCGTATAAAAACGAGATGTACAATTTACCTTGTTTTTACTTACTTAAGCTTAAAAAAATATAAAACTAATATTATATAAAAAAAAACGTTTTTTTTTTTACTCTAAATAACCATTTTTTTATGTCCATGTAAACTTTATTTGTGTATTTTTCCTCTGTCTTTCTTATACCAAATGTATAAGAAGAAATAAGTAAAAAGTAGGTAAACGAAAACGAAAAAAAAAAAGAGTAAAAAACAATAATGGAAGGCATAGCGTAGTGGCTAGCGCGTGTAGGTACATAGCAAGCAATGGGAGGATTGGTGTAGTGGTCTACCGCGTCTGTACATGACAAGGCTACTAGCCAACTGGCGCGCCATGGTGTGAGTTGGATTCTCACTGGCGCCGATTTGCCTTTTTCAGTTAATTAATAACTGAAATTTGGAGAAGGCGTAAGTGAAGCGGACACTCCCTATAAAAACTGGTTCGAAAGTCAGTATAAAGCCGGTGGTTCCCTCTACTACTAGCCCACACAAGTCCTGGACTTAGGGGATGCTTAATTAAGTAATAATAATTAATAGAGAACCAATCCACATCAAAAAAGATTAATTAGGCCTATTTTTTTTTAGTACAACTATGGGCAAAAACACTGTGCATTAAATATAGCCAGATGCTACTAAAAGGTCCCCGGCAAATGAAATTTTTTTTTTTTGTAGAGCAGTGTAATTAACTATAATTATAATTTTTATAGTTTGTGTGGTGTACTGAAATAAATTTTACTTTGATAGCTTTATTAAAGTGAAAAACGAACGGTGTAATATAAATGATATAAAATGCGGTCCTAAAGTCACGCCCACCACCTTAAGAGTTGAGATATCGACAAATTTAAAACACATAATTAATACAACTATTTTTTGCATATAGCTGATATTTTCAGGTTTTAAATTGTGGACAGGAGGGCATGTGGGATAATTTTTATAAACGGATACATAATTTTTAGCTTGGTTTGGATGTTCTCTATTCGAACATATATTTTTTGATTTATTTTTATATTTTAATTTTTATTTTTTTTTTGCTAAAAAATACGATTTTTTATGTTTTTTTTTTTGTAAATTTTTATTGATATAATATAAAATTAGTTTAAAAGTATAATTTACGCTTTTGCATCAATTATTAATTTTCTAAAAACTTTTTTTAAAGAAATGTTGAGGAATATTCTCATTTTCAACCCTATTTTATACCGCCAAAAAATGTCTAAAAAATGAAAAAATATATAGTCAAATAGAGAATTTTATAAGCTTTAAAACGATGTCTTACATGCACCCTAGGGTGGTCGCGAAAATTCAAATTGAATATACGAATAATATGAATTATCCAAAATTTGAAGTCAATCGAAATACGTTAAGGCACCGCACAGTGGTCCTAAAGTTTTTAAACTTACCCATTTTACGAGCTTCTTTAATTTTAAATTTATAAATTAGCATATTTTGAAATCTTAAACTTTTATCAACGAAAATTGTTGTCTAATTTGTGACTATTGCTTACGTAAAATTTAAGGTGGATCACAAGTCGTTTAGAGTTGGCACAAGAACCTTAAACCTCAAAAAATCCATAATTTTACTAGTTTTTTTTATCCATTTTCTACCCTTGTATCCACATGGTGTAAAAATGTTAACGGGCCCTAGTCTGAAATTGTAGACCTATACATGTATATTATATGTGCAAAATTTTAGGAGATTCGGAAAAAGTTAGGATTGACTTCAAATTTTGGATAATTCATATTACCGGTAATATGGTATACCATAAAGGGCAACAAATTTTTGTGTAGGTAGCATTCGTATATTCAATTTGAATTTTCGCGACCACTCTAATGCACCCTCTTTGCATTAAAGAAATGCCTCACATATCCCCCTGCCCACATTTTAAGAGCTGAAAACATCAAATATATGCGAAAAGATATTTTGAGTTGTCTTATTAAGTGTTTCTTTAAAGTCTATATCTCAACTTGTTTAAAAGTTAATAGGGGGTGACTTTTAGACCTCACTGTAGGTATACGCTGCGCACCGCATGTTATATGCTGGAATTTAATAGCGATCTACTTAACTTTTGTGAATGATACACTATTATATTCTTTATTCTACTTTTCTGTAGTTAATAATTTTGCACGTTTTTAATTTTTTTTTCTTAGGATCTATGTAGAACACCAAGCAATGTCCGAGAAAACCCACTTTTTAACGCGACTTCATATTTCAGGCATGAGGTATAATTTTCAAAAATAATGTAACTAACAAGCAATGTTTATTAAACAATACTAACTAATCATTTTCTGTCATTTTAGCTAATTAAATTAACAACTCTTTCACCCCTATCCTACCATAAAAAAAGGAAAACTTTCTATTATTAAAAATCTAACTTTTGCAAAAAAAATTGACGGTTGTTCCGGTAATTTCTTACGGTTTGAGATTAGGCAGCAAAATCTGTCCTAGACTTATCAGATAAAGCTGTTTTCCAAAAGTTAATTCAAATTTGTTGATAACTTGGCTTTATGTGTGATAATGGGCTGTTTGAGGTTGATTTTGGAATTATTGGATTACTTAACACTCTGTGGTGTAAAATACCTTAGAAAAGGTCCCTAAACGAGTATAAATAAATACTAAATACTAAATACATTAACCTGTTGTTAATATCTACGTAAAAAATACGTATATAAAAAACTTTATTATTTTTCTCTGTGTTGCGCAGAAAATCCGCAACTTTTTTTTCCATAGAATAATATTACTATAGTTAAGGAAAAATCTCCATGGAAAGGCACACTTAACAAATGGATATTTTTTTTTAATTTATGATTTAAACTGATAGTTACTATTTTCACGTTTATAGGACCTTTATATTACGATACAGACACTTTACTAATTATGTAATATATTTTTAGACATATCTGGTGATACTTAAGTACATATTCTATGATTAAAAAAAATAGTTTATTTTACAGATGGCATAATATCTTGAAATAAAGATTTTCACAAAAATAGGGGATTAAATAAATTTTTAAGTTTGATTATATATTTTTCATATTAAGTGCTTTAATTTTAAGTATTTCTCCAAAACTGAAGACGTTTCAAAAAAAATTAGCCCTAATTTCGTGCAAATACAGTAAAGGTTCAAAAACCGATGAGTCATATTGACTCCGCCATTTTGAATTTTTAGGTTATGAACATTGGTCTACATAAACATAATCAAAAGAAGACATTTGACACATTTTTATAAAGATCGAAAAAAAAATAAAATTTTGGACCACCTTAGTGGCCCGAAAATTTTTTTTTGAATTTTTTCATTATTTTATTCGAAATCAGCGGTATCAAAAATAGCCGTATGCAAAAATTCAGAATTTTGTCCACTTTTTTTTCCCTGGCCCTCTGTGCTGTGTAGCGGTTTAAAGAGCCGTTTAGATTCGGATTAAAGATGCAAATGAGGGGATTACCGTGAACCTAAGCGAAAACGATAAAAAATTAATATAAATGCAATATTAGAGTGGTCCAAAAAAATTTATTCACAATCTTTTCTGTTTGTCGTGGTTAGAACGCCCTTAGAGTAAAAAAATTATATAGACAAGTGGTACTTTTAGGGCCCTATAAACCCTAAAATCATGTAAATATCGATACAATTCGTATAAAACCAGCCCTAGTATTTGTAATTTTATAAAATTTAAATGCCTTGATATCTATATTTTTTTTTTGAGTATAAAAATAATCCTGCAAAATCTTAGCCTGATCAAAAGTTTCTAAACCGTGCCAACAAGGCCCCAAATTGCCCCTAAATTCCGAAAAAGTGCATTTTCTATTTATGATTCTGACGAATTATAAATATTAAATAAGAAAGTTTATATGTCACATTTTTTTCTATGTAAATCTATTTTAGTTATTTTAAAATATTACGATAATCTGCGCAACGAGTATTGGTTCTAAGCGTCATTTAACATCAACATTTTGATTCGATTTTTGTTAAAATGTTCATGTTAAATGGCACTTAGACCCCATATGCGTAGATTAACGTTATATTTTAAAATAACTAACATAGGTTTATAATGTAAACCTATTTTAGTTATTTTATAAATTACATAGAAAAAAAATGTGACATAAAAACTTTTTTATTTAATATTTATAATTCGTCAGCAGCAAAAATTAATAGAAAATGCACTTTTTCGAAATTTAGGGGTAGTTTCGGGGCCTTGTTGGCCCGGGTTAGATAGTTTTTATCAGGCTAAGATTTTGCAGACTTATTTTGATACTCAAAAAGAAAAAGTATAGATATCAAGGTTTTCAAATGTTATAAAATTACAAACACTAGGGCTGGATGTATACGAATTTTATCGATATTTGCGTGATTTTAGGTTTTATAGGGCCCTAATAATACTCTAAGGGCGTTCTAACCAGGACATAGAAAAGATTAAGGTCAGCTTACTCCAAAAAACGTAATTTTTTTCAATACATTTTATTTATAGTGCAAAACATGTTGAGTAATCATTTTTTTTACATATGAAAGCACATATATGAAATTACTTGAAAATTTTTTTTTTTTTAAATGGCGGTCCTGAAAATGGCTGCTGAAACTCATCTGATTCGTAGATGGATGACATCATTTCTTGGAAAAGAATTATCTGAAAGCAAAAAACAAAACGGTTTCATGTTCTGTATCGAATTGGCTATGGCCTCAAGCAGAATGAAACATTTTCAATGAAAAAAAAACAAAATGGCGGACTTTTTGATTTTTTTTTACCCTTTTTTTCACTTTTAATTGTTTATAACTTTTTTAAATAATAATGAATATTTCTGGTTCTGCTTGAGGCCATAGCCAGACATCTAAAGAGTAAAATGCCGTTTGGTTCATATCGATAAGTGTAATAGTTTTGAAATGAGAGTGTCATCCATCTACGAATCAGATGAGTTTCAGCAGCCATTTTCAGGACCGCCATTTTGAGGACCGCCATTTTGAAAAAAAAAAAAAAATTTTCAAGTAATTTCATATATAATATAAAATATGCGCATATAGGCAGTAAAGTACTTAGTGTAGGCTACCAAATGACGTATGGTATTTAAAAATCGGTAGCGTTATGCAAAGTTATTTTACATTGAAAGTGAAAATTTTGCTTTAAATATTATGTTTCTGCCAATTTAAAAGTATACATATAGTAAGAATTAAAAAGTTTTATTAAGTAAATGTAAAAGTAATTTAATTAGTTTATAACTTTTTTATTTTTTTTTTAATTTTAATTTAAAACAGAACTTAAATGATTGCTTATTCAAAACTATAGCATTTATTTAATAATAAAAGCATTAAAAAAATTATATGTTTTTTCTAGTTTAAACCCTTGTAGAAAACAAACGCTTAAATATAATGTAATAAAATTTTGAGAATAATTGTCCTAACTATTCCTTATTTGGTTGCCCTATTTTGGAAATTCAAAAGTCAATGTCGACTTTTTGCCAAAAACGCAGGTCTCTTGGCCCATAGTGCATTATAAAAAATATGGTACCAACTTTTGATTTTTAAATTATATATTTGTCAACATTTTTGGATTCGCCTTTAAATTCTCTTTTCATTGATATATCACAAGTCGGTATTTGCATTAAAGATGGCGCCACAGGAGCCATTTTTCATAAAAACAACATGGCGGTTCTATGACGTCCATATTGGAATATTTCTGAAACTTGACATTTCAGCTTTTAGTAGCAGGCTAAGAATTTACTGTTTAAGTGAAACTGATTTTCTTTTGTTTTGTTTTAAGTTATTTTTAAAATCATCAACTTTAAAGCCATTTTGTGCTAAATTTTCAAATGGAATGACCTATTTTTGATTTCGTTAAATTAAAAACTCAGGTATACTCTACAAGAAAAACGGAAAAATATCCTAATTGGATTGGTCCTTTTTGGGAAAAATAACCATAGTTTGATATAGCTCCCATTTAAAAATCAAAAGTTTGTCTTACTTCCGCTTAGACTGGAAGTGATATTTTTTATATTGACCATGCCAAAATGACGGTATATACGGTTCAGACAAGCTCTGAAAATTTTAACAAGTTATCTTTTATAGTTACGGAGATAATACTTCTTTTGACACCCGGTATATTACACTAGGCAACAAGTCTTAACTTTTTTTTGCCCTGATCTGAGTAAATTTTTCTTACTAATTCGGGGGCACAGAATCCGAATCTAGCCTTAGAAAAATTCTAGCACCTCAAATTTTTGAGATATAAGTCCAGGAAATAATCAAGTTTTTTTTCAAAATCTTTAAGGAAAACAGTAGGATTTTGTAAATTTAGGGCATATTAAAAAAATACGAGGAATTCAAAAATCCATATACGAAGGACATACTTTCACAGTAAGCTTAAAATTAAAGTGCAGAGTTTACTTAATTGCTCATTTGTGGCAAAACTTTCATATTTATATAAACATTTTATAGGACTTAATTTGTAGATAATAACAATATTTTTTAATTTTTGCTTAGTTTGTTCGTAAAAAGTAAATAAATGAAAATAAAATAAAATTAAAGCACACAGTGTAAACTTTTTCCGAGTGCAAAACATATTTTTCTTATTAATTTAAAAGCGCAGAATCTTGACCTTAAAAAAAATCCAGCACGTCTATTTTTTTAAATTTTAGTACAGGAGGCTATTAGTCCAATTTAAAAATAATTTATAAAAAAAATATTGAGTATTTTTTCTCATTTTGCTTTCCTATTTTGAAAGTTTCAAAATTTCGAAAAGCCTTGTATTCGTGCAAAAAATTTCAAAATTTTTTTTTTGCGTATTTTTGCGTTTTATGACGCTTTATGTCGATACAAATCAATTTCAACCAAAAAAAAATTGTCGGTCGATCGTTCTGTCCGAGAAATATTGTGGGCACGATAACTTAAGAACGCTTTAAGCTAGGACTTGAAATTTGGCATACAGATGTTACCAAAAGTTCTCGCTCGGGATTGTTTTTGGTAAACATTGGGGTGCGGCAAGGGGAAAATGGGGAAAATACATTTTTTTAGAAAGATTTGATAATCTGATAATAAACTCCACCCCCGAGGGGGTGAGGGGGTAAATATTTTTAAATATTTTTTAATATTTTCTTTAAAATTGGTATATAAAGATTTTTGGGGTCGACGAAACTGAATCTGATAATAAAAAATTCTAACTTCACCTCTGGGCGGAGGGGGTGACTATTTTTAAATATTTACAATATTCTAGGGGTTTTTAAGGTATTAGAATATGATAATGAAAAATTCTAATGCGCAAAAGTGTTTTGGGAAACATGTACAACTATACCGATGCGCAGTAGGGTTTGGTAGAACATATGTTTAATAATACATACATATACGAATGAGCAAATTTAAAGAAAATAATTTTTTTTTTAAAAGATCTTTTTTGAAAAACGAAAATTTTTTGAATTTTTTTTTATAATTTTTCAAAAAAACTTTTCAACATTTTTAAAAAATTTTTGTTTAAATTTTATTTTTGCGATAACCGAAGAATATTTAAAAAAAAAATTAAATTTTTTTTTTTGAAAATTGTAGTTTTTTTATTTTTTTTTTAAGTTTAACCAAGGGGGGATTTCAAAAGCAATAGGGATCTTCCCCTCATAAAACTTTATTTTTCCTGATAATTTCAAGTCGATCAGATCATTCGTTCTTAAGTTATAGTGTCTACAAAACAGACAGACCGACAGACAGACGCACAAAAAAAAAACGAAAATTTCTTATTTTTTCACGAAACAAATTTGTATCTAAGAGTTTATGGTCTAGGATGATTTTTTAAATTTTTGAAGTATTCGAAACTACCGTATAACAATAATAATCTTTATTGCGCAACAGATAAATCCAATAACAGGACAATTAAATATAAAAATTAAAAATATAAATATAAAAGTACAAAAAATAATATTCTAGCGCAGGCGCTGTGAATAATATAAAAATACACCTAATGAAATATATATACCTACTATACTAATTAATTTACAGCTTATTTTATAGAGCGATTTAATTAGATCCACACACAATAATTTAAAAAAACCTAACTACAATCCAACACAGGTTGCAATCTCAAACAAGCCATGAAGATATTCAAAAAAAAAAATTTTTTTTTATTAAATTTATTTTGTGAAAAACAAAAAAAAATTGAAAATAAAATTCTAAAAAAACTTGAAAAAAAAATACTAAATTTTTCAATGTTTTTATTTTTTTTTTGTTGGTAGAATTAATTCTTAAAATAAAAGTATTTTTTCCTTAATCGGAATTTTCTTTCAGCATTTTCGATTTTTTTAAAAGTTTAACCACCTATCTTTTTTGTTTTTAGGGGGATTACTTTCAAAAACAATAGGGATCTTACCCTCATAAAACTTGATTTTTTCAAAAAATTTAAATTCGATCGGATTATTCGTTCTTGAGTTATCGTTTACAAAATAACGTGACATCAGACGGACGGACGGACAGACGGATATTTCAAAAAAAGTTGCTTATTTTTTTATGAAACAAATTTATACCAAGAATTTTTTGTCTAGGACGATTTTTGATTTTTTTTGAAAACTCGAAACTACCGTATAATATTATTCTAGCGCAGGCGCTGTGAATAATATAATAAACGGCGAACGGCTGTTAACAGTTTTATTACGATATGGCATAAACGGTTTGATTTTAATTTTAATATTTATATTTTTATATTTGAACGCACGAAATTACCCGCTGCGCTGTATTGCCCCCTTTCCCCTACACTACGATATTTCAAGAACGCTTTGATGTAGAGACTGGGACAAAAGGCTTTCTACGTGGAAAAGAATTCTTGAAATATCCTAGTGTAAAGTTTATTCGCAAAAGAACTATTCACGCCGAAATTGGCAAATACTTTTCGGGTTGTTTTTTATTTCGTTTGTGGGTATCAGATACCAAATTCATAAAATTGAGTAATGTAATGATTGGATGAGCCTTAATATGTTTTGCTTTTTTAGATTCCTGCCATCAATCAAATGCATACAAAGACCAATTTTTTATTAGATGGAATAACAGACTCCTGGGACAAAATAAAATCTTCAGTGTTTGTGGATAAGGACAAATTTCCAGAAAAAGGATATCGATTTACTGCCATCTACAGTCGTGATAGAGAATATTTGTAATTATATATCCTATTATTATATGGAGTCAGATCAACACGGCGCCGGACCTTCATCTCTCCGATTTTGCTCAAATTTGGCACATCCTCATCAAATAGGGTCTAGATTACTAGATCGGAAGGATTTTGCTAGAAAACGACTAGTTTTGGAGATATTAGGATGGCTCATTTTTGACGTTTTTTAAAATTTCAAAAACATGATTTACATAAATCTAAATATCAGGACTTGTGTAAAAGATAAAAAGATATTTTTGCCAGATATCAAAAGAACATTAAATTTCACTCTTAACCAAGAAACAATGTTGCCACCAATTTGATTTCAATATGGCGGCCTACTAGATGCAACTTGTCAAATTTAAAAATGCTATCCCCAAAATACACCCCCTTCGATTTATTTTTTATTTTTTGTCATTGAACTCATATATAGTGGTGGAGTATGCCTATAAAATATTAGAAAAAGTATTTGACATTTGTAGAAGTCCAAACAAAAAATGTCCGATAGAGGTCCAATAGTCAACACCGAAAATTTGTTTTGGCGTCAGAAACTATTTTTTTTTATCAAAGTAGGCCTTGAATTTAACGTAATATATATGTGCCAAAATGTTGCAACAATTTAACAATCCCCACCCATAAAATAACCCCCCAAATGTATTAAATGGTGTCCCAGAATATTTCCAAAACCTCTTAGGGATAAATTTAAAAAAAACGTCAAAAATGAGCCACCCTAATATCTTCAAAACTAGTCGATTTCTATCAAAATCCTTTCGGCCTAGTAATCTAGACCCTATTTGATGAGGATGTGCCAAATTTGAGCAAAATCGGAAAGATGAAGGGCCGGCGCCGTGTTAATCTGACGAAGAAAGCTCCATATATTTTTAAATTTTACATAAACGAGTTGTCAATAAATCTCCGTTAGATGGAGTGACCTTAGCTGTTCCCAAGATTTTTGTTTCACTGTTAAATAATTTCAAATTATAAAAACATATTAAGTGTAACTGTAAGGCTGCTCCTTTGGAGAAACTAAAAACATATATTTAGAGTCTATCTACCGTCCTAAAAATCCTTAATCCTTAATCGTTGATAACTAAAAAAAGATTTTAAAATCTTAAATTTAACTGAACGGGACCAAAATCAGCTTCCAAAAACTACGCCCATTGACACCTGGACGCCCTAAGACTAACGACTCAGGTTTACAAGTCTTGACAGATAAAAAAGGGAAACATGTGGATTTTGAATACCCCTAAATTATGCTTTTTGGTTTGGCCCCTGCCTGATTATACATCTATATGTTTATATTTTTTTTAGATTTGATGTAGATTCACCATGTTTCTTTACTCCAGCGATTCACTCAAGAATAGTGCAATTTATTTTGGACAGAAAAAGGTTTAGTGAAAACAGTCATGATGATTTTGCTTTTGGGATAGAAAGATTACTTAATGATGGTGTGTATGCAGCGGTATATCCTTTACATGACGTAAGTACTAAGTACTTCTTTTTTTTAAGAGGAATTGTATTTTATACACTTTCTTTTTATTTCATTACTAATTAATTTAATTTTTAGGGAGAATTGCGAATACCTGGTTCCACAAGAAACCTACTGTATACTGAATGGGCTTCCCTAAGAAAATGGTACAGGTACCAACCCTTAGACTACATAAAAGAATATTTTGGTGTAAAAATTGCACTATATTTTGCATGGTTAGGATTTTATACTCATATGCTAATGCCAGCTGCAGTAGTTGGTGTAGCTTGCTTCATTTATTCATGGGCCACACTTTATGACAACAAACCAAGGTAAGTTTAAATACTTTTGCCCATCTTTATTAATCGGCACTCATGTTTTTTAAGAGGTAAACCTTTCGCTCGTGTACATAAAATTGCGGAATGTCGGCTAACATTTCGGAATCAGCACACATGTTCAAGGGCGTATCCAGGATTTTTTTGGGGGGGGGGGGGCTCAACACATTTTTTCCCAAATCTGGAAAAAAATTAAGATGGCGCCACGGGCGAATTTTTTGCATATTTTTTTTAACTAATTAAAGTGGCCAATTAGGCGAAATTATACAGAAATTTTCTTAAATTAGTAAAAACATAGAAAATCTTGCGCCGCACTATGTGTTATAGAGGCTGTGTAAGTGTCCAAAAGTTCTATTTTTATTTGAGATTTGAGACATGTTATGTATCAGATAATCATTATTGGACCTTTCCTCATACTGGAATGACTATTTTTACACAGGGAAATATGATAATCCCGATGTAGCGATTTTTCTTTCATGTCAAGTCAAGAAATTGACACAATTTAATATTTTGTAGTCAATAACCAAAATGCCTCTAAAATCTACATTTCTTTAGATAAATGAATAAAATCTGAGCAAAAATATTTTAAAATATGCCTTTTTACGTACAAACCAACAAAACATCACAAGTATCCGTATGGCAGGAGTAATTGTAGTATATTATTTATCACGGCATCCAATATTTAAATTTGCAAAAAGTTTCGTGCTTAGTGGTGCTTAGTAAAGTTATATGTACCAGGATATAGCCAAAACTCTATAGAATCTGTGGTATTATGGATTCTTTTGCTTGCGTCGAAAACATTCTGCAGAAAACCAAAGTGTACTGTAAAAAAAATAATAATTTTGCCTTTAATTGTATTTTTCTAGAAAACAATTAATTCTATGGCATTACAACAAGAGAACCTTTTCTATGTAGTTTTACGTGAGGAATACTATTCTTATAATAAACCCACAAAAAGTCAAGCAGCAAAAAGTTTGGGGCAAAAACTGCCTTCCTAAGCTGAAAGGTCCTATCTGTGTATGTTAAACCTATATAGATAGGACCTTTCAGCTTAGCACGACAGAAAAGGTGATAAGCCCCCCATTTCGGACGCCCCTGGTAAAACTAATTACATTGAAACACCATTGGCTAATAGGCCCTATTAAGGTTACATCACTTGCAAAACCTCGTTGCTATAACATAAAGGGTTCCTGAGTTATTGAATAAAAACTGAACTTTTGAAACCCCTTTTGAAAGGTCGTAGATCGCTTACTACTCGGTTTTGGTCATATGTTTATAGGAACTTTTTTTCATATTTTTTGATTTAGAATCCCCTTAAAAGGAGCTATTTAAAAATCATCCTGCATTTATGGCGGTTAAACGGTTTTTAAATAAAGTTTCAACAAAGATTTGTTATTTTGATTATTGTCTTTAGAAAAAATAAGAATATGTATCAATAAACGCAGTTAGTTAAAAATCACTTATTTTATATAAAAGAATGTCTTATAGCCTCTTTATTTAAAAATTAAATATTTTTTGTCAATTAAAACGATAAAATAATTTTGGACATTTTTTTGCTCCGTTTACGACATAGGAGAAAAAATAAAATATTTTTTTAATATATTTTTTTAATATATTAAATAAAAGAATAATTGTATAAAAAATATCCAAATGTTATATTTATAATACAAACAATATAAAAAGCACAAAAAAGTGACGACTAAAAAAAATATCGTCACCCCTTGATTAACTAAGTTAGCGCCGCAGCCGATATTTTTTACGAAATCTGTTAATTTCTGACATTTTTTTTAATCTAGGTTGTTAAACTCATGTCTTAAAAACATAAATTTAAAATAAAACATAAGAAAGTGATGTAAAGTGGTAAATTCGGTTATAGCCGAGCGGTTAATTATAACTTCTATTATAACTTACTCAGTTAGGTTGGCCATACAATCTTCTATTGTATTTAAAGTATACCCGAGCGGAGAATATACTTAACCACGTATCACTTTATTCGGGAGCTTAAGTTCTAGTAAGATGGTGCTTTGGAAACAGATTAAAACGATTTCTTCTTAACTTAAGAATAATATATTAAATAAATGTGAATAAACTCTTCAAGAACATGAAAGATCAATTCTTACTTCTAAGTCCTACTTCTATGCAAAGCCCTTAAATTCTAATTTCCATTATATATTAGTTCTCCATTAAATACTTCTAAATTAAAACATTCTGTTTGAAATTCCAACTTTTCACCATAATTTTCAAAGCCCAATTTATTGTCCACATTTCTTTCAGTGTAAATATTAAAACCGGTACGTATGTCTTTAAATATTTTTACACAATATTTTTCAAAGTTCATTATCAACAAAATTTCAACAGTGTAGATAGAAAATCGAACCGAATAAAATTCCAAACGAAAATATTTTAAAGTACTCGAAGGAAAAATATTTAAGTGTCCAAAATCGCGTTAATATTTTTAACATTGAAATTACAAGTCCCAAAAAATTTTCAAAGTTCAAACAAAAAGAATTTTTAATGAGAGAATAATTCTTTAAATTATTCTTAACAGGCGGATAAAAATCCTCCTGTATAGGTACACTGCAGTTACATTTTCACTATTGACACTACTAGACACTTTTTAATTAACTAGACAAAAAACTATTCAAGACTGATCACCTCTAAAATTTGAAACTCTTTTTATTCTCTTTAAAAAGCCATAAATTAAAATGAGTCATATTCAGGTCACACACGCTTATGTGATTTTAGGTGGGGTTCTCGCGAGAACATTGGAATCTTTGCCCTAGCAACATAGGACAAGTTAGAGTCAAGGATATTACTTAAAAGAGGGTAGAAATTTAAAAATAGAACATCCAAGGTTATTCACGCATGCTTTTAAAAATCAGAGCTTACAGACTGAGCATACTAAAATAAAATTTTACAATATGAAAAATTCTACGCATCATATCAAAAGCCGTAGCGCCGCAGGCAATTTCTTTACAATTATGATGGTCTAAAATTTTAAAACAGTGGTATAATTTTAAATTTTATACAAATGCAAGAAAGTTGTTTTTTTTTCAAATTTCATAGTATATTTTATTTTATTTTATTGAAGTTGGATAATGAATAAAACAGAAGGTATTATGTTGTTACAACTGGTGAATTTAAACACGCGAAATAACCGTATCGTGAAAAATAAACCCAAATAATAATTATTTTAGTGAAGATATCTGCCACTTAAACCTCACAGAAAAAATGTGTCCCCTATGTGACTACTGGTGCGACTATTGGGACCTTAAAGAAACGTGCATGCACGCTCGGATAACCTATCTGTTTGATAACCCAGCCACCGTTTTTTTCGCGATTTTCATGTCCTTCTGGGCCACCACATTTTTGGAAATGTGGAAGAGATATTCAGCTGAAATAACACATAGATGGGACTTAACCGGTTTTGACGTTCAAGAGGAACACCCCAGACCGAAATATTTGGCTAGACTGGCTCATGTTAAAAGGAAACAAGTGAATGTGGTAACAAACACCATGGAGCCTCATGTTCCGTTTTGGAAAATTAGAGTTCCGATCACCATTTTTAGCTTTTCTGTTGTCTTATTGTTGGTAAGTCCAAATTAAAATATTAACCTCATAACATTACTGCTTTAATTATAAAACAAGTTATGAAAATAAAAAAATGCTACCTATGAGTCATAAGTGTCGTAGATTGCGCTAAAATATAGTGGGATCGTATTTGGCAGGAACAGCTTTGTTTTAAAAATGCTGACATACTGGGTGAGTTTTTCATAATTCATTCATTCAATAAAAACGAAACTTTGGTGATTTATATAATTTTATATTGGCAATGAAATGGCGGATTTAATTTTTTGTTTCACTTCCGGTTTCGCCCGAAAACGAAAAAAAAAAAAGATAATCAGTGTTTTTTTTCGGCTGAATTAAAAATTTTGAAAAATCATAGAGTGTTCCATTAAAAAAACATATTGATGCCGTTTACGTGGAAACCGGAAGTGAAAAAAAAATTAAATTCGCCATTTTATAGCCAATGTAAAATGATATAAATCACCAAAGATTAATCTTAGTTTTTGGGGTGGACATAAATAAAACTCACCCGGTACTCTGGGTATGATACTATGACGAATATAAACCGCTGAGCTATTGAAGTGGTTCACCCAAAAATTCGTGTATCACTGCTTTAATTAAAAACAAATCATGATTGCGGTAAAATTCAGTGAGATCGTATTTGGAAAGAACAGCTTTGTATTAAAAATGCTCACATATTCTGAGTATGATACTAAGACCAATACAAACTGCTGATCAAAATTCATTTAATTTAAAATTAAAATAATTCGAAAACTACTGAATGATTTTGGATGATTTTTAAATAAAGTCTATTCATTTGATTATTATTCGCATTGAAAAAAATAATATTATACAGTGTGTTGCAAAGTGAACCGGACTTTGTTTTTTGCATCAATTTAAGACTTCCTTCAAATTGGTGGCAGACAGTTTTTTTTATGTTTTTATTATTTACTATTATGTAATAACTCATTATTTATTAATTCACTCAAAATATATTGAGTTTTTGAATTTTTGTTTTATCCTTTTCCGTTGTTCAAAAAGATAAAATGTATTTTTTTTGTAGTTGTAATTTTTTTATGGTAAAGTCATCTTAATGATAACAATTATAAAATATTGTAATTCATAACTTAATGGGTCAACCATACATTTAGATTATATTAAAAAAAACGTTCTACACAGAGAGAGAAAAATAAATCATTATGTTTTAAAATAAAATAATGCATATTTTCGGTAAAAATAACATTTTAAATTACACGAAATTAAAATTGTGTTTTAAAGTAAAAAACAATTTTTTATTCCATATAAAACATAGCTGTCTACAGTAGGTCATAAGTTCCCTAAGAAACTTATGACCTAAAGTTAAATCTGAGAGCCATTGATAATAGCCCGTTGTGCATGAAGATTTTGTACTTGTTTTTGTGTTTGGTTAGCTGTTTTTTTATATTATTTAATACTTTAGCATATAATGCACAAGTGATAAAATCCAAATATAAAAGTTTTAGGAAATTTTATTTTTGTATTGTGTCTAACGTATCGTACCGTTAACCGTTAAAAACTGATCCCTGCCAAATTCAGTATCGTCGCCTGCCAAGGCTATTAGTCATGAGCAGAAAAATCCATTTTTTTATTAAAAAATACTTTATTTGCCCAAATTTTACGCCAATTTTGAAATTATATAAAAACGTGTCATATTTTTTATTGGGAATGGCTGAAAAGAGCCGTTTAAAAGATAAAAAAATTCGATACTAAGAAGTGATCGATTTGAGATGGAAGTTTTTTATTTTTAGAAATTAATCATAAGTACATGTGCAGTTTTATTTTATTTATTGGTGTAGAAAAATGCAATATTTCGGCAACGGAAAAGGATAGAATAAAAATTAAAAAAAATAAATAAAATACAAATCATGGGGTATTTACAGTAGCTACAAGAAACCTGTAAAATGTATCTGTTACAAATTTGGAGAAAGTCTAAAGTCGTTTAAAGTTAATGCAAAAGGTCTGGTTCACTTTACAACACAATGTAATTTTTTTAACTTGTATTATTATTATTATTATATTGCTGTGAATAAAAGTCAAATGAATAGCCTTTTCCTCAATTTAAGAATCATCCAAATCCATTCAGTAGTATTCGAAATACATATTTGAATTTGAAATTGAATTAATTTTTTGGGACCACTTCAATTAGCAGTTTAGATAAGCACCTACAGGCGGTCAAGTAAGAGCGTGTCACGCACTGTTTATTTAGGAATTTGTACTATTTTTTTACATCAATTTACAGTGAATGATAGAAAAATGCAAATAACTTAGTAACTAGTCCCCATTGAAGTTAATGATCACCTGGCATCGTCAAGGCATACTTTGAACGAGATTTTCCACATATTCCTACGGCAAGGACCTCCAAATTGTCCAAGTCTCGCGACAGCTGCTCTAATGTGTATATCTTTTTTCCGCGAAGCTTGTGTTTAACGAATAACCACATATCTCAGTGGGGTTTGCGTCGGGTAACTGGGACGGTCAATCTTGATCGATGCTTTCCTTGACCCACGCGAGTGGTTTTTCCCTGTTTTTCACTCAACAAAAGTTTCTTTATGGTGCTTCGCCACTTAAAGTCGTAAGCCCGGAGATAGGTTTAATTGAGGACATTTTTAAAAACGAATTTTGTGCTTAGCCGACACTTTTCCTGTTGGACCACGATCTGGTAAAATTTTTCGTGTCCGAGTATCGTATCACTAACTTGTTGATGAATGTCCACGGCTTGCCTATATATTTCGCATCCGCTTTAGGCATCATTTTCGGACCTTTCGGATACAAATATAGAGGAAGACAGTCTAGAACCGTGACGGGTATGCAGCACTCATGCTTTAAAACGTGTTAGTTCAACAAAAATAAGGTTCAGAAAAAGAATCTACGTACAAAGCATTGTCCGTAAGAAATTAAATTATAACCTCGAAAAAAAAGTAGGGGTCTCTCTTACCGACTACATTTTATAGGTGACACACTCTTACTTGACCGACTGTACAATGGCTGAAAAAGGAATAAATTTTATTATGCTTTGCTTTAACTTTATGACATTGTTAATTTTTAGAAATCAGTGAAAAACTTTGTTATATTATTTTAGGTAACTTTGGCTTTAGCTACAGTCGTAGCTGTAGTTATATACAGGATGTCAGTTTTAGTGTCTTTAAAAGTGTATGCAGGAGAAGTAGACAACAGTTCCGCCATTTTGTTTACCACAACCACGGCAGCGTGTATAAATTTGTGCTGCATTTTTGTTTTTAATTATGTAAGTCCAGGTGCTCTATTCTTGGCTATTTGCAAAAATATTTCGATTACGCGGTTGCTATGCCAACAGGATAAAAAAATTACTCGACTGTGTCCTCCCAAATGTACTACCTTTATTTGTCGTCAAATTTAAACTCTATTTTCCTAACCACACATATAAATTTTAAAGGGCATTTAATGTCCTGTGAGTCCCTTCACATAAAGTCCTTACATCCATCTCCTAAAACAGGTATAGTATAGGGGAGGCGACACCAAATTTTGCGCATATCAGCAGTTTTACCGGATTAAGCACATTCTTATTTCTACGAGCGTTAATAACTACCTCCACTATGTGTCCCTCACAAAGAAAACCCTTGGCGTCGCCAAGTTGGCGACAATGAAAGTCATGCGGGTCCATAGGGCCCTTACTACTATAGTGAATATCACTCAAGCAAGTCACGTGACCATATGTCGGGCGGACTTATATTTTGCATTTCAACCAAATATTCTCACCAAACTGTTAGCCCGAGTTAACTCGGAAGGGTACTTTTTTTGTAGAAAGTTTTTTATTTATTTTTATTACTTGTTATTGCCCTTCAGTGTAGAGACTAAACATTAACAAAGGAAAAATTAGTGAAAAATAAACCACTTGTCTAAAAAAAAACTGGTGTTTAAGGGGTTAATTATAAAGTGAAAAATGCTTTTTTGAATCTAAATCTATAAAAACCATATCAACTAACTAGGCCTATAGGTTTTCAGAATACGTGGATATAAGCGGGCCATGGATAAAGGGAGTAGTAAAATAGTAATACTCGAAGGCGCCGGCTTTTCAAAATCCCAAAGGGGACCAAAAATTTTTTGAAGAAAGAAAATTTTCATAAAAGTTATACATTTTTATTTAATGGAAAAAGACTAAAAATGTATTTAAAAATTGTAAAGCTTTTTTATAATTTTTTTAGAAGTATAAACAATATCTCAAGGAGGACTTGGCCCCTCCTGACGTGAGTCCAGGGGGGCCTAGGCGCCCGGAGTCGGCGCCTATGGTAATACTATAAAGCGCTATTCTTATTATATTATTCACAGTGCCTGCGCGAAAATAATATTATCCGGTAATTTCAAGTTTTCAAAAATCGTCCTAGACAAAAAACTCTTGGATATAAATCTGTTTCATGAAAAAATAAGCAACTTTTTTTTTAAATGTCCATCTGTCCGTCAGATGTCACGTTTTTTGTAGACACGATAACTCAAGAACGAATTATCCGATCGACTTGAAATTTTCAGGAAAAAGTTCCCCCCAAAAACAAAAAAGTTATGGAAAAAAGTTGAAAAAAAATTCCGATTAATGTAATTTTTTTTAAAAGTAATCCCCCAAAAACAAAAAAAAAGTTGTGTTTAAATAAAAAATAAATCTTTTTCAATTTTTTTTTCAAATTTTTCACAAAAAGAAAATAAAAAAAATCATTTTTTTTTTTATTTTTTCGTTTTTTTTAAAAGATAATTTAAACAAATTTTTTTGAAAAACGTTGATTTTTTTTTTTCAAAAATTATTCCTTTTTCAAAAAAATATCTTTAATTTTTTTGTTATTTTACTTTTTTTTGAAAATTATTATTTTTAAGTGTTTTAGGCCCATGGGAAAATTCAATATACCATTTTCTGTAAATAATATACAGGGTGATTCAAAATTTTAAGGGGCGATTCTAGGTCTAAAAATATGAAAAAAAGTTCCTATAAAGGTTGGTCCGGAAATGAGCCCTAAGGAAGTTACGACCCTCCTAAGGGTACATCTCAAAAGTAGTTTTTATTTAATATCTCTGAAACCCTATAAGCCACAGTAACGAATTTTTGCACATGCCTTAACATTGATAAAGGTTATCATTTTATGCAATTTTATTTGGCAATTTTAACCAGGGACGTGCAAAATGGGGAAGCGATGTCACCTTTTTGACCCAAATTAGTTTGTATTAAAATTTGTATTGTTGAATTTTTTAGTTCCTTTTTTTGATGCTAGGAACGTAAAATTGCCTCTTTAATTGCAATTTTCTCGAAAACGGTTGGCCCTATGGTACCTTTTTTATGTATTTTTAATCAAAGATTAATATTTTATTGAGAAAATGTCAAAAAATTTACATATAAAAAAATTTGGGTCAAAAAGGTGACATCGCTCCCTCATTTTGCACGTCCCTGGTTAAAATTACCAAATAAAAATTGCATAAAATGGTAATCTTTATCAATGTAAAAGGATATGCAAAAACTCGTTACTTTGGTTTATAGGGTTCCAGAGATATTAAATAAAAACTACTTTTGAGATGTACCCTTAGGAGGGTCGTAACTCCCTTAGGGCTCATTTTCGGACCAACCTTTATAGGCACTTTTAATCATATTTTTGGACCTAGAATTGCCCCTTAAAAATTTGTAACTTATTTCTGAATCACCCTGTATAATGGAATGCGTAGCATTACATATCTTCACGGCTTGTTTGATATTTACAATTATGGCGAAGGCGCTATCATTAGGGTCACTTCATCTGTACTTGGTCCGTTTTTGCTCTGGTTTTCGTTTTTTTTCTTCCTTTCGGGTAGCGCCACACAACAAATGAAAATCGAAAATTTCCCCTCTTTTCCCCTTAAGCTTAGGGATACGAGATTTGGAATTTCATTTTATAAGGTTCCGGTGCCGGAACTTAAAAAAATATATGTAGAAGCCTTCATTAACTCAAGACGGCAACCCTATTACATTGATTTGACAATGTAAATTTTTTGATTTAGGCAGGTGTCAGTAGAATAGAATTTTATAAATAATGTTTTATAAGTAAGATTTAAAACCCTAAATCCCATTAAAAATCTAAAAAATATACTTATCTATTAAATAAAATACTAAGGTAAGAAAATTATGTATTATCTTAGCAATAATATAAGAGGATTTAAAAGCATTTTTTGAACTGAAGTATAGTCACTCCATATAGCACCAGCTCACCTCACCTCACAAACGAGTAACTATTGACTTTCCTCAATTGACCTTCCAATAAGCTTAAAAAAATTTAACTATTTTGTTTCTATTTCCTAAAGTAAAATAATTTTGTTAACATAATATATATTATATAAAAATATTTTAAAACCTTTTGATATGGAGAATTGTGGCTATACAGTAAGGCTGCTCTTTTTGCGGAATTATCATAAATTATTAAATTTAATTCTACTTGCCTTAAATTAAGCTAGAGAGCAGAAATAATACTTTGTTCAATTTCTATAAAAGAAGGAAACCTATCGGTTAAGAGGAGAATAGGGACTACTTTAAGAATTGTTGTACAAAAAATTTATCTGTGCCTTAAGACAGTGGTTTGGAAGTCGCTATAAGCCGGTGGTCCACAGAAGGTAGTATACACTATCATATTGGGCATAATGGGCATTTGGTCTGCGTGCAAGTGATATTATCAGGCATTACTGTGCACAGTACCACATGGGGTATTATCCCCCTTCAATGCAACTTTGCCAACTCTTAAAATTAAAATTTAATGTAGTAATATTATGTAATAAATAAACTTAATTACATAAGATTATAGTTTATTTTTATAATAATAATTAAGTAAGATTTATATTCAATAACCAAGAATTACAACATAATTCTAGTCCTGAGTAGCGTAAGATTGGAACATGAGGGTAGAAATACTAATAATTTTCTTAAATTTCAAAAAAATATAATTAATTTAAAGCTATAAAAAGTATTCATATTATTTGTTCAGTCCTTATTTTTCTTTTAAATTGGGATCTATGTCATGTGATTCGTCATTAAATGTTGGCCACCTCCTGAGTGTAAATAATCGCCCTTGTACTCTAAAATTAAAATAAGTCGTTTATTGCAGTATAAAAATGATCGATTATTATTAAAAATTTACCTTTTCACAATATTATTGTATTCCATGAGTGCAGATTTATTTTCAGGCTGTGTAGAATAATTTTAATTAAATATTGAATGTTGGGATCCTATTTAGTACATTAATGTATTTTATAACGTTAAGAAATTAAACATTTTTTAAACTAATTTAAAATTTGATAGATGTCCAAAATTACAAAATTTAAATGTCAGAAATTATTTCTGGGGCTGCCAAAGCAAGATAGAGCGCGTTTCTTTTTGACAAAATTGCGGTAAAAAAATCCACGTATCGTACCCCTAAGCTTAAGGGTAAAGGAGGGGAAGTGCGATGCTCTTTTATTGTGTGGCGCTACCCGAAAGGAGAAAAGCTAAGTCCAAAACCGAAAACTAACGAAAGAGAACGAAAGAACAAAGTAAGACTAAGATGAAGTGACTCTAGCTATCATTGATGTATTTTTTTTTAATTTTGATATTTTTTGAGTCCAGTCATATTATTTTATAAACTGGGATTCTGAAGGGTTCTAAAAGGAGGAATTTTGCGTTAACTAATGGCTTTCTGCAGAGAGACTATATTGTAATTAACAGGTGATTAACAAAGTTCGGACCATCTGGACAGCGTATTCCTCAAAATAAAACGTTAAAAAAACACACAAAAATGAGAATTAAAAAATATGTATACACGGTGTATTTTTAATAGGGTCTACATCAGAAAATATGACAAAAAGTTCCTATAAACATATGTATAAAAATGCATTGTAAGGGAGCTAAGCCCATTTGAAAGTGGCTAATATTTTGTTTTTATTTAATAAGTCAGGAACTCTTTAAGATATAGCAAAGAGGTTTTTCATGTGAATTAATCATAAAAAGGCCCATCTTCGTATGTTGGTTTTCATGTACTTATTTTAACCAGGGGCGTGCGAAACGGGGGAGGCTTATCAATTTTTTGTCCAAAACTTTTTTCTGTGTAACTTTCTTGTAATTTTATTATTGGAACATGATTCCTAGGTCAAAATACATAAAAAAGGTACTCCTGTTGTAATACTGTAAGATTAACCCTTTTCGAGTTCATTTGAATTCAAATGAAATGAAGGTGAAATTTTACGTTTCGAGGACAAAAGATTAAACACATTTGTATCCAAGAATAGTATAGTAACTATTAACCTACGCACAAAAAAACAGTTAACATTTTTCTTTTAGATATATACTTTTGTGGCTGAATACTTGACAGAATTTGAGTTATTGAGGACCCAGACTGAATTTGATGATTCCCTAACTCTGAAAATATATTTACTCCAGTTTGTGAATTATTACGCTTCTATATTTTACATAGCATTTTTCAAAGGAAAGTTTATAGGATCTCCGAAAAAATATAATCGTTTATTTGGAAAATTCAGACAAGAAGAGGTACATAAAATTTATTTCTGTAAAAAAATATCTAGCAACTACTTTAAAAAAGTTATAAAAAAAATGTATTTTCGTAAGATGTTACCAACAATACACTTACATTCTTACACAAAAGTCCAAACCTTTTCCGCCTTTGGTAGTCAGCTGTTGATATCTTGGGGATTTTTATGTTATAAGGTTAAATTAAGATAGCGTTTGGTGCAAAAATGCTGGATATTTACCGCAAAAAACAAATCGTAAGTTTTATACAAAAGTATTAGTTTAGAGTAAAATTTTTGCTTTTTTGATAACACCAAATAGTCTCCTCTGGTACTTGGTAATCATCACATTTAGAATGTTGCTACAATGAGAAAAAATATAGATCATAACCTTATCAATATGCTTACTTAAACTGAACCGATTTTATCTATTCATTTAAGTAAAAAATAGGAATTAAGCAAAAAGTTTATTTTTCGGGGTTATATCAAACAACCCCACGAAAGCACATTCACGTGCCCGGGAATCCATATCGCCGCAATTATGTTACCGCTAATATGAAGATGGTTTTACAAGCAGTTATAGATAAAAATTCGTTTAGGTAAGCTGCTGAAACTTACAATGTGCCAGATCAAAATATTATTGAAGTATAGTGCTTGAGGAATTTTAAGGAGCATAAAAATAAATTTATTTATTAACGATAGAAATATTATAGACATAATATGTCTATAATTATTATTATTGTGATGTTATCACAAATAAAATACAAGCTGACAGAGCCTATCATATGTATTCACACCTATATTTTTACCTATATGTAGGTAGATTTTCTTGCTTTTTAGAACACGTAATAAAAAATACTTTTATTCCAACGTTTCGGCGTTTATTGTACAGCCATTTTCAAGGATATTACAACGAATTAAAAAAATAAATGTATAAATAAAATTAAGTAAAAATATTTGGACTTTTAAAAGTCAACTTGACAAATATATAAAATTAATTAAGGTGTACAGGTATAAGTATTATTGAGTTAGTAAAAAGATTTATCTTAATATGTTTAGATATAAAGTGCTTAAACTTTCTAAAGTTTATAGTATTGTTTGAATTTAATTTAATGTGAACCATTTCTAAAAATTTTCGTTTAAATTTATTTTTCTCCCTATCTAAAATTTTAACATTATCGAAGTCGAAATGACGAACGAAATGACCTTTATTGAAATGGTGAGTGCTGAGGGCTGTTTTATCCTTATAACAGATATTTTTACAACTGGATTTATGCTGTGATACCCTAGATTTGAGAATATTTTTTGTTTCACCTAAATAAAACTTCGTACAATTTTTGCAGTCTATTTTATAAATAAGTTCTGATTTTAAATTATCTGGGGTTTTGTCTTTTAATTTATTATAAAGTTGATTTATTGTAAAATCATTGTGGTTTGATATTACAATGTTTTTTTTTAATGTTGGTAATTTTTAAACTTAAATTGGGTATTAAAGGTAATTTAAAATATTTTATATCGTTTGGATTTAATCGAGGATTATTATTTTAATTATTTTGTGTATTTTGATTTTGAAAAAAAATTGTATTAAGTAAGTTTAAAGGGCAACCATTTTCTAAAAGTATGTTTTTAATTTTATTTAAATTTTATTGTGAAATTGCTGATCACATAATTTTAGAATTCTATTTTTCAAAATTTTAACTGTATTAAATTTATATTTTTTATTTTGGAAGGTATCAAAATGTAAAAAAAAATTCGTTAAACTATTTTAGTATTAGGGGTTTATAAAAGCAAACTCGAAACTGTTCTAAAAAAGAATAAGCGATTTTTGAATAGGATTCCAAAATTACTTACAAAAATGTAGAAAAAACGTTCGATATATACCCGTTTGACGGTACTTTTTTCCATTGTCAAGTAAATGTGAGTGTAATTCTTAATTTTTTCGGTTTTATGAAGCTTTGGGCTGTAAAACGTAGATAAAATAGTATATGAAATTCGTTTACGACTGACTTTTAGCGCACTCGAATGATTTTCCCACTTCGCACGCGCTTCGTGGAAAAACCTACATTCTCGTGCACTAAAAGCTTAAGTCGCAAACTAATTTCATAATATACTTAATTTTAGTGTGGTCCTGGAGGATGTCTAATGGAACTTTGTATCCAACTTGCCATTATAATGATAGGAAAACAGGCAATGAACACCGTTTTGGAAATGCTTTTCCCGCTGTTTTTCAAATGGCTGAATACTTTGAAAGTTAAAACAGGAATAAGCAAAGCAAGTTCCAAACGTGGCCAACCGCAATGGATTAAAGACTACAAATTGGTTGAGTGGGGACCCAGAAGCCTTTTCCCAGAATATTTAGAAATGGGTAATTTTTATTTGCTTTTTTGGCAGTTTTACACCTTTACTCTTATCTTCCCTTCCCAGGAAGAGCTCTAGGCCAAATTAGCATCTCGAGAGTTGTAAATGTCATTTTCTTATGTGGACAGAACAGAATTTTATTCACATGCATAAATAAATAACACATTACCTCGTAAAATTCACCATTTTAAATGATCTTCTGTAGAAATTTTGCGAATTTCTAACGTCATTATAAATTTCAGTTAAATAATAATTTAAATAAGTGGCTCGTTGTTATTTCTTATTATCAGTCTCGGTATTAACCATATAATATATAAATAAATATTATTTCCTATTGTTTTTGGAAGAAATAAACAAAAATATTAGGTTATTTTATTCGAAACCTGTTTACAGACAAGGCGATGTTTCGCCATCTATGATGTATAACCAAAAGCTAAAAAACAGGTTAGATATGAATTCATTTATAACCTTGGTTAAAAATGAAAAGCTTTTTTAACTTTAAAAGAAGTAAACAACAATGATAGATTTTGCAACTTTTTATAATGCATATAAAGGACATTTTTCTCTATGCTGTGAATAAAAAATATTTTTTTGGCCAGGCAAGTGGCTAGTATAGTGCAGAGTTTAGTTATTGAAAAGCGTGGTTCTAGAAGAATGGGAATTTGAAGATTAGGGTTATTAAATTAATAAAGAGTAATAGTTGGTAGAATGCGGCTTTTTGATTTTTTTCGGGGTTCTTGAGAAACATTTTAGGATTTTTTAAGAAGATTTTTGGAAGTATTATATTTTTTTACTCTCTGTAAATAGTAATTTAACCTCGCACCTCATTGTTCTTCTTTTTATTACATTTTTGCTTTTTAGTACTGCAATATGGTTTTGTGACGATTTTTGTCGCTGCATTTCCCTTGGCTCCATTTTTTGCTTTACTCAACAATGTCTTAGAAATGAGACTGGATGCACAAAAGTTACTAACGTTTTACAGAAGGCCTGTGTCTCAAAGAGTTAAAGATATTGGAGTATGGTATCGAATTTTGGACTCTATTGGAAAACTTAGCGTCGTAACAAACGTAAATATAAAATAAAATTAAAACATAAGTATTATTCTTACTTTATCATTATTTTTAGGGTTTTATTATTGCTTTTACATCAGATTTTATTCCTAGACTGATCTACAGAGTATATATTAGCGAAAATAATTCCTTAAATGGTTATTTAAACAACTCTTTATCATATTTCAACACATCAGATTTCAGTAACATATCAGCACCAAGAAATTTTGGATCTGAACAATTTTGTCGGTACCCGGATCATAGAGAACCACCATGGGCCGAAAATAAATACGAAAGAACTACGTTATATTGGACCATTTTAGCCGCTAGGTTGGCATTTGTCTTAATTTTTGAGAATATCGTCGTTTTTGCTATGATTGTGGTAAAATGGTGTATCCCTGATATGCCTGGAGAACTTCGTGATAGAATAAGAAGAGAAATATATATAACAAATGAGATTATCATCAAACAAGAGACTATAAGGGCACAAAATGGACATTTATGTAAGTTTTGTAAATTAAATTTTACAATAACTGCCAGTTATTGGCCGTTAGAGGTAATAATCCATACAGAGTTTCCATGGATAATTGATCATATTTTTCTAGAATAATTTCAAGACATATTACAAACTTTCAAGACTAAAATTGTTACTATGTCGGAATATATAATATATTTGCTATTAGAATATATATTATATATTCCAATAGCAAATTAATGTAGCTTTCTTAGAAGGAAGACTAATATCTGAGGAGTAAACCGCTGACAAAATTTTGTACATCTTTAGGAGGAAATCTTCAAAAATTTCGTCGTAACCTTCAAAGATTTCCTACAGATTTCCTCAAATTTGTACACCTGAATTCCTCTGCGGTTTACCCCTCGCTAATATTCCTACTTTAAATTTCCCTACTCCCATATCCCTACTGAGTAGGGCCTACTAAATAAAATACCTACTCAACAACAACTCTACTCTGTAATATTCCAGGATACCGACAATTGTCCTTGACCTTGTCCTTGTATTCTTTATTTCTTGTATATTGCACTACTGGAATTATTTTTTTCTCTAGGTTTTCATGGTTTTCCAGGATACGTGGGAACTCTGACATAATTTAGACATTTGCAAACTATTAAATTATATAATTAATTATTTTAGATCCAATCGAAGAAATACACAAAAAAGAAAAACTAAAGAATATTAGTGAGTGTCCCGCCACCCCTGAACAATGGGACAGGCTGATAAGCAAATCTCTAACTGGTAGTGATTTCGATTTAATGGTACATGGCGATGGCTCCAGAACCGCAAACGGAAAAAATGTAAAATCTCAACAATCGGTATAATTAATATTAAGTTTATTTTTTATATTAATAATTATTTTTTATATTAATAACACAGCCACACAAAAAAAGGTCAAAACTTTTTTGGAGAACATTGTATTACAATGTATTTTGAGGCGCTGAATCCGAATTTGAGGTCAAAATAGCACCTTGTTCGATTAGTTTTGGAGATAACCCCAAAAAACGTTAAAACGTTATTTTGGAGTATAAAGTTTTTTGAGGTTATCTCGAAAACTAATCGGATCATGGACTATTTTGACCTCAAACTCGGATTCAGCGGCTCAAAATACATATGAATACAATGGTCTCCAAAAGAGTTCTTAACCTTTTTTTATTTTGTGTGGCTGTGTAATCAAATATCGCACTACAATACCACCATAAGTCAAAATTTATCGATTTTGAGATTTTTGCTCTATTATATTGTTCTATAGAATCAAGATCTAGATGCTAGTATGCTATCTTTGATAATACAATACCAGCATATCTCTAAACCAAAAGAATGTCTTATTATAGGACTATATAATAAATAATATATATAATAAATAACAGAAGTGTTACTATTGAAATTTTCCAGAAAACACTTTTCCTGATACAACATCAACTTAACTAAAAATATTTTTTTAAAAGTTTAACCCCCCATAACTTTTTTGTTTTTGGGGGGATTAGTTTTAAAAACAATAGGGATCTTCCCCTCGTAGAACTTGATTTTTCCTGAAAATTTCAAGTATATCAGATGACATTTAAAAAAAAAGTTGCCTATTTTTTCATGATATAAATTTATATCCCAGAATTTTTTGGCCAGGACAATTTTTGAAAATTCGAAATTACCGTATAATATTATATTATCGCTGTGAATGATATAATAATAATAATACTTAAATATTTCCTCGACCATTATGCAATAAACAGCATCTTTGCACAATTAATTTTAAATACATTGTGCAATGGCCGAAAATATAATACTGTAAATAACAGGTGCTAAACGTTTTTACTGCTTATGTAATAGTGCAGAAATAAACTATACCATACAGTTGGTTTCTGGAAACGTTTAATCCTTAATAAATCTGATGGACGTTTAGAGTCATTGGACGTTTAGAGTATAATTTTGTGTAATTCCAAAGAAATTTGTCACATTTCAAGTGTCTGATGAGCTAATGCTGTGTTAAATAGTTTCAAGAAACCCACCGTTAAGGTGCCTTATTAAAAGCCAAATTTTCCACAATATCACCAATAACTCTATTTTCTGACAATTTGTCAATAAAATTTGCTAAATAACTTAAGAAAAGGTCAGAAATGAGGGTTTAAAGAATCACGAAATCCAAATAAATAAAAACTTAACAGATGGTAATTAAAAAACTGTAAAACAAAAAATCTGAAAACTTCAAACGACATTTTCTCAGCTCATTCATTTTTGAGTTATGGTGGTCTTGTACTCATAGTGCGATATGTATTCGCGCAATCATTTACAAGTCGAATTTTAGAAAAACTAAAGGCATGGTGTAGAGACCATGTCACTATGACTAAAGGTCTAGATTAATAGAGAGTTCTATTACAAACAAGTCAGATAACGACCTATTATAATTATAATAATAATATTATAATCTAGTGTCTTAATTTGTTATGTTAAGGCACTCTAACATAATCTCGTTATTTATCTCAGATACAAAATAACATTTTGTTCTTTAAAAAAAACTTAATACGGTTTCACAGAAGAAAAAATATAAAAAAACGCTTCATGAAATCTACCTTTTCGGTTTGATTCCTTATGATTTTTTAATAAGGAAAAACATACTATACACAGATTTTTATGGATAAGCCAGCGTGCACTCAATCTTACGATTAAAGCGTCATAAGGCAGGATGCGTGCAGCAAGTAAGAGGCACAATAGCCTATAGTAATTAATCGACGTATACGCTCGCCACAAAAAGTGGGACAAGAACTTAGCAACGAATCCTACTTTTTTTATTATTTTGATAATTTAGATCGGATTCTTAATGATAGGTCATGGTTGACAGTAATGCTGGCGCAAAGAAAAAGTAAGGCTTTCCTGTTTTAGGCGTACATTACATTTTGACGGTGAGGTGCATTAATTGACACAGTGATCCCCGGATATGATTAGGTTTTAAAGAAAGGGCATATGAAACAAACAATGGATCTTGATAGTAGAGGGTATGGACATCACAGATCCGTTATCAGTTAAATCGCGTTTGCATATCTTTGGAAGATATTGGTAAAAACTCTTCAGGAGGCATCACGGTCAACACCAACTACTTAAAAGAAAAACTAACAATCGATTCTTATAGTATTTTTTGTGTATATTCTAACAGCGTTTGGCAAATTTACCTATCGTTTATAATTTTTGAGAAAAAAGCATTAAACAACGATTTTAGTGCAATTGTTGGACTGGTATAACGATACCCCCAAGCAACAAAGCCGTAACTCATATATTGTCATTTTTCACGACAGCTAAATTTCTAAAATATTTTTTTTTGTTATTTAAGGGTGGATAAATGATTGAAGTGGAAAAGGAAGTCGTGTGGTACATCATTGGAAAGCTTATAAAATTCTCTATTTAACTGTTTAAGTATTTATTGTTTATTTGCTGTTTGTTTCTGATAATATTCAAGTTTAGAATTTCTTACTTTAGTGATTTTAAGTAAACTTTTGCTTAAAGTGGACTGTGGAGAAACCTGAGTAGTACCACCATGTGTGTCTTTTTTCAAGGCGTTTACCTATGATTATAACTCAAAATGGGTCTAACTTGAGTTACAACCTTGTTGCTTGGGAGTGTCGATAATATCTTTACTTTAGTGACTATTAAAACGTAACTAAACTAAAATAATAGCTAGTATATAGAAGTATAAAAGTATAATAGCAAATTTAATGAAATTTTATCATATATACTTTAAAGACAATATTTCTATATAAATTTTTACCACCTCCGGGTGCTTTAAGTTGACCAGTATATTATATCCTTCACATTTTAACTTTCTTGTCAATGTTTAGTTAAACATATGAACTACAGTGGTTCTAAAACAATTTTAGGATTGCTGAAGGGTAAGACCGATATCATAGTGATCACTATGATAATTATTAGTCTTTGCACGCTTAGCAAGTTTGCTTTGATTCCAGGAATTATAGTTTTTGGGGTCGCTCAGCTTAAGTATTCTTATTTTACACATGTATTAGTATTATAACGACTAAAAAGAATAAAAAATTATAAAAAAAATTTAAAAACACGATTTTATTGATAATTATTTATTTAAATTCTTTTTCTTGTTCTTTATCAAATATATTATAATTTTTTAGTATTTCTTATTGTAATTTTAATGTATTTCATATTTTATAATTTTATACTTGTTTTTATATTTCACTATTATTTTTTTTAAATTAAATATTGCCCTGAAGAAGCCCCAACAATAAGGGCCAAACGTTGGCCTTATAATTTTGAGTATTTTTAATTGTGTTCTTAAAAGCAAGCCTTCCAATTAATATTGTAAATTATGGTAATAAATGCACTAAAAAGTAAAAATTTAAAGCCAAAACGTCAACTTGACTTTTTCAAACTAAAGATCTAAATATACTTTACTTTAAGCAAGGAATAAATTCATAACACATTAAAAAAATCAATTAAGCAAAAGATGTTAACATCTTCCCTATCCCTAAAATTACAGTTTAAATTTATTTTATTTATAAACAGAAAAAAATCCAGTTTAAAATTGTTTTGGAACTACTGCAGTAAAAAGTTTAACTATGTTACATTGACAATTAAGTCAAAATTTGATATATATCATCACTCAAGATGCAAAAAGTCGTATTTTAAATTTTACTTTGTTATTCTAAATTGTAAGAAACATAAATGAAATTACATTTAATTTCACACTTTACGCAGTGTAGAGCTTAATGTCCATTATATTCAGAGACCTTACTGAATTGTGCGTTTTATTAAAATACCACAATTGAGCACCAAAATAAAATAAAGTAAAATTTAACATACGACCTTTTTTACTTTGAGTGAAGATATTATACACTGGCCACCTAATAGTATCCCTTAACGTTAAAACATTGCTATAGAAAGACTTTCTTTCGGGTCAGTAGGATTAATTTTTTTTATATTTGCTATTATACTTTTAAACTTAACAATTTTAGCTGTTATTTAAAACCAGTCACGTTTTAATATTCACTGAAATAGAGTTTTTATGCCAGTCGAAAAACTGTACTAAAATCATGGTTTATTGCGTTTTTCTCAAAATCGGCAAAAGATAAAGATCATTGTTAGAATCTGCGCGAAAATTACTACTAGAATAAATTTAAATTTTTCTTTTAAGTATTTGGTGTTGATCGGGATTCCTCCTGAAGAGTTTTTACAAATATCTTTCAAAGATATTCAAACGCGATTTAACTGTTAATGGATCTATGAGGTCCATACACTGTGCTACCAAGATTATAAACTTATAAAATGTTTATTGGTTCACGTTTTTACAAATGATTCAGGCCTAAAGAAACGGATTCCTTGCAAATTTAATTGGACACGGCGTCGTTAACAGTTCACTAAATCCTCTAAACAAAAACAAATAAGAGATGGAAAACCAAAGCCGAAAATGTTACGCCGCGTTACATGGGGGGGGATGGGGGTCAAAAATTGTCATATTTTGCGTTACGTAATACTTGAACGTTCCCTAGTGTATAAAAATACTCATTTATTAGTAATCTACGTTGCCTGTTACAAAAACTAATGAAAATTGCTATCTTATCTATGCGTTATATCATTGGCAGTGATCACATGCAGTAATTCACTGCATGCAGATGATTTATTACAAGAAGCAGAAGAAGCAATAAACGCATATTTACACCATTAAAAAAACCTCTGTCCCACTTTTTTTGGCGAGCACAGGCCATTTAAAATAATCCATCAGCGATTTTTTTAGTCATCCTATTATAATATTTATAGCACGCTGGTCCTGAAAATACATTTATGTTAATGTAGGGTTAATCGTGTTCGTAGGAGGTCTATACATTTCTTCCCATTTTTGGGTTTAGTCTATTTTACAGAATTATATCGTGGGCTTACAAGCAACCCAACAAAATTTGCTTTAGCGGGAAAAGTTCGTCGGCAGTGGTGGCAAAGTGACGATAACAATACATTGACAACGCCTTTTTCTTTTTACTTAACCATCGCAACGTGAACTTGTTGTTACCCATTAATGGACTTTTAGATGTAAGCCACCACTAATAATTGTGATGGGAAACATTTAAAAGCCCATTAGTAGGCCACGACAAGTTCACATTCATATTAAAATGTTAATGTTGAGGCTATAGGTGGCATATTGTTTTCTATTACTAAAAAAACTTTTGAAATTCATATATTGCTTGATGATTGACGACTTTATAAAGTCATTATAAATTATATATTTATATTTAGGGTTGCAACCCTAAAAATACATTTAATCCCCTATTTTCATGAAAATCTTTATTGATCATGATAATATCTTTATCATATTATAAATGCTTTCATTTTTCTCCAAAAATCATGACTTTGCAAAAAATAGCCCTAATTACGTGCAAATACAGTTAAGGTTTAAAAACCGATGCGTCATATTGACTCCGCCACTTCTATTCTTTGTAATAATTATTAAGATATACCTACTGCAAATCGCAATTACTGTTTAAAAAAAAATTAAGTAGTTTGATTCAACTAAATTGACTTAGTGCCTTTTTCTTGTAAACCCTCGATATAATCTGCAGTTTAGAAAGCATAATTTAAAGGCTACCTATGGTTCTTAGAAGAATGCCCTAAAATATTTCGGGTAACTCAATCATTTGTTACGTTTTGGTGGTTAGCCGTTTGGTTTTCTTGTAGTTTCGTCTGATTAAAAGCCCAAACCGACCAACCATCAAAATACACGTGTGTGATAATGAAAAAAATCTTGTAAAAGAAAATTTTATCTAGAAAAAAACCGTGTATTCCGCAAAAAAAAAGAAATCCGCACTAGGGTGGTCTAAATATGTAAATTATATCTTTAAAAAATATACATATAAAGTGTGGAATTTTCAAAATTTGGTTATATCAATTTAAAAGGAATAAAATAACTTGAGAACCGCTGATCCAATTTTCAAAAATAAAACTATTGAAACCAAAATATATAAAAAAAACTTTTAAATGAGGAATCACTTGACATATGACTCTATTTAAATTTTTGAAGATGGAGCTCCTTGGCAGCACTGCCCCTCAGTTAAAACGTCCTAACTACATTTTTTTCATTTTCGGCTTATCTGCGTATACTTGTATCTGCGTTTGGAAACATTATTTCAGATCATAGGACAATAAATTTAAGTGGATTAGGGATTAGGGATAAAGTAAAGTTAGGACATTCTTACTTGAGAGAATAGATAAGTATGGCATATAACAACCGGTATATGAAGATAAGCCGAAAATAAAAAAAATGTATTTAGGACGTTTTAACTAAGAAAGGCAGAGCAGAAGGTTATGACGTCATGCATGTCCCGCTTAAGAAATAAAAATCAATTTCTCCGAGGAATATTATTTTAAAAATTATCGATTCTTTTCATTTTGAAAATTCCACACTATATATCCTTCACAAAATGAAACTTAACTTAAACATTTCTTAGATCTGACCTTAAAATTAATTTTTTTGATAATTTAATCAAATTTTTTGATTTAATTACTATTTTAGTTCCTATGCTTTAAAACTTTGTGATTGTGATTTTATTTATTTAAATGTATTTTTCATAAGTTTAGGATTGTTTTCTAATATAATGTTAATGTTTATCATTTTAAAATGTTTTTGTGCAATATTTATGAAATTATGCCTATACATTGTGTACTTATTAGTCCGGTTGCCAAACGCCTATTTTTGACTGAACCTTGTTTTGTAGTATATAATAAATGTTTTTAGATAATTTGAGGGAGCTTATTCCGAATCCGGCGGGTGCCACCTCATATCTGTTGAGGGATTTGAGATAATTGAGGTCAAAGCCAACTATGACTGAAATAGGTACATGATTTTTATTCCACAAAATAACGTTTTGTATTATATACGAATTATGTTAATGTGTTTTAAACATTTTGGGTGCATTGAAACCGAATCCGGTGGATTTAACCTCGTAACTGTTAAAAAAATTCATATAAGTTAAGTAAAAGCCTACTTCGATGAACTAATACGTTTTCTCGTATGTTTTTGTATCAAAAAACCGCTTTTTTTCAGTGTATGCAAAATATTTTGATGGTTTTGAGATAATTTGGGAATGCTGAATAGAAATTCTGTGGATGCCACCTTGGATCTGTTGGGCAAATTTAAAATAATGGAGGTCAAAGTCAACTATGTAAAAAATATTTATTTTTTTATTTTACTAAACCGTGTTTTATCAGTGTTTAAAAAATATTTTGGTCATTTTTCAAAAAATTGCTAGTGCCGAATCTGAATTTGATGGTTGTCACCTCGTATTTGGTAAAAAATGTCAGATTATTGAGATCAAAGCCAACTGCGATAAATTAATATTTTTTTTATACTACTGAACCGTGCTTTCTCAGTGTATTTATTTTTGATGGTTTTTAGTTAACTTATGTACGCCGAATCCGAATCCAATAGGTGCCACCTCGTATCTATTAAGGAAGTTAAAATATTTTAGGTTAAAGCCAACTAGGATGAGTTAATATATTTTTAATTTTGCTGAAATATTTTTTCAGTGTATTAAAAATATCTTTATAGTTAATTTGTGTACACTGAATTCGAATTTGTTGGGTGCGTCCTCGTATCTAAGAAATTTAAGAGAATTGAATTAAAAGCCAACTAGGATCAAAATATGTAATTTTTGTATTTTGTGTATTATTTCTAATTTGTTTTTACTTTTTGTCGTAGTGAAACAAAATAAAATTTAAATTAGTGTTTTTATAATAAAGTTTGAACAACTTTGATCTGGGAACACAAAAACATATTTTAATTTTAATTTTTGGTATTTTTTGATATTTTTTTTTGCAAAAATCATACTTGGCTTTTACTTGCACTTTCTCAAATTCCTTAACAGATATGAGGTGGCGCGAAAAATCCAAACCAACGAATTTGAATTCAGCGCACACAAATTACCTACAACCCGTAAAGATATTTTTAATACACTGAAAAAACATGTTAGCAAAATTAAAAAAAAGTATGAACTCAACCAGTTGGCTTTTTTCAGTTACGAGGTTGGATCCACCGGATTCGGATTCAGCGGACCCAAAATATTTAAAACCATTAAAATAGATTGTATATAAAACAAAACGTTATTTTGTGAAATAAAAATCATGTACTTCGGTCATAGTTGGCTTTGACCTCAATTATTTTTTTTTAAAGATTGTATGTACCTACCATTCGGTAGGTACACCCCGGCATTCAACCGTGTCGGTTATGGGCTATTTATATGTAGTTCAAATAGTAAGTAATAGCAATTTTTAAGACACCACTACTCATCCATTCCCCAGGCGGGATTAGAACCGCGACCTCAGCATCGCAAAGCTAACGCTTTTCGCCTTGCTCTACCGCAGCCGGCTTTGACCTTAATTATCTCAAACTCCTCAGGTACGAGGTGGCACCCGCCGGAATCAGCGCACTCGAATTCTCTATAAACCATCAAAAAATGTTATTAATACAAGACATGTTTTTTGAAATTTCTACTCTACTATATGACTTTTTGAAATTTCTACTCGACTATATGGATACCGCTTATCTAAAAGAAACCAAGCGACATTTTTAACGAAATTTTGTTAGGCATGGGAATAGGTTCTTTAGACTTAGTAAAACTATTTCCATTTCGTTAAAAATTTCTCTTGGTATTTATATGTAAAACGTTTAATTTATTGGTGCCAAAAATACGCTACATACTAACCAAGTACCTCAATTATATCAGATTTTTGTCAGTAACGAAACATGTTAAAGAAACACATCCCCTGAAGGAAAAATGGGTTTCAAAATTAAAGCACCTTTTGCAAATTTGAATAGTTATTTTAGGGCTACCTTAGTATTTAACCACTTTTAGCAAAATCATACCTTGTCCGTTTCTTAGGTAATCGTAAAAGTTCCTCAGCAGACTCTGTAGGCAACAGTTAAATCATATTACAAGTAGAATTTGACTAATCTTATAGTATTTTTTCCTCTGATTACAAATCTGTTAAAAAATTATCTCTAGCTTTTGTCAGTTTCGAGAAATATCGTTTTAAAATTTTTACATTAATGGTCATATTCGGACACTCATAAGTAAATAATGAAAGCATCAAAATGAAAATCCAAAAGTCTGAATTAACGTTTGCTTTATGATTTAAATAACTAAAGTAAAATTAGGTGTCATGTTTTTCTGGATTTTGTTTGTTAGGTTTTTTTCTGTACCTCTGAAATAGTGTTAAAAAGTGCGAACAAATTTTTTGTTGTCCATGAACTGGATCCAGTACACTACTAGATATAATAGACTGTCATATTGAAAGTTATGCTGTGACATTTTATATCTGCTAGAACTAGTCTACAGACTTAATTTACATCAAGCTACCAGACAACAACAAATTTATTCACACTTTTTAACACTGTTTCAGAGGTGTATAAAACGGGCTAATAAACGAAATTCAGAAGGTGACATTTAATTTTACTTCAGTTATTTAAATCATAAAATAAATGTTAATTTAGACTTTTGTAATTACATTTGGATGCTTTCATTATATACTTATGGGTCTCCGAATATGACTATTTCAAGAAATTTAAAAAATTTAAAACCATATTTCTTGAAAACGACAAAAGCTACAGATATTTTTTAAACAGATTTGAAATCAGAGGAAAAAATACTATAAGAATAGTCAAATTCTACTTGCAATATAATTTAACTGTTGCCTACAGTCTGCTGACGAACTTTTACCGTTATCTAAGAAACGAACAAGGTATTGATTTTGCTAAAAGTGGTTATATACTAAGGTAGCCCTAAAATAACTACGCAAATTTGCAAAAGGTGTTTTAATTTTGAAACCAATTTTGCCTTCCGGGGATGTGCGGAAAATTGATCATAAAGTATATTTTATACAGGCTGATATAATAATAAAAATATGTTTTTAATATTTGCGTTTTTCTTTATATTTCTTTATTTTATTGTATATTAACAAGCCGTAAAGATATCGCGCTTTTCTTACAAAGGGGCTTATCTCAAAAAATCGCTAAATTGAGTTAGGTTCCCGGGTGGCATCAAAACAGTAACCTGCAGTTACCCTGATTAATAATAATATTATTACGTCAACAGGGTCGGACAACAGGAATTTTAAATTATTTCTAATTTTTGGTTTAAGTTTGTTTAATACATACCTATGCCTAATCCGTTAAACAGACCCGGACTGGGGAAATTAGGCCTAAACGGCAGTTCTATATTTTAGCCATTAATTAGTTATACATTACTCCAAGGTAGAATGTAGTGTTAACACAGTTAATCTGTAGCCACATTCTTGACCGATGTGGCATATAATCTTATTGACCAACCATATATACTGTATGTATCTTACATGGTGAAATAAATTATTATTATTATTATTATTATTATTCGGCACAGGTATGTATTAAACAAAAGTCCAAACCAAAAATTAGAAATAATTTAAAATTCTTAGTCCGACCCTATTATTGTAATGAAATTATCAACTCCGATTTATTAATCATGGTAGCTGCAGGTTACTGTTTTGTTGCCACCCAAGGGTCTAACTCAATTTAGCAATTTTTTGAGTTAAGCCCGTTTGTAAGGATATTATCAAAAATCACAAAAAATGAGATAAGGCCCTTTGCAAGGGAAGCGACGATATGTAATGCTACGCATTCCATTATATACTATTCACAGTAAATGGTATATTTCATTTTCCCAAATACTTAAAAAAAAAATCAAAAAAATAAAACAATAATTTTAACATTTTTTTTAAATATCCTTTTTTTAAACCAAAAATTAAAGGAAAAAATACATTTTTTACAGATCTTTTTTTAAAAAGCGAAAAATAAAAAAAAAATGAAAAAAAATACCGATGCCAACAAAATAACTCCATTTGACGCATAGCAGCGTTTTCAAAATATTACATCAGAATTGACGTGAAAACGTTGCTATGCGACAAATGGAGTTACTGCTTTTTAGCGTATAGGCCTAGGTTTATTAAAATCAAAAACGAAAACAATTTTAAAAAATAAAAAAAAATCAAAAAATTTTTTTTTTCAAAAAGTTTTATTTTTTCGTTAAACGAAAATAGAAACTTTTTTTAACCAAAATAAACGGTCGTCTTATTTTGGACATTAACAAAGTAGGCATGTGAAGGGTCGTGATTATATTGAGTATCATGGGTAGTACCTATGCTATAGGGTGTGTCATAGAAAAAGCCCCGTATTGTGATGTCAGGAAAAATTTAAAGAACAAGAATTACTTTATTTAAAACGGCTTCGTGAGCGATTTCAATTTTTGTCAAAAACTGTTTGAAAATTTCCCAAAAATAACGTAAAATCAAAAAATCCGGGGTTGTTTGACTTTTCATTTAACTTTGTTTAACCTCTTCAGGGACGATTTTTTTGTTTAAATTAATTTAGTAGCAAAAGTTAAAAATGCTTTTTATTGTCAAAACAAGTAAACAACTGAAGATGTGCGAATCTTGGCCATTGGATGTCGCTTGTGGTTGGAACCAAAGCAAATGGCAACAGCTATAGCCACTGAGCAATAAGGAATTTGGTGATTTTCATTTTGCGGAGTTTATTTTTAAACGTACACATATGTGCCTATGTCCCTGAAGAGGTTAAGGCACACCGTGCAAAAAGATAAGTAATAGGGCAGGATTGCGCACTAAAATAAATTTATTTTATAAAAATAATTGAATATTTAATTTTTTTTATCTTTTCTATTTGTATTTATTTTGTACAGGTAGGTATGTAATTACTATGTACACATGAAAAAAATAGCTTTTGAACGAGTTGACATATCGACTTAAAATTTGAAACTCATATCTTTTTGCATATACTTGATATTTTCAGCTCTTAAAATGTGGACTAGGGAGCATGGAGAATTTATTTTAAATGGAAAGGGGGTCGTGTGGTACATTTTTTTAAAGCTTATATTTTTTTTTTGAAAATATATTATTTTTTTTAGACAATTTTTGGGGGGTTTGAACTGGTGTTGAAAATGGGTATTTTCGTTAAAACTCTAAAAAAATCAAACAATTTTTGCATATTTTGTTTTGCAAAAATGTAAATTATACTTTTAAACTAATATTAATTGATATTAATAAAGATTTACAAAAAAATCCTAAAAAATCGCACCATTAAAAAAAATGCTTAAAATACTAAAAAATATACAGCCAAATAGAGAATTTTATAAGCTTTTGATAATGTCTCACACGACCCATTTCCATTAAAAAAAATGTTCCGCCATTTTAAGGGCTAAAAATATCAAATATATGCGAAAAGATAGTTTGAGTCGTCTAATTTAAGTGTTTAAAATTTTAATTCGATATCTAAACTCGTTCAAAAGTTAAAAGCGGGTGACTTTTGGGCCGCAGTGTCATCACTGATTAATCAGTGGGAAAAATAAACAAAAAAACTGAAAATATCACATTCTCACACTATTTTGCCCAGTGATTTTTTAAAAATATTTTTACAGTACCGTAGGTTGGGCTTATGGTGACATCAGGGTAACTGTGACATGTCGTGTAATATTTTTTTAAAACTAGTTAAGATTCAATCCAACCCAGACATTAGTTATTTAATACTGTCAAAAACCTAATGACAGGGTTGTATTGAATCTTAACTAGTTTAGAAGAGTTATCACACTATATGTCACAATTGGCCGCGTTATGCAGAAAGCTACATTGTGAGATGAACTTTTTCCCTAATAACTTTTAAACGTTAAAAAAATACCCACTTGTTTCACCTGTTGATTTATCAGAACATGTACACAATTTGCAATCTTTAATTCAATTCCTGTAAAAGATAGTGGGTAAAATGTTCCGTAACCTACTGTCATCTCACAATGTGGGTTGGTAGCTTTCTGCATAACGTGGCCAAATTAGCCCAACCTACAGTAATAATAGTATATTATGGTTGTTTTCACCATATTATATCTACACGGTTTTTTTTACAAAATAATACAATAATACTATTCTTAACATAAACAATTTAATTTTGGTAATAAATAAATCGTCTAAGAATATCACATCTATTTAATCCACAATTTATTGCAGTGCATATAAGTTAAAATTTTTAAAAAACTCGACTTAAACGAGTGCAATGTATGCGTACATCATTTCTATAATAAAATACATCTATCTACTTACATATACTTTTAAGTGCATTTTTAAAAAGTATAGTTTTTTAGTCACATCCGTAAACACTATCTGTTTAAAATAGTAAATATCATATATATATGACACTGTAGTAAAGTGTACATAAATAAATAAATATATACAGTGCGATTATAAAAAGCCGAACAGTTTGAAAAGAAAATACTCTTCGTTTGAAGCGACGTCTCTGTTAGAGTTGTGCGCGACAAGCCCATGTGATTGCTACGTACAATGCTACGCTAATGCCAGTTTTGCATTAAAAAGTGTTCGGCACTTTATAATCGCACGGTATATATATATACAGGGTTATTCACGGAAGTGATCTATTAAAAGTTTATGGAGAACCAATAATTTTAAGTCTGATATTTTGCACTTTGGGCTTTTTGAATATGGCCAATCGATTAAAAATATTTTTATGCTTGTGCCACTTCCGGTTGTACCGGAAGTGGTACTCAACTTTGATTTTTTAAATGGAACACACAATATTTTTTAAATTTGCTAATTTTCGCAAAAAATACTAATTTTCCCCGTCTTCACCCCATTTCACACAAAAATAGTTTGAACTAGCTGATTTACTGACCTGTCACGTTTTCATACCAATTTTAGCTTAAAGCGGTTCCGAATTATTTTGCAAATACTATAATATTTTTTAACACCTGTTTATTTTATTTTTTCATTCTGAATTTTTTCCGTATCAAATTACCACAGAAAACAAACAAAAAAAGCTTGTAAACTAGAGTAAATTGACAACTTTAAGTGTATATAGAAAAAAATTCTCACGTGACCCGAAAAATCTGATTACAGATTCGAAATCTACGACCCAAAATTAGTTAAAAAAAAGTTGGTCGATGCCAGAATTTTATTGTTGTCGTACCGTAATATTAGAAAGATGGCTGAAATAATGCACTACAAACTTGAAGAGTTTCAAAAGTAAACTGACTTTACTGAAAACCAGCGTATAGTATAAGAAATATACACGCTCAGAGTATATGAAATATACGCGCGTTAATTACAATTATTTGTAAGTTAGGCTTACTGTAATAAGAAATACTGGGAAATTAATTTTAAGTACATAAAAGAAAATTTAATTGTAAATTGACTGTTTTATTTAAATCTTTCATTGGCCAACCTTAGGTTATAATTTTTTGATGATTAAAGAAATCATCTATTAAAAAATGGTATAGTATTACATTATAACAAAAAAACATACTTTTTAAAAATCCCTATTGTATAATAGTTATATATTATTGATTCGTGTTAGAGTACAAGAGTCGAATGTTAAAATGCATAAAATATATGAACTTTATACTTATTTTTTCAATTGGACATCCGACCATTGGTCCCTAACCAGGAGGTTTATACATCTTAAATGTGTCATTTATTGACGATTTAACTCTTGTAAAATACGCAAAATATACAAAAACAAATTAATAATATCCATGTATAAATTAATTGTGGCTAAGATATATTCTTCTGGTGACAATGTTTGCATTATCATTTGCGTGTCAAATACGATAAAAAGGCAAAAAACTAGGGCACCTCCCAAAGACAGTAAGATTTCAAATGCTGATGACTGTAGGAAAATTTGCATGAAACCTCCAACAATTAGGATACATAGACCGGCGAATAAGCTAAAAAATATAAAAATTAAATAATATACGAACTCAACACTAACCTTAAAAAAAAGTGAAGCACCCAAAATTTTGTCCAAGTTTAATGTCCAATCACTGCTTAATTTAAAAAAAAATATTTCATTTTGTTAAGCTATTCTTTATTTTTTTTTATTATTTCAATATACTATATTTCATATATGGCATTATTAATGCCATTAATTTAATGGCATGCCATGTCATGGCAGCCAGATAAATTGTAGATTACGACGATATATTACATAACAATGGTAAACAATAGTAAATGAGAAAAGTAACTTTTCCTAAGTGCGTAATTGCTTTACGCCCTTTTTGCCATTATTATGTTAAGCAGAAATTACTATAACTTCTGGTTTTGATCCATATATTTATCTTGCTTCATTTAGAAGATACAAGCTTGTAAGCAAATAAAAATCACCATTCACTTTTAGAGGATATTCGTCGAGCATAGAATAGTATATTAAAGTAATTTTGTTTTTAGCGCTAAAACCGTGTTATGAAACGAGTGCTTTATACAATTTCTTCTATTTTGCTCTTAAATTTACAAAAACTTACATTTAAATTGATGACTGATTTAGGGATTTTTGTTTTGGATTGGCATTACAGTTTACAACATGTTTAAAATTCTAAGAACAAATGATATTTTGATATATTTTATAGTCATATCTTCTCTTTTTTACTGCAATTAACCAAGCCACAATTTTAACATGGTAAAAATAACCTAAACACAAAATTTTGTAGAAAATTCAACTTTAAAGCGAAATTGACATTTGCATGGAAAACGTCAAGCGATAGGCCAGGTCTGTTGCCAACCCAAAAGAACAAAAAGTAGAGACCTCTTATGGGCCTATAAGAACACGCAAAATACGTGTGATTATGAGCTTATAAGAGTCGCAAAATAGAAAAAAAAACCTAAAATCTATTTCATATTCTGTTTATGCCCTACATTTTTAAAATCTATGGTGCAATTACTTTTTTATTAGCAATAAGTTTCACATAACCTCTAAGCTTTTTGTGGGTCGATTGGTTTAAATGCAAAGGCCACCAATGACAAAATGTTTCTTGGTAGGGGCGTTTAAAAGTAAGCGAAATATGATCTTGATCTGTTAGTGCTCCACTATAAATTCTGCTATTTAAGTGAATATTTCTTTTAATTGCTTTAAATATTTTCATGTACTACATAGTGTTTTCTAAAAATATATCGGACTTTTCCTTTTATTTTATTTTTTTTTAAGCTGCGTCCCCTGTAACATTTTTATTTATAAAAGGATGTTTTTTTAACAATAATGTAGTGTTTTCTAAAAATTTATGGGACTTTTCCTTTTATTTTATTTATTTTTTTAAGCTGCGACCCCTATAACATTTTTATTTATAAAAGGATGTTTTTTTTTAAACAATAAGGTCCTTCCTCTCGCAGAATTCCTGGAAATTCCATATTAATCGAATATTCCGTTTTTGAGTAATTGTGAGCACAAAAAATGACAAAGTTATTCGAAAATGGTAAAAACGGTTCAGGAGTTATTGGTCATTAAACTCGGGATAAATGTTAGGTACCTAACACACGTGCCCTTCTTTTTTGGGAGTTTAGTGTATTAAGGGGTCTTTCTACATTCAAATTAAAAATTATATAGAAAGAAAAAATATATAATTGTGAAATTTTGCAGGTATGCTTATTTATATTCAAATATTTAAAAAAAATAGATTTTTAAAGTTCCATTTTTTGGCCATATTTTTTTTTTCATCAAAAAACGGTGGACGCCATGATTCCGGCCGTTTGGATCGACTAAAAAAAAAACGGTATATTATTCAGTATTGAAGTCGCTATAGTCCGAACTAGAAAAAAATTTTGGTCAAAAAACAACAAAATGACGGACGTTTTTTTGATAATTTTTGAGGTGCGGTTAATGAGTGAGATAAACACTTCATGCTGACTGGGCATGCGTCGTAAGGGTCTGACCGTTTTTCAATATATTATTTTAAATAAAAACCAACTTTTTTAGAAAAAAATAAACACAAAACAGACGCAAAACCAACGTTAACGTAAACCAACACCTCCTTAAAAGAAAAACACCAAACAACAAAAAACCAAAACAAATTCGAGGTTCTCACTACTTAACCGCTTGTAATTTTTGAGCGACTTCAATACTGAATAATATCCCGTTTTTTTTTTCAGTCGATCCAAACGGCCGGAATCATGGCGTTCGCCGTTTTTTGATGTTTTTTCAAAATAAAAAAAATTATGCCCAAAAAATGGCACTATAAAATCTAAAAAAATATTTTTTGTATTTTTTGAATATAAATACAAATTTATATTTTTTTCTGTGTTTTTATATAAAAAAAATGTTTAAAAAAATATTTTTAAAATTTGAAGGTATAAAGGCCCCTTAACCCCTTAAAGCACCCCTTTTTTTCAGAAAAGTGGTTAATTTTTCACCATTTTTTTTTTCTTCATATTTAGTCTACACTGAAGGGCAATAACAAGTATTGTCGAAAAAAATTAAAAAATAGTTATTTGCGCTTGTAGTAGAGGTAAGTGAATTTTTCTGTGTGAGGTCGTATTTTGTGTCCATAAACACGACCGAAAACCGAAAAAAACCTTACCTACGAGTAGCGCATTACGTTTTTCTCACTACCAAGGAGTTAAAATCCTATTTTATTAATACCTAATATTTTTGATATTTATATGTGTGACAATTCAATAAATAATTTTTTTATGAAATTTATAAAATTAAGAATAGTAGTCTTGTTTCTGGGTGTCCCCCTTAGGTAAGTGTCGGACACTTCGTGTCCTTTAGCGGTAAAATTCTGTCTAGTTACGGTTTTGTTTATATTGATGTCATCTATCACTAAGTGTGCTCGATATAGTACTTTCCATTACTGTCGGCTTTTTGATTAAGCAATGTCAACGTACCTAGTTGGTAGTAAGGAAACTTTATTTTATACAATATAAGTCCGCTCGAGTTAACTCGGGTTATCGGAAAAGAGCCAACCTATATTCAACGAGTTAACTCGGGCGAGTGCGTTAACCTCTTCAGGGACGAATTTTTTGTTTAAACTAATTTAGTAGCAAAAGTTAAAAATGATTTTTATTTTCAAAACAAGTAAACAACTGAAGATGTGCGAATCTAGGCCATTGGATGTCGCTTGTGGTTGGAAACAAAGCAAATGGCAACAGCTATAGCCACTGAGCAATAAGGAATTTGGTGATTTTCATTTTGCGGAGTTTATTTTTAAACGTACACATATGTGCCTATGTCCCTGAAGAGGTTAAGGGGTTAAACTAGAGCACTAGATAGGTATGTTTGTTAGGGCAAGTGGGTAGTTTGAGTGGTTCCGCAGGAGAGTACCGACATAGCCACAATATCAGACCGCAGCACAGAGGTTCGAAAATTTAAAAAACCGTGATTCAATTTTTTTTTAAATTCAGATGGTGTTTTTTTATTTTCTACTAGAATAAAAAAAATGATTTTTATTTGTCGTTTCAATTATTAACAAGTTTATGTTAAATCTGAATTAAAATTAACCACATAATTTTGGCTTATAATAAGATACATCACAATGTTGAATACGCGCAAATATTACTAATTAATTAAAATTTTATTCTAAAAAAATAAATATAACCACTTAGTGCTATAGTAGTTAATTAAAAAAAAAATTATATCTAACTGAAGATAATTAACTACTAAATGACAATAATGTAACTGCAAAAATTAGGATGCAGCAATAATTTTATACCTGCCCCAAAATGTCTTTCAGTCATGATATACTGCTTCAAAGGCTTGCTCTTAAAATAATCCTAGATTGGTTCTTTTAATTTCTGGAACAAGATGATACAACTAAGGACACTAGATCTGTGGCGCTGCCACTATAGGAAACTGAACTAGAGTTTACCGATTTAGTGTCCTTAAATACAACATGTGATTTTTTGGAGTAGAAATTATTAAAAGAACAAATCTACCGCTGGGATTATTTTCAAAGCAAGCCTTTGAAGCAGTAAATCACGACTGGAAGACATTTATAAAATTAATGCTGCACATCCAGTCACGTTATTAAGGCATTTAGAAGTTATAATCCTCTTTATTTATTATTTAGTTTTTTAATTAATTACTACACTTCTGCTCAAAAATATCGGCCCACATAAAAAAATACACATTTTCAAATGCTAATAACTCCAAAACTATTCAATAGATTTATTTGACCTTTTTTTTATTTTAAAGCTTGAACTTTTAGCTCTTACTTACTGGAATAAAAATTATCAAAAATCTTTTTTTAAACCGGCAGCAATGAAAATTACACAGCTATGTTTTTTTACTGCTTCTTTCGATATGCGCACGGTTTGCCACTGCATATTTTTTTACAATTTAATTAATTGATTTTATAGGCCAATTAAATGGGAGTAATTTCTTTTTTAACTTTTTAATTTTCCTTTTCTCGTTTAGGAGATATACGGTTTTTTCTGAAAATAAACATTTTTGCAAATAACAAAAAAACTACACAGTGGATTTAATTGATTTATTTTTTAATTTGAAGCTTAAGTCCTTAACTTTTATTTATTTAATTTAAGTTTCTGGTGCAAACATGTTTAAACTGGGTTTACATTGCTTAAATAGTCATGTTTTTTTTACCCAATCTTTTTTGATGCAATTTAACCACAAACTCAAATGTTTCCATAAGTTTTAAAACTTATTCTAAAAGCCACACTTATTGTGACTGATTCCTTCTTTTATTTTTTATCATAAGTCTTCTCATTTAGGAGAAATTAAAGTTTTTCGGAAAAAGTGACTTTTTAATCAGTGGGCTAGTGCCACCCCTGTAAAACTGTATATGACGGAAAAGCGTCGATAGAATATAAAGATCTATTGCACTTATATAACTTTAGCTTAAATAAATACATTTAATTAACAAGTTTTCTGCGTTAGCAACTTTTTGGTTCCCAGCTCAGACTGCGTTTTGAGGCATATATGTCGAACGAACTTTGCACAGACTGTTTAAATCTCTAATGGTACTCCAAAAACAAGTTCTAACGTCTTTTTAAGGACTTTTTGCTTTTTAATTTTTTTTAAACAAAATATTTTATCAAATAAAATAACAATAAACAAATTTTAAATTTTATTAAAATTATTTAATAATAATTATAAACACAACCACCATAACTAACTTTTTCTGCAACGCAGGCCTGTGCATAACGTTCTCCAGGACGTCGGTAGACACGCTGTCTTGCATCATTCCCAAATAGACATATCCTGGTTTCATCAGAAAACATAACCTTTGCCCATTGGTTTCTGTCCCAGTTTAAATGTCTTCTTGCAAACTGCAGCCTGGCACGACGATGGTTAGCAGTGAGTTTAGGTCCAGTTGCGGCCTTATAAGAGCAAAGGTTTCTTTCAAAAAGCCTTCGACCAATAGTGGACCTACTTACTGCTAAACCTCTTGTTTCTTGAAGCCGTGATCTCAAATTAACTGAATTTAGACGACGATTCCGCAGGGAATTAAGCTCGATAAATCGGTCATCCCGAGCGGACGTGCACCTATGTCTGCCAGCTCCTTGGCGTCGACTAAAGGAACCGGTCTCCTCAAAACGTTGGAATACTCTTCTTACCGCTGCTCTCGTAATATTTAACTGTTGAGCAACATAACGCTGACTGTGCCCTTCTTGTAGCAGAGCTACAGCTTGGGCAGCTACTTCCGGACTTGTTTCCATTTAAATAATATAATAAAATAAAATTTTATCGAGTTAAAAAAGTATTGTCACATAAGTGACAAGTCTTGTCAATCATAAAAAAGTTAGTTACAGGGGTGGCACTAGCCCACCACTTAAAAAGTCCTTATTTACCAAAAAAACATAATTTCTCCTAAATGAGAAGACTTATGATAAAAAATAAAAGACGGAATCAGTCACAATAAGTGTGGCTATTAGAATAAGTTTTAAAACTTATGGAAAGATTTGAGTTTGTGTTTAAATTGCAACAAAAAAGATCGAGTAAAAAAAACATGACTATTTAAGCAATGTAAACTCAGTTTAAACATGTTTCCAACAGAAACCTAAATTAAATAAATAAAAGTTTACGATTTAAGCTTCAAATTAAAAAAAAAATCAATTAAATCCATTGCGTAGTTTTTTTGTTACTTGCAAAAATGTAAATTTTTAGAAAAAACCTTATATCTCCTAAACGAGAAAAGGAAAATTAAAAAATTTAAAAAGAGATTACTTCCATTTAATTAGGCTATAAAATCAATTAATTAAATTGTAAAAAAATATGCAGTGGCGAACCATGCGCATGTCGAAAGGTGCAGTAAAAAACATAGCTGTGCACTTTTCATTGCTGCCGGTATAAAAAAAGATGTTTGATAATTTTTATTCCAGTAAGTAAGAGCTAAAAGTTCAAGCTTCAAAATAAAAAAAAATCGAATAAATCCATTAAATAGTTTTGGAGATATTTGCATTCAAAAATGTGTATTTTTTTAGGTGGGCCGATATTTTTGAGCAGAAGTGTATATCACTAAGTTGATAAGTCCAAACCATTATTTTTTTAGTTTAAAATTTTATTTATTTATGGTCTGTTTTTTCAAGATAGTAATTAAAAATCGCACAGTAAACATTTGGTTTGAACAGTATATGTTGTGTATATAATATAGTTATGTTTTATAAAAAATAAACTACGCAGTATATTTGCATATCTAATATTCGAATCTGTTTTGAAAATATTCACTGTGCGATTTTTAATTTACTATCTTGTTTGAAAAAACAGACCATAGTAATATTTGCATGTATTCAAGATTGTGATGTAGGTACCTAATTATAAACTGAATTAATGTTAATTTTTATTCAAATTTAACACAAAACTTGTTAATACCTGAAATGACAAATACAAATTAAAGTAATGTTGAAATTATTTAATTTTATTCTAGCAGAAAATAAAAACCGTCTGAATTTAAAAAAAAATGGAATGACGGCTTTTCAAATTTTTCAACCTCTGTGCGGCAGTGTCGATTGACTTGAAATTTAGTCAATGCTGTATTGGCTTATATAACCATAATATTACGAAATGTTTGACGATTTAAATTAAATTTTTATTTTTAGTGGTAGGCTATTCCTAAATAATAGCTAAATTTTAAGGTTTGGGCTTAAATTGATCCTTAGGAACTCCGTAAACAAGATATGAAATAAAAAGGGGGGTTATCAGAAAGTTGGACTACAGTCATGTTCCCGGGAACCGTGAACTAGTTTATGGACTAATCAAATAAAACATATATCTATCCCTGAACAAAGAAACCCATCTAGTGTGTCAAATGTCGTATTTCTTTTTTTTTTCGGATTTTTATGTAAAAAACTTTTTATATGAAAATCCGAAAAAGTTAAAAAAAGTTAATTTGACACACTAAGTGGGTTTCTTTGTGCAGGGTCACATACTTTGAAAAGTAAACTTTTAATAAAAAAGCAAATAATAGTCGTATTAATGGAGGAGGTCGCTTGCAAAACAACTTTACACTGGGGTATTTCAAAAATTCTTGAACGCAGAGACACAGAGACTTAAATGTTGGACCAAAGATTTTCAACGTGGCAAAAAACTTTTGGCCAAAATTTCAAGCCTCTATGTCAAAGCGTTCTTAAAATATCATAGTGTAAAGTTGTTTTGCAAGGGACCTTCCGCTCTATTGTATCCACGTATGGATATTTTTAGGTATAGCCAAATTTACCGCAATATTCACAGTTGGATATTCGTATATGAGATTTTTTATACAGGGTGTCCCTGAATTGCTTGTCCAAACTTCACATACGAAATGTATAAAATAAAACTTCAAAAAAAGTTTCTATAAGCATATGTCCTAAAACGACTCGTAAGGGAGCTACGCCCCTCTAAAAGGGGTTCCAAAAATTCGATTTTTATTTCATAACTCAGGAAGCCTTTGTGTTATATCAACGAGGTATTGCATGTGATATATCTTTAATAAGACCAATCAGCCAATGGTATTTGCATGTGGTTACTTTAACCAGGGGCGTCCGAAATGGGGAGGCCTTATCACTTTTTTGCCCCAAACTTTATCTGTGTAACTTTTTTGTAGATTTATTAATGGAATAGTATTCTTTAGGTAAAGGTACATAAAAAAGGTACTCTTATTGTAATACCGTAAGATTAACCGTTTTCGAGAAAAATTAATTTCACGTATCAAAGACAAAAAGTTAAATACTAAAATGTTGAAAACCGAAATTTCAATAAAGCAGGGCGCATGCATGCACATGTACATCCAAAACTAAAAAAACACTTCATATACAGGTACTTCCATAAATCTATGGTCTCCTGAAAATGTACCATTTTAAAAGTGCCATGGTAGCTTTAAAAGCAGTTTTTGGACCTACATGTAAAGAAACTTTTTTCTTAGTTTTTAATGTAGAACCATTATTAAAATTTCGGTTTTTAACATTTTAGTATTTAATTTTTCGTCCTCGAAATGTGAAGTTTCACAAGAGTTTCTTTTTTATGTATAATATTTTATTCTAAGGAATAATATTCTGATAATAAATCTACAGAAAACTTTTACAGAAAAAAGTTTGGGTCAAAAAAGTGATAAGCCCCCCCCCCCCATTTCAGACGCTCCTGGTTAAAGTAACCACATGCAAATACCATTGGCTGATAGGCCTTATTAAAGATATATCACATGCAATACTTTGTTGATATAGCACAAAGTTTTCCTGAGTTATTAAATAAAAGTCAAATTTTTGGAACCCCTCTTGAAGGAGCCTAGCTCCCTTAGGAGCCGTTTTAGGACATATGTTTATAGGAACTTTTTTTACATTTTTGTTTTATACATCTCGTATGTGAAGTTTGGCTAAACAATTCAGGGACACCCTGTATAGATCTAGGTCTTAAGTTGGCAAGGCCTTGCTAGATCTAGTGTCCCTAGAACCTATACCTTGAAAAACCGGCTGGAGTGGAAGGGCTTAAAGGTTTTAATTTTGAAAATAAAAACGGTGTTTAAATGTTTTTGTTTTGTTCACATACAAAAACAAAAAACTTCATAATACAATATTTCTGTGGCTTGGTTCTAAAAGAGCCAATCTAAAAAATTTTGAACGGATACACTGTCAAACATAACCCCCATTAGGGGGGTAGCCAAAATATAAAATCTCTACAGCCTTTAATAACGCGAGAAACGGGGTATGAAGTGTATGAATTTTGGTCAATTTGTGTGACGTATTTTATGGACGACCCCTTAAAAGAAATGTTTATTGAAAACACACGTCGGCCCTTGTCGCTTAAAGTCTACATTTATCTATCTTTTAACCTTTTTTAAACGTTCACACACAATATGATTAATTTTCTGTTTTTTTTCTATTTATATAAATTTTTATTAGTTTTATTTTTTATAATTTTTATTTTTTATATCATATTTATTATGTTTAGTACATATACAATTAAGTTTTCATATTCACAATAGGAAACGTTCAAGTATTACGTAACGCAAATTGTAACATACACTTCATACCCCGGTTCTCTAGATTATAGAGATTTCATATTTTGGCTACCCCCCTAAAAGTCCAAACGAAAAAAAAAAATAGTTCGTCGGTAATACGGAAAAAAAGTGACATGGACTTTTAGAACCCAGCCACAGATTTGTAATTTTTTTTACAATTTTTTTTTTATTTTAAAAGTTTTAGGACATAATTATAGAAATGATGGGTAAAAACCACATCTTCACTATGATACCAACAATATTTTAAAATATTGGATTTTTTAGGAATCAGTGTAACTTTAAGAATTTTTTAGGATTTTAGAACTTTTTTTAAACCTTTTCTTATTACATTCCTATTGAACAAATCTACTAAAATTGATAATTATTTAAATAAAATCTTTTAGCGGTTTTTCCATCAACGGCAGGAGTGCTAGAAAGCGCAGCTCACATTGAGTTTTTTATATTCTAGTTTTATATACTTACCCAGAGTGCATAGCAGAGAAATCCCTTTTAGTTTGAAATGTGTAGGCAGTCAGCCCCCCCAACACAACAAGAGTTAAAACCAAAGCCTCAATGACAACCTTTTGAGAATAATATGTTACCACAACTCCAATTGTATAGGCTTGCACCAAAGTCTAAAAAAATAATACGTAAGTTTTTTCAATTTGTGTTAAAATTTAATGTAAGCTTTTAGTATTTTATAAATTTTACAATGTAAAATCTAATTTATTACACAGGCCCACAAAATAAAAAAAGTGGTCTGTGCTGGGGTTGAGACCCACCTACTCTTATGTATTTTGGGATGCTGAACACGAATCTGTCATAAAAAAGGCACTTCATGGGCTCATTTCTTTGCTACACTGAAAAAACTGTCTAAAATGGTAAAAATCTCATATTATTTCAGTGTAACAAAAAAATGAACCATTGAAGTGCATTTTTTATGACAGATTCTTGTTCGCCATCTCAAAATACATAAGAATAGGTGGGTCTAAACCCCAGCACAGACCACTCTTTTTTTTGTGGCCAGACAGTTTTTCCAGTGTAGAAAAAAAATGAGCCTATGAAGTGCCTTTTTTTATGACAGATTTGTGTTCAGCATCCCAAAATACATAAGAATAGGTGGGTCTCAACCCCGGCACAGACGACTATTTTTTTGTGTGCCCAGACAGTTTTTTCAGAGTAGATACAAAATAAGCCCATGAAGTGCCTTTTTTTATGGCAGATTCGTGTTCAGCATCCCAAAATACATAAAATTCCGTGGGTCTTAACCACAGCAAAGACCACTTTTTTTTTGGGCCCATGCTGTTTTTTCAGTGTAGAAAAAAAAAGAGCCGATTCGTGTTCAGCATCCCAAAATACATAAGAATAAGTGGATCTCAACCCCAGCACAGACCACTTTTTTTTGTGGGCCCAGACAGTTTTTTCAGAGTAGATACAAAATAAGCCCATGAAGTGCCTTTTTTATGGCAGATTCGTGTTCAGCATCCCAAAATACATAAAATTCCGTGGGTCTTAACCACAGCAAAGACCACTTTTTTTTTGGGCCCATGCTGTTTTTTCAGTGTAGAAAAAAAAAGAGCCGATTCGTGTTCAGCATCCCAAAATACATAAGAATAAGTGGATCTCAACCCCAGCACAGACCACTTTTTTTTGTGGGTCCAGACAGTTTTTTCAGTGTAGAAACAAAATAAGCCCACGAAGTGCCTTTTTTTTATGACAGATTCGTATTCAGCATCCCAAAATACATAAGAATAGTTAGGTCTCAACCCCAGCACAGCCCACTTTTTTTTTGTGGGCCTGTGTTATTAACATCCATGTATGCAAATTAGTAAAAGCCGTTTACTAAAAGGGAAAAAAGGCAATTTATCAATGTGTATATATTATGTATTTGATTTGAAATAGAGCCCGAAATTTTAACGGGTTCTACATCATAAAATATGACAAAAAGTTTCTATAAACATATGTCCAAAAATGCGTCGTAAGGGAGCTAAGCCCCTTTGAAAGTGGCTAAAAATTCGGTTTTTATTTAATAACTCAGGAACCCTTTGAGTTATAGCAACGAGGTTTTGCACGTGAACTAATCTTAATAAGGCCTATCTTCGGATGTTATTTTCATTTACTTATTTTGCCCAGGGGTGTGCAAAACGGGGGGGGGGGGGGCTTATCAGTTTTTTGTCCCAAACTTTTTTGTAATTTTATTTTTGGAATGTGATTCCTCAGGTAAAAATACATAAAAAAAGGTACTCTTGTCGTATAACTATAGGATTAACCGTTTTCGAGAAAAACACATGTATAGAAACTTTTTGTTACTGTTTGATATAAAATAACCCTGCATCACTAGAATTTTAGTTCTCAACATTTTAGTATTTAATTTTTCGTCCTCGAACCGTGAAATTTCACCTTCAAATGATTTTTTCTCGAAAACGGTTAATCCTACAGTAAAAAGTCCAAACAAGAGTACCTCTTTTTATGTATTTTGACCTGAGAAATCATAAAAATAAAATTACAAAAAAGTTATACAGAAAAAAATTCAAGACAAAAAACTGATAAGGCACTCCCATTTCGAAAACCCCTAGTTAAAATAAATACACGAAAATAACTTACGAAGATGGGCCTTATTAAGGTTAGTTCGCGTGCTAAACCTCGTTGCTATATCTCAAAGGGTTCCTGAGTTATTAAATAAAAACCGAATTTTGTAGACACTTTCAAAGGTGCTTTGGAGCATTTTTAGACATGTATATAGAAACTTTTTGTCATATTTTATGATCTAGAATCAGTCCTTAAAATTTCGGACTCTATTTCAAATATACCCTGTATACTTAAAATCCTTATATAGGCTACCCGCCCAGACCGGTCATTTTCAGTAGTGCTAGTAGATACTATAGTAGTACCTATACTATTAAACAATAGTAGTAACAATAGTATTAAACAATTTAGAATAATATTAAAATATATATTTTTTATTTATTTGTTGATTGATCAATATTTTATAATAATATTAATTTTGTCTTCTTATAAGAAATGTATATTTGTCTGACTGCCACTAAAATACCCATAAATTTTCTTTCTTTTGTATTTGCTTTATCCTGTTTCTCTTTTCAAAACAAAATTTCACATAGAGGAACGCGAAAAGTAACGTCTTCGATGCACTTACTGCAGATTTCCTTAGGATTGGTACATACCGTTATTCTCCGTAGTAAAATAATACTAAGCTCGAAAACCGTGTCAGGAGTACATGTCGCGTTCCTCTTTAGTAGGGTAGTATATACGTCAATCGTTTAAACTGGAAAATTTAGAACAAATTTTTATGTATTATTTTTGAATTTTGAATATGTTGCCTTTATACAACCAATTAAATTTGTCAAATTTGAGGGGCTAATTTTCATTAGGGTGACAAAGCCTCCCTTCTATGTATGATGTTATCCACTGTAGAGTAATTTATAAATTAAGATTATAAAAGTGTAATCTGATACATATGGAACAATGAGATTGCTGAAACTAAACCTGATAATAACCATTTTCTAAGTTTTGATTTTCCTTATTTTTATTAACTTTTTCTACTGTCCAGTAATTGGTTTAAACAATAAATCTGAAATAAGTAATATACTTTGACGCACGGATCTGTGGCTACGGGAAATATGTTTGGAATGCGTGTGCAAGTTATAACGCTTTTGACGGAAAGAAGAGAGCGCGAATGATTCGTTGGAGACTTTGTTTCATGCGGAGAACTATACAAAAACTTATTTTTTATGGCATCTGTGGTATAAGAAAAACAAGATATGTATGCATTCCATTATATATTATTCACAGTAAATGGTATATTGCATTTTCCCAAATACTTAAAAAAATTATAAAAAAAAATCAACATTAAAAAAAGATCTTTTTTAAAAAAAAGAAAAAAAAATCAAAAAAAAAATCCAAAAAAAAAACTTTTTTTTTTTCAAAATTTGTAATTTTTTGAAAAAAGATTTTTTTCAAAAAAACAAAAAAAAAATTCAAAATTTTTTAATTTTTTTTATTTTCTTTTTTCGAAAAAACAAATATATAAAAGTTAACCCCCCATAACTTTTTTGGGGGATTACTTTCAAAAACAATAGGGTTCTTCCTCTCATAGAACTTGATTTTTCCTGAAAATTTCAAGTAGATCATTCTTGAGTTATTTTGTGTTGACAAAAATCGTGACATCGGACAGACAGACATTTAAAAAAAAAGGTGCTTAATTTTTCATGAAACAAATATCCAAGAATTTTTTGTCTAGGACGATGTTTGATTTTTTTTTAAATTTGAAACTACTGTATAATATTATTCTAGTGCAGGTGCTGTGAATAATATAATAATATGAAGCCAGTATTTAAATTTTGATTTATGCCCTTGATTATGATATTGTTTTTTAATTACTTTTGATATTGTTTTTTTTATTACTTTTTGTATGAGATTGCAATATCATAAAAAAGGTATAAACAATATATCCAAAAGATTTATTCAATAAATAATAAATAAATAAATAATGAATTTAATGCCCTTGTTGTTAATAATTAACAACGAGGGCATATAAATAAAAATTTAAATTTGGCTTAAATTTTTTATAATATTATTGTGCGCCTCATTTTTATAGAATTATAATATAACAGAATTATATTATAATATAATTATAATTTAGTGAGCCCACTTTTTTATAGTGTAACAGGCATACTTACAAAAGCTACCAATAAAATCAAATTTGTTGGTGATTCTCTACGTTTAATGTGAAGTCCAATTAAAAGACCAATACTCAAAACAAAAGATAGTATAATCATCCAATCACTAAAAAAAATAAAATATGTTTTGTAACTTTCAAAACAAGGTAGTATAGGTAAATGTATTATCATGTAAAATTTATTATTCTATTATTGTTTGTAGTTGTAATATTTATTACAGGATGTGGTAACCTAATAATTTTACCTCATATAAATTTACCAGAAAAATAAGACAGAATTTAGTCTACTTTAAAGAAGTACATAACATTCAATAGTGTTCAAAAACCAGAAAAATGTAAATATACTTACTTATTATGTACGAACTCTGTTACTGGGGGTGTAAACATAAAAATACTTGCGATAATAATCGTTAAAAATAACTGCATTGTCAATAACCCATACACTTTTCTTATAAAAGCCAAACGAATGGCTTTTGATGCATTTAAAACGTTATTTCTGTAGGCAAAATCATCTTCGATTCCATTTTCAAAATCTTTTCCACCATTTTCAACATCCTCATTCAATAAAAGAGGTACAGATTGAGACATTGCGAATGTCTACCTAAAAGATATATTACTTATATAATTGTTTATATTGTAATATACAATAAATTCTCAACATATTGGTTAAAAAAAATTAATGACGTGTCCGATAAAAAAACCTTCTTAGAAATATTTCAAGCTGTTAATATTTTAGTAAAAATTATTTTAGAAAATAGCACAACTTACCTTTAATTATAAATAAATTTTTATCTCCAACTTTTGCAAAAGACGAATATTTTTCGTTTGGTAAACAAAGTCTGACACCTAAAATTTTGACATTTATTATGGATTAAAGTAGGTCAAATCTGCAGTAAAAAACGTATAAACATTTATTTATTAGCCACGTAATCAATCAATTTAGTAAACACTGAATTTACCTTAAAATAAAGTTTTAATTGATTTTTATTCCCTTATCAAGGGAAAACGATCCTTGATCACTGTAGTAGTTCCAATCCAATATGTAGTAGTTCCAATGTACAAAAACAAAAGCAGCCAATGAGAACGCTTGTGTTCGACGTCATTATGATGACGTTTTTGACCTTTGACAAGGTTGATTGGCAAAGTTGATACTAAAATTTTATTTTATTTACTTTCATTAGGTTTATCGTAGAAGCCAAAAGCAAAATGTCTTGGTTTAGTGGTGTAGAACAAGGTCCCCCAATTGAAGTTTTTGCTTTAAGTAAGCAATTTAATGACGATACATTCCCACAAAAAGTGTCTTTAGGAGTCGGAGGTAATTTACTTTAACCAATTTAATTAATGTTTTCATTATTTCTATACATTTATTTGAATGATGTTTATTTTAATAGCTTATAGGACAGACGAGGGTAAACCATGGGTTTTGCCTGTTGTACGAACCGCTGAAAAGGCTTTAGCTGAAGACACAACTTTAAATAAGGAATATCTCCCTGTAATGGGCTTCGCGGATTTCTCAACAGCTGCCACCAAGATGCTTTTGAAAGATGACAACAAAGCTATCCAGGAAAAAAGGGTAAGCTAATATTAATTAAATTTAAAAGAACCAAGCATTCAACCTTCAAGTAACTTAATTGCTTTCCCATTTTGAAAATTTTCAAAATTTTGGTAAGCTTTGTATTTGTGTAAAAATTTTCAAAATTTTTTTTGCGTATTTTTGCGTTTTATGTTGATATAAATCAATTTCAAGCAAAAAAAAATTGCCAGTCAATCAGTCGATTGTTCTGTCCAGGAAATCTTGTTAGCACAATAACTTAAAAACACTTTAGGCTAGAGACTTGAAATTTGTCATACAGCTATATTACCAAAAGTTCTTGCTTGGGATTGTTTTCGGTGAACATTGGGGTGCGGCAAGGGGGGAAAATGGGGAAAAATAAATTTTTTTACAAAAATTTAAAAATTATAGGGGTTTTTAAGGTTGCTGAAATTGAATCTGATTATAAAATTTTTTTAACTCCACGCCCGCAGGGGTGAGGGGGTAAACGTTTTAAAATATTTTTAATATTTTCATCAAAATTGGTATATAGGGGTTTTTGGGGTTGACGAATCTGATATTTTTTTTCTAATTTCACCCCCTGAGGGCTGGGGGCTAGTTTTTGTGAAAACTGGTATATTGGGGTTTTTCAGGTTGCTGAAAGTGAATCTGATAATAAAAAAAATCTTACTCCACCCCCTGAGGGTTAGGGGGGTTTTCTTGAAAATGAGGTCGCTAAATCCGAATCTTATAAAAAAAAAAATCATTTCAGGGGGTGAAATTAGAAAAATTAGCTCAAAGTGAATCTGATAATGGAAAAATTCTAAATCCACCCCCTGAGGGGAGGGGGGGTAGTTTTCGTGAAAATTGGTATATTGGGGTTTTTGAGGTTGCTGAAAGTGAATCTGATTATAAATAAATTCTTACTCCACCCCCTGAGGGGCAGGGGGTAGTTTTATAGAAAATGAGGTCGCTAAAACCGAATCTTATAACAAAATTCTAACTCCACCCCTAAAGGAGCGGGGGTAGTTTTTATGAAAATTAGTATATTGGGGTTTTTAAGGTTGCTGAAAGAGAATCTGATAATAAAAAAATCTAACTCCACCCCCTAAGAGGCGGGGGGTAGTTTTTGTGAAAAGTGGTTTGGACTTTTTAAGTTTGCTAAAAGTGAATCTGATAATAAGAAATCCATTTTACGCGCGCAGGTGAAAAATGGGAAAACTCTTTTACTACAGGAATTTTTTTTTAATGAATCGGGTTTTATTCATATAACTTTACCTACAGCCAAAACCAAATAATAATTTTTTGGCAAACAATATGATCCAGAAGATTAAATCTGTTTTTTGGAGTTCCACCTCAATAACTGTCCAAATGAGGGTCTCACCTAGATTATAAAAATGATACTTAACAAATCTTAAAGTCAAACACCTCATTGAATGCACAGTTTTTGTGGTGTGATATCAGAATGTTGTTGTTAAGTTTCGAACAGGCATATTATGAGCAAAGTTACAAATAGTCCAGCTGCCAAATGCCTATTTTTGACTGAACCTTGTTTTGTAGTTTAAACAAAATATTTTTAGATAATTTGAGTGCGCTGATTCCGCATCCGGTGGGGGCCACCTCGTATCTATTGAGGAATTTGAGATAATTGAGGTCAAAGCCAACCATGACTGAAATACACGATTTTTATTTCACAAAACACCGTTTTGTGTAACATACAAATTATGTGAATGGTTTTTAAATATTTTGGGTGCGTTGAGTCTTTGGATGGATTCAACCTCGTAACTGTTAAGGAAATTCATATAAATGAAGTCAAAGCCTACTATAGGTTTTGTATTACAGAACCGCATTTTTTCAGTTTATGCAAACAAATTTGATGGTGTTTTGATAATTTAGGTATGCTGAATTCAAATTCAGTGGGTGCCACCTTGTATCTGTTGGGAAAATTAAAAATAATTGAGGTAAAAGCCTACTATGTAAAAAATGTTTATTTTTTTATTTTACTAAACCGTGTTTTATCAGTGTATAAAAAAAAACAAAAAATAGCACTTTTTTGTTATTTTTTTGCTAGAACCAATAATATGACCAAAAACCAGAAATTCACCACCTTTTTCGAACTTTATTCACAGTAGGCGTGGAGAAATTTTTTTTATTCAAAAACTTCACGTTAAGAAAATATGATTTTTTAAATTTTTCTTAAAATTTTTTTAATTTTGTCAAAAATTTGACATTGGCGTGCAATAACTCAAAAACTATTTAACCTAGAGAATTGCGGTTATCACCAATATATTTTTTTATTTTTTCTATTAAATCGCATTAATTTAGTTTTGATAGTTTTTTGTTTTTTTAAAAGTCGGCTAAAAAAATGGCCTTAAATTGTTTTGCCGCCATCTTGAAAAAACAAAAAACTATCAATACTAAATTAATGCGATTTATTAGAAAAAAATATGATTTTTTATTGGTGAAAACCGCAGTTCTCTAGGTTAAATAGTTCTTGAGTTATTGCACGCCAATGTCAAATTTTTGACAAAATTAAAAAAAAAAATAAGAAAAATTAAACAAATCATATTTTCGAAACGGGAAGTTTTTGAATAAAATCCCGTGGAGGTTTTTCTTAGACATCGGTGGGCTACACATAAAAAAAATAATCAGACAAATCCGTGACCCATGTCGTCAGTCCTACCTCGATCGGCGAGGATATCATAACAATATAATATATTGTTATACAATATTATTGTATACCTTACAAATCTATTATCATGAAACGGGCATAAAATAGGACATGCAGACAGTAGTTTTAACCAGAAAACGAGAATTTTTCCACGCCTACTGCGAATAAAGTTCGAAAAACTTTTCGCCGCCATCTTGAAAAAACAAAAAACTGTCAAAACTAATTTTATAACCTTTGATAGAAAAAAATATGATTTTTTTAATGGTGAAAACAGCGTGGCCACATGTCAGGGTAATCAGGGAAGTCAGGGAAATGTCAGGGAATTTAATGTGTCAGGGAAATGTCAGGGAATGTTATTGAAATAAATGAAAAATCAGGGAATTTTATTGAAAACCCTGGAATTTTATTTTTTTGTTTTACACTTTTTTTTTCAAATATTTTTCAACCTAAAATCAAAAAAAAATCAGGGAAATGTCAGGGAAAAGTATGAAAATTTGTCAGGGATAAATTTTCAAAATCAGAAAAGCGTCATGGAATTTTCCAAATAAAATTATGTGGCCACCCTGGAAAACCGCAATTCTCTAGGTTAAATAGTTTTTGAGTTATTGCACGTCAATGTCAAATTTTGGAGAATTTTAAAAATTAAAAAAAAAATCATATTTTCGAAACGGGGGGTTTTTGAAAAAAAAATCCGGTGGAGGTTTTTCTCTAACATCGGTGGGCTAAACTTAAAAAAATAAGCCAAATCCGTGACCCAAGCCAACAGCACTGCCTGAATCGGCGCGTACATATAACATGAATCAAATAATTATTTTTGAGAATGATATGGTTTTAACACGGAGGAAGCACTAAAATTTATTTTTATTATTAATAATATTTAGTTAGTTTAGTGTAAAACACCTGGTCCTGGAACGAAAGCAATAAATAAATAATTGACTAAAACCAAGCATAAATGCTATTATTTGTTGGTGGTTCAAAACAAAAAAGTTGGACTGCCTGAATCGGCGCGTACATATAACATGAATCAAATAATTATTTTTGAGAATGATATGGTTTTAACACGGAGGAAGCACTAAAATTTATTTTTATTATTAATAATATTTAGTTAGTTTAGTGTAAAACACCTGGTCCTGGAACGAAAGCAATAAATAAATAATTGAATAAACCAAGCATAAATGCTATTATTTGTTGGTGGTTCAAAACAAAAAAGTTGGAATTTTTTGCTGCTCATGGAGCATAAAGCTGATTTTGATAAGTTAAATATCCCACAAAAAAAAATAAAAAATTTACATTTACCACTCCCTCACGAGAGTGCAAGTTTTAGCATCTTATCTTCGGTGGGTTCGACGTGATTTTAATTAAAATGCTCGCTACCTTAAAAATCTCTATTTAGGGATCGAAGGTTAGTAAAAAATTCAAAAATAAAAATAATCGCTTTCCTCAATTTTTTTTAATGGGAAATAACCGGAAAACTTGAAATTATGAAACAAAGAATTAAGCGTTTCCTCGAATAACGCGAAATTTTCAGAATATAGTTTTTTTATACTGCTTATGTTGTGATATAAAAATCAACAAAATTCCGGTTTATTAACACCTCGAAAAAGGGCGTAAATACCAAAAAAATCGTGTTTTTTACATACTTTTGATAATTTTGGCGTAACGGTCAATATTTTCAAAAAATTTCTTATTACAAAAATTAAAGAGCTTTAAATGATTTTCCGTTTGTTTTTTTAATTTTTAAAATCGGAAGTTATGAATTGTAGATTAGAAACCTAGCTAAATTTGTTTATCATCATAACCTCCGATTTTAAAAATTAACCTTCGGGAACTCGGGTGAAAAAAGTTACGAGTTAACTCGGGTACGGTGTCAGAAACCGAAAATTTAAAAAAGATAAAAACCATAATTAAAAAAAAAAAGATTATTTAAATTATGCTAATACCTGTTACAAATACTGATAAACTATTGTTTTATACAAAAACTAGTTAAAAATAACGAAATACAGAATATATATTCGTAAAAAAAGAAATTATATTTTTTTTTAGAATACGAGAAACTGATAAATGCACTAAAATTAAAATATCAGAATATTCTCAAAATAAAAACATAATTATTCCCACTCTTTAGATGTATAACACCGAGTATAACACATTGGAAAATTTGGCGATTTTTCAATATCAAAAAATATCCAGTGCGGTCCAAAAGTCACCCCCCCCCCCTTTAACTTTTGAACGAGTTGAGATATCGACTTCAAAATTAGAACTCTTAAATAAGACAACTTAAACTATCTTTTAGCATATATTTGATATTTTCAGCTCTTAAAATGTGGGCACATTTTTTTTAAATGGAAAGGGGGGTCGTGTGATACATCATTTTAAAGCTTATAAAATTCTCTATTCTCTATTCTATATTTAAAAAATGTTTTTAAAGGTTTTGATTTTTCAATTTTTTGTGCTAAAACATTCGATTTTTTAAGTTTTTTTTTATAAATTTTTATTTATGTCAACTAAAATTAGTTTAAAAGTATAATTAACATTTTTTTATGATGAAATTAGACATTTTTAAAAAATTATTTGTTTTTTTTTTAGAGGAATTTTGACATTAATACCCATATTCAACCCCATTTTAAACCCAATTTTTTTTTTATTTAAAAATATGGAGTTAAATGGAGAATTTTATGAGCTTTAAAATGATGTATTACACGACCACCTTCCATTTAAAAAAATGTCCCCCCATGCCCCCCTGCCCACATTTTAAGAGCTGAAAGTATTAAATATATGTTAAAAGATAGTTTAAGTTGTCTTATTTAAAAGTTCCAAATTTGAAGTCGATATATCAACTCTTCAAAGTTAAGAGGGGGGGGGGGGTGACTTTTGGACCGCTCTGTATAAAAAAAATAATTTTTATCCTTTTTCAAAACAATTTTCGCACAGACGTTCTAAGAATATTCTAAGAAGTTTCTAAGAAGATTCTTTCCTTTTTAGAATGTTCTAAGAATTTTTAACTTAAAAAAGAATAATGATATTAAAAACTATGGAAGATATAAATATAAATAATTTACCTTCCTATAAAAATGATATTTTTAAATTTAAAAAGAAAAAAAAAATCGGTATTAAAAAAAGACTTGTTGCACAATAACTCGGGTCGGACCTCAGGTCGGACTCAGAGACCGAAATATGTAATACAATATTAACGCCTAATTTTCTCTATTTGTGCTCACAGTCGGGATCGTAATACATGAAGGTACATGAAATAACGTGGCGTTCGGAGCGCCGGTAGGAGCGCAAACATATACAAATATGTCATGCGCTGTAAGGATTGGTGAAACATATTTATGCGCAAAAGTGTTTAATAATAAATACGAATGCGCAGAAGTGTTCTGGAGTTGCTAGAGGCGAGGAAAGGCAAAGGAAGTGTGACAAAAAGTGTGTAGTCCATTTCCACTATTCTGTTCGTCTAAAATATAAAAGTTTTCAAACGCTTTTGCGTTTCAGATATTTTACATTTTACATTCGATCCCTAAATAGAGATTTTTAAGGTAGCGAGTTTTAAATCACATCTAACCCACCGTGGATAAGGTTCCAAAACCTGCACCCTTGTGTGAGGGAGTGGTAAATAAAGTCCAATACTAATTTTTTTGTGAATTATTTACTCATAAAAAAAATTCAAAATTTTTTGTTTTGAACCACCCTAGTGTAGATGCTTGCAGTTTCAACAACACATTTGGTTTAATAATGTAACTAAATAAATACATACAATCTTTATTTTAGTCCAACTTATTACATTTTAATAAAATTTGGAAGGTACATTTTTTTGAGCTTAGGACATATAAATCGCTACACTTTTCTGTTTCAAATTTTTGTAAACCCTGGATAACTGAACAGAAACTGTGCAGTTTCTTCATAATTTACGATATTCTATCATTTCCATTTTATAATGTTAAAAATTCTGCCGAATATTTTTTAATTTAGACACGCACTTGAAGATGTCGACGTTTAAAACCGCGGTGCACCGCGCTTTATTTTTATTGTTGATTTTTAAATTTTTTGTTTATACACAGTAAGCAGTATTTAAAGGCCAAAATATTCATAAAATATGAACCTAAACGAACAAGAAAAAAATGTGTATTTCAATACTTTTAATTTTAGAATTCTAAAATATAAAAGTAATTACTCGATCTCAGCAAGGTGGACCTAAAGACCTATACAGGGCGGTTAACCGGACACTGCCCGTTAAGATATAATCTTAAAAAAATGGGAAAATCTGAAATCAACATTTGCCGTCTATGCTCAGAAGCACAAGAAACGGCCGAACACATTATGTGCTTCTGTGAAGCCATTGCTCGCAAAAGGCTACAATATCTAGGACAGGTATACCCAAGACCTGCAGATATATCCCAAGTAGCCCCCAAAAAACTGTTAGGCTTCTTTGAAAGCCTAAAGTTTGATGTGGACTAAATTGCAAAGGGGATTCACAATAGATCTCATTGGTCGCAGTGATTTGAAAGGCAGTAACATGCCTCACAACCCCACTTATTTTATATTGTATTGTAAGCAGTATTTAAAATTCATAATTTTTTAATCTCGCTTCTTTAATAAAAAATATACGATATTAATTAAAAAAAATATTAATCAATAAAGTAAAATTAATGGACTTTTTAAATGTTTGCGTTTTTAACTAAGTTTTATTTGGTAAATTCGTCTTTGTATGGCTGAACCTCTAAAAAAAAGGTATGCATGGAAGAAAAATCTTATCGATACCTCTTATGATAACGCCAGAAATCATCTGATTAGTCTTAGACGGCCCACCCTGTATACAAAAAATTATTTGTGTCATATGATATGACTCATATCAATTAAGTGTTTCAAATTTCAAGTAGATATCTTAACCAGTTTAAAAGTTAAAGGAGGACTTTAGACACGCACTGTATTATAATCCAAGTTTTACAAAATCAGACTTCCATTCAGCATCAGCTTAGTACCTATTAAGACCACTTGACTAAAAAATGACTTTTAAATAAACTGGAAAATACATACCTATTTATATTTATTTATTACAAAAATATTTGGAGCTTTCTTCGTCAGATCAACACGGCGCCGGACCTTCATCTCTCCAATTTTGCTCAAATTTGGCACATCTTCATCAAATAGGGTCTAGATTATTAGATCGAAAGGATTTTGCTAGAAAACGACTAGTTTTGGAGATATTAGGGTTGCTCATTTTTGACGTTTTTTTATATTCCAAAAACATGATTTACATAAATCTAAATATCAGGACTTGTGTAAAAGATAAAAAGATATTTTTGCCATATATCAAAAGAACATTAAATTTCAGTCTTAACCAAGAAAAAATTTTACCACAAATTTCATTTCAATATGGCGGCCTACTAGATGCAACTTGTCAAATTTAAAAATGCTATTCCCAAAATACAACCCCTTCGATTTTTTTTTTAATTTGTTGTCAGTGAACTGGTATATAGTGGTGGAGTATGCCTATAAAATATTAGAAAAAGTATTTGAAATTTGTAGAAGTTATAGCAAAAAATCTCCGATAGAGATCCAATAGTCAAACCGAAAATTTGCTTTGGCTTCAGAAACTATTTTTTTATCAAATTAGGCCTTGAATTTAATACTTTTATAAGTAATATGTATGTGCCAAAATGTTGCAACAATTTTAAAAAGCTCTCTCCAACCCCCACCCCATAAAATAACCCCCCAAATATATTAAATGTTGTCCCAGAATGTTTCCAAAATCTCTAGGGGTGATTAGATCTCGTCAAAATAATGCCACAGGTTCATATAATTTTTTTCGATACGGCCCCCTACTCTGAGATATTTGCCCCCCAAGATGAAACAGAAAAAATATTTTTTTTTTGGTAACTTTTTTACTTTTTAATATATTTTAACAATTGAGGAGCATTATTTCAAAAGTTAACAAATCCAATATACGTGTTAACGATTTTTTAAGTTTTGAAATAATGCTCCTCAATTTTTCCAGGATCGTTTAAGAAAATTAATGCGCATCGAATGATTTTAACAGAAGTTTCGAAAGTTATCAGAAAAGTCAGAGGCGGACTTCCGTTATGGTTCCAAACCCGTAAGTTTTTTATTGTTTCCAAGAAAAAGGCACCTTTTTAATCCAAAGGCAGGATGACCGTAAAAAATATTTTTACATTATTTCAAAAATGCTATAAATTATTTTAAAAATCTCATTAAAATGTCGAAAATTTCATATGAACTTTTTATTTCATTTACGGGTTTGGAACCATAACGGTAAGTCCGCCCCTGACTTTTCTGATAACTTTAAAAACTTCTATTAAAATTATTCGCATTAATTTTCTTAAACAATCCTGGAAAATTTTTTAAAATACATTAAAAAGTAAAAAAGTAACCAAAAAAAAATATATATTTTTCTATTTCATCTTGGGGGCAAATATCTCAGAGTAGGGGAGTCGTAGAAAACAAAAATTATATGAACTTGTGGCATTTATTTGACGAGATCTAATCACCCCTAGAGATTTTGGAAACTTCTGGGACACAATTTAATGCATTTGGGGAGTTATTTTATGGGGTGGGGATACGAGATTTTTTAAATTGTTGCAACAATTTGGCACATACATATTAGGTATAAAAGTATTAAATTCAAGGTGTACTTTGATAAAAAAAAATATTTTTTGAAGCCTCTATCGGACATTTTTTGCTATAACTTCTACAAATGTAAAATACGTTTTCTAATATTTTATAGGCATACTCCACCACTATACATAAGTTTACTGACAAAAAATAAAAAAAATCGAAGGGGGTGTATTTTGGGGATAGCATTTTTAAATTTGACAAGTTGCATCTAGTAGGCCGCCATATTGAAATGAAATTTGTAGTAAAATTTTTTCTTGGTTTGGACTTAAATTTAATGCTCTTTTGATATCTGGGAAATATATCTTTTTATCTTTTACAGAAGTCCTGATATTTAGATTTATGGAAATCATGTTTCTGGAATTTTACAAAACGTCAAAAATGAGCCACCCTAATATCTCCAAAAGTAGTCGTTTTCTAGCAAAATCCTTTCGATGTACTAATCTAGACCCTATTTGATGAGGGTGTGCCAAATTTGAGCAAAATCGGAGAAATGAAGGTCCGGCGCCACGTTGATCTGACGAAGAAAGCTCCATTTGCTCTTTCTAGAAAATAGTTTTTAAAAGAATTTATAACATATTTAAAAATACTTAATATATTTTATTTTCTCTTTTTATTTGATTTGAATACTGCTTGAGATATGATAAATGTTATCATATCAGATAAAATGATTACCTATATTTAGAAATACAATGCGTGTAAAAAGTCCACCCCCCCTTTAACTTTTGAACGGCTTAAGATATTAACACGTAAATACATAATATAGTCAAATATTTTTTTAGTAATACTAATAGTATATATTTCGAGGGGTAAAGCGCAGAGGAATTTAGGTGTACAAATTGGAGGTAATCTGGAGGAAATCTTTGAAGGTTACAAGGAAATCTGAAGGAAAAGAGATTTCCTCCTTTCTTTTCGGAGGAAATCTAAGAAACTCGATGGAATCTTTGGAGGTAATCTGGAGGAAATCTTTGAAGATTTCTTCCTAAAGGTGTACAAAAATTTATAAGCGGTTTACCCCTCGATATATTTAACATTCGCAGTGGTGGCTGGGACGAAAGGGGGAGGTATACAAGAAGCGTCTAGCGCGCTCTCAACTTTACGATTAAAGCGTCATAAGGCAGGGGGCGGCAACTTTTGTTTTGACGATATAAAGCAAGTAGCCGGTAAACACACTAGCGTCTACGTCCCAAATACAACTCGGTCTTTCGCGTTGTTGCCAAATTGTTCAGATATATTAAATCTTTGGTTTTTGGTTGTTTTGGTTTTTTTTGCAAAAAATACCAAAAACCAAAGCAAAAAAAAAAACACCAAAACAACCAAAAACCAAAGATAAATTAAATTGCACAATTTGGTAACAGCGCGAAAGACCGAGTTGAATGTGGGACGTAGACGTTAGTGGTAAACACTGGCTTAAAAAAGCGCAAAATAGGCAAACATGGAAATTTTTGGAAGAGACCTACATCCTGCAGTGGAGGAATATGGGTTAAAAAAGAAGAAGGCAGGGTGCGTGCGAGCACACATTCTTTCGATAGCTTTAAAACCGTGTGTCAAACAACACAATGTATATGAATATCCGGAAAAACAAAATCCGAATCCCATATAGAATATAGAACAATGGTTTTTATTCGATTGTATCTAGAATCGCCACTTTTTGTATGCTAAACCTGACCAAAAAGTTTAATTTTTCGGCCTAGGCCGCTAGGCCTGGCAAAAAAGTAAAATAGTCGACGTTGATTGGTTAATTGATATTGAAACTGTTGACATTTGAATTCTAACCTCAAACTTGTCAAAAATACAAATGTATTTATTAATATATTACAATCGAATAAAAAATAGTGTATGATACACGGACGAAAACTATTTTTAGGGCGATTAAGGATATTGCCATCCGAGCTCGAAGAGCCACCGTAACAGTATTTTTCGTCCTTGTATTAAAAACTACTATTAATAAACATGTTTATCGACTTTTAAATTTAGAAATCTCTGTATATTTAGTTATTTATTTACTACTTTTTTACAGGCGAAACCAATTACAAAATAGAGAGAAAAAAATACAATAAAACAAAAAATAACATTAGATACATAATAAAAGAAAGATTTCGTGGGGAGGGGAGAAGGTCAAAAATTACAGCTTTTTTTAGCCTAAAAATGCAACTTTTTTCTTCGACAAAAAAGTTAACGACTTAAAAAAACGTCCATGAAATATACAACTTTTGTATTTTGAATCCATGAAATATTCAACTGTTCACCCCGGTCTGGAAACGATTTTTAGCTCAACTTTCATATAAACCAAGTTTTTTTTCATAATTTAATTATTTAGAGCTTTGGCATCTTTGTAAGACCAAATTTAAAAAAAATCTATCGATGGGTTTTTAAAACGATATTTATTTGTTTTAACAAAAAAAATATGATATATTTAAAAATTATTTTAGATATTCAGATTTTACGTCGAAAAGTGAGAAAAAAGTTTTTATAGACGTTTGAGCTAAATTGCTTAAGGTAGCTAGCGTACTTTTAAAGGGCATTTTTAGAATATTTATCACTTCATATCTCAGTAATGGTTTAACTTATTAATATGAAATTTTTAATGAACTATAGAACCAATAAATGTAAGCATTTAACGTTTTTGACCAGGGGCGTAGATAATGGGTGCCTCATAATTTATATGTAAAACTGTAAGTCCGCCCCTGGTTAAATATTTAATTTTTTTTATAATTTTCATAAAATGTACATAATGTTTATTGGTTGCATACTACAGTAAAAATGTCAAGTCAATAAGTTAAACCGTTCCGGAGTTTGGACTTTTATTCACTTATGTTGTGAATAATATTCTAATAATGTCCCCTAAACGTCTTCTAGTTTCCCTAAGAAGCCATTTAACACAAACGTTAAAAGAAACTTTTTGTCTCACTTTTTGACGTAAAGTCGAATATCCAAAAAAAATTAAATATGTCATATTTTTTATGTTAAAACAAATGAAAATCGTTCTTCTCAAAAACGCATGAATAGATTTTTTTACATTTTGGTTTTAAAAAGATGCGAAGCTCTAAATAATTAAAATATGAAAAAAAAACTTGGGTTATATGAAAGTTGAGCTAAAAATCGTTTCCAGACCGGGGTGTGTTGTATTTTGAATCCATGAAATATGCAACTTTTGTATGATTTCGAGATAGGTGGGAGGAGGCTCCCCCCATCGCCACGGCCCTGAATATAAAAAATGAGTACAATATAATATATTATACTGTGTACATTTTATGAACTGGCACCTCTGTGGAATATGAAAAATTCAAGGTCACCTATACTTTACATGCTATATTTTACGTCTTCTTTTCCCCTTGCCTCAGCTCACAGGTGCCAGTTAGTATTGTGACTGCTATAAAATTAAAATATAAAATGAAAATTATGTAAAAAGTCTTTTAATAGTGGCAAGAAAATATCAAATTTCTCACAATATTTTATAATAAATGATAACAAAAAAGCGGCACCGCGCGCATAACGCGGATGCATATGATACATCGGCAGCGAACGTGTTAACTATTCCAATTAGTTTATAAGTTACGTCATATTTAAGTAATAAATTGGGGTTTGTATAAGTTACCAGTCACCATGTACAGAGTTGATTAGTACAGGGTGATCCAGAATTCCCGTCCTCGTCATTTTTCTCGAAAATGGTAAGGGGTATTAAAAAAAATCAGGAACCTTGTTTTATAGTCTCGCCTATACTACAAGTTAAGTACCATATGACGCTTTCATAATAATACTCGTTGGCACTGTGGCGACCTCTATATTTTTTCCCCATGACGGTTTTTTATTTATGAAATTAAAAGATCTTAGAATAGTTCAGTTTAATGTTTTTTTTTTCGGCGCTTATTTGTTTTCTAGTTATGGGCTGTCAAAATTTACTTAATTGTTCCTATTTTTTTAACCATTGCAGATATTAAAAAAGTTTCAAATGTGTTACTTAACAAATACTAATTAATTTTAATAAGCAAACAATTTTTAAAAAGGTCCTAGGTGCCATCACAACTCTTATTATCCATTATTTAAAAACAGAATTACTTCATTTGAGATTTGTAAGATGCATTATTTTAATTCTTGTATATTCTTTTTGTCTCATATTTATTTAAATCTTTTTAATTAAATAAAAATGTATTTCTTTAAATTTTTTGATATGCCCTCGTATTGTTCTCTTAATATACTTTTGATTGTTGCAAAGTAATTATATAAATATCATGTCAAATTCTTGGTAAATATTTCCATGACAACAGTTTATTTTTGATACTATACCAGGGTTTATCAATAAAATTAGGCATATAAAAATTTACTTTTATTAAGAAGAGAGGAAGAAAAAATAAGCAAGAATTAATAATATGCTTGACTGCATCTCACAACCACAAATATAGTTATTCAGTTTTTAAATAATGGATAATCAGAGTTGTGATGGCGCTTAGGACCTTTTTTAAATGGTATGCCTATTAGAATTAATTAGTATTTATAAATCTAAAAGTAACACATTTGAAACTTTTTTATATCTGCAATGGTTAAAAAATTAGGAACAATTAATTAAGTAAATTTTGACAGCAGATAACTAACTAGTACACAAATGAGCACAGAAAAAAAAGACACGAAACTGAACTATTCTAATTTAAGGATCTTTTAATTTTATGAATAAAAAATAGTTTACCATGGGGAAAATGTCTAGAGGTCGCCACAGGGTTAACGAGTATTATTATGAAAGCACCATACGGTATTTAAGTTGTAGTATATGTGAAACTACAAAACATGGTTCTTGAATTTTTTCATATCCCCTACCATTTCCGAGAAAAATGACTAGGGCGGGAATTCTGGATCACCCTTTATAAGGAAAAGAAAATTAATTTTGAGATACGAGGTTTCAAAATATACAAGTCTATATGCTTTTAATGTTGTAATATTTCTTTATCAGTAAAATTTTAAAAATAAAAATGGATTTATGAGCATTTTAACATTGCTTAAACAAATATATTTGTTTAAACAAATATCTAAGCTACGGTTTTTACTTTCTTGTAAAGAGAAAGTATTGCGATAGACCTAAAATGTATTTAATTTTTTTCATAATAGGTGGAGAAATTTCAAAAAAAGTTGTAACAATTTTCCTGCCTGTATGTGGACCTTCGAACCTTTAAACCTAAAGCTTTAAACCGCAGCTTGTTTATATGAATATCTCGGCGGGAATGTTTTGGGTGGTTAATTAAATATTAAAATAATTAAAATACTGATTCAACAAAATATCTTCATTAAAATTTAAAAACTAATTTTTCAAAAACTAAATTAAAAAAAAATTCAAAAAAAAAGTTAAAAAAAAAGTTCAAAAAAAATCTCATTTTTTTGTTTTTTTTTTAAGTTACTTTTTTTTCAAAATATTAAAAAAGAAACGTAAAAAAAATTCAATTTTTTTTTACCAACCAAGATTTCCTTGTGGAAAGTAAATGCGTAAATGTCATTTTATTAGTCGAAAATTTCTATTTATATATTTTTTTTCTAATATTTAAATTAAAAAAAGATAGATTTTTTCAAAGGTTTTAGTAGAAAGTCCTCACGCTATCAGAGACATATATTTTATTTTTTCTACTACCTAATTAAGTAGCATACATATTATCTACAGTTGTCAAGGCTTGTTTACCTTGGCAACAAATAAAATCAGTGAACTCATTTATTATTTACCGTTGTTAAGCATTGTTTATTGACGACGGTCAATAATGAAAAATTTTTTAGACAACTACTAACTTTTTCAACTTATTTGTCAAACTGACAGCTATGTCAAAATAATTTTTAAACTTTATTTTTAACTGATATTTGGAGTTACTAGCTTTAGGCAGTAGAAAAAATAGTATACACGGTGTATTTGAAATGACGTAGGAAATTTTAACAGGTGATTCTACATCATAAAATATGACAAAAAATTCCTATAAACATGTGTCTAAAAATGTGTCATAAGGGAGCTACGCCCCTTTGAAAGTGGCTAGAAAAATCGGTTTTTATTTAATAACTCAGGAACCCTTTGACATATATCAACGAGGTTTTTCACGTCAACTAATCCTACCAAGGCCCGTTTTTGTGTGTTATTTTCATGTATTTATTTCAACCAGGGGTGTGCGAAACGGGGGGGGGGCTTATCAGTTTTTTGTCCCAAACTTTTTTCTGTTTAACTTTTTTGCAATTTTATTTTTGAAATATGATTCCTCAGGTCAAAATACATAAAAAAGGTACTCTTGTTGTAATACTGTAGGATTAACCGTTTTCGAGAAAAATTCATTTAAAGGTGAAATTCCACGGTTCGAGGACGAAAAATTAAATACTAAAATGTTGAAAACCAAAATTTTAATGATGCAGGGCGAATGTACATTAAAAACTAAGAAAAAAACTCATATACAGGTACTTCCAAAAATCAATCCTAATGAAGCAATGGTCTCCTAAATATGCACCATTTTTAAGGGGCTATGGTAGCTTTAAAAGCGTTTTTTCGACCTACATGTATGGAAACTTTTTTTCTTAGTTTTTGATGTAGAATAACATTGCATCATTAAAATTTTGGTTTTCGACATTTTAGTATTTAATTTTTCGTCCTCGAACCGTGGAATTTCACCTTCAAATGAATTTTTCTCGAAAACGGTTAATCCTACAGTATTACAACAAGAGTACCTTTTTTATGTATTTTGACCTGGGCAATCATATTTCAAAAATAAAATTCCAAAAAAGTTACACAGAAAAAAGTTTGGGACAAAAAACTGATAAGGCCCCCCCTGTTTCGCACACCCCTGGTTTCATAAGTACGTGAAAATGACAAACAAAGATGGGCCTTATTAGGATTAATTCACGTGCAAAACCTCGTTAACATATCTCAAAGGGTTCCTGAGTTATTAAATAAAAACCGATTTTTTTAGCCAATTTCAAAGGGGCGTAGCTCCCTTATGACGCATTTTTAGACATACGTTTATAGGAACTTTTTGTCATATTTTATCATGTAGAATCACCTGTTAAAATTTCCTACCCTATTTCAAATACACCCTGTATGCACCACGTATGCGAACTGACTTAAGTGTTCACGACTGATTTTTTGCCTCGACTCCGTCTTAGCAAAAAAATTTCAGTCTCAAACACTGAGACTTAGTTCGCTACTAGGTGCATAGTATACTATTAACACGTTCGCTGCCGATGCAAAAATGGTAGGTTGTCTCGTGTGCCAACAAAAACAAAAAAAAAAAAATCTGAACCACGTGTACTTTTGCGTTTAACGTACCTTTAGTCGTATGCCTACCTAGCGATGTTTACTGAAATACAAACCCTGCAATACATATACAGGGTGATCAATAACTGCCATGCCAAAATTTAAGAGGTGATCCTGCAAATGGGCCCTAAGGGAGGCACAGCCCTTTAAAATTGTAATAAAAATAAGGTTTTTAATTAATAACTCTGGTACCCTTTAAGCTAGAGCAACAAGCTTTTTCTTAGTATTAATAGGGACAATACGTTTATGTTAATTAATTTTTTGAATTTATCCAGAGGCGTCCCTAGACGGAAAAATGTATTAGGCTTAACACATTTTTGCCCCAAATTTTTTTACGTATATTTTTTTTGGATTTTTTGTAAAAATATAGATTCCTTCAGTAAAAATACATAAAAAATGTCATATAGTGTAACACTTTAGCAGCAACCGTTAAAAAAATGCAATTAACAGGAGGTAACATTTTGTGCCACTAAAAATGTTACTTTTTAAAAGTCCAAACGAAATTGTACCAAAATTTATACACTTCATATCCCGGTTCTCACGTTATTATAGATTATAGAGATTTTATATTTTGGCTACCCTCCCTAATAGGGGGTGTGTTCGGGGGGTAGCCAAAATATGAAATCTCTACAGCCTTAAATAACGCTAGAACCGAGGTATGAAGTGTATGAATTTTGGTACATTTTGCGTTACGTAATACTTGAACGTTCCCAAAGAGGGGTCGTATGATACATAATTTTAAAGCAAATAAAATTCTCTATTGGACTTTTTTATATTATTTTTATTTTATATTTTTTAGTTTTAAACATTTTTATTAAATAGATTTTTCAATTTTTTGTGCTAAAAATGCGATTTTTTAAGTTTTTTTTTTGTAAATTTTTATTTATGTCAATTAAAATTAGTTTAAAAGTATAATTTACGTTTTACATCATAAAATTCGTAATTTTTTAAAAATCGTTTGATTTTTTTAGAGAAATTTTGACAAAAAAAAAACATTTTCAACCCTATTTTAAACCCCAAAAAAATGTTTAAAAAATTTAAAAATATATAGTTAAATGGAGAATTTCATAGGCTTTAAAATGATGTATCACACGACCACCCTATCTATTTAAAAAAATGCCCCCATGCCCCCTGCTCACATTTTAATAGCTGAAACTATCAAATATACCCTAAAAGAGAGTTTAACTTGTCTTATTTAAGAGTTCTAAATTTGAAGTCGATATCTCAACTCGTTCAAAAGTTAAGAGGGGGGAGGGTGACTTTTGGACAGCTCTGTATAAAGGGTGTCTCAACGAAGCCCAGTCGGTTGATATATAGTAAAGTATCCACTTTAGAGAAAAACTTTAAAGGGAAAGGTTGTATGGTTTAAAAAAAAGGCACATTCTAAAAATATTTGGAAATATACAGGATGGTCCTCCTAGGGTGGGTAACATCTGACTTAATTTTTTTTAATGGAATGGTATATTTTTTATTATGTCATCTTATTTGTCATAAAAATACCTTTATTTTAATATCAATGGGTCTATTGTTTATATTTTATAAGTAAGATGACAATAAAAAATATACTATTCCATTAAAAAAAAATTAAGTCAGATCCTACCCACCCTAGGAGGACCATCCTGTATATTTTAAAATATTTTTAGAATGTACCTTATTTAAAACCATACAACTAATTCCTTTAAAGTTTTTCTCTAAAGTGGATACTTTACTATATATCGACCGACTCGGCTTCGTTGAGACATCCTGTATATTTTTTAAGCAGTTTTATAATATTTTTTTTTACAGACATTTGGTGTCCAAACCTTATCTGGAACTGGAGCTCTTAGGGTTGCAGCTGAATTTTTAGCGCGAGTTCTAGGCCTGAAAGTATTCTACTATTCTAACCCAACCTGGGGTAAGTTTTAAAGGCTCTGGTAAAAAAGAGCGCTGGTTTTAATAGTGTGTTTCAAAATAAAGTCTAAACTGTCTTTGTATACCAAGGATTTTTAAAAATCATGACAGTGCAAAGTGCTTAATAAAAGTTTCATAGTAAACGATGTATTTTTTTATTAGCAAAGATTTTTCCGATAAGTTCGTATAATAATACACCAGCTCAGGTCTTCAAGATTATGAAACAAGCAGAGGGCGGTGGGGCAGACAGTTTATTTACTGCCGGTAGCTTCAGAGTATTAAAAAGTTTTCTAGAACGTAAAATTTTGCTTTATTATAACATATACATAATATGAATAAAATCACTTACTTGGACTATTATTTTAAACAAATTTTCTTCAGTTTTTAGTAGCATTTTAAGTTTATAGATAGATCAGCAGGTTTGGATTTATAATATTATATTTTTATGTAGAAATTTCCTAAAATGTAAATGTTTATTTTAACACTATATTATGAATAAAAAAAGCTTACTTTAATTTATCATCTTGCGTTTGTTATAATTTTAAACGGACTTTCTGGTTTTAAAGACATTTTGTCATCATAATTATTTATAAGATGTAACATGACAGATAATTTAATCTAAATGTCAAAAATTGTCAAAAGCACAATTATTGTCTATTATAGACAATAAAAATATCACTAACAGTCATTTTTAAACCACTAATCTTAGCTGCCTTGATCCAATTTGTTACTCAGATAGATAATGCTCCGAGTTTACCTACTAATACATAATGGGTATAGATGTTACTGTGAAAGACCGACATCTGAGGAATGTCGACAAACCAGCCAAAAACCAAAAAAAACCAACGTTAACGTAAACCAACGCCCCCCCCCATTATTTTAGTTTTCGGACATTATCCGGTGAATGTCGACATTCTCAGATTTCATAAAAAGTTTTTTTTAACGCTTTTGTCGCACGTTTTATAATATGTTATTCCGTCTGTTTACTGTTTTAATAGGCGCTCTTTTATCACACGCTATTTTATCCACGCTATTTTATCGACGCGCTATTTTCTTACGCGCTTATGTGATACACGCTGTTTTGTCACACGCTATTTTGTACAATCGCTCTTTAAAGACACGCTGTTTTCAACAGCGCTATTAGAATAAGCGCTCTTTTCTACCAGAGCCGTTTTAAATTCGACTATACTGGAAAATCAATCTAACCTGCAGTGACTGAGTTGCAAATGTGTGGTAAAAGGCGAAGATCATACCAGTTCGGGTGCGACTCGCGGAATTTCGTCGAATCTTCGCAAAGGCGGACCCCTTATACGAAAGCAGCAGAGGTTTTATTGAATTTCCAGTATACCGTTCTAAGAACCGATATCGTATCTACAAAAAAAAAAAAAGAATTTTCGTATCTATTAATATTACGGATCCCAGTATTAATGGAACCGAAAATTCATTTTTTTTTGTGGAAAACACATCTTGTCTTAGGATAACAATATAGTTGGAACTGTATAAATACACGGTTATACAAGATTTTTAAAATGCATAAAACAAACGTCAACAAAAAATTTAATATGAGAGAGGCCGCCGCGGCACGCAGAGCATTAATGGTCTAAATCACGTGTAGATTTCAAAAAAAAAACCATAAAAAGTTTTTTTAAATAAATGAGAAGGATCAAAATAATTTTCTTTCTTTAAAAATCATGGTAGGTCCTTGTAAAGACTTTATTCAAGTTTTTAAAACCGCCCTTTGATTTACTGTGCGGTCATTAGCTGAGATATCGATGATCTAATACAAAAGGTTCCTTTCTCATTTAAAGTCAGATATCTCAGTGAAAAATCGACGTAGAGAGAATAACAAAAGCGAATCAAAGCTGAATAAACAAGCTAACTGACCAATGCATTGGTTTAACTGAGAAAAATTTTTCCAATCTGTGGACCCAAAAAAAAAAAATTGGAAATTTTTTGTCTCGCGCTATTTCTTATGATTGCGCAATAACCGTACATCACAAAAAAAATTGCCTTAGACCTTAAAACTAGAATCATAAAGCTTTAATTTTTTTTTAATCTCCATACGACCTTTCAAAAATCACTAATTAGTCACTATTAGTAATTTTTTTGTTCCTTTAATTTTTTCCAGTTGTATACTTATATGTTCCAAATTTCAAGTTGATATATTAAGCCGTTCAAAAGTTAAAGGGGCGACTTTTGACACGCTCTGTATAAGTGAGCATGTTTTCTTGTGAATGATCATTTTTTTTTCGAAATTAAATATATTTTTTTCATTACAGAAAATCACAGACTCATTTTTCTGAACGCCGGCTTTACGGAACCACGCACTTACCGTTACTGGGACGCCAAAAACCGGAATTTAGACTTCAATGGGCTTCTGGAGGACTTAAGAAACGCCCCTGAAAAATCAGTGATCATCCTTCATCCGTGCGCTCACAATCCTACTGGATGCGACCCCACCCAGGACCAATGGAAACAAATCGCCGAAGTGATCAGGGAGAAACGACTTTTCCCCTTCTTCGATTCCGCGTACCAAGGTTTTGCTTCGGGAGATTTGGACAGGGATGCCTGGGCAGTGAGGTATTTCGTTGATCAAGGTTTTGAAATCTTCTGTTCACAATCTTTCGCCAAAAACTTTGGACTTTACAGTAAGTAAATTTTATTCCGTAGTCTTTAAGCTTATCACTAATAACTGAGCGCCAACACCTTTTTTTTCCATATTTTTAATATTTATTCGTTTATAGTCGTTCGGGGACCTTTGTATAGAGATAGTTTACACCTTATTAGATTGATTATTAACAAAAAATTTAAATTAATACAAATATAATTAATGTAGGTATAATATGTTTTATTCATACGTGCATAATTTCAAATTTTTGGTAACTAAGTTAACCCTTAAATGCGCAATTTAACCAAATTTTGTAAAAACATAAAATATGAAGGTTTTTTACCCATAGATTACCAAAAAAATATTAAAAAAAATCTTTTTTTTGTTATTTTTTTTTTTTTTTGTTGCATACATGTCACGATAAGCATTTGGACATGTTTTTTAATACAAAAATAAAATGTAATCGTAATATATTTTAATTTAAAAGAAGAAAATTGGACATAGAAGTAACAAAAAAATATAGTTTTTGTTGAAACACAGTGCAGCTGAACATTTAGAAATTTAAAGCAGACACGCTTTTCTATGCATCCAGAATCGACATTGAACACTTTCTTCTGTATAGAAAGGCTGTAAGCTCTATGGGTAGAATAAAATGATAATGGGACCGCTTTTTTCTTGATGCTGTTTTTTTAATTTGTTGCTATCTATATAGTTTTAATATAAATTCTTATAAATAAATATCCTAAGATGTGAGAAAACAATATATTGTCCTGTTTTATAAAAGCATCAAGCAAGAAAATATTTTTTTGAGGGTTGCATATATAAACCATTGCGCATTTAAGGGTTAAGCATCATAAATGTTTAGCAGTTTCAAGGTGACGTATTTTCCAAAAACCCCAGAATTTAAAAATTTTCCGAGACCATTTTGGTTGATTCCAGACCTATTTGATGAGCTGTTTTTCTCGATCAGCTCGTTTTTTTAAGATATAGCGCCCAGTGTTTTTTTTTGCCCAAATGGATAAATAAATTATTTTTTTCTTGTCGTGGATTGGTTATCTATAGAGATATATAGAAATATCTTTATTCGTTTGTTTTTTATAGGCTTCTTAATTCAAAAAATGGGATTTGTTCGTGTTTTTCGCTATATTTTCATGAAAATTTTACATAAATACTAAATATGTGGCTCTCTTTTTTATAAGCAGTAGTAACACGTATGTGACGTTTGTAAAAATAAAAAAAGTTTTACATTGAATCCAGTAACGGAGATTTACAGGGAGTTATTGAAACAATACAATATTTTAAATTATTTAATGTTTATTTAATGTTATTTTAATGTTTTAAAGCAAGGAGAAAAAGATTTTTTAATTTTTCTATTTTCGATAACCCCGGTAAAATCTCGTAACTCGATTGAATCTAAAACTTTTTTATTTTATAATTGCGTATAAAAACTAAAGTCATATAATTAGTAATTATATAAAAATTTTATCAAAATAAACTAATCAAAATTTAAAGTGGAACACCCCAAAATTTTCAACAAATTTAAAGTTATCTCTTTTAATAAACCGATTTAAATTATATTTTTTTTACAAGAAAGGTACATCTTTTGACTAGAACTAGGTCTGATTAGAGTTGCCAACAACAGTTTATAGGGTGTTATAGAATAAATGAGAGTATGTTTTTTTGCTTAAACTTTAAGTGTGCACCTAACACGTTTTAGAGAAGTTTTTCTTCTTTAGTGTAATTACACCGTTCAGTTTAAACAATTAATTTTTTTAATTTGGTTTCTATCTCGTTTTGTTTCAAAGATGTTGAAGATTTTTTAGAAATAATGATGTATACATCTATTTTAATAAATGATCAGAAATTAAGGCACCTCTAATTTATTTACAATGACTATTTCTGAGACGAGAAAATTTACAAACTGTATACATCATTTTTGCTTCAAAATACTAGGATATAGATAAATCAGGTCTTTTTTTTATTGCAGTTTGCTTTTGACAGTCGTACTGTAAAGAGCGTTGCAAGTGTAAAAAGTTATTATATTCCTTTATTATGTCAATTATACGTGAAAATACTATTTTATTCGCAACTGTATATGTAATACATACATTACATTTATTAATAAAGTTTGAGAAGTACGTGATTTCTTTTCCCACTGTTTTCCATGCCTGGACCTGACCTGTAATGAAAAATAGAGACCAGTAAACTAATTATTACAGGTCTGAAATGTAAATCATTAATTTTCGCTAGATGGCGCCACCGATTAAAATATAATTATTAATGCTTAAAGCAAGATGGCTGAACTGCTGCTATAATCTAATACATTTCGTTTAAAAAACCTAAATGTAGTAATTTAGTCAAAAATGATACATATTAAAACCAACTTTAAAATTTTACAGACATCTGTAATACTTAATTTAAATTTCAAATTTTGACAAGAAATGTCAAGTTGACAAATAATTAAATTGACATATTTTTTTAATAATGCCAAGCTAATTAAAAAAAGCAATTCTAACAGCAAGGCTAAATGATGGTTTTAGTATAAGAGCAATAGATAATTATAATTATTCATTTATGAATTGGATATTTCAACGAATACGATTTGCCGCGCGAAAAAGAGAATAGAAGAACGAGGTGTAATAAATCGGAAAGAAGGTTCGTGCCGTCCAAAATGTTCCACTCACAGACCAGCTTCTACCAACATTTATTTATTTTATGTATTTATTTATTTATTGTAGAAAAATATACAAATTAAAATACCTTACATTACATTGTTTCATTATAACAAAACAAAATTTAGTATAAAAATCCTACATTTTAACTTGAAAGTTTGTGCACTGCACTGCAGTTAATTAATAAAAATTAACACAAAACATAATTTTGTATCTTTACATTATTATTATTAATTTCTTATACACTGTAAGTTTGATTTGGCCATTCTTTAAAACTTAAACTAACCTCAGGAATATCGTTACTATTTATATTTGTATATTGATAATAATAAAAATTAAATATAGTTATTTCAGAATGACAACATGTCTAACCCTACTTTTTAAACATGACAAATAACTCATATGTCACGATCTACGCAACTATAATTTTAAATATTGGGTATTCCGAAAGGATCTTTGCTGTAGCTGGATTTAATGGCCGTGATGGTATCTTAGATACTAGATTCTGGTGCTTTATATTTTTTTAACAAGTTTCGTATTTTAGACGAACGTGTTGGTAATTTAACCGTTGTTATGAACAACCCCAGCGAAATTCCCAAGGTGCAATCCCAACTCACTCTACTGGTGAGAGGAATGTACTCCAACCCACCTAGTCACGGTGCCAGAATCGTAAACTACGTTCTTTCCAATCCCGAATTGTACAATCAATGGAGGGATAACATCCGCACGATGGCGTCGAGAATTATGGAAATGAGAAAACTTTTGAGAGAAAATTTGGAAAAACTTAACACACCAGGAGATTGGAGCCATATTACTACACAGATTGGAATGTTTTCATATACTGGATTAAACGGTAAGAATCATTTTACTTTCCCCGAGAAAAGTCTTGCGTTAGTAAAAAAAAATACAATATACAAACTACTCCCCGCCCCTCAGGGGGTGGACTTAGAAAAAAATTATTTTAAGATTCAGTTTCGGTGGGCAGAAGGTTTTCTCGCATATTCGCTTATGTCAATGTAACGACATTTTTATTATTTTTATGATAATTTTTAATCTATAATTTTACATGCAATTTTTTGCCTTCACATTTGGAAAATTTTCAAATATTCTGGTTATTCAGAAATAGGGTCATTAAAAAACCGGGACTCCTGAAGGTTCCAGAAATCGATTTTAAGAAATAAAAAGAATTTAAAAAAATCAAAAAAATTATTTAAAAAAACCGTTATCCGAGCTACTAGTAAGGTTGTGTTGTTACCTTGCTTTTCTATCTGGCTTTTCAGGTTTTCTATCTCGCTTAAAGCGAGTCGCTTTGCAGGTTGCCAAATTTACCACGGGTGAAAAACAATTAACCTTTTACTGATTTTAAAGTTGGTGTAACACTCAATCATTGTCTTGTTATAATAAATAATAAAAACATCACTTTCAATTCAATTAACAACAGATCCTCAAACAAATAAAAACAAATAATTTACTCGAAAATGACACAAAATACTTCATTGGTTTAATCAAATTCACCACTTTAACCCCCTCGATGTACCACTTTTTTCGGAAAAGTGGTTAATTTTTCACCATTTTTTTTCTTAATTTTAAGTCTACACTAAACAAATAATGTTGAGAAAAAAAAATATTTTCTACATTCTAGGTCCGCCAGAGTTAACTCGTGCGTTAAAGGGTTAATAAAACATTAACTGCAAAAACAAATTATAAACTAAAAAAATACACGAGGGTTGGTAAAATGTTCATACACTTCTTTTATAAATAATTTATTAAAAACATGTTGCGGCAATTGAACTATCTACAGCTGTCTTTGTTCAGAATTTGAAGAGAACTGATTCAGTAGCTCGCGCCTGCGTGATATTATTCTATTTTCTACCAATAAGAGGTGTTTATACGATACAATATCCAGAGTAGATTTGTTACGGTTGTCACTTAAATTTTGACAAAATAAAGGTAATCGGGTGTTATTAACGGTACAAGTACAATTGTTATAATAGGTTACGTGAGGACTAAAAGTTTTTAAGTGAGTTAAAAAAGCTAACATCTTAAAAATTTAGTAGTTTTTTTTTGGATGCCTAAATATACAATCATGGACAAATAAATCACGGCGCGCCGCAGCGGGTCCAAAACTTGTTTTTTTTTTAATTTTCACTCCATCCAAAATTGATGTCAATTATTATTAAGGGATCGAATACGTGTAAAAGAAACTAAAAATTAAAAAAATCTATGGAAGAAATTTTTAATAATACCGAAAAACGTCTGTTTTAGAATATTTAGTAGGTGTTAATTATTTTTTGCATTGAAAATTAATTAAAATCCGCTTGTATAGCATATCAGTGGAAAACTATTGAAATAAGCTTTTCTTATATATGACAAAAATTAATGTAAAACGGGTTGCATACTTTAAGGGTTTTTAATTTTTTATAGAAGCTTCTTTAAGCTCACATTTGTGGGCATTTGTGAATAAAAACTTTGTTATAGTTTTTGATATAAAATCACCATAAAAGCAGCATTATTTTTTTTTATTTTAGTTTTTATTTTTGATATTCAGAACCTGAAAGATGTTTAAACTGCAATTTTCTCGAAAACCGTTGGTACTACGGTGTTACATAAAGAGTACTTTCTTATGTATTTTTAAGGAAACATATTGAAACAATGTGAAAAAAGCTACAAACAATAAAGTTTGGGACAAAAAAGGCGCAAAGCCTTCTATTTTACACGCCTCTGGTTAAAGTTACCAAATCAAAATTACGTAGGATGTTTGTACATGCCTTAGTAATAAAGAAAAACATCCTTTGTTATTTTGATTTGGTAACTTTAACCAGTGACGTTGCAAAATGAGGGGGCTTTGCCTCTTTTTTAAAATCAGTAAAAAAAATTGCGGCCGTCTGTCTGTCTGTCTGTCTGTAAACTCGCTGACTCTATTTCTAAAGAGCACGCAGGTGTATTAGTTTCAAATTAGTGCCTAGTGCCGATGTTTTGACAAGGTGCTTTCAGGGCCGTAGAGAAGGAAATTTGGTGGGGGGGAGGAGGTCAAAAATTACAACTTTTTTAGCCTAAAAACACAACTTTTTTCCTCGACAAAAAAAAGTTCATGACTAAAAAAAAAGGTCCCACCCTTTATCAAAAATAAAAGTGATAAAAGTTATCATCAAATAACACCATCTGGTTAAGTTATTTATATTTCTTAATTAATCTATGAAGTTACAACTTTTTTCACAAGATTAAAAATTAATAATTTTATTATTTTTAACCCATGGAATATGCAAGTTTTTTGAAAATCCCAACTTTTATATTTTTAATACATGAAATTTACCACTTTTTTCCCAAAATTAAAAATGTATTATTTTATTATGTTTATCCCATGAAAAAATATGCAACTTTTATATTTTTAATCCATGAAATATGCAAAAAAAAATTATTCTAAGGTTTAAAATTCCCAACTTTTATATTTCTAAGCCATAAAATTTAAAACTTTTTTTCCCAAAACTAAAAATTTATTATTTTATTTTTTTATAACCCATGAAATATGCAACTTTGATGTTTTTAATCAATGAAACATGCAACTTTTTTGATTTCGAGATAGGTGGGGGGGGGAGGCTGCATATTGCATTTTCCCAATTTCTTAAAAAAATAATTTTCAAAAAAAAAATACAACTTGAAAACAAATATTACTTTGAAAAACCAAAAATTAAAAAAAAAAATACAAAAATACAAAAACGAAAAATAAAAAAAAATAAAAACATACTTTTAAAATTTTCATTTTTTTTTTAATTTTCTTTTTGCGAAAATCGAAAAATTAAAAAAAAAATTGAAAATGATAATTTTTTTATTTTTTTTTTTAAGTTTAACCCCCCATTTTGTTTTTTGGGGGGTTACTTTCAAAAACAATAGGAATCTTCCCCTCATAGAACTTGATTTTTGCTGAAAATTTTAAGTCGATCAGATTATTCGTTTGGACTTTTTCTTGAGTTATCGTGTCTACACGTGACATCAGACGGACGGACAGACGCGAATTTGAAAAAAAAAGTTGCTTATTTTTTTATGAAACAAATTTATATCCAAGAATTTTTTGTCTAGGACGATTTTTTTTTAACATATTTTAAAATATAAAAGTAGCGGCTATAATGTAAAGTAAACTAGAATATTTAACTATTTTGAATAAACCTTTTATGTTTGTTTAAATTTGGCCAAAAACAGCAAAAGTCATTTTTTCAAAAGCGATTACATAACTTTTATACTGAATGCAACAAGGAATTTCTGCGATCGTATTCGAATTCTACGGGTAAAATTCTACTACATTCAACCATCATATTGTTAAACTGAGCTAAAATAATAAACTTTGACCATCGGCAAAGAACTTTTACCAACAACTTTAGACGTACATACTTTTCGATACTTTTACAACATCCAAACCTTATTTTAATGATTTCCGTTGAAATTTTATATTTTAATATAGGGAACGACGAAACTAAATGTATTTATTTATACGGGAAAGCCCCATTACAGTAAAAATGTTAACGTTTAAATTGAACCTAATATACAGAGAGGTCCAAAAGTCACCCCCCTCTTAACTTTTGAACCAGTTGATATATCGACTTGGAACTTGTAAATAAGACAACTTAAACTATCTTTTAGCATATATTTAATACTTTCAGCTCTTAAAATGTGGGCATGGGGGCACATTTTTTTAAATGGAAAGGGGGGTCGTGTAATACATCATTTTAAAGCTTATAAAATTCTCCATTTAACTCCATATTATAAATTAAAAAAAAAAATTGGCTTTAAAATGGGGTATTAATATCAAAATTCCCCTAAAAAAACAAATAATTTTTTTAAAATGCGATCATAAAAAAATGTTAATTATACTTTTAAACCAATTTTAGTTGACATAAATAGAAATTTATAAAAAAAAACTTAAAAAATCAAATGTTTTAGCACCAAAAATTGAAAAATCAAAACCTTAAAAAACATTTTTAAAAAATTTAAAAATGTTAGTTTAAATAGAGAATTTTATAAGCTTTAAACTGATGTATCACACGACCCCCCTTTCCATTTAAAAAATGTCCCCCTATGCCCCCTGCCCACATTTTAAGAGCTGAACATATCAAATATATGCTAAAAGATAGTTTAAGTTTAAGTTTAAGTTAACTTATTTAAGAGTTCTAAATTTGAAGTCGATATCTCAACTCGTACAAAAGTTAAAGGGGGGGGTGACTTTTGGACCGCACTTTATAGAAAATATGAGAATACATAAAAATGTTAAAAACAAAAAAGCAATTAGACTAAATCTTAAATTACAAGAAATTTATGGAAACATGTTTATTAGTGAAATTACAATTAATGAAGAAAATAAAATACTGCTGCCAAAAAAATAATACTTTTATACTGCCCTATTACCCTAAAAAGCAGTAACTCCATTTTTAATAAAATAAAAGTTGCTTATTTTTTTATGAAACAAATTTATATCCAAGAATTTTTTGTCTAGGACGATTTTTGATTTTTTTTAACATATTATTTTAAAATATTAAAGTAGCTGCTATAATGTAAAGCAAAGTAGAATATTTAACTATTTTAAATAAACCTTTTATGTTTGTTTAAATTTGGCCAAAAACAGCAAAAGTAATTTTTTCAATAATAACTTTTAAACTGAATGCAACAAGGAATTTTTGCGAACGTATTCGAATTCTGCGGGTAAAATTCTACTACATTTAACCATCATATTGTTAAACGTAGACGTACATACTTTTCGATACTTTTACAACATCCAAACCTTATTTTAATGATTTCCGTTGATATTGATGGTTGCCAATCACGTTTAACTTAAAATGTATTCAAGCCTAGTGTGCCACGGGGTAAGGGGGTAAATATTTTTAAATGTTTTCAATACTTTCGTCAAAAATGGTATATAGGGATTTTGGGAACGACGAAACTAAATGTATTTATTTATTTATACGGATAAGCCCCATTACAGTAAAAATGTCAACGTTTAAATTGAACCTAATATATAGAAAATATAAGAATACATAAAATGTTAAAAACAAAAAAGCAATTAGACTAAATCTTAAATTATAAGAAATTTATAGAAATATGTTTATTAGTGAAATTAGAATTAATGAAGAAAATAAAATACTGCTGCCAATGAAATAATACTTTCCCTTATACTGTGCCCTACTACCCTAAAAAGCAGTAACTCCATATTTAATGAAGCTGAGATAATGGCAAAAACAGTAAATCGTCTTAGCCACTCCCTTGTGTTATAGCTAGAATCGAGAAAGTGGGCGTATAACTTTAGGTTTAAAATACCTTTATTATAACACAAGTACACAATCATTAATTATTTAGTTAAATAAAAAAATGGCACTTACTGCTTTTTAGTTTAGTATCTTGTAGTCAACATTTTTAGGAATGCTAAACTAAAAAGCAGTATGTAACAAGATAAAGAGAAAACAACCCAAAAATAAAAATATATTTTTAAATTTCCCTTTAAAAATAAATTTTACTTTCCCCAAAAGTCTGGAGTTGGTAAAAAAAATTGAAAAATTTGTATTGCTTTTTTTACGTTTGTCAAAAAAAATCTGTGTCTCGGTATGTAAAACAGGGTAAAAACAAGTTTTTTCAAAAACCTTAATTTTTTATTTTTATTTTAGTTTTTCGAAAAAAGAAAATTTTTTTGAAAAAAGAAACATTTTTATTTTTTTTGAAAAATTGAAAGAAAAAATTAAAAAAAAAACTATTTCTAAAAAAAATTTTTAATATTTTCCAAAATAATTGTTTTAATGAACAAAGACTTCCTTATTCTGTTGGCAGCTGTTGTTTTTTGGCTATTTCCGGAACACCTAGCGTCATACAAAAGCTATACTAATGCAGAAAGAAACTTTTTTATTAATGCTTTACATCCTTCTAATTTTATTTTAATATATTATGTAATAAAAAACTGTCTGTCCGATATGCCACTAATATTTTCTTTCATAATAAAAAAATTATTTGGAGTTACTGCTTTTTAGCTTAGAAACAGTCCCTTATTTTGGAGATACTGCAAAGTTTATAACTGCATAAATAAAACTATTTACTCAAGTTTGATTTTTCCAATAAATAGCCCATGGAAATGCACAACTAAGTGTAAGGTTAATTAAAAATCCACAAAAATTGGAGTTCAAATCAAAAACGAAACTTTTTTTTACAAAAATTTAAAAAAAAATTAAAACTTAAAAAAAAACATAATTTTTTCGTAAAACGAAAAATAAATATAAAAAAAAATGTTTTTGAAAAAAATTGTGTTTACCCCATTTTACCCCAATCCGATTTTTATCAAAAACAATCCCAGTTCTGACTTTGAATAATCAGTCAATGGTCCAAATTTGAAGTCTCTAGCCCGAAGATTCTTGAGTTATCGTGGTCACAAATTTCCCGGACACACAGACCGACCGACAGACAGAATTTTTTTTTGAGGGAAATCATATTTTTTAGATATAAAACGTCCAGAAATGTAAAAAAAGCAATAAATATTTTCGAAATTTTTTTTACTAACGCTAGACTAGAATTTTAGATAATTTTTATTGTGTGATTTACATATTCCAAATTTAAAGTTTGTATCTTAATTCGTTCAAAAGGTACGGGGGGTGTACTATTTAAAAGAATAACCCTGTATATGGAAGTGAATATAACGAGGAATATAATTTAATAACGAGTAACTTCACAAATAACTATTACATTTTTTTATTTCAGAGACTCAATCTTTGCACATGGTATCTAAACATCACGTCTATATGCTTAAATCAGGACGTATCAGTATGTGCGGAGTTACCCCATCCAACGTGGAATATGTTGCCAAAGCCATACATGAAACTATAACTAATGTACCAAATAAACTATAATTGTTTTATCAAAATGTTGTAAACCCGATCCGAAATGTACATGCCGAAAGTATACATCCGTATTATCTCTCTTTTTTTGCAAAAGTAAAAATTCCTTTAAAAATTGCTATGTGACAGTTAGAAAATACAGAGATGTTTATTTTTGCTGTGTAAATCTCAGATCTTGTATACCTTTGTCACAAATCGTTGTTAGTAACTTTAAGCCCAATATTTTTTATATATTCATACAAGCCAAATCATAAAAGAACCCTGATATTTAGAAAATCATTAAAATTGTAATCAAATACTGATAATTTTTAATTATAAATATATATTATACTGTTATTTACATTGTTTTATTGAAAAAATATTTTCTCTCATTTTTTTTTTAATTTGCCACCTACACAAGAGTTTTATAAAATCGATGCCAAAAAAATATAAAATTAAAAAAAAAATTAATTTAATAACACAGGATTTTGGGTAATTTATGGTCTGTTTCATCAAGCAAGAGAGTAAATTAAAAATCGCACAGTGAATATTTTCAAAACAGATTCGAATACTGGATGTGCGAATATACTACGTAGTTTATTTTATAAAACATATCAAATCAAATCATTTAATGCAAACCTGTTGTAAAAATATTTACTGTGCGATTTTTAATTTACTCTCTTGCTTGATGAAACAGACCATAGTTACTTGATTTCGAGGTTGTGATCAGCCGCACAGTGGGCGAGGAAAAAATGGACAAAATTCAAATTTTACATACGACTATTTTTGATACCGCTGATTTTGAATAAAATAACGAAAAAAATTCAAAAACAAATTTCCGCGACTTTACTCGCAAAAGGAATATAGCCATTAGATTGATGTAGACTTGTGCGCCATCTATTTCTAGATGTAGAGTAAAGTCTAAAAACGTTTTCTTAATCAGCGTGCAGAGTTGACTCTTGGTACTGAAGAGGGCCAGCAGCTCGAAACTGTCAGTCTACCAATATCACTCTGTACGATGATTAGAAAATAGATTCATGGAATAATAAATTAATATTTTTATAATTTTGTTTAAAATTAAAAATTTATGTCCTTAAGCATTTTTTTGTTTCCATCACGTATAATTTTTTTCAGCTATAAGCCATGCCAAAAATCTCTCCCTAGTAGAAATTTAACGTTAGAATAACGTGTTTTTAATGTTATAAAACTGTATAAAAGTACGTTATAAAATATGTGCAAATGTCCCGATTTTTAACGTTAGTTAAAGTTAAAGTCCAAACGTTAATCTAACGTTAGATTTTTAAGTTAGAAATACGAAATACGTTTAATTTCTAACTTTCGGAGGGGCCGTGGCCAATTAGGATATTTCTACCTGCATCGTAAACAACGAGTCCCAGGTCAGTCCTACGCCTAGAACAACAAATTATTGAAGTTACTTTAGCCTAAAATTTTTAGAACGCCAAAATTAGATTCCATGAGTAGTATCACTTCATACAGACTGAAAAAAAAGAAAGACAAAATTCTCACTCATCCGTAGCGGGATTCTGATTCTGATTATATTAGTACTGGAATTTTACCGATTCTAAGTAAAATTTATGTTGGATTGGTGATAGGTGATCGGCAATGTTATTATTTTTTTCTCAAAATCCATGGTGCCTACAGTATGTAGGCTAGAGACAAACATGTGTCTATGCATATACGTGATAAAAAAGATTTTTTAAATTTATTTGGATATGGCCAATTGAATTATTTGAGAACGTTCAAGTATTACGTAACGCAAATTGTATACTCGTGACAATCTGAGAATGCGACTCTGACATCAGAGCGCGTAAATTAAAAAGCACTCTGTGCTTATTTATTAAGACTTAATACATAATTATTATATAAAAAATGTATATAAACAAAAATCATTTATTAAATCTTAAGAAATAAGTTTCAATTACCATACAGAGTGGTATTTAGTTTACGCGCTGTAACGTCAGAGTGGAATTCTCAGATTGACACGAGTATAAATCAGTTTGTATCAGAGCCAATTTTTACATACAGGGTGATCATTAACTGCTATGCCAAAATTTAAGAGAAATATTGAATGGGGAATAAAAAAAGCATCAATAACATTTTAATGCTGCAGGGAGATTTTTTATTTAAAACTGAGCAAAAAAGTATTCTTCACCAAAACATCTAAAGTTAATATTAAATGAGTAATAGCCTTTTAAAAAGTAACGTTTTTGGTGGCAAAAAATCTTACTTCCTTTAATTGTATTTTTTTTTTGAAACGGTTGCTACTATAGTGTTGCACTATATGACATTTTTTATCAAGAAATCTATATTTTTTACAAAAAATACAAAAAAAATTACTAGACATAAAAAAAGTTGGGGCAAAAATGTGTCCGTCTAGGCACGCCTCTGGGTAAATTCAAAAAAAATAATTATCACAAACTTATTGCCCTTATTAATACTAGTATACATGCAAAAGCTTGACGCTCTAGCTTAAAGGGTACCAGAGTTATTAATTAAAAACCATATTTTTATTACAATTTTAAAGGGCCGTAGCTCCCTTAGGGCTCATTTCCGGAACAACCTTTATAGGAGCTTTCTTTAATATTTTTGGATGCAGAATCACCTTTTAAATTTTGGCATGCCAGTTATTGATCACCCTGTATATCCAAATTTTAGCCAAATCTGACCGAAACGATTTTTTCGTTGACCGATGCATCGCGATTCACCGGGTTTTTGAGATTTTCAAATTGTTCTAGCACCTAAACTATTAATTTTTGGGCTTTTCTAGATGCGCTGGTAAGGTATTGCGTTTAAAATAATACTTATGTGCTATATCTTCTTTACCCAAAAAATATTATTAGTCAATACCTTACCAAAATTAAAATTTTTTTGCGTAAATAAAGAATTTTTAATAAAATTCTTGATAAATCGTTAAAATAATTTAAAAAGAACGAAAAACTGAATAAAAGTTTACTTCTAACGTTTCGGGATCTAATCTGATCCCGTTTTCAAAGAAAATTATAAGTTTTTGAAAGAATTTGTGCAATATTTGGTTTTATCATTCAAAATATGAGAAATGTCAAAATATGTCATTTCGAGGTAATTGAAACAAAGACACCCGTAACAATATAAAAGTGTAGAGAAATTAATTTGGAAAAGGCGTTTTTGTTAAAAACGTGTAGAGAAGTTAATTTGGAAAAAACTTTTTTATTGAAAAGAGGGCAAAGTTACCGCGTAATACTTCATCATTAGTATTGGTGTCCAAATATTAGATAAAGATGAAGAGCATTCGCTAATACAGTAAAAAATGGTGATAATTATTAAACGAGTGATCAATTAATTTTGAAGAAAATATTTTTCTTTTTTGACAGTTAATTTGGTGTTCTGTCAGACGGACAGATAAAGGCCTACCAGATTCACCGACATAAAATTTCCCGCATTGACAGGGAATGCAATAAACGCTGTTTTTAGAATTTATATTTGCATTAAAAGGCTTAGTTTTTGTAAAAATTTGACGTAAAGTATTATCTGTTTTAAATTTATTACCAATGCGTTTAAAAGACAAACCTGGTAAGGTAAAACACCCAATAGTTGACACTCTAAGACAAATTGTATAATGTTTTTTAATTAAAATTTTATCTAATAAAAAAAATTATATTTTATTGAATACATGTTTTCTTTTTATATTAGTATATAAATGTTTGAATGTGATAATACAAACAAATATTTTTAATTTTTTTGTAGACCCTGTAAAAATTGTTAAGTTGACAGGGGTAATAAATTAATTTACCAATAGTTGACATATAGCATGGCTAATAGTCGACATAACAAGTTTTTCTTTTATTTTAAAAGAAATATTACTTTAAAAGCATAATGCTTCAAAAATGTTACTTATAAATTACTGTTTTTATTAAAAAGAATGCCAGTAAAGTTATATTTTTATTTAAATTTATCAAGTTTTACAAAATTATATCAAAGCACCAATAGTTGACAGTATTTTAACCAATAGTTGACGTAAAATTCCCTATCAACTTTAAAGCTCTAAATCTTATCTCTAAATGCTATGCGACTAGAGTTAACCAGAATTGTATAATAACTTATAAAACTGAAGTTCTTAGCAAAATAGGAAAAATAAGAGATGAACATTTTAGTTAAAATACTTTGATATATTTTAATTTTTTTATTCAAGTTATAAAAAAAAATAATTTTATCTTAAAACACCCATCCACATTTAGATCTCAATTAAATGTGCAGGTGCCCACAGATCAGGGAAATCAGGGAAAAGCAAAAAATCAGGGAAACTAAAAAAAAACTGGTGTACATGATAAACTATTACTAAAACAAGTTTTTATTCATAGAGTTTTACCAATCCATCGATCAATTTTACAGAAAAAAAGTTGAAAAAAATAAAAAATCATAACTCAAAAATAAAACAGGATGTTCAAATTTTTAACGAATATTGGTTTCAAAAACTTTTTTTGTATCTGTACTAACATCAGGGGAAAGCTTTTAATTTTTACCAGGGAGTTCAGAGAAGAATCAGGAAAGCATCAGGAAAAAATCAGAGAAGCATCAGGAAAAAATTAGGGAATCTTAATTTGAAAAAACCAAATAATTCGACGTTGTCATTTATCAAAAAAACGACATATTTTTCGAATTTTGTACACTGTCCTATTTTATTAAAAGTCGTAGATTATTTGAGCAAAACAACGTCGTTTTTCATTTGTTGCTTGCCGTTCCTGTTGGGAAGTGAAGTAGACTCAACTAATCCAATGTCCTTATACAATAGGCGTGCCCTTTAAAGCCTTATTAATAGCTCGGAAAAACAGGATTCCTTGAACCAAGAACACGTGTCTTTCGATATGTTTAAAACCATATTCCCTTGTTTTAAAGATAACATTTCTTTGAATGAAGAGCACGGGTTTTTGAATGAAGGTCTGCGCTCTTTATTCAAGTTCATTGACTTCAATTCAAAGAAATGATAGCTTTGAAACAAGAGAATATGGCTTTGAACATATAAAAAAAGTCCTTGGTCCAAGGAATACTTTTTTTTGTATGCTGCATTCATAGTATATTCAGGATATTGTGGCGTTATTAACAAAGATATCAACATGAAACTTTTACCAGTCAATATGGACCTAATTATCTTCAATTGACCCAAAACAAAAGTTTTCTACTCTTTTTTGGTTTTGAGCTAGAGCTCCACACATGCACTTTTAAAAGCATAACAATACTTTCAAATGCCAAAATTAAAAAAAGTAACAATTTTTCTTTATCATATGATAGTTTTTTTCACTAAAAACAATAATTTTCGATTTAAATTCTTAATTTTATAAAACCTTAAAAAAGGGCAATTGCATAATGGAATTACCCCGCTATGGCAAAAGAGTAGGATGCCTTGAAATTAAATAAGTCGTATATGATGACAATAAATGTCAAATTTGATTTTACATTATAATCAAAAAATTAACAAAGCAAGATTTTTATAAAACCAAGTTTTGAATGCCAAAATGATAACTTTAGAAGTAAAGAAAGAAATTATTTTAACTTATGGAGAATGTGCTCGAAATTTAAGAGAAACAATGAGATGAATAGTAGAAAAGTTCCCCGATGATAGTATTAGTTACTTTAGCGTAGAGGAAATGCGCCTAATTTCGGATGGTTTCCAAATTTCGGATAGTAGTGTATTTAAGATACTGTCTGCAAAGGTAAACAGAAACCTACTTTTATGTGAAGCCAAAAGTCAAACTAAATCCGTCCTGTAATATGATAACGGTAGAGCTTCTCCCCTTTAAATGGCAGCACAAATCGTTTATATTGCAAATGGCAGTTTTGTGCTCAGTTGCATTATTATGCTTGTTTATTTTATAAATAATCGTTATAAAAGTTCGTGATTCTGTCTTGGGTAAGTTATGTTGTTAGTTAAGTTGATCCACTATTCATAATTAAGCAATTTAAAAACGTAAACATTCTACAAATTTCTAATCTAAAAAGCAGAAAGTTGCCTAATTTCGGATAGACCATTTTTGTGCATTTGATTCCCAATTTCGGATATCCGAAGGTAATTATTATTCAGGATAACCAACCATTAATTATTATTTTTATAATGATACAACAAACTAAGATAAACAATTTTGAAAAAACGAAAATTACCTAAGATACTAAGATATTCGAAATTGGGAATCTAAAATTATAGTTCCTATAGTATTTCGTAGAAAATCGCTTAATGATTAAATTACGTCTTAAATGTGAAGGAATAACAAGAAACATAAGCAATGGGATCCAGATCTACTCTTAAAAAAATTTTTTCCTATATATCCGAAATTAGGAGCCCTTTTTCAAATGCACAAAAATGCGCTGATTTTTTTTAACCGTGTTTTTTGGAAAAAATAAACTGTAATAAAATTGCTTTTATAATAAATCATGGTTCGCTATAATAAGTTGTATCTGGTTATATAAAAAAAATATCAAAAAGTAATACCGAGTATTAAATATTGAATACATTGTAAATGGTATCCGAAATTAGGCGACTTTCCTCTACGAAGAGTTCTTAATTTATTTTTGGATACTGGAGGAGTGAGGGATATAAAAAAAGTTTGCGAAAGTCCAGTAACCAAAGATCCTGAAACTATAACTATAATTCAAGAAGCAGTTATCAATGATCCCCACACGTCTACAATATAATCGCAAGGGAACATCATTTATCACGCACATCAGTTAGTAGGGTTATTAAAAATTCTAAATTACATCCGTATAAATTATGTCTTAATCAAGAGTTACATGGGAGGGATTTTGAAAATAGGGTTCGATTTTGTGATGAACTTTTGGAATTAACAGGGGATGACGAGGACTTTTCTACCAAAATTTTGTTTAGTGACGAATCTACATTTAAAAGCAATGGAGTTGTCAACAGGCATAACATGCATTATTGGTCTGTTGAAAATCCGCATTGGGTTAGGCATGTTGACAACCAGCGGATTTGGTCTTTAAATGTTTGGGGAGGGGTACTGGGGGATTCGGTTATTGGACCTTACTTTTTTAATGGGCATCTAAATGGGAATATGTACCTAAATTTTTTGCGTGATGAATTACCGGAACTTTTAGAAGACGTACCACTAAATTTGCGAAATGACATAATTTTTATGCAGGATGGGGCTCCTGCTCATTTTTTTCATGAGGTGAGGACTTTTTTGGATGAGACTTATAATACATGGATAGGTCGTGGTGGTCAAATTGCCTGGCCAGCAAGATCACCCGATTTAACCCCGTGTGATTTTTTTTGTGGGGATTTGTAAAGGACAGGGTTTACCGACAAGCTCCCACCACTCCTGAAAATATGCGTCAAAGAATTGTTGAAGCATTTAACGAAATAACACCGGTAATGCTTCAACGAGTCAGACATAATTTTGAAAGTAGGCTTTTTATGTGTATTCAGGAGGATGGGAGAACTTTTGAACATTTACGAAACGACTATGACTAACTACTTTACAAAAAGACAGATAGATACACAGACAGACTCACAAAGAATTAGAATTATTTGCTAATAATAGATTTTGTGAAATGGCATTTATATTCCCATGATTCTCTGAAGTTAGATGCGTAATTTTGACCTTTTTTCATCAGAACTGGAGTGATTTGGGAAAACCTAAGGACTAACATGGATTTATTTGAAATATTGTACAAAACAATTCTAATAACAGTGAAAATATTCTAGAAAGGCGTAATATTTTATAGATGTATGGAATTTGACACAATGATGAGTTAATTAATTCAAATATCATAAATACGTCTTGCGTTTCGCATATTAATAAATAATATTAATAATAACAATCAATTTGATATTTTAACTTATATTAATTATTCTTAGTATCATTTAACTTTTAATTCCAACCAAAATGTACGTAATTAATTACATAACAATAAATTAATCGACTAAATTGCCCATAATATGACAGTTTTTTTCCTTTGTTCTTCTGTATTTGGTCTAATTTTGGTCTGGTTTGGTTCAAAAAAACAAAACAAACGACTAAGAACAAAAGCACGAAGTAGGACTAGATGAAGTGACCCTAATATGCAGGGCCGGACAGAGCCAGCCCGGGCCCCGGTGCAACTTTTTACTAGGGCCCCCATTTTTTCAAAACATAATTGTTCCATGCAGGCCTGCAGCTAAGGCACTGAGGGCCGAAGCGGCGCCCCCATTCATTAACTAAGGGCCGCAGTCGAAAATTTTTCCAAATTATGTTAATTTCTGACTGTTTTATTTTCATAGTTCAGCAAGCTTAAGTATGTAAAAAATAATAAAGTCTTAGCGCCGCAGGCGAAATTTTTTTCAATTTTGATAGCTCTGGCGCCGCAGGCAATTTTTTTACAAATTTTAAGCTTTTGCAAGCTTGAACTAAAAAAAATACGTAGGTAAATTAGCCCTAGCGCCGCGGGCGAATTTTTTTACAAATTTTAAAACACTAGTAACAGTGCACTATTATTTTTTACAAAAATCCAAAAAGGCTTAAGCGCTGCCGCGGCGAAATTTTTTCTATTGCCCATTTGGAACGAGATCTACTTATTTGCTCATTTTGACGCCTTATCGATCTGGGGGGTATAAATAAATAAACTGTTTATTAAAAACTTCTGTCGCCGGGCCCCCTTCGAGCCCGGGCCCCGGGTAATCTGTAACTGCTAAGATTAATCTAAGATTAATCCAATCATACCAATTAAAAAATTTGATTGAGCGCAAAAAATCAAAATTTATTAGTTATTAAGTAATACACTCTGTAGTATAAAATACCCTAGTCCACAAGGTCCTTACTAAGTCTAAGTAAAAATCTAATTTATAACATTAGATTTCACATTTATTTTTATCGTGAACGTCATATTTGCAAACATTTATTTTCATAGCATCCTCTCTTTTACATTAGCGGGGTCATTCCATAATGCACTTACCATTTTTTACCGTTTTCTAAAATTAAAAATTTAAATAGAAAACTATTGTTTTTAGTAAAAAAAACTATCATATGATAAAGAAATGATATTATTTTTTTAAATTTTGGCGTTAAAAAAATGTTATTATGCTAAAAAAAAAATTCTGTTTGTTGCTCTAGCCTAAAAACAGAAAAAAGTACAACACTTTTTTCTGGCGTAAATTGAAGGTAACTAGGTAACTGGTAAAAATATATTTTAATAGCTTTGATAATAACGCCACAATTTGACTGATTTGTCTACCGTGGGACACCGTGTATAAAGGATAAAAAATTAAGTAATATTTTTAAGCCAATAGTTGACAGCTCTGTCAAATATTGAAATTTGTAGATTTTTTAATCTAGTGGTTGACACCCCCTAGGTAAAAAGCTAAAACTGTCTTATTGAGTTGTAAATAATCAGAAAAAGTTTGATTTGAAACCATAAAAGCCTGTAATTAAGATTAGCATGCATAATTACGTATTATTCACTAAATACTGAAACTTAAAAACACCCAATTTCTTAGCACTTGCCTTAAGAAACTGTAAAAAAAATTGCGAACAAAAACACTCCACTAAAAAATTGTCTGGCATATTAAAACGCAACTCATCACGGGGTCTTCAGTTGCAAATTCTAAGACTAGATGGTACTAGGTTCCCCATTAATATTTATTTCGCCTTAATAAATGTATTGTAATCTTATTTTAGGTTATTTTATTTAAAACTGTCAACTGCTGTGGTAGTGTCGACTATTGGGTGTTTTACCTTACATAAGGTATTATTAAATTTATAGAGTTATCGTTATTTTTAGGTTGTCTAATTTTTGGATTTTCTATTTGAAAAATAGTCTTATAAATAACCATTATTGGATAGTGTATCGTAAATTTGACTTTTTTCCCTATTAAAGTCATTAATATTTGTACAACTTGTTTTGGCTCTATCATATAAGGATTTAATTATGCCTTTTTTAACCGAATTGCAATGATTTGAATTGAAATTTAGGTATCTACCGGTATTAGTTGGTTTACGGTAAACATTAGTAAAAAGTTTATTTTCAGTTTTAGTTACAAGTGTATCCAAATATGGTAAGCTATTGTTAGATTCCCTTTCAATAGTAAATTTTATTGTATTTTCAATGTTATTAAGATAATTTAGAAAAACATCAAGTTCGTTATTGCCATGCGACTAAAGACAAAAAATATCATCTATAAAACGAAGCCAAACTTTTGGTTTTAGCAAACAATTATTTAACGCATTTGTTTCAAAATTTTTCATCAAAATATTGCTTAGTTTTGTTGATAATGAGGATCCCATTGCCATACCAGAATTTTGACTATAAAATTCGTTATTGAATTGAAAATAAGTTGTTTTAATGCATAAAGATAAAAGTTCTAATATCGTGTTTTGTTCTATTTGATAAGTTTTTATCTTTTTCTAATTTTAGTCTTACAAAAAAGTTTTGTCCACCAGGACTTTTAAAAAGACTAGTTACATCAAAACTTACTAAATTATCATTATTATTAATGTTAATTACTTTAATTTTATCTATAAAATCTTTAATATTTAAAATAAAAGAATCAGTATCCCCACTTAAGGGATTAATAATTTTTAATAAAAATTTGGAAAGGTTCTCTCATGGAGAATTAATGGAACTTACAATTGGCCTTAAAGGAATATTTGGTTTATGTTTATTCATATTTTGAATGGTAAAACCAAATATTGCACAAATTCTTTCAAAAACTAATAATTTTCTTTGAAAATGGG
>OY294046.1:23676763-23848087 GCA_958510825.1 Brachypterus glaber
AAGGTCACGCGCTGTGTTTGTCAGCGCCACGCGAAAAAATTTTAAAAAAATCAAAAAAGAAATTTTCAAAAAAAAATCTGAAAAAAAAAATTAAAAAAAACACATTTTTTTAAGATCTTTTTTTGACAAACGTATTACCTCTTATTTTAGTTCAATTACGCTTTTTATATTAATACGACCGTACTTAGCAACGTAAATGGGAGGGGGTATTATGTTGTAAAGTCGCCTGTGCAAGGCGTCAGTAAGGCATCTTACAAAAGATGTCTTAAAGACGTTACCTTTTGTAACATACAACGTCGTTAAGACGTCTTTAAGATGCATATACGGCGAAAACCGACGTTCTTAAGATGTCTTCAGTGAGCTACGACATCTTTAAGATCTCTTTAAGTCATCTTTGTGCTGTCTGGGTTTTTCCCTATTATGCGACCCGATAGGTATAGGCTTTTAGCGCGCATCAAATACCAAGCCAATTTTATATGGAATTATTATACGTATGTATAATAATTGTTTATAACATAAATAAATATTATTACAAGTATTTAAACATATATTTAACATTTTATTTTCACACATGCGCGGTAAAAGTCACGCGCTGTGTTTGTCAGCGCCACGCGCGGTAGACATATACGCGGTATTTGTAAGCGCGGTAAAGGCCAAGCGCTGTAAAGGCCAAGTGCGGTAAACGACATGCGCGGTATTTGTCAGCGCGGTAATGGACGCGCGGTACTGGTCGGCGCGGCAAAAGACCCTGCCCCATACATGTTATGTAAATAATCTGATTTATGCGAAAAAAATCTGTCTGTCAGTCTATCAGGGACCAAGAGAATGCTTTGAGTTAAATACATTAAAAGACCAAAATTCTCGTCTGGATTTGTTTTTGGTAAAAATCAGGGTGAGGCAAAAGGGGGTAAAAATTATTTCTAATATATTTTGAAATAGCTACCTTATACTATAGTATTGGTCGAATAATAAAAATTATTGAGTAAAATATTTGAATTTTTATTTATGTATGTATTAGTTTCATTATTTTTTAACTTTTTGGTTTTTCCCCTTTAAAAAAGAAAAAGTTTTATTATCCAGTTTGAAAATTCATTCATGGTTCTGAACGTCTGAACTTCTTATAGTGAAGTGGTTTATTATAAAATAATTAAAAAAGGCTTATAATCGACTTCACGTTAATTTTATTATTGAAAACAACTAATTGTTTTCAATAATAAAATTAACGTGAAGTCGATTATAAGCCTTTTTTAATTATTTTATAAACTTTTATTATTTATACGAAATACAGAGGCAGCAGTATTTCTTTATCATCCGTTATATTACATCCTACGCATGAACGTAGCATAAAAAACCGGATTTCTGATCCATTTCTTTTTCAGCCTACCGCGATGACGATGGCCATCCATGGGTTTTCCCCGCCGTGCAGGCAGCGGAAAAATTAATTGCCACTAATAAAGCGCTAAACAAAGAGTATCTGTCAGCTCTTGGGCTTCCTGAATTCACAGATCTAACTACGAAACTGTTACTGGGTAGTGATTCATCGGCTATCTTGGAAAACAAAGTAAATATTTGTTTTTCTTATTTCTTACCAGAATATAATAATTATAATTAATAACCAGAGTTGATACTTTCATTACAATAACAGGGTCGGACAAAAGGAATTTTAAATTATTTCTAATTTTTGGTGAGTTTCTTTAATAGATACCTATGCTGAACAAGATTATACAGACATATAGTAGTAGTAGTAGTAAATTTTTGGGTTGGCCAAAGCCGGACAACTAGGCCATTTCTGGCCCTTTTTGTCACCCCAGGCAATCCCAGCCATTTACTAATTTGAGTCCTCCTGGAACCTGCCCGTCCTTTCAATAAAGGTCAGGATATTGGCCCAGGGGAGATCTCTTAGTTCCTCTTGGTTGAGTCTTTGAGTTTCAAAGACTTGCAACCTGATCCTGTCGTATTTGACGCACTCGGCTAAGTAATGAGAGGATGTTTCATCCTCTCCGCACTCTGGGCATAGCGGACTCTCTATAATCCGCATTGTTGCCAGGTGCTTCCTTAGCCTGCAGTGGCCCGTGAGGACCCCTACAAGTTGTCTGAGTGCAGTTCTTCTTTTTTCCAGCAACCAGTCGGTCTTTGATTTGCTTGGGCCAGCCAGGAAGTCCCTAGCTTGCCGGCAACCGTCGACCCTCCTCCATTGCTCCTTTAGCTTGGTATAAGCCCACTCGTCGAGAGCGGTCTATACAGACATATAATGTTATTCGGCATATGTCTGTATAGACATATAATCTTGTTCGGCATAGGTATCTATTAAAGAAACTAACCAAAAATTAGAAATAATTTAAAATTCCGGTTGTCCGACCATGTTATTGTAATGAAAGTATCAACTCTGTTAATAACACAGGCCCCAAAAAAAAAAAAAGTCAACTACTCCAGACTCTATTTTTCTTACTTATTTTTGTTTGCTAAAAGCGAGGCTGAAAACGAAACTAAGAGTAAATAAGCTCGCTGACCCCATAACTTTTTCAAAAAACTGCAAAAAAATTATTCCTAGCCACCCCTAAAATTAAGATTAATGAAAATAAAGTTTAGTGCCTTATAGACGGCAAACTATTAAAATCTATAAAGAAATTGCACTGCTCTACTACAGAATTTTCACAATCAATGAGAAAATCCCTACCAAAATGTCATATAGCTGCTATTTCACGCTTTTTTGCGATCATCAGTGAGCATATATTGGTATGGTGGCTTTCGCACTGACTGTTGAAAATTTTAAATACCTATCAAAAGTAAGTATAACTGTATTGAGAGCGTACAAATTGGTGGCGCCATCTAATGTTTGCACAAAAGTACTACACATTAGATGTTGGCAGACCTGTAATCTGATAAGAATTATCTATATCTAGATACACAGGCGGACAAAAAATTTGTCTCGAAGCCAGCACCTAGTACCGACACGGCAAATCAAATTATAAATGAAAATAAAGTTTAGTGCCTTATAGACGGCAAAGTATTAAAATCTATAAAGAAATTGCACTGCTCTACTACAGAATTTTCACAATCAATGAGAAAATCCCTACCAAAATGTCACATTCTCATTGATTGTGAAAATTCTGTAGTAGAGCAGTGCAATTTCGTTATAGATTAAGATTAATCTTCATTCGATAAAAATGAAACTTTGCTGATTTATATAATTTTACATTGGCTATAAATAACGGATTTTTTTTATGTATTTACCTTCTTTTTACTTTTAAAAAAATATAAAACTAATATTAAAATAAAAATTTGATCAATGACAGCGATTTATGTAGAGTATGTAGAGTAGAGTATTTTTCCTCTATTTTTTATGCCAAATTTATGACATTTACTTTAAGATTTAATGTAATATTTTATAAAAAATATTATAAAACACTTTTACTAACACCATATTTTTATACATATAATTTTAGGCTGAATTGAAAAATGTAAAAAAATACAGGGTGTTCTATTAAAAAAAAACCTATTTATGCCACCTCCGGCATAAAATTCTCTACAAAAAACATGTATTTTTTTTTTAAATCTCAACCGTATTGTTAATTTACGGCGCGGATGAAATTGTTTAAAATGGTTATTTGCGAGTTTCAAATTGCAACATGCAATGACTTTCGCAAAAAAGTCGATCGGATTTCTTAGACATACCCTTAATTGCAAATTTTCAAGGGTTTAAAAGAAATATTTATCACTTCTGATTTATTTATAATTTCGGATATTTAAATTTGTTAACGTTATTTTTCACCGCTGATGAACAGTTGCATTTTCTCATAAATAACACTACGCAACACGGTTTCTTGTCCTGATTGCGATCATGTCTTTTTTAACTAATTTAGGGTCGCTGAGACCGAATCTAGTCTCAGAATGTTTCTACCACCTCAGATTTTTGAGAAAAATGAGACAAAAGTGGTAAAAAATCATTATTTTAGCCTTCTTTTGTTCTAAAATCATTTGAGATAAAAATATTCTGAGGACAAAATTTGATTCGGCGACTTAATATTAGTTAAAAAACACCCAACTTAGGTTTTGAAAACCTTAAATTCATAGGTAGTGATACTAGAGAAAAATATTTAAAAAAACTGATACTCCAAAATAAACTAAAAATATGTTACGTAATACGGTCCTTAAGTAATGAAGTAATATTTTTATGATATAAAACCATTTAAAAAAAAAAACGAAAAAAAAAAAAGCAATATCTTTTTTTATAAACTATTTTTAAATTGGCATATTTGCCTGTGCTGAATTTTTTTTAAGGTCAAATTCGGATTCTGCGCCAAGAATTTTTTTTTTGCGCTCGGGAAAAAGTTTACACTGTGTGCTTTAATTTTATTGCCTTTTTATTTATTTACTTTCTACGAACAAACTGAGAAAAATAAAAAAATATTTGTATAAATATTTTTGTAGAGAATTTTATAATCTACAAATTAAGTCCTATAAATTTTGTATCCATATTTGATAGTTTTGCCACTAATGAGCAATTAAATAAACTCTGCACACTTAAAAAAAATCTGTTTTCATATATCTTTATTCGTTTGTTTTTTATAGGCTTCTAAATTAAAAAAATTACATTTTTTCGTATTTTTTCGCTATATTTTCATGAAAATTTTATATGGATACTAAAGATATAGAAGAGAAAAAGATGTAAAACAAGTTTACACTACTATATTTTAAAAACGCTTGAAATTTGTAACAAAGATTTTTTAAGTAGTAAACTAAATTTGTTCCAAATTTCAAGTCTCTATGTCAAAGATTTCTTGAAATATCGTAGTCTAAAGTTGTTTTGCAAGCGATTGCATCTTTTTCACTACTATATGGCTCTGATTTTTATAGACAAAACTAACACAAGTGTGAGATTTGTAAAAATAAAAAAAGTTTTAGATTGAATCCAATTACAGAAACAGAAAGCAGAACAACAATATTTTGAATTATTTAATGTTTATTTAATGTTATTAAAATGTTCGAAAATGTTTTAAAGCAAGGAGAAAAAGGAACCTAGCTCCCTTTCGAAGCATTTTTGGACATATGTTTATAGAGACTTTTATTCATGCCTTTTAATAGGAATTTACCTTAAAAAGTTTTGGAACGTTAACTTGAAAAATGGGTCTTACATATTAGCGTGTATTAGAAAATTTAAATCAAAAAAATCGCTTAAATGAACTTAAGAAGTGAAACCCCCTGTGGACTATACTGTATAATAGGTCCTACATTAACGTCTGGCGCACTACGTGTCCAAACAGAAAAAAAGTGTTTAAAAATATTTTGTTGTTCAAATAAATCTTAAATGATTTACTATACATAAATATTTTTGAGTCAAAATTGAGTTTTAACATTGAAGGGTTCTGGGCAAAAAGGGTAAAATTAAAAAAAAAATAATTAACCCACAATTCGTACGCCCCTGAATAAATGTTTTGTTCTTGGACAATATTTAATTAAAACCATTCAATATATTTATTTATTTATTTATTTATTAACGGATATCCTTTTTTACAAACATTTAAGTACAATAGAATAAAACATGTTATATGGAAAATATATTAGATTATGAGCAAAAATTCATATCATTAGCTTAGACGGTTTCTGAGATATTAAATAAAAATCAAATTTTAGGGTGTCCTCTTCAAAGGACTGTGTTTTCGCCTAGAGGTATTTCAAAAACCACGTTCAAATATTTTTTTTGTTCATATATGTTAATTTAGGAGCATTTCCAATATAAACAATTGAATAAAATTATTGATTTTTTAAAATAAAATTTCAAGCCTACCTGGAATAATGCTTATTTTTCCACATGAAAATGCTTATAACTTTTTTTTTGTTTTATTTCAGCTATCTAATATTTACATATTTTAAGAACTGCGTATATTAGAATATTTTAGTGTATAAATTTTAAATGCGCACTAATGCGTGTGCAATTATTTTCAAATTTAATCATATTAAATATAAAAAAAATTGTATTTTTTCCTACAAAAATGCTCATAACTTCATTTTGGCTAATATTTATATACTATTTAGACTACTTCTGTAAGAACATTTTAATATAAAAATCAGAAATGCGCGTCAGTGCGCGCGCAACAATTTGTAAATTATATTTTCGCTTGTCATTAAATAAAATTCCCGAAGGCTTTAATATAAAAGTAAGGCTTAAACATTAATTTAACCTTAAATATTATGTTTATATATTAAAGCTATGTATGTACAATGATATTATAAACAAGGGCGTAGATCTTTTTCTTCTATGGGGGGGGGGGGGTAATACCCAGGGCCGGCCTTTCAAGCCTCAAATTTAGCGCGGCAAAATAAAAAACCCTAAAATAAAATTTTACTGAACAAACGTAAGTATGTATGTATGAACAGATGCTATTTTAATATACACGCATCAGAATATGCTTTAAATTAAATTTTACACCGGTATAGAAAATTGACTGGCGTTTAGACCCTGATTAACTAAAAACGAAACCAATGTATTTTTACAACGCAGAATAGTCTATAACTAGTTATTGTTTTTTAGATGATTTTATGTACTATTTATGAATTTAGTTTTCCCTTTTTGGACACCAAAACTGGGCTTGGGCGACATAGTGTGACGGTCACAGATCTCAAGCCTATTTCTTTTGTCGCACAGTGTAATTATGACATATTGTATACTTTTTTGTACTAAACAAACAAATTTTTAGGTTGTATCCTTTCAAAGTTTATCAGGATCCGGAGGAATTAGAATTATCATTGAATTTCTAATTAAAATTTTAAGATTAACCGACTTTTATATTTCTAATCGAACATGGGGTAAGTAATACTTTAATAACAAAAAAATAAATCATCCCGTTTCCCAGGTCCCATTTCCCAGGTGCACCCAGTCACACATTTCCCCAAATATAAATTGGTTTAAAAAATAGCAATTGCTTAAGCGCAAGCGCTGGAAGACTACAGGGTTCCCACCAAAAAGTGACATTTAAATTCCAGATATTTTCCAGGTTTTTTCAGGTAAAAATTATTAAAATTCTAGGTATAGTAAAATAGTTTTAGTATATAATAATAATAAAGTAACAAAAAATTAAAAAAAATATATATATTTTTTTCGATTTTTGTTTTCGAAAAAAATCATTTCGGGTAATTGATTGTCATACCTCGAAGCATTGTGAATTTTGTAAAATCAATTTTTTTTTCGAAAAAAAATCTTCAAAAAATTAATAAAAAAAAGAAAAATAGATTTTTAGCAAAAGTGACAATTTTAATCATAATGAAAAAAAAATTGCAGCGGTTTGAACGTTTGAGGGTTTCTTTACTTTGAGGTTGAAAAAAAAACAAAAAAGTACTTTTTTACTCGGCTGCGTCTCGTAAGAAAAAAGCACTCTCGTGCACTAAAAACTATTTTCGCAAACTGGGTGCGGTATATACTATTTTATCATTGCTCTACGACCATTTTTCGCCAAGTTTCTTTCAAAATCACCTAAAAAATTTTGGATGTTTTTTTTTATATCCTTTAATTTTTGTTCTAAGGCTATTTAATTTCTCTTAAAAAAAATATCTTTTGTGTTAAATTCCAAGTGCTATTACAAAATTCCAGATAAAAAACGTGTTTTTTAAGAAAAAATTTCAAATTTCAGGTATTCCAGGTGGGAATCTAAATTCCATGCCATGCCATTCCAGGTTTTCCAGGTTTGGTGGGAACCCTGCTATAATACGGTAGATTCAAATTTTCCAAAATCGCTAAAGAACGTCCTCGGCAATTTTTTTTTTCTTCAAAATAAAGTGCAATTTGTATATATTTTTTAGATAATTACAAAAATATCCTACCAAGTGGAGGAGTCTCAAAACTGAAAGAATACCGATACTGGTCGCAAACTGATCAGAATTTAGACCTAAAGGGCTTACTGGAAGACCTCGAAAAGGCCCCAAAAAAATCCGTGTTCGTTTTCCAGCTGCCGCCGCACAATCCGACCGGCTGCGATCCAGACAAAGATCAATGGTTGCAAATTTCGAAAATAGTAAAATCGAACAATCTTTTTGTTTTGTTTGATTCTGCTTACACGGGTTTTGCAACCGGCGATTATGAGGAAGATTGTTATCCTGTAAGGATTTTTGTAGAGCAAAAAATTGAGTTTATCTGTGTACAATCATTTGCGAAAAATTTTGGACTTTATAGTAAGTTATTTTCTTTTTGTTTTGGGAAATATTACACAGCCGCACAAAATAAAAAAAAGTCAAAAATTCTTTTGGAGACCGTTTTATTTCAATGTATTTTGAGGCTCTAAATTCTAATTTGAGGTTAAAACAGCATCTCATCGGACTAGTTTTGAAGATTACCTCAACAAACTATATTTTCTTACTCCAAAAAGGAATTTTTTTTAGGTTTGGACTTTTTGAGTTATAGCGCACAATATTATTTTTGTATAATTGTTTTATAAATATTTCTATTAAAAAAAAATATAGGTGTTACAAGACGCTAAAAAAAATAAAAATAAATAAAAAGCGTATATGCTACTAGCTGGATTCGAACCCGGAACCATTTATTAAGAGTCTAATGCCTTAGCCACAAAACACTCTTATTGTGCATTGAAATATAGTTCTAAAGAAACTACATATCTAATTTATTTAATTTTATTGTTTTTTTTTTTTCAAAAAAATAAAATTATTTTGAAAGTTATATTTTTATACTTCACTTTAATGTAAATTCTTTCATTTTATATATTAGAAAAATCTGACCGTTAATTAGGATTTTTTTTCATATAGCAGTGGCGCCTTCACCATATTTTCAAAGATTTTTTAAATTTTTACCTTTATTAAAAAAAAAAATTGTTTTTTATTACGAGTATATATAATAAGAACAAAACTTGATGTAAAGTGTTTTTACTTTAGTTTATTAAACAAAAAAAAAATTGAATTTTATTGTTTTTGACTTTTTGATCTAAAACTTAAAAACTAGCCGTCAGATCAAGTTGGGTCAATTTGATCAGAAGGATAAAATCTACATCATACCAAAAATTTAGAATTTTTGATCGAAAACCAGTTTCCATAAGAAACGTGCCGGCTGATTCATGTTTTTAGGTGTAGACGTTTAATAGTTAGCAAAATATGACCTTGAACTGTCATTTTGGCAGGTGCGTAGATTGATCTTGTTTTAGGGAGCACCCATACCAAATTTTATGTCTTTAAGTCTAAGCGATCAAAAAAGTTAACAAAATATGACCTTGAACTGTCATTTTGACAGTTGTTCCAGAGGCCACCCACGCCAAATTTTAATTTTCTAGACGTAGGCGTAAAACTTAATAAATTATGACCTTCAGCGTTTATTTTGACAGTAGGCCACCCCTACAGCAAAAAATGACCTTGAACTGTCATTTTGACAGATTTGTAGATTGATCTAGTTTCAGAGGCCATCCATTTCCTATTAAATGTTTCTAGGTCGAAGCGTTTAAAAGTTATCAAAATATGACAGTTGGATCGACTGGCCTTGTTCCAGAGGCCATGCATACCAAATTTCATGTTTCTAGGTCGAAGCGTTTAAAAGTTAGCAAAATATGACCTTGAACTGTCATTCTGACGGGTATGGGTCTTTACAGCGCAGTCCATTACCACGACACCGTTACCGCGCCACCTTTACCTCGCATGGACTTTACCGCACATGGAATTTACCGCGAATAGACTTTACCGCGAAAGCCATTACCGCGAAGGAAAATACCGCAAGGGGGTCAATACCGCAAATGGAATTTACCGCGAAAACCATTATTGCGCATAATTATTTTAAGTATTTTTTGCAGAAAAAAAGATTAAATAAAAAAAAAAACATTTAGCAGAAAACAGTCAAACAGTTCTACATGATATAGCTGCTGGGTGCGGGTTGTGGGCATGACTAGTTTCCTTTAAAACATTTCCGTCCGAAGTATGCAAACGCCCCATGCAACAAAGCACGTCGTAATTTACGCACTTCCAAAAAATTTTATTTTTTTTTATTTTTCCTTCCTGTATATGAAATGGTTATATACAGGGAGGCCTTTGCCTTCAGCACTTTTCATTATTTCGATCGACATGCCAATTCGTACTAAACTGATTATTAATCAGTGATTTATACAAATCAATCAATATAAATATAAAAAACACACATAAAAAACCCAAACACAGATACCTATGGGTACATTTACTAAACTTTCCACTTTATCAATAAAAATACAAACCAAAACCAAAACTAACCAAACCAAACTGCCATCAATTCCATCGAAAAACCCTTACATAAAATAAAAATAATGTATAAAAAAGTATAAAAGTCCAAACGATTTACGCTGTAAAAGTCATACGCGGTAAATACCGTTCGCGGTAATAGGCTGCGCGGTAATGGCCTTCTCGGCAAAGGACATGCGCGGCAATGGCTTGTCGCGGTAATGGACTGCGCGGTAAGTTTTTCGCTGTAAAGTCCGGCGCCTCATTCTGACAGTTCGATCGACTGGCCTTGTACCAGAGACCACGTATACCAAATTTCATGTTTCTAGGTAGAAAAGTTCAGAAGTTAGGAAAATATGACCTTGAACTGTTATTTTGACAGGTGCATAGTTGGTCTTGTTTCAGGGGCCACCCATAACAAATTTCATGTTTTTAATTCTAGACGTTTTTAAAATAAATAGTTTTTTATTTTAAAAAAATTAAAGTAATTACCCTCAAAAAATAGCAAAAAAAAAAATAAGTGAAGTATCTGGCCCGTTTGGAAATACGATGTTACCTTAAAACTACATATAAAAATACTAAACTTTCATTTAAAAACATAAGTTGGCTATGTGGCCATTTTTTCACATGAATAGACCCCATTATAAAATATTCACCCATATAGCTCTTTTATGTACCTCAATGTAAACTCAATATCTTATTCTTCATTTAAATAAGTATTTGAAATCAAACCTTAGATTAGTTTAATGTTAATAACATAGGTTTGAATACATTTAGATTCATTTATATAGCCTAAAAAAATATTAAAATACAGTTACAGAAATCCGGAATTTAAACCTGATATAAAACCCAATATTCCGCATAATTACAAAATATAAATGAATTTTAAGAGTAGATATGGAATAGTATATTCTATAACTAGTATGGAATAGACAATATTCCGCGCGAGCGGAAAGTTTGTCAGGCGAGTATGACGGTCCCGCGAGCGCGGAATGACTATTCCATACGTGTTGTAGACTATACTTTTTCTTCGACTGTAAATATGAAACACTGTATGGCTTTAAACTGCGGACAAGGTTAAAAACAATGTTTTTTTTGTGACTCGACATTGTAAATGCAACAAAACACATATTTTTAAATAAAGAAATTAATGTTTAAGTAATTTTATCAAATCAGTAGTTAAAAAAGATTTTTATTTAATTTTAGCACATATTTACAAATTATAATGCAAAAATTGAAGGTTATGTCAGATTGTTGTGACATATCAGGTTTAAATATTTAACAATAGATGAAGCAGTTATAATTTTTTGAACTATATTGATAAAAATCTGGTCAAATATAAAGAAAAACTAATAAACTTTATGTAACTTTAACGCAAAACTTTAAATTGCATTAAATTATTCAATATTTCATGGTAAAATATATATATATATATATATATATATATATATATATATATATATATATATATATATATTTGCTAATTTTGCTAGTTTTCTTTACTTTTATAAACAAGAGATGGCACTACGTGTGCTCATTATAACACTTGATACGAAATATTCATACCATATCTAGAGCTAGAATGTATTCATTCTGTGTTTGAAAAGTGTGTGTATTTGCTTACATTCTAAAGCAGTCGTAGAAAATTAGTATATTACGCATCGAGTACGCGAACCTAGTTGCTGCGCCTCGTAAAAAAGCACTCGATGTGCAATGAACTGGTTTGCGTCGAGGTGCGTATACTATTTTTTCTACGACCTAACACCTAAACATCCAAAATACGCAAAAATTATCTTAAAATTAGTTTTTCAATTTGTAGTTATGTGTTTGATGTTTAACAATTTTCTGACAGCAGATATGTAAAATCAGCTGATTGTCACTTTCCAACCGCTGTCATAGGCAACCTGTGGGAAATAGGCACTAACTACTTACTAGGTCGTAGGAAAACCTATTTTTGTTTGGTGATTGATAAATCCCTGCTCCTTGGTGAAAGTGTAAAAATTTTAGACGATTTTGCAAAAAAGTTTTCCTAAGTTTTTTTTATTTTTGTACAGATTTTTTTTTAAACTAGCCATGTGCATCCAGAATCGGATTCAGCGAACACAAATCTCTAAGAATGGGTCAGAGCTATTAGGTCTTGTTTTCGAAAAAAAAAACAGTGTAATCACGAGAATTTGCCAATGTTGGCGTTTTTGAGCTCATTTTTTTTTTCGAATTTATCGAATTTATCAAAAACCCGACGTGGTGGAAAAATTCTGCGATCAGATTAGGATTCAGCAAAATCTATAGAAAGTAATAGGTCTTATAACATCACCCTGTGGGTTCCAGAATTATTATTTTTTTAATAAATTGTGTAATCAAACAAGCAATTGTTTAAAATTAACCACACTAATGGCGGTGAATGACTTTTTAGACGAACGCATTGGAAATGTAGTCCTTGTCATGAACAATACTAAAAATAAAGACCATGTACATGGACATTTGGAATATATTATCAGGGGCATTTATTCGGACCCTGTACAACATGGAGCACTTATTGTCTGTTATATTTTAAAAGACCCAGTTTTATACAAATTATGGTAAGTATTAATCATTTATCGTTTTTTTTATATTTGACGAAAATTCTTATTATCAAAATTATTTTAACACCCTTAAAAAAATGGTTCAAAATATAAAACATATATGGCCGAATAGAGAATCTGATGAGCTTTAAAATCACATATCACACGAACCCCTTTCTATTTAAACAAATGGCCCATTGCCGAGCCCATTCCATTGCAAAATAATCTCGTCACGCCACCAGTTTAACCGTTTTATGCACACGGTGGTAAAAACTAAGGTATAGGACGAACAAAACAAAACAAAACTGATAGATTATAGACCCTTTTTGTAACACAAAAATGTATTTATCAAAATCCCAGCTGATCCTATTTTAAAATTTTGTACACTTTTCTACAGTGGGAGGCGCGTAGCGCTGACTTTTATTGATTAAAACTTGAATAAACTTCCAGAAAAGTTAAAGTTTACAAAGTTTACTTCTATAACATAAAATAGGAGGCGATACCACGGGCTGAAGGACCTAGGTTGATGGCCATTTGTACATGAATAGTACAATAAATGATGTTTATTATTATTATTATTATTATAGGAGGCGCTAAGCGCTCATCTTTATACAGATTACAGAAATCAATAACGAATTATCCGATTGACTCCAAAATTTTCAGTATAAAAGAAGTTCTATGATGGGAAGATCCCTATTGTTTTTAAGAGTAATCCATTCAAAAAAAGTTATGGGGGGTTAAACTTGTAAAAAAATAAAAAACTATCATTTTCATTTTTTTTTAATTTTTTCTTTTTTCGCAAAAATAATTATTTTTTTAAGTTTTTTGATTTCTTTTTTTTTTTGAAAAAACTGTGTAAACCGCTGTCAAAATTTTGTACACCTTTAGGAGAAAATCTTCAAAGATTTCATCCAGATTGCCTCGAAAGATTACTTCGAGTTTATAAGATTTCCTCTGAAAACGAGGAAATCTTTGAAGATTTCCTTCAGATTACCTCGTAACCGTCAAAGATTTCCTCCAGATTACCTCCAATTTGTACACCTAAATTCCTCTGCGGCTTAGCCTCGAAAAAAAAAATTAAAATTTTTCCGATTTTCGCAAAAAAAAATTAAAAAACTGAAAATTTTTGATTTTTTTTCGATTTTTTTTATTTTATTTTTCGTTTTTCAAAAAAAAAGATCTTTTTTCTTTTGAAAAAAAATGTATTTTTTTGTTTTGAAAAAGTTTGGGAATATACAGGGCATCTCAACGAAGCCGACTCGGTCGATATATAGTAAAGTATCCATTTTAGGGAAAAGCTTTAATAGGAAAAGTTGTATGGTTTTAAAAAAGGCACATTATAAAAATATTTTGAAATATACAGGATGGTCCTATTAGGGTGGGTAACATCTGACTTAATTTTTTTTAATGGAATGGTATATTTTTTATTATGTCATCTTACTTGTCATAAAAATACCTTTATTTTATTTTTTTAAATGGAATGCTATATTTTTTATTTGCTCATTAAATGTAGAATAAAATTCTGCAGCTAGTCACGACTTGGGAATTTCCTATTCAAGCATACAAAGAATTTTAAAAAACACACAATATACACGATTACAAAAATGAAAAAGTACAGGCCTTAAAACCTGATGATTTTCAAAAATATTTTAGTCAAAAGGGACTTTTCTATTAAGGTTAATATTAATGGTCCTTAAGGTAAATACCTAAATACAAATCGATTTATTTTACTGGCCTACTCGATTAACAAGTATAACAAATTTTAACAGAAATACGGCTCTTTCACAATAATCTGCAAATAACTTGAAAACAGTTAATGTTAGGTATAGGTAGGGTTGTTTGATTTTGTCCGGGTGGACAAAACTGGACGGAAGTAATCAAATTTTGGCGGACTGGACAAAAAAATTGATTTTGTCCACAAATTCTGGACAAAATTGGACAAAATCAAAATAAAATTAAATATTAAGTTTTATATAAATATTAAATACGTATTTATACATAGAAACATTAAAAAGAAATTGGACAAAACCAAAATAAAATTAAATATTAAATTTTAAAACACCTAACTATTTTTATTAAATGCGTATTTATACATAGAAACAAAAAAAAATGGACAAAATCTCGAACAAAATCAAAATTAAATAAAATGTTAAATTTTAAAACACGTAATTACTTTTATTAAATACGTATTTATACATAATATTAAAAAAAAAAAAACACTTTAATAAAACAAAACATAAGGAAAAATACCAAAAATATGTGACAAAATTTAGGTTAGTTAACCTAATAATCTAAAAGTTCTGTTTGAAATATTTATATATAGAAAATAATCCTCATTTATAAATTTTAAAAATTCAATTTTTTCTTAAAGAACCCCGCACAAAACCCCGTGTTTTTGGCCTTCAGCTAAATTCGTTGGAAATCATATATTTTATTAAGTCCTTGACCAAAATTTCAGCTTAATTGTATGTACAGTTTTTGAGATATCGAGCTTTAAAATTGGTGATTTAGAATTCAGGAAAATTTTAGACCTGTTAAAATTTTGTGCTTTTTAATTGTCAGTTTTTTATGTATGATTAAACTTAATGGTGCAATTTGAAGGTGTTTATATGCTTTATTTAAATGTTGGCCACAGAGTGTTTCCCTTTTCCGTGGCAACAGCCCAAAACAGGCGATATAATAAATATAAAAAAAATGCTAATTATTAATTTTGGTTTAATATTAAAAAACAGAAAATCTAACGGCTATAATTTCATAATTTTTATATATTTTATAGTTTTTGAGTTACTGAATAAAAATAATTGAAAGCGAAGCTTATTAGAGTACTCAAAGTTGGGGCATGATGGGGTTAAAGTACATCAAAATAAATTAACCCGATTCGATCAGCTAAAAGTTTTAAATTCTCGTTAAATCTTACAATTAAATGGAATTTTAGAGAAGGTATTGCTAAAGTAAAGTAGGTAAACCAACTAAAGATCCTACATTGGCATAGTGAAGCAAAGGGCATGAAACGTTGAACTGTTATAAAATTACTACTACTATTTTTGTGTTTAAGATAATCGCAGTATGGCTTGCAATGGAGGAAGTTAAACCAAGTTAACCAGCTTCTCAAAAGTAATTTAATCGTGGTAGGAACATGGGCGGATTTAGGGGGGGCATGCCTCCCCTCAGCGAGATATGTTAGTATAGAAATACCTTCAAAATTATATTTTTGGTGAATGCGCAATTTTTTTTCCTTATGGATGATCCCCCCCTTAAAATGAAATAAATCCGCCCCTGGGTAGGAAAAGGGGTACCTATAGATAGGTAATTACTTAAATGTTTAAAAGGCAATAAAAATAGTTATATAAAAAACTAGTTAATTGCTTCACATTTGTGTGCTCTCTCTTAATAAAATTAGTTTTAATATAATTTGGTTATAAGGAATATCGGATCTTTGGATTCAATGGTTCATTGGTTTGAGGAATATATTTGGCAACTATAGGTATTCCATATCTTCCTATAGGAAGTCTTACACCCTGGGTTTTATCTTTTGCCTAATTATCCAGTTTCTATCCAGGTAAATCTTGATTCACATAGTTCAATATGAAACAAAAACGTGTAAAAAATATATTAACTTGGTATTTCAGGAAAATTCTATGTTTATTTTTGATAAAAGTTATACTTATCAGCATGAGAGAAATTATTTTTAGCTTTGAGCAAGTGTATACGAATTATAATTATTTGACCATTTTCTTTTATTAATAATTAATTTTAACTGATTAATTTTTTTTACTATATAAAGTTATATTTTATTATATAAAGTAGTATTTTAATAATATTACCTTAATCTTTATAAAACCATGGAAATAAATATTTTTTCTGTGACCATGTGATAGCAAAAACCAAATGAGGGATTATTTTTTATTTTTTCCAGTTTTGTCCAATTTTGTCCAGTTTTGTCCAATTTTGTCCGGTTTTGTCCACCGGCCTGGACAATTTCAAAAAAAGTGTACTTTTTCACACCCCTGGGTTTTTTAGGTCTCTGAAACTAAATCTGACAATAACAATTTTCAAACTTTATCCCGCGCGCGGGGGTGAGGAGGTAAATATTTTTAAATGTTTTCAATGTTTTCGTCAAAGTTGGTACATAAGTGTTTTTGGGGTCGACGAAATTAATCTAATAATAAAAATTTTCTTACTTCACCCCCGGGTGTGGGGGGTGATTATTTTTAAATGTTTATAGTATTTTCATGAAAATTGGTATTTAGGGAGTTTGTAAATTTTCTCGTCTCAGAAATAGTCATTGTAATAAATAAGAGACGCCTTAATTTCTGATCATTTATTAAAATAAATGCGATGCATTTCGGTTTTTATTATTTATTATTTAAGCTTCTTTTATACTTTTTATAGATGTTATATGCCCGAAGATGGTTTTTTAAAAACCGAAATGCATCGCATTTATTTTAATAAATGATCAGAAATTAAGGCGTCTCTTATTTATTGGTATTTAGGGGTTTTTAAAGTCGGTAAAACTGAATTTTAGAATAAAAAAATTCTAACTACACCCCCTGAAGGGTGGGGGTAGTTTTCCTGAAAATTGCTATATAGTGGTTTTTAAAGTCGCTAAAACTGATAAAAAAAATCTAACTACAGTCGCTGAGATGTCGGGGGTAGTTTTCGTGAAAATTGGTACATAGGGGTTTTTGAAGCCGCTAAAACTGAATATTAGAATTAAAAAAATCTAACTCCACCCCCTGAGGGGCGGGGGTAGTTTTCTTAAAAACTGGTATGGGAACGTTCAAGTATTACGTAACGCAAATTTTGATCATTTTGGACCCCCCCTGTAAGGCTATTTTCCTATACCATTAACATGGGCGTAACACTCCAAAATGACCCCCCCCCCAGGAGCGTTACGTAATACTTGAACGTTCCCTATATTGGGATTTTTGATGTTGCTGAGCTAATCATAATAAAAAATCTATTTCACGCGCGAAGGTGATAAATGGAAAAGCTTATTTACTGAGCAGTGTACTTTTTATTAAAATAATGATATTTAAAAAAATAAATATTCTTTTTGTTTAATTTTGTGTCCACCATTTTAAATTTTGAATTTTTTAGGCCACATTCTATTTCAGCGACCCCAAAAACCTTTATATATCAATTTTCAATTTTTTTAGTCTCTAGCTTAAAGCTTTCATAAGCTATTGTGCTTACAAGATATCCCAGACAGACCGACCAAGCGACAATTTTTTTTGCTCCATTTGAAACATTATAAAACGCAAAAATACGTAAAAAATAAAAGGCTTTGCCAAAATTTTCAAAATGGGAAAGCATAAATATATATAATATCGAGTATAATATATTATTTTTCTTTTTTAGGACGTTAACTATTATGTATATAAATTTTATTTATTTATATTATAAAAAACACTAGGTAAATAACAAACAAGTTTGTAACTCCAAATAAATTAGTTTTAACTACATACAACTATGTAATTCTGGCTGTATACGTACCACAAGTCATTAACAAGGCATTAATAAAACTTTGTATAACCAAAATCTAAGTTAAACCAAACCTAAAAGTATTAAAATCTTTAAACTGACAAAAACTGCCCATAGAACTTTGTAACTCCAAAAGAAATGAATTTCAACTACATAGATCTATGTAGTTGAAATTCATTTCATAGTTCGAACTATGTAATTCTTGCTATACACTACAAATTATTGAAGACACATTGATAAACGTTGTATAAGCAAAATCTAAGTTAAATCATATCTAAAAATATGAAAAACTCAAAAATTACAAAAATGTCGAATAGAACCTTGTAACTCCGATCTGACGATTTGTTTTTCGAAATTAAATTAAAAAATAAAACGGGCAAGTAAAAAATCATGAAATTTTTATAGTAATTGGAAGTAGGTACGTAAAAGAAAAATAACCCATAACAGAATGGCTTGAATCCGAGGTTGAATCTCTAAATTTTTCTTTGTTTTGAGTCATATTTTCGTTAATTTTTGCAGTTTAAAAAATAAATTGACCATATTTATTCCGCCATTTTGAATTTTAAGTTTTTGAGTATTGGTTCACATTTAGATTGCCAAAAGAATTTTGAAAAACTTTTAACCACCCTAAGGACGCGAAAATGTTTTTTTCAGATTTTTCATAATTTTTTTCGTAATGCACCGTCAAAAAAGAGCTCTATGCAAAAAACTTTTTGACTTGTGTCAATTTTTTTCTGGGGCCAATTTGGATGTTTTCTATTACGATTTTTCTTTCTTAAATATTCAAAATAAATTATGTATGGGACTAAATAGTTTTTCTTCGTAAATCTGTAATTATTTTAGCGTAATTTTGTTTAATATATGAATAGAATAGAAAAATTACTCATATTTTGCAAATTTTTGAATATATTTTTTTCAAAATTAAGTTTAAAAAAAAACGGGCCAGTAGAAAATCATCAAATTTTTACAGTAATTAGTAGTATATGGGGAAAATAACCCATAACAGATTGGGTTGAATCCTTCAATTTTTGTTTGTATTGTGCCTTATTTTTGTTAATTTTGGCAAAATATTAAATATAAATCAGCCATATTTATTCCGCCATTTTGAATTTTAGGTTTTTGGGTAATGTTCCGTATCACAGATTTCACATGTGTGTATGTGAAATCTGTGTTCCGTATTCATATTACCAAAAGAAGCCTCTATGCCAAATTTCAGATAAATCGCACATTTTCCAAAAATTTTGAACCACCCTAATATAGCAATTTTTTTTTTTAATTCTTTCACTAGTTTTTTCGTATTCAGCTGTGCAAAAATGGCCCTATGCAAAAATACTGACTTTTGACACTTTTTCTGGGACCACTGTGCCTCGGTCCCAACATGTTTAAACATGTGGGTACGATCGTTGTCGACATTTTAAATAGGATAATAATAATATAATTTTGATTGTAGGCAAGAAAACCTTAAAACAATGTACAAAAGATTGAAAAATGTAAGAGAAATGTTTTATCAAAATATAAAAGCAGATAAACGGTGGAAATTCGTGAAAAATCAAACAGGGATGTTCTGTTACGATGGTCCAAACGAAAAATTAACCGATTATCTAAAGAAAAACCATATATATTTACCTTATAATGGACGGATTGCTCTGAATGCCATTAATAGCCACAACATAGAGTTGGTATCAAAAGTTTTCAGAGAGTTTAAATAACAGAAAAAACACGAAAACTCACAGAAAAACCACCGAAACCGACAAAGCAAACGTTTTAAATCACCAAGCGCCCTCTAGGAAGAAAATATAAAAACATAGAATTTTGTGCTACTCTCGGGGCTAATTTAATAACTATAGATAGCTTTCTACAACAACTTAAAAATTATTTAAATTATAATCTTGTATTATATATTATATATATTAATGTTTATTATATATATTAATGTTTATTTACCATAAAAAAATCAATAAAGCCTAAAATTTAGATTCAATTTAAAACTAGAGAAAAAATATATAGTAGTTCAAACGTACCAACAATTTATGTTGGCAAAGCTGAACAAGTGTCAGTGGTAAGTAAATGTCATTTTGTAGGTTAAGTCGAGTTTAAATAAATACTTATTGTTAATTTTTGGAAAAAAATACATTAAAAGGAGCTCAACTTAAAAGGGGTCAATTACAAGTTATATTTAAAGTTTTACAAGTAATGCATATTAAGGTTATATAAGAATATGCCATCGTCAAAACTAACTGTTATTCCACCTATTTATAAGAGAATATTGTCCAAATTTCCACAAAATTTTACATTTTGCTTCGCATATGGATCTGGAGTGAAGAAACAACTAACTAATAAACCAAAAGAAAACATGATAGATTTAATTTTTTGTGTAAATAACCCAAACAATTGGCATGAAGATAATTTTAAACACAACTCATCACATTACAGTGGTTTAAAGTATTTTGGACACAATTTTATAGCTAAATTCCAAAAAAACTTTGGTGCCAAAGTATATTTTAACACTTTAATACCTTTAGATGATATTTATATAAAATATGGAGTTATTTCAACAGAGGATTTAGTGACAGATTTACTAGAATGGTCCCATTTATATTTGGCAGGTCGATTGCATAAACCAGTTGAAATTATTAGCAAACCCTTATCTACTGAATTAGAAACTGCTTTACAGTTAAATCTACAGTCTGCAGTTCATGCAGCTTTGTTAATCTTACCTGAATCTTTCACAGAATATGAGTTTTATTACACGGTTTCAAACTTAAGCTATGTTGGTGATTTTAGAATGACCTTTGGAGAAAACAAGAATAAGGTACAAAATATAGTCAAGCCGCAGTTGACAGGATTCAGAAATTTATACAAACCTTTTATAAACTCTTTACCAGATTATGTAGAATTTCCAATGTTAAAAGAAATAAAAGTCCCAGAAACTGAAATGAAAGATCTTTTAGATATACAGTCAATTGAAGATTCACAAACAACATTTTGTTCTCAAGATATAAGTCCCTTAGCAAGGCTACATCATTTAAATCAGCTGCCTAGATGGCCCCAAAAAGCCTTGACAAGATTTTGGAATAAAGGAAATCTCCGACAAGATACAGAAGATGTCTTGAGAGCTATAGCATATGACCCCGACTGCAATGCTATAGTACAACAATGTATTAGTGACATAGTTTGGAAGTCTTCAGTCAGTCAAAGTTTAAAAAGCATTTTAACAGCAGGACTTGTAAAAAGTGTTAAATACAGTTCAAGAAAAATACAAAAAATGATAAATGTATAACATATTTTAGTAGTTAATTAGCACAATTATTAATTATACTAGTCAATAGTAATCAAGTTTAGTTTTATTTAACATAATTTTTTTGTTTTACAGTATAATGTACCAGTTATCAGATTCTGATTCCAAAGATTCTGATGAAGGGGTAAGGTTTAAAACAGAAAGTATAAGAGATAAATATAAACATAAAGAACAAACAACCAACAGTAGAAGTAATTATAAGTCCAAATCTCCTGAAAGGAGAGGTAGAAGTAAAGAATATAGAAACAGAGAAAGAGATTCCCATAGAAAAAAAGATAATTATAGAGATAAAGAAAGTAGTAGGAAACATCACAGGAAACATTCAAGTTCAGATGAAGAAAGTAATAGAAAAATAAATAGACCTGATTCTAAAGAAAAAAATAGGTATTCTAGAGAAAAGGACCTTAAAAGAAAAAGCAGTAGCAGAAGTAGAAAATCTGAAGATAGAAATAAGGAAAAATCTAGAAAATCAGAAGATATCAATGAGAAAACAGAAGAATGTAAAGAAATACCTCTTGGACCATCCCTGCCACCACATTTACTAAAGAAAACAGAAGAAAGACTTCATACAGAACCCAGTTGTTCAAAACTCAAAGAAATTGGGTGTAATGTTCAAGGGCCAACTTTACCACCTCATCTATTAAAACCCAAATCTTTTGAAAAAAATGTAGTACCTGAAGAAAATAAGTCTTTGCAGCCTGATTTACCTTCTAATTTTCCTAAAAAAATCTGTAATCCACCACAAAAAGATTTAACCATAGGACCTGCTCTACCTCCTCATTTATTAAATATCAAACCTGCTGTAGAAGATGAACAAATAGAACCCTTGCCTCTTCAAAAACATTTAACAATAGGACCTGCACTACCTTCTCATCTATTAAAACCTAAACCTGAAGAGGAAAACATGGAAGAACAATCTTCTTCACAAGTAAGTTGTATAGGGCCAGCATTACCTACAAAGGTAAAGGAAAAACTTCTTGTGGAACATATTGATGAATTTATTATTGAAGATTCTATTGAGGATAGTGAAGAAGAAGTTTATGGGCCATTACCTGATGGATTTTCCAGTTTTTCTAAAGCTCACATAGCTTTAGAAGAAAGAGCTTTACAAATAAAACTAGACAAACTGAATCCAAATGACGATAAGCAACCAGTTAGAGAAGAATGGATGATAGAACTACCAGCTGCAAAGTCAGCTAACTTTGGTCTTGGGCCCAGGCAGTTTAGAAGCAAAGCTGGGCCAGATTTAAGTAATAGAAGTCAGTGGACTGATACTCCAGAAATAAAGGAAAAAAGGAAGAAGGGAGAAGTAATTGAAAAGGTTGATCTTCAAAAAGAAGCTGAAATGAAGGCTAGAAATGATAGGGATAAAGAGCAAGAAGCTATGTCAAAAAGGCATAAAAAGTATAAGGAGAGTCTAGTTGAGATGCATGAGAAGAAATTGAAAAAGGAAAAAAAGGTATGTGTTTCTTCTTTCTATTATTTTTACAGGGTTGCCTCAGGGTCAGAAAAATTGTTTTTTAAAGAAATCTGGGATTATTTTGTAATTTTTAGTAATTAATATTGTTCAGACAATCTTTAAGTTTGGTTTGCCCAACACAGGTGCCCCGGTAGGGATGATTATACACTACTGGTAAAAATTAAAGGAACAAAAAAAATTCCTAAATTATTTGTTGATTTTTGAAAGGCTGTATATCAGTGAAAAATGGTCTTATGGAGATTAAAAAAAAAAATAAAGCTTCAAGTTTTGAAATATTTAGCCAAAAAAAAAATTGTACGGTATGATTATTAAGAGATAAGAGATATAATTATAATATATATATATATATATATATATATATATATATATATATATATATATATATATATATATATATATAATATAATATATATAATTATAAGAGATAGCGCGAGACAAAAAATTTCCCAAGATTTTTCCAATTTTTTTTTTGGGTCACGGATTGGGAATATTTTTCTCAGTTAAACCAATGTATTTGTCAGTTAGCTTGTTTATTCAGCTTTAATTTGCTTTTTTTTTTGTTTCCTCTACGTCGATTTTTTGCTGTGATTTTCTGACTTTAAATGAAAAATGATCCTTTTGTTTGTGATCATCTATATCTCAGCAACTAATGACCGCACAGCAAGGGCGTAGATGAGGGGGGTAATGGGGGTGATTCCCCCCCCCCCCATAGGCGTGGGCGCCAATTTTGTTTGCAGGGCGGCAATTTTTGTAGAAACCGTCAGGGACACAGTTCTTTTTCTTATTGTTATTTTTTGGGCGCCAAGTTTGGTAGAAACCGTCAGGGACAAAGCTTTTGTCTTAGGGTATTTTTTTGGGCGCCGTCATTTTTTTTTGTAGGGGCGCCACGTTTGGTAGAAACCGACAGAGTCAAAGCTTTTTTTCTTGATGGCATTTTTTGGGGGGCAATTTTTTTTGGTAGGCTCACAAAGCTTTATTTTAGGGTATTTTTTCTTTTGCTAGGGGCGCCAAATTTGAGGCTTGAAAGGCCGGCCCTGGGTATTACTCCCCCCCCCCCATAGAAGAAAAAGATCTACGCCCTTGCCGCAGAGTAAATCAAAAGGCGGTTTTAAGAACTTGTAACTTTTTAAAAAGTCCTCTACAAGGATCTACCATGATTTGTAAAGAAAAAAAAATTTATCCTTCACATTTATTTGAAAATACTAAAAAAAAATTACTTTTTACGGTTTTTTAGAAAATCTACGACTTATTTACAAATTTTGATGAAACGACTAATGACGAGCGTAATTTTTACAGCTCAAGGTATCCACAATACCCCGTAAATTTTCAAGTTAATACATCAAACTGTTTTTCCGTACCAATTGATCAAAGTTTTACAAAACAATTAAAGGAACAAGTGTATTTTTCCTAAACAATGTTTAGTAAACACTGTGTAATCATCATCAAAATTAAAAAAATGTTTTTCGTCTAATTTTTTCACAATTTTGCATTAGTAACTTGTTAAATTTGAGAAAAGATTCGAAAAAATAAAAAATATATATATTTTTTTCGATTTTTTTTTCTCAAATTTAACAACTAATGCAAAATTGTGAAAAAATGAGAAAAAAATATGTTTTTTTTTTTCATTTTTTTGTTTAGGAACAATATTTTTGTTTAAAAACGTAGATTCTAGAAATGTTTCTTCCGAATATAGAAACATTGGATTTGTTTTTAAAAAAATATTATTTTTTTATAAACTCGCTTTTTTAGTACCGCACACTTTATTTTTTTTGCCTGCCTGTGTTATTAACGCTATTAAAATAACACCGTGTATGATTTTATTTTTTAGAAATCTGGTATGATTGGTGAAAGAAAACCCTTTAATAGAGAGACTGATCTTCAAGTTAACAAATTTGATGAGGCCCAGAAAAAAGCTGTTCTAAAAAAAGCTCAGTTATTGGATGATAGGTTTTCAAGAGGAGATTCAAAATTTTTATAGCATTGTAAAGTAACTTAAATTAATTTTATACAATTATACGTTACGGAACATATTAGGTAATTTAAAAAAAAAAAATATGTTGTAGCTACAATCTACATCTAGATATGTGCCTAAAATATAAAGCAATAAATGAATTTATGCAACAAGAAGTAATGGTATATTTCCTACGACCTAATTAATAGTTGGTGCCTATTTCCCACCCGTTGCCTATGACAACGGTTGGAAAGTGGCGATCAGCTGATTTTACATATCTGCTGTCAGAAAATTAGTAAACGTCAAACACATAACCTCAAATTGACAAACTAATTTTAAGTTGCAAATGTATTAGTAATTTCATATGCTTTACAATAAAACAATTGTTTGCAATATATATATAGAACAATAAAACATAAATACATAAAAATTAAATATAAAATTAACAATATAGTAAATAATAACAATAATATAATAAATATAATATTTAATATAAAAGATTAAAGGGAGAAATCGCTAATTTCTAGTTTTTTCTCTAAAAATTCCTCAATTGAATAAAATGGATTGACAGTGAAAAATGTTTTTAACTTTTTTTTAAATTTTGATTTATTTAAGGCTTTAATATATGGCGGTAATTTGTTATATAAAAGGGGACCATAATAATTATTGCAGTTTCTGCTAGACTCAAGTCGGAGAAATGGTAATCTTAGTTTCTGCATGTTCCGCGTATTGTTATCCTCATATGTTGAATAAGTGGCAAGTCTACATCTAGTCATACATATAGATTCATATATAAGTAAACTCGGAAAATTTAGAAGTTCTAAAGATTTAAATTTATCTCTTACACCATCTCTATATTTACTTCCAGACATTATTCTTACCACTCTTCTTTGAAGACCAAAAACACGCGAAGCATGGGAGTTAAAACCCCATATTGTTAAACCATACCGAATATGAGAGAGAAATAATGAATGGTAAGCGTTGATTAATATATTAAATGGTATGATGTCTAATAGGTTTCTTATTAAAAATATTGATGAATTTAATTTTTTTGCTAAAGCATCAACATGCGGCATCCAGGTTAACTTTTAACTGATCCAGATATAAACCCAAAAATTTTGGATTATCTTTAGTTTGAGTTAAAATATTTCTGTGAGTAAAGTAAATAGATGTTTTATTTTTGTTTAAACTTAGAGAATTTGCACTAAACCATTTACACAGATTATCCTCACTTTTGTTAACATTTAATTTAATTGTTTCTATTTTTTGGCCAGAAGCTACTAATGTTGTGTCATCTGCGAACATAATAAGTTCATCATCAGGTACAGCTTGCTTAATGTCATTAATAAATAATAAAAATAGTACTGGCCCAAGGACGCTTCCCTGTGGTACCCCAGAAACAACATTGCCTTCTTTAGATATTTGACCATTTATTATAGTATATTGGCGCCTATTCATTAAATAAGATCTCATTAATTCTATACTAAGATCATCAAAATTATAATATTTTTTCATTTTGTTCAAAAGAACTTCATGAGGAACACAATCAAATGCTTTTTGAAGATCGTATAATTTTGCACAAACAATATCAGTATCTTCCATACCCTTCGTTATAAGAGATATAAGATATTCAATCGCAAAGATTGTAGATCTTTTTTTCCTAAATCCATATTGATGTTTGTAAAGAGCTTTAATTGTTTCAAAATGATCAACTATTTTATTTTTAAGTGCTACTTCAAAAATTTTCGAAAAAACTGGAAGTATTGCTATTGGCCTAAAATTATTAGCTTCATTAGTGGGACCTTTTTTGTGAACAGGACATACCTTAGCCAATTTAAGATCTTCTGGAAAAATACCAGTATTTATGCATTCATTAAATATTTTTGTAAGTGGTATATAGATTAAATATTTAATATCTTTTATGAGTTCAGTGCTAATTTCATAAGGGTCTCTGGTTTTTTTATTTTTAATTGAATTTATAATTTCTGACATATTTACAAATGAAATTTCTTTAAATTTAAAATTTGGCAAAGTGGTGTTATTTGGAAGATATTGGTCATAAGAAATGTCAACGTTAGTTAAATTTTTAGTAATGTCATTCGCAACATCAATAAAAAAATCGTTAAATTCTTGAGGTTTGATATTGGTTTGAACATTAATCTTTTTTTGTTTTCTATTTTGGTTAATTAAATTCCAGTATGATTTAGGACTGTAACTGTTATCTTTTAAATATTTCTCATTAAAATTCAGTTTAGCTTGTTTAAGGTTTTTTTTTAAAACCTTTTTTTTGTTGCCTTATTTCATTATTTAAGTTTAAGCGAGGAAATCTTTTGTGAAGGTTAGTAATTTTGCTTAGATCAGATCTCATTTGTTTTAATTCTGTTGTAAACCACGTGGGATTTTTACGATCTAATATTTTTTTAAGGGAAAAGAGTCTGTAATTGCTTTTCGTATATTATTATTGAAAGTTGAAAATTTTGAGTTTATATCTAGATCATCATTTTCAAGAAAATCCCAATTAATTTGTTCAATATGGTCAAAAAAAATTAATTTGCCTGAATGAGTAAATGGTCTAAAAGTTGAGTTACTTACTGTTTTGTTATTAATTTTTTCAAATTCAAGATGAATAGCTTTATGATCTGAGAGTCCCAGTTCAGAAACACTAGTAATATACTTAACATTATCAGAAAAATTAATAAGAAAATTGTCCAGGCAATTTTTATACCTTGTTGGTTCCTTAATTGTTGCTAGAAATTTAAAGGAGTTATATAAATCTTGAAAATCTTTGAAGCAGGTATCGTTAGTATTAAAACATATATTAAAGTCCCCACATACTGTAACTTTTGAATAATTTTTACAAAAATTAAAAACTTTTTCAATTGTCAATAAAAATTTGTTAAAATCTGAGTTAGGATGATAAATACATACCACTATTAAGTTTTCTTTGGGAATTTCCACGGCAGCTATTTCAATTATTTTTTCTAATGAAAGATTATTTAATTTATTTATTGGTTTGGCTAATAAGTTTTTTTTGCATAAAATTAGTGATCCTCCCTTTTCTCTAACAGGTCTGCAATAAGCAGATACTACAGAATAATTAGGTATTATAAAATTTTCTAACTCCCAATCTTTCAAGTGATGTTCAGTAATACATAAAATGTCAAAATTATTAACATGGTTAAGATACGCATCAATTTCAATAGTTTTATTGCGAGATGATTGTGCATTTAAGTGAGAAATATTGAATCTCAAACCTTGATTAATTACTTTGCCATTTTCGAAAAAGATATTTACTGACTAATATACCTTTTGACCATTTTGATGGGTTAAGTATATTAATATTTTCATCTTTGGAAATACCTACTTTAAATGAGGAGTATGTTATTTTATTGGCATGTTTTGGATTTATTTTTGAACAGATGGTTTTTGAAGAGCCAAAGTTTTTTTCAATTGTTTTTCTAAGTTTTGTTTCTGTGATTTCAGTTGAGAGTCTTGAAATGTAGTACCAGTTATATTGAATGGTTTCTACTGATTTCAGTTTATTATTTTCAGCGTGTGGTAAAAGGCGATCATACCAGTTCGGGTGCGACTCGCGTAATTTCGTCGAAGCTTCTCAAAGGCGGACCCCTTATACGAAAGCAGCAGAGGTATAAGTCACTGCAGGTTTTATTGAATTTCCAATATAGGTGATAGGTCGTAGCAAAAATAGTACACGCACCTCGACGCAAACCATATCAGTGAACATCGAGTGCTTTTTTTACTTGACTGCTCCTCGTAAAAAAAGCCCTCTCGTGCACTAAAAACTAGGTTTGCGTACTCGGTGCGTAATATACTATTACATACCAAGGCGGGAAGTTTATTTAGTTGTACAATGGCGATTTCTCCCGTTAGATTAGACAGGGACAAAAGTTCTACCCAAAAAGGATAGAAGACATACATACACTCCCACTTCCACCCAATCAAACAAATTCTGTATTTGTTCTTTGTTGAACAAATACAATATTTACTTGGCCGGGCAAAAAGTGTAACAATATTATTAAAGAAATTACTGGCGCCATCTAAATTTTAGTAGAATTATCTTATTCTCCAGATTCACATTAGCTATGTTCGTTCGTGCCGCTCAGTGCTACACTTTCCGGCCAACCAAATAAATACTGTATTTCTTGTATGAAAAACAAATACAGTATTTATTTGGTTGGCTGGAAAATGTAGCACAAATGAGATAGGGTAGACGTCTTTTGTTTCATAATTCTAGTTGTAGAGAGCTCCATTGTAAAATTTTGTGTTCGCAGTGTTTTATTACCGAGGAGACTTTTTAAAACAAAAGAAAAACATTTTTTTTTAAATCAAGAATTGACGGTGGTAAATATACACGGTGTATTTGAAATGGGGTCCGAAATTTTAATTCTACATCAGAAAATATGACAAAAAGTTCCTATAAACATATGTTTAAAAATGCTTCGTAAGGGAGCTACACCCCTTTGAAAGTGGTTTGTAAAAACTCGGTTTTTATTTAATAACAGGAACCCTTTGAAATATATCAACGAGGTTTTGCACGTCAACTAATCTTAATAAGGGCCGTCTTAGTATGTTATTTTCATTTACTTATTTTAACCAGGGGTGTGCGAAACGGGGGGCCTCATCAGTTTTTTGTCCCAAACTTTTTTCTGTGTAACTTTTTTGTAATTTTATTTTTGGAATATTCCAAAAATAAACTTACAAAAAAGTTACACAGAAAATAGTTTGGGAGAAAAAACTGATAAGGCCCCCACGTTTCGCATGCCCCTGGTTAAAGTAAGTACATGAAAATAACATACGAAGATGGGCCTTATTAAGATTAGTTCACGTGCAAAACCTCGTTGCTATATCTTAAAGGGTTCCCGAGTTATAAATAAAAACCGATTTTCTTATCCACTTTCAAAGGGGCGTAGTACCCTTACGACGCATTTTTAGACATGTTTATACAAACTTTTTGTCATTTTCTGATGTAGAATCACACCTTAAAATTTCAAATACACCGTATATTTAGTTTGACGCACGGATCTGTGGCTACGGAAAATATGTTTGGAATGTGGGTGCAAGTGGGAGGCCTGATGTAGGCAAGCACGCCTTATAACGCTCTTGACGGAAAGAAGAGAGCGCGAATGATTCCTCCTTACGTCGGAGATATTCTTTCATGCTGAGTCGTAGCTCCCTTAGGGCTCATTTCCGGATATGGGCGGATTTAGGGGGGGCATGGGGGCCATGTCCCCTCCCCCCAGGCGAGATATATTAGCATAGAAATACCTTCAATTATATTATTGGTGAATGCGCATTTTTTTCCTTATGGATGCCCCCTCCCTTAAAGTGAAATAAATCCGCCCCTGTTTCCGGACCAACCTTAATATTAACTTTTCTTCATACTTTTTCATGTAGAAAACTGATCACCCTGTATACTACGTTCGTTGGTTAAAAAATATACGGGTTTATTCACGGAAGTGGTCTATTAAAAGTTTATGGAGAACCAATAATTTTAAAAATTTGATATTTTGCCCTTTGGGATTTTTGAATATGTCCAATTGATTAAAAATATTTTTATGCTTGTGCCACTTCCGGTTGTACCGAAAGTGGTACTCAACTTTTTAATTTTTAAAGTTCGCATTAAATTTTCTTTATTTTGATGTGTCACACTTTATGTCTGTCTCCGGTAGTTTTGGGTTATTCAAGTTTTTAGCGAAAAATTAGCAAATTCAAGATCCCCTAAAAAAATAAATACCTCCTTGATTTTTTAAATTGGAAAAAAGTTGTTTTGTGGTTTACTTAACGATGCTTAACCGAATGATCCTAAGCCGAAACAGAACCCAAAATTTATACAGGGTGTCACAGAAAGCAGGTAAAATCTAACAAAATTAAAATAGCCATAACTCATTTTTTTTAATAGCACCCTATATATTTAGTTAAATAAAGAATTAAATTTGCTTTAAAATGAATATAGGATACCCTATACCTAACATGTTAACATTAACCGTTTTCGAGCTATTTGCAAATTATTGTGAAAAAGCCGTATTTCTATTAAAATTTGTCATATTTGTTAATCAAGTAGGCCAGTAAAATGAATCGATTTGTATTTAGGTACTTACCTTAAGGACCATTAATATTAACCTTAAAAGTAAAGTCCCTTTTGACGTTAGCTAAAATATTTTTGAAAATCATCAGGTTTTAAGGCCCATATTTTTACTTGTTTTAATCGTGCATCTTGTGGTTTTTTATTATTTTTTGGATGCTTGAATAGGAAATTCCCAAGTCGTGACTAGCTGCAGGAATTTAGGCATGTGGATGAGCATAAAAGTAATCCAAAACATTGACTTGATTATCTTCGTTGTTTCTAATTAGTTTTGTTAGAGATTTCACTGTGTTTTCTTACCCAAATTGCGAAAAATTTGTGTAAATTCTTCAAAAAATTTTATATGACAGTCTTGGTAAATCAGGATATTTTGTATTAAATTTTCTGCAGGTTCTACTAATAAATTTATTTTTTCACTAAAAATAGCTAATAAATCCAAAATAACAGGGTAAGAATAAGCCTCTGCCATAATTTTACTCTAATTTATCGCGATAATTACGATGGTATTTAAGTTAAAGAAATAAAAACGAAATGTCATTTACTTGATTAAATACAACTTTAAAAAACAGAAATTCTTTTTTCACAATAATTTGCAAATAACTAGAAAACGGTTAACGTTAGGTATAGGATACCCTATATTCATTTTAAAGAAAATTTAATTCTCTATTTAACTAAATTGAAAAAAAAAAGTTATGGCTATTTTAAATTTGTTAGATTTGACCTGCTTTCTGAGACACCCTGTATAAATTTTGGGTTCTGTTTCAGCTTAGGATAATTCGGTTAAATATTATTGAGTAAACCACAACTTTTTTCCAATTTAAAAAATCAAGGAGAAATTCATTTTTTTAGTGGTGCTTGAATTTGCTTATTTTTCGCTACCGGAGATATACATAAAGTGTCACACATCAAAACAAAGCAAATTTAATGCGAATTTTAATAATTCAAAAAAATATGGTGGATATAAAAAATCAAGTACCGGAAGTGGCACAAGCATGAAAATATTTTTAATCGATTGACAATATTCAAAAACTTCAAAGTGCAAAATATCAGATTTTTAAAATTATTGGTTCTCCATAAACTTTTAATAGGCCACTTCCGTGAATAACCCTGTATTAAAAAAGTTATCAATCATTAAAATCAAAATGGTCAGGAAACAGTCTTATTGCTATTTTGTTGAAAAAACATTCATTGGGACTTGAAAAAAAAATCAAAATTATAAACTTAAACATGTACTTAGCTTATTTTAAATTTGTCTTATAAAAACAATAATTATCCATATTAAAAAATGGTGAAATAAATCTTTTAGTATAAAAGATGTAGAATTTCACAGCATAAAAACACGGAGGCTAACGATTTATTATATAATAAGACATAATTAAAAATGATTATGTTACGATTAAATACATAAGAAAAATATAAAATTAAATTACGAAAATATAACAACTTCACTTATTTTACAATACAAAATAAATATCTAAAATAGTACAATTTAAAATAGGTGATTTTTTAACTTACTGACAAACTGCGTATAAAAATACTTTTATTTCGGAGGGCCCCTTACAAAGCCCCCCTTTACAAGGGAAAAATTAAATAATCTTTTTTAAACAATGACCACATGTTTTAACTTTATCTTGATTATATTAAATGTAAATGAGATAATTAAGTTATGCACAAAGTGTTTTAAATGAGACGTCAAGGACTACAAAAAAAATACCAAAACCACCCCCCACCCCCTCTCAAAACTTACCTGTAACATTTTTTTTTTCAAATAGCACAATTTTTCTCTGGTTTGTTCTTGAGCTCACGAAGACAATGTAAAAAGTGCCAAAACCGGTTAAACTACCGCCTGAGCCCAATTTTCTTGAATAGTAACAAATATATATATATATATTCTAATTTGGTTTAGTGTGAAATTCTGCACATTTAGAGCTATAAAACGGGTTTAGGAAAGCTTAATATCTCTTTGGAGAAAGTGGTTGCAGAAGTAAAATTGGGCTAAGGGGTAATTTTTGACTTTTTAAAAAACTTTCAACTCAAAAGTGCTTTGTATATTTTATTATCATTGTACTCGTGAAGGCTATCCAAATAACTCAAAAAATAAAAATATTTGGAAGTGTTATTTGACAAAAAAAATATGGGTAGAATCTAAAAAGGGTGGGGAGTTTTAAAATTTGTTATTTTTTGTAGCCTTTAATGCTCCATGTAATCTGTTCTGTTTTGCAGAATTTTATTTTTATTAGGGCCAAGGGGATGTTTTTTGGATTTTTAAAAAATAAAACTCAAACATACCAATTATGATATATCACTGCTATCATAGCTATCAAGAAAAGTTAAAAAATAAGAGGGTCCAATTTGTATAACTTAATTTTTACTTTTCAAGATAATTGCTCTCAAGAGTTGGACCACCTATTATATCTAATATACTTAATATGTTTTTGTCTGTAAGTTAAAAAAACACCTAAAGGTATTCATTTCGTGTAGAATGCATTTAATAATATATAAATATACAAAGAATACTTATTGTGGCAGAAATAATATATTTTTCTTCTTTCTTGTTTCACTGTTCAATACACGAAAAATTTCAAGTAAAATTACTTCTTTTGTAAAAATGAAACTTTTGACATTAAAATTTTAAAGCCTATTTAAATATATATTATAATTTTTATTTATTCTAAAACATTTAGTGTACTTAATTAAACATGAGTTTAATAAAACTAAGTTAAAACTTTCGCATCTGTCGTCAAAACAAATGTTTAAAATCACTGATATTTAAAATCTTACTATATACAGGGTGTCTCACTAGTGTGGAAAAATCCAATAACTCATTAACTAATAGTTGGAGAAAAAACAAATAAAAGTTATATAATAGTTACTCAATTTTGCATCTGATGCAGTAATAAAAGATTCATTTAAAATTGTTGAAATTTGTACATTTTAATTTAATTTTATAAAATTTGTAGATAAATTATGAATACTATGTATAAGATATTTACTATAAAAACATGTTTTCTAACAACGGTAAAAAATCAGATTTCCAGACTCAAAAATCACAAAAAAAGAGTATGTGCCTAAAAATGTAAAGACTAAACAGTATGTGCCTAAAAATGTAATATTTTACTGAAAAACTAAAGTACGTATAAATTTTAAACCAAGAATATATCAAAAAAATTATAATACTACCTAAGTTGTGATTAAAAAATATAGCATCATATTTAAAATAATAAAGTACAGTATTGTGAGGCAAAAATGAAGCACCTTGTATAAATCAAAATAATTTCATATTATGCGCACTACCATATTATACACTTATTCAGAAATAGGTTCGAGAAATTTAAGAGTGATCCAGAATTCCCGCCCTCGTCATTTTTATCAAAATGGTAAGGGGTATTAAAAAAAATCATAAACCGTGTTTTATAGTCTCACCTGTACTACAAGTTAAATACCGAATGACGTTTTCAAAATAATACTCGTTGGCCCTGTGGCGACCTCTATATTTTTTCCCCATAGTAAACGATGTTTTATTTAAGAAATTAAAAGATCTTTAAACTAGACTAGTTCACTTTATATCTTTTTTATCTGCGTTCATTTGTTTTCTAGTTACAGGATGTAGCTTTATAAATACTAATTAATTTTAATAGGCAAACAATTTAAAAAAAGGTCCTAAGCGTCATCTCGGCTCTAATTGCACAGGACCACAAAAAAAATAAAGTCAGTTTTTCAGAAACCAGACTATATTTTTGGGCGCTGAAAACGAATATTGAAATGAAAAAAATTCTTGACCCTCAAAATCTTGAGATATAGTGCACAATGGGTTTTTTTGTATGCATTCTAGGCAAAAAAATAAATACGCAAGATGTCATAATTTTTTTTTATGAAAATATTGCTAAATGAAAATGATTCATGCCATTACTTGCAGATTTTAAATATCTACCGTGGTTATTTTTTTACAGGGCCTCAGATTCCAACTATGGCACTTTTTTCGTGTTTTTTTTCGATATATTTCATTAAAAATTTTACATAAATCATACAGATACAGCCAAAAATTTATATATGTAATACTACTACATATATATGCTTATAGGCATATATATTTTTTTATTTCCAGTGGTGGAGAGTCTGGGGGATTTAACGTTGCACATGTCTAAAGAAATATTATAAAATTGTCTGATATCCTTAACCAGACTGTTTTTCTCAATTTTTTTTAGGGATTTTAACAAATTTGATAATAAAAGACCTCCCTGATCCTTAATTTTTTTAAAACCACACGCACAGTGGCAAATTTTTTATGTAGAATCTCTGCAGTATTAAAATTTTTATTGGTGCATTTTTTAGTTCCTATTTTTGATGCTCAGAACGTGTAATTGTTCTACAGTGTTACATAAGGAGTACCTTTTTTATGTATTTTTATTTAAAGATTATTATTTTATTGAGAAAATGTGTAAACATTTAAGGATAAAAAAGTTTCGCACGTCCCTGGTTAAAATTACCAAATAAAAATTACATAAAATGATAGCCTTTAACGATTTTAAGGCATGTGCAAAAATTCAAAATTTAAATTTTCAGATGTACCCTTAGGAGGGTTATAGCTCCCTTAGGGCTCATTTCCTGACCAACCTTTATAGGGACACTTTTCATATTTTTTTAACGTAGAATCACCTCTTAAATTTTTTGAAATTATGTCTAAATAAACCTGCATAATAGTCGAGTCATATAACCGGAATTTTTTATGGAAAAAGAAAAATCTGGCGCGTTTGTTTTTGTAATTTGTTCTAGACATCCAAAAGAGTCTGTAACTCGATTTTTTCCATTCTGTGCAGGGCTGAAGCCATCTTTTTTTTTACTTAAAAAAAATATTTTTTTTTGTGTTTTGTTTTAGTTTTTTTTTCATTTTCTCGGTTCCTATGGGTCGAATTGCTACGATTTAAAAAGTGATATGTTCGTTGTACATTTCTCTTTAAAAGTGTTAACAATAAATTTTCCAACACAATTTTATAACCTAAAAAAAAATGAAAACCGTTGCTTTTGGTACTTTTTAAAAATTACAAAAAAAAATACAGAAAAGTACCAAAAGAAACGGTTTTAATTTTTTTTAAGGTTATGAAATTGTGTTGGAAAATGTCTTTGTAAACACTTTTAAAGAGAAATGTATAACGAACATATAATTTTTTAAATCGTCGCAATTCGACCCACAGGAGCCGAGAAAATACAAAAAACTGAAACGGAAACACGAAAAAAAAATTTTTATTAAGTAAAAAAAAAGATGGCTTCCGCCCTGCATAGAATGGAAAATCGAGTTAGACTCTTTTGGATTTCTAGAAAAAATTACAAAAACAAACGCGCTATTACCAGATTTTACCTTTTACATAAAAAAATCCGGTTATATGACTCCACTATAACTGTTTTTAAAACATTTTTGCTCTCTTATGGTAAATGAGTTATTGGACTTTTCCACACTAGTGGGCCACCCTTTATGTGGATTGTGTGATGTAATAATGTTTTAACCCACATTGCTAGATAAAAGTAAGTTCTTGAACTTTTTCCTTATTATTCTTCCTTATTATAGGTTTTGACTAAAAACTAAGCATTTGATTCACTTGTTTATATATCACATATACAAAATTTTGAATCTTTGAAATCTTAAAAAAAAATAAGTAAAATATTCAACAACCAACAGTCATTTCATAATGTCGGTTAACATATTATTGCAAAACGCAGTCCACATAACTTAATTAAAAATTTTAATGCGTTTTACAAAACGAACAAAAAATGTATTCAGTTCTCACAAAAATACTATTAACCAGGCTAATTTTTTAAAAGAATATTAAAAATATCAAATTTAGTATAAGTTTTAAATGCTCAAGTATATGAATACTTGTTTTTTCCATAAAATCCTTTGAAAATTTTTATTCCATACTCTATAACTTTTAAAAGATTTAATACTTGACAGATACATTTCTTGGTATGTAAGCTTAATGTGTACAATTTAAGGCATTCAAAAGTTATAGTAAATTTGTCATTTATCAACTGGTTCTTTTAAAGTGCCTGCTATACAATTTCAAATATTTTTGACTAAAATATAATTTTAAAATTTTTTGACTCTAGAAATATTAATTTGTTTAAACACACTAAAATCTTTTTTACTCATTTGGCGTATGCATTCTCCGAATCTAGCAACACCGATATTTTATCGTAAGCATAACGCATTTTATCATATAAACCTACTGAGCAACCATTCTTCTCAATCGAAGAAAATCTAAATGTTCTAAAAGATTTGTCTTCATCAATGTAGGTGATTGCAGCCATCAAGGGGCACATTATGATTTTGGTGTGGTCCCCAAAGTTCATCTGAAAAAAAAACCGAAATTAGGTGTTTTAAGTACTGTTTTTCTATTTCTGTATTCTAATAAAATAGTTATTTATATACCAAGGGACTAAACTGTCCGTTTTAGTCCCGCTGCATTAGTGTCCTGAGCGAGCGTAGCGAGCGAGGGAAACTGAAATGCAAGGGACTAAAACAGCCAAGTTTAGTCCTGAGGTATATACACTATTTTTTGCAGGACCAAACATAATTTAGGTAGGTAGATAAAATTAAAATTAAAAACCACGCGTCTAATATCGGTTGTTTTATTTTCGTAATTTAATCCATGTGCCTGTAAATTGCGAAAAGTCAGTTTCATGGCTATCGCGATTTCAATTGTTTTCTAATATGGTTGACACAAACGTCAAAAAAATTAACGAAGATGATAAATTTTAAGTTATGTATAAATTGTTATAACAATGTTATTTTTAAAGGTTTTCTTTGTTAAAATCAAATAAATTGGTTTGAATCGCTAATTTATTACAAAACACCACCAAACCTAATTTTTGAAGTAGCAAAGCACATAGTAAGTATAATATTTTAATATTATCAAGGTTGCCGTGATTTTTATTCCCTAGGGAGAAAAACGGCAAGTTTAGTCCCGAAAATGAAAGCGTAAAATTAGGTTTTAGTCTTGGTCGTGCAAAAATTAAATATTGTACTCCTATTTTTTCGGATGTTGAATAAGTTTAATAAACTTATTAGTGCATAGAATCCTATACTGGGTGTCCCAAATTTTACTTCCCGGCCAATATCTCGGTTATTTTAAAATTTATAAACTTTTTTTAAAAATAAAAAAAAAACATATTAAATTGAATCAAAAGTACTTTAAATTCCCACACCAAAACACACCCCATTTTTAACTCACCCCCTTGGAACCACCCCAAACTGTTTTTTTTTTCAAATAGCACCCGCATAGTTTTTTAGTGATTTTGAAAGAACTATAAATTCTGAACGGTGTATTACACTTTGTATTTACCTTAAGGGGAAGAAAATCCTGATATCTCCTAAACCAGAAAAATATAAAAAAATAAAAACTGCGGCAATAAAAGAGACTTTAACAATTTGATAAGCAGTTGCAGTGGCGTATCATGCAAGTCCTAGAAGATGGGGCAAAAAAACATAGTTGTACATTTTTTGTTGCTGTTAATACAAAAATAGTTTTTTTTTAATTATTTTGAATAAAAACAAAAAAAGAATCAAATCTATTAAGTAGTTTTCGAAATATTTGAATTTAAAAATTTGCTCTCAAGTGTATGTCTTAGGGTCTCATTTCCGCAGCTTTTGAGCTTCTAGAACCCAAAGGAACCGAATTCAGAACCTAGCGTTGGAAATAGCTTAATTTAAATGTAGTTTAAGACATATATAAAATACTAGCATATACCCGCGACTTCACCTGCGTAGGAATCGAGACACTAAAAAGCATCAAGTTCACTGTTGCGGTATACTTCAAAACAATAAGGAAGTCACGTCGCCAGTCGCGGCTTGATGAATACAATAAAGAAGTCCCGTCGCGGCTTGATGTAAGCCTATACCGGGTGGGACAAAATACTACACCCCTACAACTTTTTTGTTTGTTAAATTTTTAAAATTAAATTTAGAGGATGTAAATAATTGAAAGAACTGCGTTTTTTGACATTAAAAAAAAATTGTCACTTTCGGTTTCGCCATCAACTTTTATTTTTAAATTAAACACCCTGTATATTTTTACTTATTGCGATTCAGAATTTAATTCTGAGTACAAAAATGTATAATTTGTCAATTTTTGACCACACATGTAATTTTTTAATTAAATTTTAAATCTAGTTAGGGAACGTTCAAGTATACGTAACGCTCCTAGGGGGGTCATTTTGGAGTGTTACGCCCATGTTAATGGTATAGGAAAATAGCGTTACAGGGGGGGGGGGGGTCCAAAATGATCAAAACTTGCGTTACGTAATACTTGAACGTTCCTTAGCTTTGAAATATGCAAAATTATTCTTGGCTCATTTTTTTCAATAAAACTCATTTTTTTAATGGGAAGGTACTGGTACTACGGTACCAGGGCCATTAAATCACGTTTTTTTCTTAAAAGATTGATACCAATACTATTATATTATAATCAAAATTTATTGGCAAAAAATGAGTAAATAGTATAGACCATATTTTTTAAATAAATTTCTAAATTCAAAATTCTTTGTAAATACTGCTAAAAATTTGGAAACGAGTTTGTAGGAATTGTATTTGAGGAACGAGAAACCTGTGAAAATGGAGGAAAGGCGAAGATGGAAAATTATTTGTTACTTATCGTAGTGGTTTTGTGTCCTTGCCAATTTATTATAGCAAACGTAGTGGGATGTGGGACGGCGTGTGGAGAAAGTAAACAATTTTTAAGATTACCAACGTTTCGGATATGTATTTATCCTTCCTCAGGGCTTTTTGTTAGAGAAAGAATTCGCAAAAATATAGTATTTTTTGTTAGTTTTCTACAGCTTTATAGCTAATAACAATTTCGTATGTGAAAATATTACAAATTATTGCAAAAAAAAAACTTATTTAGCAAATTTGGTTTTTAACAGGCAAATCTTTTATAAAGAGGTATAATGCAGGCGAAAAAATTTCAATAAATAAGGTTTGCTATTTGAAAATATTAACCAATTTTAAAAATATGGGCCTCTGGCAATCATCAGAAAACTTTTTTTAATTAAAATTTTATATAATTTTTCTTAAATTTTTGCTTTTTTCAAAATTCCCTGACTTTTCCCGGTTTTCCAGAGAGTGGCCACCCTGCTTTACCATTCGATAGTACCGTCCATTTATATTATTTTTAGCGAAAATTAAAAAAATCTACCGAGCGCTTCGTTTTTTATTAAAAAAAATAAATGCTAAATGAGCTGCGAAGAGTAAACCAAGCCGTGAAGATTGTAATGATACACATTCCATTTTATATTCACAGTAAATGGTATACTGTATTTTTTTCAAATTTTAAATTCAACAATTCTTTTTAATTTTTTTTATTTTTCGCAAAAATAAAATAAAAAAAAGCCGGGTTGAAAATAATGAAATAAAAATGGTCACCAGCTCTTTAACCATAGGTCTTTCAACCTAACTTTAAAAACTTACTTGCACTGTGCCATTGTTAAGTTGCATCAAAACTCCGGAAGTGGACCTGCACCACTGGTGCAAATGGGGCGTTCTCGACATGGTGTCGCTTTCCTTAACCACGCTCGCGCCCGTTTTGATCAGATGCTCCCTCATGTACCTGCTGAAGTATGACAGCAGCTTCATCTTCTTATCGTACTGTTTGGGATAGTTGACGACAGTCATGTAGGATTCGTCTCCGTTTTTGTCCACGTAATGTACATTGCTGAAATCAAAGGAGCTCATATAAACAGCTGACTGTGAAACAGCGAAACTTTTGGTTTCGACTTAAAAAAAAATTCAAAGACTATAATGATATATGAAAGTTCTCGGATGGGATCATTGTTAAAAACGTTCTACTGTACAAGTAAAGTAAAACCGTGATAACATTAATATGTTTTAAGCCTCCAGTTATGAGACACGGTTTTCTTTACTTGCATATTTCTTAATTTCGTAAGCGTCTCATAAATTTAAAGTTCTCGTCTGGGATCATTGAGTTCTCGGATGGTATCATTGTTAAATACGTTCTACTGTACAAGTAAAGCAAAACCGTGATAACAATATGTGACGCTTACGATATGGTTGGCCCTACAGTGTTACATAAAGAGTACCGTTTTAATATATTTTTAATTAAAGATTAATATTTTCTTGAGAAAATTTCAAAAAAATTATGGTTAAAAAAGTTTGGGGCAAAAAAGTGACATCGCACGTCCCTGGTTAAAATTACCAAATAAAAATTACATGAAATGTAAAGACATGTGCAAAAATTCGTTACTGTGGTTGATAGGGTTTCAGAAATATTAAATAAAAACTACTTTTTAGATGTACCCTTAAGAGGGTCGTAGCTCCCTTGTATTGGGACTCATTTCCGGAGCAACCATTATAAAAACTTTTTTTCATATTTTTTAACGTAGAATCACCTCTTAAATTTCTCGAACTTATTTCTGAATAACCCTGTATATAAATAGCCGCACAGACACACCGATATTTTTAAACACCCACTTAAAAAAAAACTTTAACGGGTGCAGCCAAAAATAAAAAACGACCATTTCTTATCTTTATAATTGCTTGAGTGGTTCACGGTCTTTAGTTCCAAAAAAAAGTTCGCAGCAAAAATTTCTTATCAAAATTTTTGTTCGCAAAACCTTTAATTCTCATAATCTTTGTTCGCAAAGAAATAATTTCGCTTAGTTCAAAAGTTTTTACACTTTTATGCTTTTTTTGTTAAAATTCGATCATTTATAAATTGCAGAGAAATAAATATAAATAATATGAAAATTAGAATAATATTTATATTCATTTATTAATAATATTTTAATTAATTTATAACCAAAAATATATATATATAATATTTTCTACATAATAATATTGCAACAACAAAAAATAAAGTAATACCAGCACAATATCCAAATCATTTTACATCTGACGCAAAACAAAACAAACCAAATTAGCTTACCCAAAACCAAAACGAAACAATAAATCTAAAACCAACCCAAAACTAAAATAAAAGTGACTCAAAAATATACAGTGTGTCCCCGGATCGACTTGACAATACCACAAAATTACCTTTTTTTTTCGAATCAAGAAAAAGTGCTTTGGGCTTTTTTTGCCCTGCTTGCTAAAAAACTAATGTTTGTCAAAATAGAATTTTGAAACATTATAGGTGGCGCCAGATATCAGTCAAAGAGTAAAAAAAATTAAAAAAACTATTATTAAAATTTGACATACAAATACAAATTAACTATTTTAATTGTGTTTTTTTTTTGTCAGAGTTGATACTTTCATTACAATAACAGGGTCGGACAACAGGAATTTTAAATTATTTCTAATTGTTGGTGAGTTTATTTAATAAATACCTATGCCAAATAAGATTATATGTCTGTACTACCTAATCCGATAAACAGGCCTGGACTGGGGAAATTTGGCCAAATCGGCTAATCTATAATTTAGCCACAATTACTTATAAATTAATCTAATTGCTCCAAGGTAAAATGTGGTGTTAACACAGACACTCTGTAGCCACATTCTTCACCTATGTGGTCCTGATTTACTAAATATTTGATAATAACTCTGCTATCTAATATTTATTAAAAATTATAGGTAGTTTCTAAATCAAAATCACAAAAAAACTGCCCATTTGTAAATGCCATGGCCACCAGTAAATGACAGTTCAAGTCATATTTTGCTAACTTTTGAAAGCTTCAACCTAAAAATATGAAATTTGGCGTGGGTGCGATTTGGAACAATATCAATCGACTCGTCTGTCAAAATGACAGTTCAAGGTAGTATTTTGATAAGTTTTAGGCACCTTGACCTAAAAAAATGATATTTGGCATGAAAGGCATTTGGAACAAAAAGTCCAAACCAATAGATCCAAATGTAAAAATTACAGTTCATAATTTGATATCTTTTAAACGCCTCGAACTAGAATCATGAAATTTGGTATGAATGGCCTTTAAAAAATACCAGTCGACTGCTGCTGTAAAAAATGACAGTTCAAGGTCATATTTTGCTAATTTTTAAACGCCTCGACCTAGAAACGTAACATAACCGAGAAACATGAAAATTGGCACAGGTGGTTTTTGCAACAAGATTTAAAGTCACGCCTTGACCTAGAAAGGCCACTCAAACCAAATTTCAAGTTCATTTTAACAGTGTGATCGATTGGTCTTGTTCCAAAGGCCTTCCATGCCAAATTTCATGTTTCTAGGTCAAGGTACCTAAATTTAAGACATAGCAAAATATGACTTTAAACTGTAATTTTTAGATTTGGGTCGATTGGTCTGGTTCCAAAGGCCCTCCATGCCAAATTTCAAATTTCTAGGATAAGGTGTTTAAAACTTATTAAAATATGACCTTTAATTGTTATTTTCACAGATGCGTCGATTGCTCTTGTTCCAAATCGCACTCACAATAAATTTTGTTTTTAGGTCAAAGCTCATTAATGAGCATTTTTTGTGGTTTTGATTTAGAAAGTACCTAAAATTTTAATAAATATTAACAAATCTTCAATGCATAATGACCGCATCGGTCAAGAATGCGGTTACCGATTATAATGGAATAATTATAATTATCATAACTTAAGTTATGGATTACTCCAAGGTAAAATGTTGTGTTAACACAGATAATTATCCATAACTTAAGTTATGATAATTATAATTATTAATGACTAATTTATAGAATTGCCGTTTTGGCAAAATTTCCCCAGTCCTGGCCTGTTTAACAGATTAGGTAGTACAGACATATAATCCTATTTGGTATAGGTATCAGGGCTCCCACCGAAATTTTTCAGATTTTTTTTTATGATTTTATGACAATTTTAGGCATTTTATGACAAAATATTTGGACAAAAAAGCGGAAATCTTCCATTTTAAATCCTTATTCTACAGCACTCTAGCCAGGGCCTGACCGAGCGAGTCGAAGCCCCGGGGAAACTTAGAATGTTATGGTGTATTTTAATTTTAAAACAGTGTTGCAATTCAAAGTTTCATAAAAATTCAAGAAAGCTCTAGCACCTCAGGCGTCCAAACCAAAAAGTTTTACAAACTTGACGACAAAAAAAATGGTCGTCAGCCCCCCATCAACTAAGTTAGCGCCGCAGGCGACATTTTTTACGAATTCTGTTAAAAAAAAGCCCTAGTGCCAAGGCGAAAATTTTTACGAAGGTCTATGGTCCACTTATAAAGTACCCGCATATTTGCTCATCAAATAAAGTATAAACTAAAATAAACTGTCGAAATCGGAACTCCTCGAAACCGGGTCCCGGGAAAGCTTCCCTCTAAATTCGGCCCGCCTCTAACATCCCCTTCTTTAGATATAACCCTTTTAAAAATAGGTTATTTGCCCATTTGCCCCATCCCGATTTTTACCAAAAAGAATTCCAACTGAGAAGTTCAGGAAGGAAAGGTATGTACCTTTAGCTCAAAGCATTTTTGAGTTATCGTGCCCACAAGAATGCCCTGCAAAGATGAAGTTAAAACAGAGTCAACTTAAAAATTTAAAAATGATTGCCTTTAACCCCCAGGGGATAGAGTAAGAAAATATTTATTCCAAAACTGAGTTCAGCAACCTAAAAAACCCTGTATAGCAATTTTCACTAAAAAATATTGTAAATATTTAAAAATAATTACCCTCTGCCCGCCGGGGGTGTAGAATAAATGTATGAATAGATTAAGTTTCAGCGACCTCAAAAACCCCCATACAATTTTAAAGAAAATATTAAAAATATAAAAAAAAACAAATTAATTTACGGAAATTTATATTTCAACTCATTTCGTTTAAGGGGTCTTTTTACCTTCTACATCCAAACCAAACTAAACGTCGGAAAAAAAAACAAAAAAAAACGTCTCTCCCAGGTCGCTCGAAAGTATAAAGTATGAGTATTTTTATGAAATTTTATGACAATAATTTTATTTTATGACGATTTTAGGACAAGTTGGGTCATTTTATGATTTTATGACAAGTGGGAGGCCTAAGGTATGTACAAATCACCAAAAATTAGAAATAATTTAAAATTCCTGTTGTCCGACCCTATTATTGTAATGAAAGTATCAACTCTGCATATGACATAACAACTTCTTTAAGTCTTTTTGCATTTGTTTAATTTTTTATTTTTGGTGAAATTTTATCGCCTGGAATATGCTTTTCTGTTTTAATGTACCTATCTCAATATAAAAAAAATGTTCAATAAACAAATATCTTCATTGACCTTCATTGAAACAATTTTTGCGAACAAAAATCTTGCGAACTTAATTTTATGCGATGTTATGTATTGCGAACTAATCGCGTGCGAACTAATTTCCATGCGACTTTTATTTTTTTTTCGAACTTATTTTTGCGAACCTTTTGCGCGAACAAATATTTTGCGAATTTTTTTTTTCGAACTAAAGACCGGACTTACATTGCATTTGGGAGCATAATTAGCTTCGTAGTATCGTTGAACATGACGCCGACTCCTTCATCTGATAACTGGTATCCAAAACCATATTTGTCCGAATAATCCACCCATTTGGATACCCAGATCATGGGTTGAGCTGCTGGGTCCGACATTTCGTCCAGGAATTTTTGGTTTCTCGCTGGCTTTGCTTTTAACACCTTAAAATAAAATAATAAAATTACTGCACACACACGATACTGTAAGTTGAACTATCAAAATTTGATGGTAGATGATTTAATCATATACACAGTGTTTGCAGTCTTATGGCATATATTAGGGAGGATGATTCTACATCTTAAAAAAAAGGAAAAATTAACAAAGAAACAAATGTCCGGAAATTAGCGCTAAGGGAGCTACCGCCCTTCAAAGATGGACATGCTGAATGGGAAACAAAAAAAAGCACCAATAAAATTTTAATGTTGCAGGGCGATTCTTCATTTAAAACTAAGCAAAAACGTATACTTCGCCGAAACACCTAAATTTAATATTAAAGGAGTAATAGCCCTTTAAAAATAAAAAATTTTTGGTGGTACAAAATTTTACTTCCTCTACTGCATTGAGAACGGTTGCTTCTGCAGTGTTAAACTATATAACTTTATTTTTACTCTTAAAATTTATATTTTTACTCGAAATCCAAAAAAATACACATAAAAAAGTTTGGGGCAAAAATGTGTTAAGCTGCACACATTTTGTCCGTCCAGGCACGCCTCTGGATAGATAATAAAATAAATTAACATAAACTAATTGCCCTTATCAATACTAGTATACATGCCAAACCTCATCGCTCTATCTCCAAGGGTACCAGAGTTAATAATTAAAAACCTTATTTTTAGTCCAATTTTAAAGGGTCGTAACTCTCTTAGGGTGTGTTTCCGGACTCTTGTTCCTATGCTGATATTTCATGTTTTGTGATGTAGAATTATATATGCCATAATACTTACTGCAAAAACTGTGTAGTATATTTTTCAAACAATATTTTAACTTTTTTTATTTGGGGAGCACCAGGTCCTGTAACTCTTAGGGCCTAATATATTGAAATTTGGAATTGAATCAATTTAATTAGGGGGGAAATTTTAATTGGTATTGTAATTTATGTATTTTATGGTAAATTTGTCAAACTAAACATAAAAATACACTGCCCAGTAAAAGAGCTTTCCCATTTTACACCTCCGCACGTAAAATGGCTTTTTTATTATTAGATTTACATTTAGCAACTTTAAAATTATACAAATTTTTACGAAAACTACCTCCCGCCTCTTAGGGGGTGCATTTAGAACTTTTTTTATTATCAGATTTTCTTTCAGCAACCTTAAAAACCCCAATACACCAATTTTCACAAAAACTAATTAGAAAAATTTTATTAAAAGATTCAGTTTTAGCGACCTCAAAAACCCCAATATTTAAATTTTCAAGAAAACTACCCCCTGCCCCTCAGGGGGTGGAGTAAGAATTTTTTTATTATCAGATTCACTTTAAGCAACCTGAAAAAAAAACAATAAACCAATTTTCACGAAAACTGTCCCCAACCCTTTGGGGGTGGTGTTAGAATTTTTTTATAATCAGATTCACTTTCAGCAACCTCAAAAACCCCAATATACCAATTTTCACGAAAACTACCCCCCACCCCTCAGGGGGTGAAATTAGAAAAAAAAATTATTATTAGATTCATATTCGCCAACCCCAAAAACCCCTATATACCAATTTTGACGAAAATATTGGAAATATTTAAAAATATTTACCCCCTCACCTCTTCGGGAGTGGAAATAGAAAAAAATTATTACCAGATTCAATTTTAGCAACATCAAAAACCCCTATATAGCAATTTTGAAATTTTTCTAAAAAAAATATTTTTCCCTATTTGCCCCCCTTGCCGCACCCCAATGTTCACCAAAAACAATCCCGAGCTAGAACTATTGGTAACATACCCGTATGTCACATTTCAAGTCTCTAGCTTAAAGCGTTCTTAAGTTATCGTGCCCTCAAGATTTCCCGGACAGACCGATCGACCGGCCGATATTTTTTTTTGTTTGAAATTGATTTATATCGACATAAAACGTCATAAAACGCAAAAATACGCAAAAAAAAATTTTTCAAAATTTTGAAAATTTTTAAAATGGGAAAGCACATATTTTTTTATAATACTACTACATACGTATGTGCTTCCAAACGGAGCAAAATATCGATACCAGAGGCCTGCTCATTTTTTTTTTTGGGAATTTATGATTTTTTCATACTTCCTACACACCAGGGGCGGATTTATTTCAGTTTAGGGGAGGGGGCCATCCATAAGGAAAAAAATTGCGCTTTCACCAAAAATATAATTTGAAGGTATTTCTATGCTAATATATCTCGCTGGGGGCATGGCCCCTCCCCTAAATCCGCCCATGCTACACACTAATAATTTTTTTCCAAGATTTCCCTTCATCACATAAGTAGAGGAGAGTGTGTCCAGGAATGAAAAAGTGACAAAAATCTGAATTCTTGCATCCGTCCATTTTTTAGCGAGTTTTTTACACTGCTGATTTAGAATATCACATTGAAAAATAAAATTCATTACAATTCATTAAGTTTTCCCAACCATATTGGATCCGCTATATTGAATTTTTAATGTTCAATAATGGGTTCGGCTTCAGCAACCTCAAAAATACCTGTTTCCCCGAAATTAGGACGAAAAGGCGAATTTTTGCCGCCTAAAAGCACTTTCTGGTCCATAGTGCGGTAGTTTGAAAACGTACGTGACAGAAACTGAAGGCAGTTTTGTAATTATCACAACGTGTTTATATAAGATCACTTAACTAAATTAAAACAGCCTTCAAACAGTTTTTAAATGCAGGCCAGGGCACTGCTGTAGTGCTATCTACAAAAAAAGATCAATTTGACTCATGATCATTTTAATTTTAAATTTGCCGGTGCGACAATTTTCCGTATTGGCAACGTCGAAATTAAAAAATTTGAAAAGCCGAAGGTAAGGAGCGCCTATGTGCAGCTCTTTATGCTACGTTTTTGATAAACTGCGCATGCGCTGACCGTTTTTCAATATGTTATTTTAAATAAAAAACATTTTTTCACAAAAAAAAACACCAAACAGACGCCAAACCAACGTTAACGTAAACCAAGGCCCCCTCATTAAAAAAAAAGACCAAACAACAAAAAACCAAAACAAAATCTTGCATCGAGAGCTGCATTTAGGCGCTTGTCGAAGGTAAGGAAGAGCTAACGGGAGGAAAATACTCCGCCATCTGCGCATGCGCTAGCAGGGACAACATAATAACGTAAACCAACGGCCCCTATTAATCCTCTGCCACAGAAGCGGCGTAGATTTTACGCCTGGGTGGCTTTCTCATTTCGGTGAGTTTTATTCACGCGTGAAAGCCAAATTCACAGCAGTTCTTCTGATGAATTGATTGGCCTAGACCGTGTAACTCCGCCCATATTCATCGAAATATCAGGCGAAAAACATCCGCTCGAAACCAGAATAGACCCTCTGGATAGCATGCAATTTGTGATTTCTCTCACCTCCGACTAAGGGCACATTCACAGGCTTGCATAACAAGCATAATACATAAGAATACGATGCTGTGATTTGCTTGATGTGCCGTCATGTATCTTGTAAGCCAATCACAGTATCGCATTCTTATGTATTATGCTTGTTATGTGAGCCTCTGGATGTGCTAACTACCCAGCTAGCAGGGCCTGGCCGTAGGATATCCTAAGTTTGTCCTATGGCCAGGCCTGCTAGCTGGGTACGGCTTTCCGCGTCTCAGTACCTTTCGGACATACAGTTTAAGCCCTAAATCCGAGCGGAGAAGTTTGTATGTTGCACAGTGATTTTTCACGTGTACATTTAAAATTTGGCGGCGAAAAAAATACGCCGTGTCTGTAAGTACGTAATAATAAAAATAATAGAGTTTATTCATTGCAAAAAAATATATTTTTTTAGTATTTTATGCTTGTTGTTTATTTATGATTAAGTTTTTAATTTTATCTTATACATATTTTTTTTCTTTACTCTACCAAGTTATTTAAATACATTTCCCTACCTAATCAAAATTTAAAAAAATATAATATTATAGTACAAATTGAGGAGCATTATTTCAAAAGTTAACAAATCCAATATACGTGTTAAGGATTTGTTAAGTTTTAAAATAATGCTCCTCAATTATATTATATAAATATCTCATTTAAATATTATGTTCTATTTATAATTAAATAATTAAAGCTATAAAGAATACGTTTAACCAAAAATAAGTAAAAAAATCGACTTTTAAATTGTTTAAAGGGGGGCGTAATTTTTACGCCGTGTCTGTTGGAACGCTCCATAAATAAGGAGTCTGTGGCAGAGAGTTAAAAAAAACACCAAAACAACACAAAACCAACTTTAACGTAAACCAACCCCTCCCTATAAAAAATGTCATATCAGAGACTACTTATCTTTGGTCATATTGAAACGTATTGAAACACATAGAGACGATTCCAAATACGTATTAAAAAGAAGTTTTTAATACGTATTTGGAATCATCTGGAATGGAATGTGTTTTAATATGTTTCAATACATTTTTTATTGGGCTTCAATTAAAACAAAACCAGCAAAAAACCAAGCGCATGCGTAGATGTGGAAGTATTTTCCTTCCGTTAACCCTTCTGAGGTACGTTAGTTTTATCACCTATGACATAACCTCAATAAATTAATAAATATCGATTTTATAAAAGTTTGCTCGTCAGGTAAACATGTCTAAAGGCGATAAAAATCCATCTACTAGTAAAATAGAACCTTTAGAGTTTAGTGAAGAAGAAGTACTGAATTATGTGAATTTTGATAATATTTTGAAGAACAGTAATGCCCTTTTGAAGGTACTAGGGTCTCGGAAACGACGAAAACTCGCCAGAAATATAGGACCTCCTTGCTCCTGCAAACATAAGTGTTTTTTGAAAATAAGCAATGAAGAAAGAAACATTATTCATGGAAAATTCTGGATAGAATTCCAAACTTGGCGGCAAAGAAATGAGTATTTAAAAGCTGTTACCTTTTTAGTTCCTTCGAACAACCTTAGAGCTGTAAAACCTTTAACTCGTAGATACCATCTAGTGTTAAATGACAAAGATGTACAAGTTTGTCAAGTAATGTTCTTAAATACTTTAGCTATAACTACACAGCTCCTGAAAAATGCTGTTAACGAAGAGTTTAAACCTTCACCTCTTGCCACGATTAAGAAAAAACCCGTTTTAATTCCTAAAGAAAAAAAATCTCTACCTACTAAAGTAGCAAAAGAATCTAGGCCTGAGTTACCAGAGTTACCTGTAGACCCTATAACATTAATTTCAATGGAGGAAGACGCAGAAAAAAAATTGGCTGCACAATCACCAAATGCTAAACCAGAAACTTGGAAAAGAAACATTAAAAAAATTAAACGTCTTCGTGGAGAATCGTACGAGTCTTTTGGAAAGGTCGTGAAGGCTAGAACTATAGGTCCTATGTGTAACTGCCGATTTAAGTGCCAAGAAAAAATTACCGAGGATATCAGACAACAAATACACTACGAATTTTGGAATAATTTAGACTCATGGATTAAACGCAAGAAATACATAGTTTTAACTGTTAAATTGGCCCCTGTTAATCGTAGGAGACCAAGATATCCCGACTTGAACATTGCTAAAAAGAAGCAGCACACAAAAAAGTATTACTTACATAAGAACAAGAAACTAATACAAGTTTGCCAAAAAATGTACTTGAATACTTTATCAATTGGAGATAAATTTGTTCACATTACGTTGATGAATGTAACACCTGATGGGCATGTTGTCAAAGATCGAAGGGGAGGTAAGAAAGACGGAAAAGAAATTGATGATTTTTTAGATTTAGAAATTAAAGAAGAGAGTAATGAATTTAATTTAGATATTAAGCATGAAATTCTTGATTAGTCATAATAGGTTTTGCTAATTTTAAGGCTACTTTAGTTAGCTATTTATGCAAAATTTTAATCATAAAAATCAGTGGCGGATTTAGGGGGGGGGGTAATTACCCTCCATGACCCTAATTTTATCATTATTCTATATGATTTTTGAAAAAAATTGCCTGCTTTTCTTGGTTAGTGTCACTGATAAAAAGACCTTTAGAAACCTTTTTCTCTTGAAAATTGTTCATTTTTGGTGAATGCGCCCAAAAATTTAACGTTCCATACCTTGACTCTAGATCCGCCCCTGATCAAAATAGAACCAAAAGAGTATTTTTAATTTAATTAGCATTTAAAATTTGCGAATTAACTTACAGATATAGTTTTACAGTTAACTCGATAGATTTTAAATACCTAATATAATTTTGTTCTATTCAATAATCAGTGACCTTCTTAACTGATATAGTTAGTGCTAAGATGCAAATCGCTTGCAAAACAACTTTACACTACGACATTTCAAGAACACCACCCAGACCCAGAGACTTGAAATTTGGAACAAAGATTTTAGAAAAAAATTGTTTCAAATTTCAAGTCTCTATGTCAAAGCATTCTTGAAATATCGTAAAGTTGTTTTCCAAGCGACTTGCATCTTTACACGAACTATATTGCGATTTTATTTTTGAATTAAACCAAAACAAACTTTTTTGGTTTGGTGGAGTAAATACGATCAATGTGGCTTGACACATGTGGATATTAACAAAAAAGAATACAATTTTTCATTTATAGCTAATTCATTTAATTCATAACACCAATACCATTGATGAAAACTTTGTAAAGACTGACCCCACTGAAATAACATTCACATGTCGTCATTTTGCAACAGAATTAGAAAAAGTTGAAGAATAAATAAGGTTATGAGAAGCAAAGTGGCACTTGTCTGGTTTTGGATTTAATATTCTAGAAAAAATCAATAAGCAAGGATAAAAATCAGAAAAGTACAAAGTTGGTTAGTCCATTCTGCTTCTCATAGCCTCAATTATGTACTTTAAACATGTCCCACATGTTTTTCTAGTCATATTATTATTTGATCTCTTATTTTATAATGACTGTTAACCAAAATCAATAAATATTGTAAATTAGTATTGATTTTTTTCCTTATTCAAGCCCGAATATTTTATACTGGTCTTATATTCAGCCTTTTACCTAAAGATGATAAAAGTCTTATGGCCTGTTTACGGTTCGAATTAACTAGGAAAATTACACAGCAACACAAAAAAAAATCGTATCCAGAGACTAGACCAATGCATTTTTATATTTTTGGGATCGATGAAACCGAATCTGACCTCAGACCTCAGCTCCATCAGATCACAATTTTTTTCTACTCATAAAACATCAGAATTTAAAGAATTTTCGCACCCTTTTTTGTAGGAAAAAATTGTGACCTGTTGGAGAAATTCTGAGGCAGAATCGGTTTCAGCGACCCCGAAAATATAAAAATGAGTTGATCTAGTCTATGGATACGATTTTTTTTGTGTGGCTGTGTTATTAGTGCACAGGCATACAAAAAAAAAATAGTGTGCGGAGCCAAAAAAGCGACCTATTATATTATAATATAGAATTGTAGTATTGATGTAGTCGAAATCTGAATTAGTTAGAATTTTCTGCTTACCAGTTTTTTTAATTCCAGTTTCAATTTTTAGTGTAGGTCCAATTATGCCAAGTAGGCCACAAAAAATCGAAAGTCGTTTTTTTTTTTGTAAAATTAACTTTTTAATAGTTCTTGTGTTCAAAAATATTTTTCCAGGTTTTGTTGAAAAATGTTTTTTTTTTCAGAAATTATTATTATAATGAAAATTTTATGTTCCAACATGAAAAAAAAATTTTTTTTCGATTTTTTTTTAAACAAATTCATAATTTTTTTACATTCGGAAGAAAGATTTTAAGAGTTAAGGTACTTTTTTAAACAAAAATTTCAACTTCAGAATCGTCAGTTCACTATAAAAGTGTTGATCATGTCGTAACATTAAGCTTTCATTGTTAATAACTTCTGCAATTTTTTTTTAACCAAAACCTGGGGATTTTTTTTTTAACATAAAGGCTAATAAAAAATTTATTTTAGACCAAAAAAAAACGACTTTTGACTTTTGGTGTTCTACTTGGCATAATTTGACCTAAACTAAAAATTCAAACTCGAATAAAAAAAAACTTGTAAGAAGAAAATTTAAATCTATTTAGATTTTGACTATGCTAGGTCAATACTACAATGCTATATAGATCGCATTTTTGGCTCCGCATACTTTAATTTTTTTGTGTGTAATTGGTTAATTAGTTCCGTTAATAACTAAATAAATGACCTAAAAAAAGACCTAATTATTCAGAAACAAAAAAGTTATAATATAACATATTATGTATAAGCTTATCAAGTGGGTTATAACATTAAAGGAAATTAAAAAATAAGAAAAAAAGTTCCTATTGACATGGATCCGAAAAAGCTACAGTCAAATCGTCGTATCAGAACAACAAGGTTTCAACTAACATTTTTTTTAGGTTTTTACTTTTTTTGCATATTTAAATAGAGCTTTTTAGTACCTTTTTGTCTGTACTAAAAAATAAAAATATTATGCACATAGCCCATTTTATTTACAATACAACCATGTTCTATCTGCATTTTTTGAGATTTTTTTAGTGCAACGAGGTTCTAACTGATAATAATTTATTTGAATTTCTTACTTAAAAATCAGGTACTCCACTAATAAAAATTAACATAAGTCACATCAATGTCACTAATGCATAAATAGTCTGGCCTGTCATTTGTACCAAAATCATGGAGGTTGATGAGGAATACTTGTGCAAAACAACTATTAATTATCAATTTTAATAATGATTAATAATAATTTATGCAAAATATTGCATTTATGTGCAAATTATTAAATCAAGCAGTTGGAACACTGTTGTACTACTACTTTTCATAGATTTTTGGATTATCAAAGTTCCAACTGATTATTTATTTTAGCTAATATTTAAAATATAAACAAAATGTGTATTATAGGTACTAATTTATCCTAATAAAAGTCCATCCCAGCATAATACACCAATCAATTAATGAAATTTAAGGTAAGTTTCATGATTTTAAAGTTTTGATTGATCATAACTCAAATCTATAATTTATACAGTTGAAACCTTGTTGCTTTCATACAATGAAATATGCATTTTAATATATAAAGGTGGATTTTTTTGCGATACTTATAATGGTCTACGCTACGCCACGCGTAAGTGGAGGAGTTATGCAATAGTATGTCAACCAACATTGTTAGCACCTTTCTGCATTGTTTTTGTGAAAAATATTGAATATAATTGGATTAATATGAGTATAAAATACACTGCCCAGTAAGAGCTTTCCCATTCAGATTCACTTTCAGCAACCTCAAAAACCCCATTATACCAATTTTCACGAAAGCTACCCCCCGCTTCTCAGAGGATGGATTTAGAAAAAATTTATTTTAAGATTTAGTTTTAGTCACCTCAAAAACCCCAATATGTCAATTTTCAAGAAAACTATCCCCGACCTTCAGGGGGTGGAGTTAGATTTTTTTTTATTATCAGTTTCACTTTCAGCAACCTCAAAAAGTCCAATATACAAATTTTCACAAAACTACCATATATTATCAGATTCACTTTTTAGCAACCTCAAAAACCCCATTATACCAATTTTCACAAAACCTTCTCAGAAAATGGATTTAGAAAAATTTTATTTTAAGATTGAGTTTTAGTGACCTCAAAAACCCCAATATGTCAATTTTCAAGAAAACTTTCCCCCCTCAGGGGATGGAGCTAGAATTTTTATTATTATTAGATTCACTTTCAGCAACCTTAAAAACCCCAACCAATTTTTACGAAAACTACCCTCCGCCCCTCAGGGGGTGATATTAGAAAAAAGTCCAAACCACTATATTCAATTTTGACGAAAATATTAAAAATATTCACCCCTCACCCCCGCGAGGGTGGAGAAAAAAATCTATTATCAGATTCAATTTCAGCAACCTGAAAAAGTCCAAACCTTAAAAACGCCTATATAGCAACTTTCAAAAATTTTGCAAAAAAAAATGTATTTTTCCCCATTTGCCGCAAACCAATGTTCACCAAAAACAATCCCGAGCGAGAACTTTTCGTAACATACATGTATGCCAAATTTCAAGTCTCTAGCTTAAAGCGTTCTTAAGGTATCGTGGTAACAAGATTTCCCGGACAGAACGACAAGTTTTGTTTTGAGCAAAAAAACGCAAAAAAAATTGAAAATTTTTGCACGAATACAAGGCTTTCTCAAAATGTTGAAAATTTTCAAAATGGGAAAGCAAAATATGAGTTAAATATTGAAATAAGTATTACATCTAAATGATAAAGTCATTTTACTATAATAAATTATTATTAGTACTAATAATAATAGTAATAGTCAAAAAAGTAAAATTCATCTATATGTTGCCAAAGTCAGTTTTCAGATAAGAAACACCTCGGTCCTCTATTAAAACTCCTCAAACTGCGGCGAGGTATCGAGATATCACAGTACAACGGAAAATATTGATGAACGACTTACCTTTGAAATCATGGCACGTAGTTGTAAGAAATTGTCTCTGGCATCAAAAACGGTGTGACATTGGCGCATACCTCCAACTAGACCTGCTGCGATGGAGTCGTGCATTTTGCGAGGAGATATTGCAGTATCGCCTAAAAAAATAAGATAATTACACAACTGCACTGAAAAAACTATAGGTAAAAGTAAAAAAAAATAATAATTTTTAAAGTTTTTGGTATTCTGATTACGAAAATACCAGTTCAGCGCTCAGCAAAATTAATTTTTATAAGTCGGTCAAGTAAGAGCGTGTCGCCTATAACGTGTAGGTGAGAGCCCTACTTTTTTTTTCGGGGATTTATTTACTTTCTGACCGACAAATTTGTACATAGAGACTTTTTCTGAACCTTATTTTTAGTGACTCAGCACGTTTCAAAACATCACGGTTCGAGGCTGTCTTCCTCTGTTTGCACCCGAAAGGTCCGAAAATGACGCCTACAGCGGCTACAAAGTATATGGGAAAGTCAAAGACATGCGTCAACAAGTGGGTGAAACGATATTCGAAAACGAAAAATGTTGACGACTTACCAGATCGTGGCTCAACAGGAAAGGTTTCGGCTAAACACGAAAAAATTATTTTAAACATGTTTTCGCATAATCCTCAATTAACCCTGCACCATGGGGCAAAAAAACTGATGCAGCAAGGTTTGGATATATCACATGAAACAATTCGTACTCATCTCCAGGCTCACGACTTAAAGTGGCGGAGTGCAATAAAGAAACCTTTGTTGAGTAAAACACAGAGAGAAAAACGACTCGCGAGGGCCAAGGGAAACATCGATCGAGACTGGAGCAAGGTTATTTTTACCGATGAAGTTTCTTTTGGGGTTACGTTATCACCTCCCGGGCCTGGACATCCTCCACCAACCGATTGGTCCAGCGAACTGTGAAACTTCCTATAAAGATTCATGTTTGGGAGTATCTCTGGGAAAAAGGTTTTGGATTTTTATTTCTCTTTACGTACAACTTAAACGCTGAATGGTCGAGATTTACAAAAAATCTCTCATACCGACTGCCAAACGTTGGTATGGTGATAAAAATAAGCAGTGGATACTCCAAGTGGAGAACGACCCCAAACATCGGAGCAAGTTGTGTTGCCAGTGGAAGAGGACATCCGACATCATCACGCTGGATTGGACGTCCCAAGCGCCCGACGCAAACCCCATTGAGAATGTGTGGTGAGTCATTAAGATTTGCGGGAAATAGGTATACACATTAAAGGAGTTATCACGAGAAATTCGGACAATATGGAGGTCTTTGCCGAAGGAATATGCAAAAAATCTCGTTCAAAGTATGCCCCAACCAAGGATTGTTTCATGATTGTAGAGCAATTAAGGAATTCTTTAAAAAGACTTTCACTGAGACTCCTTTAAGTAAAAAAAATTACTACAAAACCTATGTAAATATGTATAATAATAATAGACGTTTATTGCCCAACAGTACAAACCATACAGGATCAATTCAAATATTTAGTACAAATCATTAAAATTAATCTATATAAAACCTAAAATACATCTTAAAGTAGAAAAGTTTATATCACATAATTGAGAGATATCATTGAAATTTTTACACATTACATATATTGGCGACTTATATAACAAGTTGGTATTGGCCCGGGGAACAAAAAATGTTAGCGAACGGCGCGTCGCATTTGGTACCAGAAAGTAAATTTGTGATAAGAGATCGCTAGATTCAATCCTATTATGCATTAAATTACAAAGAAACGTTACTGATAAAATTTTCCTGCGAGTTTAAAAGTTTAAAATTATATCTTAACATTAAGTCAGATAAATCTGCTCCTCTAGGTGGGTACAATCTTTCTATTTTAAATGAAAGAAACTTAATAAACCTGTATGTTAAGCCATAGACTTTTTCATAACTTTTATAGTGCCATATCCATTTTTATAAATTTCCAATACTTTATTTTCGAATTACCCTCAAACTTTTGAGATTTTCTTCTGCAGGTAACACATTTTTTCTTTTCAATGTCTCTGATATTTAAAATTTTCCAGTAATATTGGTTCTTTCAATAATTTTATTTTTTTTTCAATTTTCCCCAGATATTTAAAAAATGTCCAGTACTTTTTTTGTATAATTACTCAAAACACTTGAAAATTGTAGATCGAAGAAGATCGAAAATTGTAAATTTTAAAGCATCGTGTTCGGACTTTTTGAAAAAAGTGTATACCCTGAAATTCTAAAAATGTGTAAAATTTTCTTACCGCCAGCATTCATTTCCGTAAGAGGTTTTCTCGCAGAAACATCCAATTTATCAAATCTGGGTGCCATAGTTAGACAACTGACTGGTAAACTAGGTGGACAATATCCACCTATGATAAAATCATGTGTACCCAATTCGGACACTTTTGGACGACATTTTGGGTCAGATTGTAACATTAACATTATTATGTTCTTTGCGGAAGCAGATATGTTGGCATTTATTCTACAAAAATAAACATAAATAAAATACACAAACATAAATAAATGATAAATAATGTATTATTGCTCTGAGACAAAAAATGTTGTTCCAAAATAATCATAATCGAATTTTGATTATTCAAAAACATTCGTCCGTCTGCAGAGCCGGATTTCCCTTCTTGCGCCTTACGCCAAAAATTATTTTGCGCCTTTACCAAAATTTAAAAATTAAAACTAAATTTTGTTAAAAGAAAGGTGCCACTTAAGTTTCTTAAGTACCTAATTAGGTACGTTTAATTATTTCCAATGTACCTTTTTTTTGTAGGAAGATTTAAAAGATTCGATTTAATATTTAATTTAAAAAGATATATTTCTAGACTAACAAAAAAAATTAATCATAACAAATTTTGCGCCTTCTAAAAATTTGGCGCCTTACGCCATAACGTATAGGAAAATCCGGCTAGATCCGGATGATAACAATAGTATTACGTAACTAGAACGGGGCGGGGCACAAAAAAAATATATAAAGAACGTAGTTCAGAAAGATTTTATTAGTTTTCGGCAAGAAAAACGTTGGCTCTTAAAAAAAAATTCTATTCAGAAAACCATGATATACTTACTTATAATCACATTTTTTAATCCTAGCGTAGGTTTCTTTTAAACTATTGGTTTCAAAAGGTGGTCTACCAATTAGAAGAGTATACATGATGCAACCAATTGACCAAATATCAACTTCAAAGGAATGTCCCTTTTTGTTTAAAATTTCGGGCGCAATATAGTTTGGGGTCCCACATAAAGTCTTTTTTCTTTCTCCATCGTACTCAATTTTAGCAGCCAAACCAAAATCTCCTATTTTCACATGGAGTTCATCATTTAAAAATAAATTACCTAGCTTTAAGTCTCTATGTATGATCCTATTGGAATGTAAATAGTGTACACCACTTAAAATTTGTTTCATGTAAAATCTAGTTTCAATTTCTGAGATTGCTTTTCTTCTTTTGTGTAGCTCCATCATTGACTAAATAAATTTGAAATTTTTTAATTTCCACAAAAAAATAATTTAATAGCTAGTTATTTACGTTATGGGTCTACATCAGGGTTGGATATAAGCAAAAATATGAATTGATAAAATGCCGAATGATTAAAAAAAAAAATTCCAGGAGGGGATTAGGGTAAAAATGCCAAATGTCCTTTACTAAGAAAAAAATGGGGGGTTAACCGGCGGGAAAATCTTTTGTACACCCTTCGGGAACAGTAGGAATTCAGGAGAATTCATGGGGAATTCACAAGGAATTCAGGGGAAGTCACAAGGAATTCAGGGGAAGTCACAAGGAATTCAGGGGAATTCAGAGGAAGTCACAAGGAATTCAGGGGAAGTCATAAGGAATTCAGGGGAAGTATAAGGAATTCAGGGGAAGTCATGAGGAATTCAGGGGAACTCATGAGGAATTCAGGGGAATTCATGTATTAGGGCAACTCTTTTGTACACTTTCCTGGTAGCGGTTAACCCCCCAAAAATGTATAATATGATAACTTTCTGACCTAACCATGTTCAGTGATCTTTCTTTAATAGATGAGTATGTTTAAATTTTAATTTAAAATTGTAGTTAATTTTTTTTTTTTTTCATATTTTTCCGAAAGGTTATATTTGCAATAAATTTATTTTTAAAGAAACCGATTCAGTAGGCGTGTTATTTATCTCAAAAAATAATCTCGTAATTTAAAATGACCAAAAACACATAAAAAAGTAAACCTAAAAAGATGAATTTGCGCGGAATCCCCTGTATAGTGGGTAATGCCGCGTAGCTTGTGTGGAAATGCTGCGCAGGTGTATCTACTATTATAGCCTTATAAGGCTTAAAAATTATGGAGTAAAAAAACTTTATTAAAATTTAATAAAAAGGCACTTTCGGGCCCATAACTGGGGGATGCTAGGGGGTGCTCAGCACCCCTTGGCATGATTTTGAGTCCCCTAGCAAAATAAGCTCTAAACGCCCCACAGGGGGTGCTCAAGTCAAAACAGAAGCTACCCTACATTAAAAAATAATAATACTGAGAGAAATGTAAATTGATTAAATTTATTATTAAAATAATAAACAAAATCGTTTTTAAATAATTATTTAAAATTCTCACAAAACAGAAAATTAATTAATATTATTTTTAGTTTAATTTTTTATTCATCAAAATTTTACAGTTGGGGGTAGTAAAGCTTTTTTTGAGTTAGGACTTTTTGGGATTTTTTTTGAGTTAGGACTTTTTTTATTCAGCAAAATTTCACGGTCAGGGGTGAAGCTGTTTTTTGATTTGGGAAATTTCTCAATTTTTAGTTGGGAAACATTTGCTCTGCCCCCAACAAAAAATGCTTTGGAGTACCACTGAAAATATTATAAAAATTTTCTGTCATGTATTTATTTATGTATTTCTTTATTATATCTTTACAATTAGATTTATCAGTAGATTATCAATATTTTATCATGTGCTCAGCACCCCCTGATTTTTTTTCCAGTTACGGCCTGGGAACTTTATAAGTAAAACTGCATAAATTAAATAGCATTCAATGTGTAAAAGTAAAGCTAACAATTTTTTAACATACAGTAAAAAACTAAAAAAAAATACTCAAAATTTTTCATGGTTTTTTCCAATGTTAAACAAATGTTGAGATCAATATCGTCTAATTCATCATCTTGGCACTTTACGCACGGCATTCCCCCGAAGAACACAACTTAAACCGAGACTTAAACTTGAAATAAAAAATTTACCAAATAAAAACAGCACTAATATCTATATAAAAAGTGAACCAAAAAGTTTAAAACCAATTAAATTACAGCTTATTTTAGAGATCAATTTAATTAGATCCACGCACATGGATTAAAAAAAAAAGCTAACTACAATCGAACGCAGGTTGCAACTAAACGGCATCAGTTGTTCACAGTTGTATAACGTTATGGTACAAACGATTTGTTCCCCCCCCCCCTTTTCTCTACATCATTTCGAGTAAACTATAAAATTTCAAAATAAACTTACCCTTTTTCTACACAACTCTAGAACTATATAAATATTAAGGGGATCTTCAAAAAAACTGTAAAATCCTACAACATTTTTGTGCCTTAACGATTGATGAATCTGAATCTCTTGAGTCATCTTTTCTTTTTGGTTTTGTTTTGCCATTAATTTCTTTGAGACTATTTTACCAGCATATGATAGATTGTTCTGAGTGTTTGTGATTTCATAGCATTTTGCAAATCCTCCCTAAAATTAATTTTTTTTAATTAAAAACTTATTTAAAAATATGACGTAAAAACGTAAAATAACCAATGAATACAAATAAATGGTGCAATATACAATTGACAATTGTAAATAGGCCTTAAAGGAGGCCTTAAAGAACTTTCCAGTCAGTGGCAGACTAAGAAGCACCGTTAGAGGCTTAATCTGAGCCCGCCTTGGTTGGGAAAACTAGAGCGCTGGATAAAGCTACGGTTTCCTCCAAAAGTCGCAGTCGCTGACGACTGCGACCGGGTAGTCGCGACCAGGTCGTTACGACCCTACCTGTTTTCCTCAGTCTCGCCAGTCGCCATTCTGTTAGCTGGCCATTTTATAAAGAGTTGTTTTTTTGTTTGCGAGTTTATGCCTTTCAATCAGTATGAATATCTCTAAAAAGTCGGTTTTAATGTTTCTGAATTATCAAGCGGAAGAGGAGAATCTCCTCCTCTTATTAACATTACATGATTAAAAAAATACTGCTGCCAACAAAATAATACTTTCCCCTATAGCCCTAGGTTCATTAAAATTGTTTGTTTTTAAAAAAAATTGCTTTTACCTCATTAGGGGGTAACCTTACCCCAATCCGATTTTTACCAAAAACAATCCATGGTCCAAATTTGAAGTCTTTAACCCGAAGCGTTCTTGAGTTATCGTGGTCACAAATTTCCCGGACATACGGACCGACAGACAGATTTTTTTTTTGAGGGAAATCATATTTTTTGGATATAAAACGTCCGGAAACGTAAAAAAAAGCAATAAATTTTTTTCGAATTTTTTTTACTAACGCAAGACTTGGGGAAAGTAAAAGATAAAGTTGATGAGATATTTGGGCTGAGAGAGGTGGAGGGATTTTAAGCAATTCTAATTAAGTGAAACAATGAAAGACTTGTCACAGTGCAAAAACACCTGTTTCACCGTCAAATACGTGACGGATTAGTCGTGCGTCTGCTCCCGGAGCGGTCAAGCGACCGGCGACCAAACGAACGGGGACCGGTAGTTAGTAGTAACGACTCAGCAGCAGCTAGGAAAACAGGGACAATTAAAATACATTGTAGATGTCTTAACGACTCGGTCGCGGCTACCCGGTCGCAGTCGTCAGCGACTGCGACTTTTGGAGGAAACCGTAGCTTAAGTATAAGTCTAGGTCAGAAGAGTAAGTAAGCTACATCTTACCTACCAGCTGTGCTATTATATAGCACAAAGAGTGCTGAATATACCATATTATTATTCAGCACCATAGGCGCCGACTTCGGGGGCGTCGGGGGCCATATTAAAAGCTTCACAATTGTTTAATATATTTTTTACTTCAAAAATTTTGGGCCCCGCTGGGATTTTAAAAAGTATGTAGAGTTTTTGTCAAACCAAATACCCTGTATATTTATTACATGTGGTACATTTAAATCCAGATGTGCTAATAAAACCTCTGCTTTATTATGAAAATACATTGTTTTAAACTTTGTAAATTCCTGATGAAGTTTTATATTGGACTTCCTCATTAAATTACATGGAATTTCATAAGATTTCAAGGGACTTCATAAGATTTCATGTGGCTTTTGGAATTCCCATATGAAAATTCATGAGACTGATACCCCAAGCAACAAAGCTGTAACTCATATATTGCCATTTTTTACCACAGCTAAATTTCTTAAATCACGCATTACGCGCATTTGCGTCCGCACATAGCTCTTTTAGTGCCAGATCTGCCAGTGAGTGGCAGGCGCCCTTAGCCACAATCGAGAAGTAGTAAAGTAAAAAAACTGTTTTAAAATTACTTTAGCACCTACCATTTTATTTGGTGTTGGATATAAAGTATTTTTTATGGGAAGTAAACATAGTCAAAATTATGTTTTAATAATAAATTATAAAGTATTTATACTTGAATCTTGATTATTGTTATGAAATATAAATAACTGAATAGGGGGCAGATTCATACAGTGTCAAAGGGGTACATTTGTACAGGTCTGTATACACGTGCCTCCTTCAGACTCAGCAAAACCGGCAGGCCATCACTAGGCTATCACACAGTGATGGCCCGTCAGTAATATGTTGCTGAGGATATAAATTTGATATGTTTTTTTAGAATCATGGTAAAGAAATATAAGAAAAAACTCACAAGAAGTGGCGCAGTATATGAAAACTTGATGAAAGTAGCTTTAAAAGGGAAGGAGAGGAGGAAAGTTCCAACCAGCAATAAACCCCTCGAATTTAATTTAAATTTAAAATTGTAATGTTGTTTTTGTTAATTTTATGTTTATTTTCCATTAATGTGATAATAACCCAGATAAATGTACTAGCAACACATATTTTTTTGTTACTGTTTGAAGGTACCCCACAGAGGGGCACATTCATACAGTTTGCATAAGGTTAAATTAACACATTTTTTTGTTAGCATTTTAATTTAAATTTTGTTTTATATATATTTTCTATAGCTAAATAAATGTTAGTTTGATTGATGGAAAAAGAATAGATTTAAAAATATTTGAAAGATATTACAATGAAATCTGTAAAAACTGTATGAAGGGTCCCAAACTCCCTCTACCTATTTATAAAACTTTGTAAACCTTTAACATTAAAATGAGTTTTTAAATATTAGTTAACTAACATAAAATAATTATTTCATGAATGCTGTTTCATATTTTTTTTAAATTCTTAAGATATATATTTATGCTGGCTAGTTTTCAAGATGAAGACCAGTTAATTACAGATAACCAATGGCTTTTATCTTTATAGTTCTGTAAATATTTACTGTTTTTCAACCAAAAAAGTAAATAACAATAATCTATAAATATGGGGTAAAATATACTTAAAAACAATTAGTTCTTAAATTATAACAACATTTCTTATATTCTGATAAAAATTGACTGTTTAAGACGTTATAATTTAATATCGGTTTATTATTAAAAATTTGAATGTTTTATTTCGAGTAGATATCGAGTTTAAATATTATAATAATGAAAATTGATGTAGATATAGCAAAAAAAAACGTTAGAAAAAAAAACACATGTCTTACTTTTCCAAAAAACCGTCCCTTTTTGTAGTGTACCCCCAATCCTCTATCGAACATAATATCCGGAATTTGCTGCACATCATCTTCTTTCGACATTTTTGCACTTTTCACTTAAAACTAGACGAACTAACTTGTCTATTTCTTTCAGACGGTTTGCTTCTTTGAGGATTGAAAGAAATGTTTGGCAGTTATTACAAGTTTTCAAAAGAACCGATCTGATTGGGTCGAACGGTCGGTAACGTAGATTACTAAACTAAACAATTGGCGGAAAATTTAAAGCAACAGTTGTCTGTAGATGTTAGTCGCTTGATTCCTCAAGAGATGGCGAAAGAATACAAGATTGTACTTTCCCCACGGATTTCAATTTTGATTATAGTGCAGGGGCGGACTGCCAGGAGTCGTTTGTTATTAAACTATTCAAAGCTAAATATAGAAATATAAAAGGGGAGGGGGGAGGGATGGGGGGGGGTAGTTGACCCCCAGTAAAAAATATTTGTAAAATTTATAGGAAAATATGTATTTTTTCTAAATAAGCATTTTCATGATATAATCTCTGCGAGATATATTAACATAGAATACCTTCAAAATTATATTTTTGGTGAATGAGCCTTGTTTTTCATTATGCATGCCCCCCTTAAAATGAAATAAATCCGCCCCTGCTTTCAAGTGGACCATAGACCTTGAAATTCGTAAAAATTTTGGAAAAATTTGGAATTGTAAATAGCTGCTGCACTAGGGTTTTCTCGCATTTTTTGTGAAATTTTGAATAAAAAAACTGTTTAAAATAATAATAGTTTTAACAATTAATAAATTTTAAAATTTAAAAAAAAGTCACCATCAAATTTTTACAATTTCCCACATTTATTTAAATTTAAGATTGTAAAAATATCTAAAAGAAAGTGTTATTTTTTCTACGGCTGTAACGATCGTTACAGCGAAGATTCCCCGGGCCCGGGCCCCCGAGGGGGGACCGGCGTCGATTTTCTGCCAGGGTAAAGCTTTTTTTCAGAAACGAAGACTATTTTATCAAAAATGGGTTGCCCGGTAATAAAGTTACCCCGGGACCCGGGCTGGCTCTGTCCGGCCCTGACTGTGGCAGTAGGGTTTTTTACGTTTTTGTAGAAATTAGGAGTGAAATTCGTAAAAAAAATCATCTGCGGCGCTAGAGTTTCTTGTATTTTTGTGAAATTTTAAATTTAGTTAATTGTAATTTTAAACACTGGTTTAAAATTAAAATATACCATCGACTTAGTAAAAATCTTCGCCTGCGGTGCTAGGGCTTTCTTACGTTATTTCTTAGTTTAAGAATATGAAAGTTAAGTTTTTGGATATAAATTAAATTTATATCCAAGAAATTTTCTTTTATGAAAAAATAGCAACCTTATTTTTTTTTAATGTCCGTCCGTCCAATGTCACGATTTTTGTGAACACGATAACTCAAGAAAGAATAATCCGATCGACTTGAAATTTTCAGGAAAAATCAATATCTACGAGGGGAAGATCTCTATTGTTTTTGAAAGTAATCCACCTGAAAACAAAAAAGTTATGCTATTAAAACAATAAAAAAAAATTAACTAATTAATTACCTTTTTTAGAAAAAAATACTTTTATTATAAGGATCAATTCTACCAATTTTAGAAGTTATCAATTCTACCAATTTTAAAAGTAATACGGGGGGTAAAAAATATATTTTTTTTGAACAAAATTTTTTTTTCGATATTTTTTTTTGTTTTTAAAATAAATAAATTAAAAAAAAAGGTGTTTTTTATTTTTTTTTCTAATTCTTTTTTGAATTTTTAAAAATTTTTTTTCCACATTTTTCGTTTTTTTTTGCAAAAAGAAAATAAAAAAAATGAAAAATTTGGAAAAAATATTTATTTTTGTTTTTTTTATTTTTTATTCTTTAAAAAAAATGTTGATTTTTTTATTTTTTATTTTTGAAAATATTTTTTTTTTTTTTAACTATTTGGGAAAATGCAATATACCATTTGTGAGTGGTGCAGCGAAAAGGTATATTAGCAAAAAAAAAACGATTTTTTTATTATTACGTTCATTAATGTAAAAAAAAATAAATCGATTTTTTTTGCTAATATACTCTTTTGCCGCACCACTCACATTGAATAGTATATAATGGAATGCGTAGTATTACATATCTTCACGGCTTGTTAATAATTTATTATACTATTCAAAGCGCGTAAGCACTAGCGCGCTACGATTAGATCATATGATTAGATCATATATACATAGATATGGATTAATGTTGATTTGTTTTATGTAGAACATATACAAAGCCAATTGTAAACAAACCACTATAGCGGTGAGGTTAGGAGGAGGTAAAGTATATCATATTTGTAAACAAACCACTGTAGCGGTGGGTGGTGACCAGAAGCGGGAAGGTGAAATCTACCTGGATATAGATAGCAATGAAAACATTTCGGTTTGACGTTGACTCAAGCGGATCTATGTATATATGATCTATAGGCATTATTATTAGGTCATTATTATGTTGATTCAGAATCCGTTGACAGAACTCAGAAATGTGTTTTATTTGTAGAGCTGTGTAATCATCATAATCGCATTTTGCGTGTGATTATAATGCTTATGCGCCCATATACAAGGGCGTAGATGGGGAGTCTAATGGGGTAATTACCCCCTCATATAACCATGTTTTTGAATTGCATTATTATCATATAAAAAATATAAATGTGTATTCCCAAATAAAATAACAAGCCGTAAAATATGTAATGCTACGCATTCCATTATATACTATTCACAGTAAATAGTATATTGCATTTTCCCAAATAGGTACCTAAAAAAAATAATTTAATTTAATTAAAAAAAATATATATTTTTTTTTTAAATTCAAAAAAAAAATTCGAATTAAAAAACTTAACTTCAAACTCAATTTTTTTCATGTTTTTTTTTAATTTTCTTTTTGCGAGAAACGAAAAAAATAAAAAAAAATTTAAAATGATAGTTTTTATTTTTTTTAAGTTTAATCCCCCATAACTTTTTTATTTTTGGGGGATTAGTTTTAAAATTGCCAGAATTGACCCTTATAATAAAAGTATTTTTTCCTGAAAAAGTTGCGTTAATCGAAATTTCTTCTATTTTTTCTATTTTTTAAAAGTTTAACCCCCATAACTTTTTTGTTTTTGGGGGGGTTACTTTCAAAATTGGTAGAATTAATCCTTTAAGGGAACGTTCAAGTACTACGTAACGAAAATTTTGATAATTTAGAATCTCCCCCCCCCTCCTGTAACGCTATTTTCCTATACCATTAACATGGGCGTAACACTCATGGGGCCATGTTATAACGTGTAACGTGTTATAACAGGAAAAAACATAAAAAAAAACAAAAAAGCTTATATGATTCTAGCTGGATTCGAACCCGGAGTAATTAATCAAGAGCAGCACTCCGTTTCCACTACTATGCAGTGAAATAGCCTAGACATCGGGGTGAGGGGTGGATGTCGACAGTTGTCTTTCGCCTCACTTATGGTAAGCATTTGCAGATGATGGCACGGTCTTAGTCACTGGAAGGTTCTTGGGCACGGTCTGTGAAAGAATCCAGACAGCCTGCAGGATAATAGAAGAGTGGTGTGAGGAAAAAGTTTTATCAGTCAACCCAACAAAGACTGAGCTTATCCTCTTTACCAACAGGAGAAAGATATAGAACAAAGCCCAAATGTACGGAAACCCGCTTGTGCTCTCACAAAAGGTCAAATACCTGAGAGTAACCTTAGATAGCAAGCTTAACTGAAAGGCGCAAAGTCATCGACAAGTCGATTGCTCAAAGTCATCGACAAGTCGATTGGCACTTTCGTCGGGCAGTGGGAAAAAGCTGGGGCATGAGACCACAGATTCTATTATGGATCCACACCGCCGTCATTAGACCCAGAGTCCAATTTGGCTCGGTGGTATGGTGGCCAAGCATCAGTAAAACCACAGTAGCTCGGAGTCTGAGTAAGATCCAAAGACTAGCGTGTCTCGGGATCAACGCCGCAATCAGGACGACCCCTAATCAGCACTGGAAGTTCTACTGGGGCTGCTAACGCTTCCGTCCTGGATAAGGAGGGAGGAAATGGCTACCTCCCTTATGGAATGTGAGATGTTGGATGTTGGCTGGGTGAAGAGGCAGTCTATGGACATACAAAAATCGCTGATTTTCCAGGGTAGAGATATTCATCAGCAGCATCAAGGTGATAGAGACGAAATACCGATTAAGGTTTGATAGAGCATTCTCTCTCACTATACCAACAAAACACGAGTATCAAAACAAGGAAGTTGATTTTGCCCAAAACGCAATAGTATGCCATACCGACGATTTCCGGATCGAAAGCACACAAAACTTAGGCGCAGGTTTCTTTGTACAATACACGGGGGTTCAAAAAAACTATTCGCTTGACAGGTACCCCACGGTATTCCAAGCGGAAGTCTTTGCAATACAGGAAGAGGCAAGAGGTTCTAGGGAGAAACGGACCAGATGTACACATCTGCTCCGACAGCCAAGCAGCACCCGGCACTATATCCACTCTAGTGCAGGAATGCATAGAAGCCCTGGAGGAGCTAGCGAGGAACAAAAGAGTTCACCTTGTATGGGTCCCTGGATACAGCGGGATTCTAAGCAACGAGAAGGCAGACGAACTTGCCAGGCTCAGAGCCGCTTGATATTACAAGGGAACAAGTCATATCAGCCCTCAAAGCGTGGGCTGGAGAAAAACTAAGAGAAAGCTGGTCAACGGTCACGATCTGCAGGCAGGCAAAGGACTTCCTTTCCGGTCCAGGCAACTCAAAAACCGCATGGCTACTAGGAAGAAGCCGAGCCACGATCAGCCAACACACAGGGATCCTCACAGGTCACTGTGGACTAGGAATGCACCTGTTCAAGATGAAGGTCGGTAAAAACCCCATCTGTTCGGGTTGCGCGATGGACGAAGAATCGCCCTTCCACTTCCTAGGACAATGCAATCGGTTCGGCAGAATACGACAGGAGATCTTCAGAGTGACAACGCTTCGAAGAGAGGAGTTGCGTCCCCTTGCCTGGACAGATATCGGGACCTTTATAAGGAGGTTCGGTAGGTTTAGGCAGGAAGTAGGGTAAATATGTAGTTGGGAAAGCTCGGGGCTGTCAAAAAGGGCCATAGTTGCCTGGCTTACAGCTTACTACTACTACTACTACTACTACTACTACTACTACTACTACTACATGCAGTGAAATATAGTTTTTAAAAGCTACATATCGTTCGTTCGTTTATTAAAATGCCACAATTGAGAATCAAAATAAAACAGTGCAATTATGACATACGACCTTTTGCACTTTGAACGACGATAAATAAAAGTTATTTTTTATACGTCATTTTAATGTAAATTATCTAATATTTTATATTATTAAGAAAATCTGACCGTTATTTTTCTTTTTTTCATATTTTAGTGGTGCCTTCGCCATATTTCCAAGGATTTTTTTTAATTTTTACCTTTATTTTAAACGAAAAAAATATAATTTTAGTTTTTTATTACGAGTATATATAAATGGTAAAACGAGTGGCAAATTTCGGAAATCGAGTGGTAAATTCCGGTAAATTGGTAGAAAGTTAGGAAAAGTGGAGTAATAAGTTGGGTGTTTTTTCAGAGCTGAGAAAAGTTGGGAATTTTTGGGAGTGGAGTTGGGAAATTGGAGGATACAGGTGGGAATTTTTTCAGAGGTGAGGACCTTTTTTAGTCATTAAAATTTTTCGTCATTTTTTGTAGGGGTGGAGGGATATATTTTTCTTTTCACTTTTCAGAGGTGAGATTTTTTTTAATCATCAAAGTTTTTGGGGGGTAAACTTAAAATGTATCTACTGAACAAAAAATGTGAAAAAAATAAATTTTATAAGCTATACGTTGAAAATTTTGAGAAAAATTTAGCTCATCATTTCTTTTAGTTTTTATTTATAAAAGGTTGATCCGCTTCACACCATGAATGGGGGTGAATTACTTGTTTAGCCGAAAATCCTACTTAAAGACTAATGGAAAACCAAATTAATTAAAAAACAATTAAACCAAATAATGGACCTGTCTGTAGGGCTAAAGAGCGTGTTAAAATCAACAATAAAAAACCAAAATAAAAGAATTTTTATTTGAACAACAATTATAAAAAAAATTAAACAAACATAGTTCCAGTCTATGAATAAACGTATTCTCAAAGTATAGAACTAGAAACAAAAATATATTCAATGTCTTAAAATAAAAAAATCACATTCTTTGTACTTTGGTAAAAAAATAATACATAGTACATAGAGTAGGTAAGAAGAAATTTTCTAATTATTTTTAAGCTTAATAATAATTGGTTAATAATTATTATTCTAGAGTATAGTAGAAATATTTCTGAAAATATATTTTCCACTTCTGTATAATTTTTCAACTTTTCGGACAATTTAATCCTTTTTAACCACAGAAATATCCGTGTCATCTGGATTTACAAAAAACACTTCTTTTGATGTTAGGTTTCTTTCGTAGAACGTTCACTGCACATTTACTATCGAGCTCATATGACTTGGTCTGTTCATGGTCTATCTTGGCAATACCTATTTTAAAATATACAGTGATCCGCTTTACCCCACGAAATGTACTTTTGTCATAAAAAAATTCCCAGAGAAACACAAACCATACATGTTAAAATAATTCAAGTGTATGCATGTTGTTAAAAGACAGTTTTAAATATATATGCTAACTAACCCAATGTAAATTATTCCACTTTTGTTGTGCGACAGTTTGTTTTCGGTCTTTGTGAATTATCGGTATTTTACTTTTCCAAACACTCGATTTTCTTGTACGAGAAACTTACCTAACCTAACACAAAAAAAAATATATATATATATATATATATATATATATATATATATATATATATATATATATATATATATATATTAACCACTGCCGGTGTCTGCTAGATGTTTCAATAGTTTTGTATGTTCTCGGAGAGTAGAGTTATGCGTTGTGATCCGCTTCACCCCAGATTACGGTACTCAATATATATATATATATATATATATATATATATATATATATATATATATATAAATCCGTTTTGTTTCAATTACTGGCACAAGCAGAGTTTTTTTCTTTGTGTGTACTTGCAGATAACTGTAGAATTACAATAATTTAATTAAAGTACTTAGCGAGGTAATAAATAAATATACATTACATAATAATGTATAATGCACCTACATAATATAATAATAAATTTTATTAAAAATGCATACATTAATTAAATAATCAAATAAAATTCTATCCAAGTAAAAAAATTCATATAGTCCAGGAAACAACAAAGAGTAATTTTAGCATTTTTAGGGAAGTAGTTTCAGGTCGACGCCTAAGGTGTATTTGCAACAACTAAATTAAAATAATAATAAATTTGTATTATACACTGTGTTTGAAGTCTCATGTCACATATTAAAGGAAATGATTCAACATAAAAAAATATGATAAACTACTATAGTAGTAGTATGACCTCTATATATATAGGGGTCATAGGTCCGGAAACTAACCCTGAGGGAGTTACGACTCGGGTACCCTTTAAAATTGTAATAAAAATAAGGTTTTTAATTAATAACTCTGGTATCCTTTAAAATAGAGCGACGAGGTTTCGCATGTAAACTAAACTTAACAAGGCCCACCTTCGTATGTTATTTCCATGTACTTATTTTAACCAGGAGCGTGCAAAACGGAAGGCATTATCAATCTTTTGCCCCAAAATTTTTTCTGTGTAACTTTTTTATAATTTTATTATTGGAACATGATTCTTCAGTTCAAAATACATAAAAAAGTACTCTTGTTGTAATACTGTAGGACCGTTTTCGTTTTGAAGGTACAATTTCACGTTTCGAGGACTAAAAATTAAATACTAAAATGTTGATTTGTTTTTTCCAGGGGTAACAGGTTGCGGACAACTCTGGCTATAATCAGCTACATGTCTATTACTAAAATATACAGCTACATTACACTATTACTGGAATATATTTTCCAAATATTTTTTTTTTAAATAAAAATTTAAAGTAAGAAGCAATATTATATTTGGTATGATGTCTGTTAGCAGATATATCTGCTCACAGCCATCATACATTCTCGTCTTCTCTATATATAGAGAAGACGAGAATGTATGGGAATGGAGGTGAACTGCGAAGGAAGGAATTTAAAACTTTTATGTGAAGATATGTCAAATTTGAAACAGAATTTTTTTTTCAAAATTAATGGAAAGCTCATAGCACAAGCCAAAAGCTTATTTGGGTCTCTCCATGCTTATGTAGAATTTTCAAAAAATAAACTATAAACTAAGTCCATTAACCTTTTCGCTCCGGGGATTTTTCCTTTAAAATTGACCTCACATTTTAGCTGAATTTCATGACTTAAATAAATGAAGTTCTTATGACAAGTCGCCACTCGGAGTTCTGGTCCATATATGGACCACTCCCGGAGAGAAGGCTAATGTAAAAAATTATAAGTGAAGGTTTAAGAGGGCCTTTCAATGTTTTTGATGTGCTGATTACAATAAAAATAGTGACAAAAATGTCAGAATCATATTCGACCTTGAACTTTGAAGGTCAAATAATGAAAATACGTATTTGAGCTTGAAAATTGGTATACCTATGTTTTATGAACCACTAAATACGATAAAAATAGTAAAAAAAGTTCTTGTCACCTTTTTGAACTTAAAGTTTCAAGGTCAAAGCATGAAATTGGGTATTAGCGCTTGAAAAATGGCACTTCGTAGTCTTACTGTTAGTAAAAAGGTATTCTAGACAGTCCGTAGTGCAGAAGTTTGGATTGAAGTCACTAGAATTTTTTTACTAATTTTATCGTATTCAGCGACTCATAATACGTAGGTATACCAATTTTCAATCACAAATACGCATTTTCATTGTTTGACCTTCAAAGTTAATTTTGAAGATCAAAGAAGTAACCAGGATTTTTTTCAATACTTTTCCTAAATTTAGTGCATTAAGTTGACCTTATGAACATCTATTACGTTCGCTTTTCTTGTTGGTCCATACATGGACCAGTCCCGGCGCGAAAAGGTTAATCACTAGACTTTTCTTGGACTAATACAATTAGAATTCATGAAGTATAGTAGTTATTCTATATTTGGTTTAGCCAAAATAAAATCAAAAGTCCTAACCTTGCTCAAATGACCTACAGAAAATTACGTGTGACAAATTAGAATCATTTGCTTAATTAGGTGTTCCTTCACAATATGCATTGAAATCAAGGATCGTTTATAGTAAAATACCTTAAAAATAGATTTCAGTGTTTTATTCTAAAGGGGAAGAGCGCCTAAGTTTTTAAGGAAAAAAGGTATTCAATGTGCGGTCCAAAAGTCCGGGGTGAACTTTTGGACGAGTTGAGATATAGACTTTAAATTGGGAATATGTAAATAGGACAACTTAATGCATATCCAGAAGCTTGCATAAGAACATAAAACATAAGAATGCGATGCAGTGATTGGCTTACAATATACATGGCGGTAAATCAAGCCAATCACGGCATCGAATTGTTATGTTTTATGTTCTTATGCGAGCCTGTAAATAGGCACTTAAGCTATCTTTTGGCATAATATACCATATAATATAATATATTACATTTGATATTTTTAGCTTTTAAAATGTGGTCAGGAGGCAAAGGAGAAACTTATTTAAATAGCAGGGGGTGGTGTGATACATAGGCAACGACTTTTCAAAGTTCCAGGGGGCCTAATTTTTTTTTATAAAAGTTATTTTTATAAAATAAAAAAAAGACTAACAAATATGTTTGAACATTGTAAAGTTTTATAATATTTAAAAGTATAGACAATTCCAAGGGGGGGGGGGCAGCCCCCCTGTTATTAGTTCATATATCCAAATAGCTCCCCGCCCCCCGGAGTCGGTGCTTAAAGGCAGATCCCCAGACAGCACAAAGATAAAGAGATCTTAAAGATGTCGTTTTAAGACGCCTTACTCACGCCTTGCACAGGCGACTTTACAACATAATAGCCCCTGCCATTTACTTTGCTAGGTACGGTCGTATTGATATACAAAGCGTAATTATAATTAGAATGGAAGGTAATTTGTTTGTCAAAAAAAGATCTTAACAAAAATGTGATTTTTTGATTTTTTTTTGTTTTTCTTTTGAAAATTTCTTTTTTGATTTTTTTTTTAATTTTTACGTTTTTCGTAAAAAAAATTAAAAAAAAATTATTTTTTTTTATTTTTTTGTTTTTTAAAACAAGATCTTTTAAAAAATGTTAAGTTTTTTAATAGTTGATTGTGGTTAATTTATTTTTAGCGATGAGTATCGAAGTTAAGACGTCTTGTACCGATACTTAAAAGACATCTTATAGACATCATAATCAGATATCTCTTAACATTCCTAAAAAGAAGTCCATAAGATATCCTTTTTATGTCTTTAGGCGTCCAGACATAATTAAGATATAAAAAAGACGTCTTTAAGATATCATGTGCTGTCTGGGTCATATATGAGGTGATACATCATTTTAAAGCAAATAAAATTATCTATCTATTCGACCATATATTTTTAATATTTTTTTGCTAAAAACTAAATAAAAAACAAGGCGTAGCCATTAGAACGGAAGATTTTCGCCATCGAAAACACCATACAAAATCGAAAACAAGTGTTACCAAAGTGGTACCACTTTTCTAGCTTTAAAATCATAAAAGCTTAATAACCCTATATGGTTACTATAGTAACCTTAGTAACTTTAGAAAAATAAAATTAGGCTAAAAATTACATTTATAACTTAGTTGCGCTATTTTAAAGAGTGTGAAAATGGTTTTTGCTCCGAAACAATTTTTTATAAAATGGCACTAAATTGGTACCATAGACAAGGAAAGACCTCCAAAGCCGTTGCGGAATACTGTGATAAATGTGCCTAGCGCATCTGAGATAAACTTGCACATGCGCACTACTATTGTTGTTTTTGACGAGTATTTTTAACCTTAGTTTTGTGTGTCCAATAAAAATTGTAAAAAAAATCAACAAAAAACAATAAATATCTACCCTGCTGAAAATGACGGATCTGTGCGGATATGATTTTCGAATGATATATGCGGAAATGCCGGATATATGCGGGTGTGTTTTACATCTGCTTTTGTCGGCAACCAAAAAAGCAAAAAGTCTCCGTGTATCTGTTTTGTTGTGTTTTAGTTCCGGTTAGTGCACCACAACCGCGTTTATCCGCCCATGTACGCGTTGGCTCGTTATTTATGTGGACCCAGACCAACAAATATCGTCCGCACAGATCCGTTTAGGTGTGCTTTATACCTGCCCAAGTCTGTTTTTGACGGATCGTTTTTATTCCGCTTAGATATGCTTTTGACCCGCCACAGTCCGCACATGTCTGAAATTGCCGTATATACGCGAGTATAAACCAGTAGTCCGCGTGTATCTGTTTTGTTGTGTTTTAGATCCGGTTAGTGCACCACAACCGCGTTTATCCGCCCATGTACGCGTTGACTCGTCATTTATGTGGGCCCAGACCAGCAAATATCGTCCGCACAGATCCGTTTAGGTGTGCTTTATACCTGCCCAAGTCTGTTTTTGACGGATCTTATTTATTCCGCTTAGACATGCTTTTGACCCGCCACAGTCCGCACATGTCTGAAATTGCCGTATATACACGGGTGTAAACCAGCAGTCCGCGTACATCTGTTTTGTTGTGTTTTAGTTCCGGTTAGTGCACCACGACCGCGTTTATCCGCCCATGTACGCGTTGACTCGTCATTTATGTGGGCTCAGACCAGCAAATATCGTCCGCACAGATCCGTTTAGGTGTGCTTTATACCTGCCCAAGTCTGTTTTTGACGGATTTTATTTATTCCGCTTAGACATGCTTTTGACCCGCCACAGTCCGCACATGTCTGAAATTGCCGTATATACACGGGTGTAAACCAGCAGTCCGCGTGTATCTGTTTTGTTGTGTTTTAGTTCCGGTTAGTGCACCACGACCGCGTTTATCCGCCCATGTACGCGTTGACTCGTCATTTATGTGGGCCCAGACCAGCAAATATCGTCCGCACAGATCCGTTTAGGTGTGCTTTATACCTGCCCAAGTCTGTTTTTGACGGATCTTATTTATTCCGCTTAGACATGCTTTTGACCCGCCACAGTCCGCACATGTCTGAAATTGCCGTATATACACGGGTGTAAACCAGCAGTCCGCGTGTATCTGTTTTGTTGTGTTTTAGTTCCGGTTAGTGCACCACGACCGCGTTTATCCGCCCATGTACGCGTTGACTCGTCATTTATGTGGGCCCAGACCAGCAAATATCGTCCGCACAGATCCGTTTGGTGTGCTTTATACCTGCCCAAGTCTGTTTTTGACGGATCTTATTTATTCCGCTTAGACATGCTTTTGACCCGCCACAGTCCGCACATGTCTGAAATTGCCGTATATACACGGGTGTAAACCAGCAGTCCGCGTGTATCTGTTTTGTTGTGTTTTAGTTCCGGTTAGTGCACCACGACCGCGTTTATCCGCCCATGTACGCGTTGAATCGTTATTTATGTGGGCCCAGACCAGACCAGTAAATATCGTCCGCACAAATCCGTTTAGGTGTGCTTTATACCTGCCCAAGTCTGTTTTTGACGGATCGTATTTATTCCGCTTAGATATGCTTTTGACCCGCCATAGTCCGCAAATGTCTGTACAGGACAGAACTAAATCTAAAAATATTGTCGGCGTACACCCGCCCAAGTCTGAAATTGTCGCATATACGCGGATGTAAACTGGCTGGTTTTTCGTCGGCTCTTGTCGGCAAGCTAAGTCCGTGCGTATCTGTTTTGGTGTGTTTTAGTTCCGGTTAGTGCACCACGACCGCGTTTATTCGCCCATGTACGCGTTGACCCGTCATTTATGTAGGCCCAGAAGAGCAAATATCGTCCGCTTTATACCTGCGCAAGTCTGTTTTTGACGGATCGTATTTATTCCGCTTAGATATGCTTTTGACCCGCCATAGTCCGCAAATGTCTGTACAGGACGGTACTAAATCTAAAAATATTGTCGGCGTACACCCGCCCAAGTCTGAAATTGTCGCATATCCGCGCGTATCTGTTTTGGTGTGTTTTAGTTCCGGTTAATGCACCACGGCCGCGTTTATCCGCCCATGTACGCGTTGACCCGTCAATTATGTATGCCCAGACCTGCAAATATCGTCCGCAAAAATCAGTTTAAGTGTGCTTTATACCTGCCCAAGTCTGTTTTTGACGGATCGTATGTATTCCGCTTGGATATACTTTTTACCCGCCGCAGTCCGCAAATGTCTGCATAATACGGTACTAATCTGAAAATATTGGTAAAAGTCCAAACCTGGTGATATCGGATATGGTAAAATAGAAAAATTAATTAAGTTAAATGAATTTTTTTTTATAGAGATATCTGTTTTTAAAGTTAAAAATGTTTTAATTGAAGACATAGAAATTACAAATTTATTCATTTTGGAAAATGCATACCCAGTTACTGTTCGTTTAAATAATGATTTAATTTTAAAAAACTGTTGATTCAATGTCCAAAATTTAAAAACCTAAAAAGTATATTTTTGTATTGTCCAAAATCTAAAAACTATTTTTGTACTGTGCATAAGGAATACAATCAAATGGGCATGGTCAGACATGGGTGGGCGTTGTAATAGAAAAAAAAACAGATTTGGGCCGGTATGAGCCGGCACAAAATTTGGACGGGTAAGAGCTGACATAACAGTCAAAACCATACTTGGGCGGTTATGACATAACAGACTTTTACCGATACCGATATAATAGACTAAACTAGTTTAGAGCACAGAACACCCACCAGAAAGCCATAATGGCGGCTTATTCAAATTAAAAATATTTTTATTTTATTTGGATCATTACTTTGATTTAGGCATTCGACAAAATTGCCGAACGCCTAAATCAAAATGATGGTTTTGTGGGTAATAAAAAAAAACAAGAAATTAAAATAAAGTATTTTTTTTTAAACAAAATTGTAATATAACCATAATACAAACTCTATGTAAATACCTGGAAAAAAATATAAGTATAAAGAAAAATAGTTTATTGAACAGGTGCGTAGATATGGGGGGGTAGAGGGGGTATTTACCCCCCAAGAATCTTTATTTGTTATATATTTTTTTGTTATTTTAAATAAAAAATTGAAAAATTAAAATAATGGTGGGTGTTTTTTGCTTGGGGCGCTAAATTTTGTAGAAACGCTCAGGGACAAAGCTTTTTTTCTGAGGGTGTTTTTTTTGTTTTGGTAGGGGCGCCAAATTTTGAATAAAATATTTTATTTTGGAAAGGAAAAAAAAATAACATTTTTAATAGCTGGGCCCCCCTAGGCTAGAAATCTCACTAGCCTTGGGCTTACCAGTCCGACACTGGATGCTGACTACGCGCCTGTTAATAACTAGGTAATTAATTATAAACATAATGTTTACTCTAACATTTTTAGGGGCTATTTAAAAATTATATCCCCGCAATAGGGTTCTCCACTAAGTCTTGTTTTTAATATTTGAACACTGATTTACAAAGTACTTTATAATAGTAAGGTAAATGTAAAGTTATTTTCCTTTTTGATAACGCTAACTATTTTAAAAATCGATTTAAAGTTTAAATTTTTTCGTCGCGCCTTATTTTCTACGTCACAGATAGAGACTGCGCAGAAACGACATTTTATTTCTTAGTGTGGCTAAACTGCTAGCGTAGACATAACCTCACTTTTTATCTGTCAGTGGAGAGTTCCGTGTTAAATTTCGGAATCGGTTTGTTTTTAAAGTTATTTTATTTGTTTTTGCTTTAATTATGGCTTCAGTGGATTTTTTTTGTGAAAGCAAGTAGCGAAAATTTACTACACGTTAATTACGTGATAGTTAAAGAATTTTTCGCAAAAAACTTGGACTATTTTAGTGTGGAGTTCCGAAGGTTTAAAAATGTATGGTCAGTATACACTCTTTATTTTAATTTTAGTTTTTACTAAGTTTTTTTTTCTATTTATGTGCATAAACTATTTTTTTGAGTAATTTGTGAAAAATGTGGAGGATATTTTAAAACATATTGTATATTTGCAGGACCAGATTATGGAGAAAGATGTTATTGGTTATGTGCAACTAAATCAGAACAAGAGCACTAGTATTTGCACAGTAAAAAAATTGATGAAAATAATGATGTCATTCTTAGTTGCAAAGTTGTACAGCTTCTAAAGGTAAATTATTTTAGTTATTTTGGTCTGTGGAATTCTGAGGTTCTATTTTAAATACCTTATAAAAAGTCAGCTGTTGTGGGGCAATCCCCTAAGCAACAGGAGCCCCAGTCGAGTATATATCTGTGGCTTGGTTCTAAAAGGGCCAATGTCAAAAATTTTAAACAGATACACTAAGTCAAACAAAATATTGGCTGTTTTAGCAGTTTAACAGACATGTTTATTAAAAACACCCTTGTCACTTAAAATCTACACTTATCTCACAAGCACTGACGTTGGCTTTTTTAGGTTATATTGTAAATTTAATAATAATAATAATATTTATTGCATTTAAGTTTCACAATATAAATAATAAATAATTTGCAACAAATATGCTAATATGCACTAAAATTTACAAAGTAAATTTGAATGTGCGTATATAAAAAAAAAACATAGAATACATCAAATACATAATATTAAATACTACATTTTATACATAAAACAAAATAATTATAAGTGTTTGGGGAGGTAGATTGGGTAAGTATACACTTTAAGTAATGCTGTAGAATTTATATAAACAGAGTTATAAATAAGAATACATTTATTTTTGCTTTTTTATTTATTTTTTTTTTTTATTTTTTTAAAGGAGTGAGTAATTTTACCGAGTTAGACATTTTTCAGATCTATAATATTATGGACGTATACTCTAGGTAAGTTAAGAATATAGTTTTTACATGTTGTTTTAAATGAATTTAGTACTAAAATATTTTTTATTTCAGGAGGAAACGAATTATAAACCCTTGGGCCCAGGTATTTGCTGCTTCTTTGACCAATAGTCTTAAATACTTTTGGAACAAGTAAGTTTTTATTATTTCTTGTAACTGTCGATCTAAATTCTTTTTTTGCAGAGTGCATATGTATACTTAAGGATAGATAATAAAGCTGCCTGCAGTCCATTCTTCTTGACAATGAGAAGATTTCATCAGACGGGTAAGTATAACTCTTTTTGTGAATAACTTTAAGTATTCTTTTTTGGGTTATTTCCAGATCTTCTAAGAAACTCCTGTATACCCCACCCCAACCTAGTATACCATACCTCAAGTGAGATTCTACTAGAGCACTATAAATCATATTGAGTTGTTGAAGATTAAGAATTTGATTTAAAATTTTAAAATAGGGAATAAAACATCTAATTTTACTATTAATTTGTTTTACATGCAAATCCCACCTGAGGTGCTGATCTATAGTGATTCCCAGGAACTTAGTAGATTTGGTATTTTTTATGGAGAAGTTATCATCTTCAGTAAAAAAAGTAAGTATATCCAACTCTGGTATACTATTTGAGTAGCATCCGAATGTCATAAATACGGTCTTGTCAAAATTTAGTGTTAAAATATTGTGGTCAAACCAGCTCTTGATAAGAACAAAGTCAGACAGGACCATACTTATGAGTTCTTCCCAGCTAGTACCCTTATATAGTACAGTGGTATCATCAGCGAAACTTATGATTTTGCCTCTAGTTTTTACTAAAAAGAGGTTATTTATGTATAATATAAATAGTAGTGGCCCCAATATAGTGCCTTGTGGTACACCAAATTCAGGTGAAAGTGGGTCACTCATGTGTTTTCCTATTTTAACAAACTGTTCTCTATCTTTTAGGTAACTTCTAATAAGTTTTAACAAGGTACCCCTTATACCTAACCGTTCCAATGTATTGATAGATCTAAGAAAAAGTTAGTTCTACAGTATAACTTATAACAAGGATATTAGTGACATTGGCCCTTTTAGAACCAAGCCATGATATACAACCAGATTTTTTCCTGCGAACTACCCCCCCCCCCCGCTCAGAATAAGATTTAACACTTTCTTGATATTGAGGGCTTTATAACGTAGAGGTGTACCTTCAGTTTTTGGTTTCCGTTCCATGTTATGCAGCCTTCGATATAATTATAGCAAAAGTAAAAAGCATTTTTAATTGTTCTAGGTGGATATAAGCATGCAATTGCAGAGGTTAAGTGCTACTAGAAAAAACCAGCATTAGCACAAGTGGGCCACAAAATGAAATACATCAAGCCCTCTAAATTAAAAATTGGGGGACCCTCTATGTTCTTTGAAGATATAGGAAATTACTTTAGGGTCAGAATTTTAGAAAACAACATAGTTTTCCTCAAATCCACAAAAAAATAAGTTAGGGTGGGGTAATAAAATTCAAAAAAAGTATTGAAAAACAAACATTTATTTAAATATAAATGTATATTATGTATATGAAAATATGTATATGTATGTATATTATATTATGTATATGAAAATTACTTATCTTGGGATTTAATGTAGACATAATTTATTATATGATACAATGATTGTACAAATAAATAAATAAACTTAACACAAGATAAATGGAAAAAATACAAGTGACATTCTCATTTTTAATTATAACTTTAAATAATAGTGCTAGTACATGTTCCCTGCAGGATTGGCACCGAAATTTAAAATCCAAATTCGCTGACTTTTCCCTGACTTGATCATCTGCAACAAAATAAGTACTGTTAGTATTAATTTACATACAAAAATATTTATTAGTGATCCTCCAAATTTTATGGTTTTATGTCAACTCATTCTTAAGCTATAGCTTAGTTTATTGTCTTTCTGGGAAAAAGTTTTCCATACAAAAACGTACATTTTTACAGTTAATTTTTATAAAAATTGTTTCATAATATGCAAAAATGCATAACTTAGCTAAAATATTAAAAAAAAATTATTTTATTTCGACCTGCCAGCCGCCAAATTCGCGCCAAATACCTCTCTCAGATAAACGAGGGGACTTTCTACTAAAAATAAAAAATAAAATTGAAAAAAAAACAACTTTTTTTGAAAAGAATTTAAAATATAAAATACATAAAAAATCAGCCCAGATACCCAATATTTACGTTTTTTCAAACACATTAACCCCCCAAAACCCCTATATTATCCATATACAATCCCTGGTGAGATTTTCATACACAGCGTGTCAAAAGTCTGCCCCCCCCCTTAACTTTTAAATATCAACTTTAAATTGGGAACACTTATATCATAACCCAAATATTTTTTTAGTATATATTTGATTTGCTTAGGGGGCACAATTGAGACAGGGGGGCAAGGAAAACTTTTTTTAAATGAAAAGGGGTGTATTGTGATACATCATTTTAAAGCTTATAAAATTTTCAAATTGATATTTTAAGCCATTCAAAAGTTAAGGGGAGGGCGGACTTTTGACACGCTCTGTATAAACAAGCTCTGGTAAAAATGGAGCCCTTTAGGTTAAAAGGATTAAAAGTTACCTCAAAAGTTATAGACTCCATAAAGAGGCAGAAAAAAAAATGTTAAAATCTTTTTTTTTACCTATCTCGACTAGGTACTTAATTATAAAAAAAATCAAGTAAAATAAAATTTTAAGTCAATCGCAAAACTTGTTTTAGGTGAAAGTAAAAAAAAGTGCAACTTTGCTTGTGGCTGGCAAATTTAAGAAAAATGGCGTGCCGAAAAATGCCTCGTCGGCGGCATAGGCGTAACTGGGGGGCGGGGGGCTTAGCCCCCCAAATTTTGTTAAACCCCCCCAAAATCAAACTAAAATAAAAAAATTATGCATATATTTTTTACATATACATACCGCCTGTTTGAAAGTAAACAAAACCTATGAAACAAAGATCAAGGCTGACGTGTGTTTTTTTTTAATAAAATACAGAGCGTCGCACGGACCGTCTCCCCATGTCAGCCTTGATCTGGTCGTTCTAACTTCGTTTTCTGTTTTGTATAATCTGAAATGCTAATGTTTGGTTCTCGAATAAAAAGTAATAGTCGTATTTTAGTAAATATATATTTTTTAAACTTACTTAAAAATGGTCCTTGCAGCAGAACAACCCACCTACAGATTTGTTGGGCACCCAAGGTTGTTGAAGAACAGATATCCATAACTTCCTCACAGCATCTGCTTTTGGGACAGTAAAAAATACTTTTTTGCAGTTTTTTGAGGAATTTCTGCAACTTGGCAAAAAACAGTTTTTGACATCCATGCCTAAAAGTTAAACACAAGAGTAACTAATTTAGTTCTATAAATAAAAAACTAAACATTATTCTTGAAACATTTGGTATGTATTTTTTTAATGTTTCGAGTAGGGATTAAGCCCTTGATATAAAATTTGTTAAATTCTTTTTAGAATTAATAAATGTATTAATATTTTTATATTATTATTGTGCATAGTATGCATATTATGCACTGTGTTAACACGTTGTCTGCGGATGCATATTTTGAATATATTCTTGAGTACCATACATACATACATGTATAATATGGTCCATTTACTTGTCTGCGAATAATGCCCTTAGGGACTTGTACAGTTTTTTAATCTAATTATTACACAATTATAAATGAGAAATTTATAAAGCTATTTGTGGCATTAACATATGTTAAAAAATTACATATGATATTTTCTCGTCATAGAGAAACTTCCATTATGGTCTGTATAAAGCTGAAAGTCCTTTAAACATAAGTTTACTATATTTCAAGAATGCTTTCACAAAAACTTCAGATTTTAACCAAAAGTTTTCTATATGGTAAAAAATCTGGTTCAATGTCAAGGCCTCAAATCGTACTGTAAAATTGTTTCGCAAAGGACTTTTTTGCTTATAGCGGCTATAATATAGCTAGTATGTATTATAAAAAAACACCATTACATTTAGTTTCTTTGCTTACCTTTTTAATGCACTATACACTGTCTTGAAATATAAAAAGTCCAGAAAACACACACCAAATATAACTAAAAGTGAATAAAACACAAAACTAGAAAAACATCTAATGTTATGATCTGAATATTTTATATGTAGTTAAAATTTTAAAATAATATTTCTTTAATATTGCGCTATGATACAATCTGGCTTCACGAGATTCGGCTTCGGTAAAGTCGGGTTTGACCTAAATTACATCGGACCCCTCCTCGGTAATTCTTGTCGGTATAACTTAAAAGTTGTCTAGTAGTCCAAATTATTTATACAAATTTAATTTATAGTTAAAATGATCGTTTCAGATGTCAGAAATAGCAATTAGTTTGCAAATTGATGAGACTGAAACTCTTTTGTCGGGGTAATTAAATATGCGCGGTATCTTTGTAGATATTTTGCGCTAATAGCATTGTCAAATAAATTTAACTAGTGACCTTCTTCTTAGCTATATAAACTCATGAAAAGATTTATTTTGAGGCAGTTTTAGTTAGACTATCTCCACGCCCGTTTCAAAAGTGAAAATGTAGTTTCTGTGAAAATTAATTTTGAGATTTATTCTTGAATTAAAAATAGTTTTTAAACTTAGAAAAATTTTGAGACTCGTTTTATCAGACATAGAAATAATTTTGGACACTTATAAATATTGATAGTTTGAACACTGATAGAAATTTTGACGAATATTAATTAACTTTGAAAAATATTTTGTAAAATAATTTAAATGACTTATACGAACCAGTTTTAATATACACTAAGAAAAATGTGGACAATAAGTTATGAATTCAAAATGATTGCGAATAGTTGGGATTTCAAACATAGAATGTTTTAATTTAGAAGTATTTAATGGAAAACTAATATTTAATGGAAATTAGAATTTAAGGGCTTTGCATAGAAATAGGACTTAGAAGTAAGAATTGATCTTTCATATTCTTGAAGAATTTATTCACATATATTTAATATATTATTCTTAAGTTAAGAAGAAATCGTTTTATCTGTTTCCTAAGCGCCGTCTCCTAGAATACCCGCTCCCGAATAAAGTGATAAGTGGTTAAGTATATTCTCCGCTCGGGTATACTTTAAATATGACAGAAGATTAGATGGCCAACCTAAATGAGTAAGTTATAATGAAAGTTATAATATCTGCTCGGCTATAACCGAATTATATACCACATCACTAAATTAGTGATAGAATTCGACATCACTACATTAGTAGAAAATTATTATATATTAGAAAAAAACCACTATCACAACATTAGTGATCGAATTTTCGACTTCACTACAATGGTGTTCAAGTCATACGGAACAAAAGCGATTTTAAAGCAGAAATTTTTGTGCAGAAGTAATTAATAAAAAAAAATCAAATAAGAAACGAAATTATGACAAAAGAGTCGGTAATATGAATGATTTTTTTTTTATGAGAAATAAATTTAAAAAATCGTTTTTGATGTGAGACTGGATTATTTTTGCTTAAAATCAAAAATAGGCTAAGGGAACAGAGACTTCAGAATCTTGAATAATGGCAGAAAAGGCAAGTAGAATTTTGGAAAAGTAGATAGCATCAAAAATTGGCCACATCATGAATAGGAAAGAAGAGTGATATTTAAAAAAAAATTGCAGAATTTTATGGGCTATAGAAAAATGTCAGTTGAAGGGAAGATTGTTTTTTTTTGTTTTTAAAAAATGTTGGTATGTTTTTTCTCGAGTTATTCGTTGTAGATTTGTAAAGTATGAAATCGTATTTAAAATTTTTGGAAATTTTTAGTGTTTTTTGTTGAGTTTTTGGTTTTTAATTTTAATTATATTACAATTGTAGAATTTTTTGTCTTTAAAATAAAGTATAAAAATACGATTTAATACTTAAGCAATATTTTTTTTTCAATAGTATTTTCCTTTGTCAGAAAGAAATGAATATACTTAGGTTTAGAGTATTTGATAATTTTAATTTGAACTGGACGGAAAGAAAATATATATTTAGTTTTATTCATTAGCGTGTACCTTATTTTATTTAATGGAATAATTTTTCAGGATATTTTTATTTTTTTGATATTTTTTTTTAGTACTAATAAAAAAAACGTAATTAATTTTTTTTTTAGGTTTGTATTTTATTAATTTTTTTTTTTAAGATGATATTTTTATTAAAGCCTACAATAATTATAATTATTTTCAGAATTTTTTTTTTACTTTTTTGGAACTTATAGTACGATTTTTTTTCTCATTAAATAGTACAGAATTTTTTTAAGTTATATTTAAAAAAAAAGAAATATATATATTTTTTTATTTTATTATTTTTTTTTTGGGAAATTTAAATTTGATTTTTTATTATTAACGCATATCTACAGTATAATTTTTTATCTTTTATTCTAAGGGTTATATTTGATTAAATTTTTCTTGAAAACTAAATTTTGAATTTTATTTTATAGAAATATTAATTTTTTTTTTATTAAAGTGTACCTAGTATGTTTTTTTTTCTAACGATTATCATGTATAATTTTTTTTTAACTGGAATTTGATTGTTATTTTAATGGAGACAGACATATTTAATTTTTTTTTATTGTAATTCAGTGTGAAAATTTAAACAAAATGTTTAAAAATTACCAAAAAATATCGGAGTTTTATATGTAAGGAATGCCTACTTGGATGTAGTTTAAATATCTTGAAAAATGTTTAGTTGATTTCTGATTTTTTTTTTATTATAAAAAAAATATTTTAAGAACCACTTTATTATAATTTTGTAATGTTGCTTTCAGTGTATAGGATATACGTAAGTCTCTCTTCACCCACAGGTGCACGCTGGGTCTTTGAAAGTGTTTATGTAATAAAAATTAATAGTGTTTACGATTTGAAAATTTAATGGTTTATTTTGTGACTTCATTTTTTATCTTAGTATATTTATAAAACAATTTTATCTATCTTATTGAAGATGTGAATAATCAGTTTATAAAAAAAAGTATTTATTCGTATGGGATTAGCTACCCCAAACGTGATGAGTATTTTTTGTTATTTTCTCAGATTTTTTTTTGTTCTTTCGAAATAATATTTTGTTTTTGTTCTTAATTTCAGTCTATAGTTTTTTAAAAATAATTTTAAGTCAAAGCGAATTTGTTTAGTATAATCTGAGAAAACCTACAGTTTTATGGAAAAATACTGTTTGTTCAGTACTGGCCAAACTGAACGTAACTATATTTTTCTCCGTGTACTTAATTATTTTATTTTTTTTTATGGAATTTACAGTTTTATCGTTGGTTTATATAACTTTATTTTGTTTAGGCAAGATATTTATTGCACAAAGAGATAGACAGTCACACATTGTCACAGATGGTCGCATATTTTGCTTTCCCATTTAAATGTTTGTAAAAATAGGGAAAGCCAGTTTTATTTTATGAAAATTATAACAAAAATAGTTTTCTGTGGACAAAGGTTAAAAAGTTGTATTGGTTTTAAAATGTATTTGAGTAACAGTTTTTTTTTGTGAAAAAACTAAGGTTAAAGGTTATTAAAGGTTTTAAAGGTCCAGTTCAAAAATAAATTAAGGCAGCAAGTTATATATTATTAAATTTATTTTGGTTGGGGATATTAAAATACCAGTAATGTTTTTTAATGAAAGATACAATTTTTGGTATATTGGGTAAAACATATGTATAAACAAAATGAAGTTCAATAATGAGTTATGTTTTTGTTTTTTAGTATTTTTGGTGAATTCGAAATATATAAAAGGTGTGCGTATATCGCATATATGTAACTAATAATAAATATATTTATTAAGCTTTTACTTTCAGAAGGCTAACGTAGTCTTTCTGCCTATAGTAATATAGAGTGTAAATAAAATAAAATATCGGAAAGGTTTCAGAAAAGTTATTACAATAACTTGAGAACGCCTACAATGTAGGATGATTTTTTATTATAATTTACGTAAAAGTTTGGAATATATGAGGATTATGAGGGTTATGTTATGTAAAAATAATTAACCAGTTGGTAAAAAAGCGTAATATATCGTAAAACAGCTTAACGTAGTTTAAAGTAAGCCAAATAAATTTATTCTGTCTCAAAGCATTTATATGATAACTTGAGAACGCCTGCGATTCATTGCAATGTAGGTTTATTTTTATTGGGATTTATCTTGGAGTTTACGTAAAAAGTTAGAATATTAGAGGGATACGTTACGTAAAGTTAAATATCGAGTTGGGAGTATAATATATTAACGTATTATATTAAAGGTCCGAGAAATTGGTGTTATAATAAGTAACACTTGATTGTTACATGAAAATGTTGAAGAAGGACAGAGTCCTTTATGTTTTTAAGTTTGCTACTTAAGCAAAAGTGGAAGTTATAAAATGGTGCAGATTTGGAGTTCTGGGTTTTTGAAAAATTTGTAAGAAATTTACAAAAATGTGCGCAAAATTTCGCAAATAGTATTACGATAGTACGATTATTAAAATCTGGAAATAGTAAGAAATTTGACAAAAAGTATTACAATTAAGTAAATACTCAAACTTTAAATCAGGGGTTTAGGTAGTGTTTTTAACACAGAACCAAACAGTCTTGGTTAATTCGCAATAATTTGCAGTTACCAAAGAAAATTGCCATGGAACCTGATGACAGGAGCCGTGATGTTACCCAAGTGGAGGAATGAATTTTTGTTTTAAAACTAAAAAAAAAGGGGTAGTATTTTATGAAGTATGAAATAGGCACCGATAAATAGTCGACAAATAGTGAGTGGGGTTGGTCGCAATAAATTTTTCGAATACTATAGTATATTTTTTTTTTTAAATAATTGTAATTAATTATAAAATGAGTTAGAGATTCTCGGAAAAGTAGTAGAAGTTGTATCAATACGAGGGATATTTCGAATATAGTAAGTAACGAATGATTATAAATACTTAGTCCAATAAGTGGCTATATGAATATTGAACTTTATTTTTGTTGAAATATGTAAGGGGTTATTCATTAATGGTATAATTTTTTTTTAAGTGTGCGAAGTTGCAGTTATTAAAGTTGTATAATATTGCATATTATTAACTATATAACTTAGCAAGTTTGTCGATACGTAGTAAAGATTTTTTTTATTGAAGTTTATGGTATAATGAATAAAATAGAGAAGCCTATTGTAAAGTTTATGTAAGTAATAATGTAAATTATTAACTGTAAAACGTATAAGGAAGATATAACTTGTTGTTCTTAAAAGTAATGTTTTAGTTGTTCTTATGATTTAGATATAGGTTTTTGGTCTTTGTAATGTGTTTTGAAATTCCAACTTAAGCAAGAACCGAACAGGAAAATGTTGCACATTTTCTTTTTGAAAAATGCTTATCATTTTTCAAAAAATTAGGGGGAGAGCTATGTTATGATCTGAATATTTTATATGTAGTTAAAATTTTAAAATAATATTTCTTTAATATTGCGCTATGATACAATCTGGCTTCACGAGATTCGGCTTCGGTAAAGTCGGGTTTGACCTAAATTACATCGGACCCCTCCTCGGTAATTCTTGTCGGTATAACTTAAAAGTTGTCTAGTAGTCCAAATTATTTATACAAATTTAATTTATAGTTAAAATGATCGTTTCAGATGTCAGAAATAGCAATTAGTTTGCAAATTGATGAGACTGAAACTCTTTTGTCGGGGTAATTAAATATGCGCGGTATCTTTGTAGATATTTTGCGCTAATAGCATTGTCAAATAAATTTAACTAGTGACCTTCTTCTTAGCTATATAAACTCATGAAAAGATTTATTTTGAGGCAGTTTTAGTTAGACTATCTCCACGCCCGTTTCAAAAGTGAAAATGTAGTTTCTGTGAAAATTAATTTTGAGATTTATTCTTGAATTAAAAATAGTTTTTAAACTTAGAAAAATTTTGAGACTCGTTTTATCAGACATAGAAATAATTTTGGACACTTATAAATATTGATAGTTTGAACACTGATAGAAATTTTGACGAATATTAATTAACTTTGAAAAATATTTTGTAAAATAATTTAAATGACTTATACGAACCAGTTTTAATATACACTAAGAAAAATGTGGACAATAAGTTATGAATTCAAAATGATTGCGAATAGTTGGGATTTCAAACATAGAATGTTTTAATTTAGAAGTATTTAATGGAAAACTAATATTTAATGGAAATTAGAATTTAAGGGCTTTGCATAGAAATAGGACTTAGAAGTAAGAATTGATCTTTCATATTCTTGAAGAATTTATTCACATATATTTAATATATTATTCTTAAGTTAAGAAGAAATCGTTTTATCTGTTTCCTAAGCGCCGTCTCCTAGAATACCCGCTCCCGAATAAAGTGATAAGTGGTTAAGTATATTCTCCGCTCGGGTATACTTTAAATATGACAGAAGATTAGATGGCCAACCTAAATGAGTAAGTTATAATGAAAGTTATAATATCTGCTCGGCTATAACCGAATTATATACCACATCACTAAATTAGTGATAGAATACCACTTCACTACACTAACCTCACTCGATGACAGACAAAACAATCAGAGTAGCCAACGTATAAAATCGAAACTGAGTTGAAGTGCGCAAACTCTGCCTGTTACGTTTTCAGTGGAGCGGGAAAAAATTATTCAAATTTTATAATTTTTTTTCTCCTGTTTAAGTGGACTAAAAAATAAATAAATAGCATATATATTATAATTAGAATATCTAGTTTTTAAAAATAATTAAAACCAAAAATCGAAGAAGACCCTATTTAGACAAGTTTTGACCCCGTGTCAATTTAGCTTCTACCCCCCAAAAAAATATCTTCACTAATACATCAAACCCCCCACCCTACTTTTTGTAACTTGACCTCTGACCCCATCCTCCCTAGAGTGGTGACAATTGTTGAACAGCCCCTAAAGAAGTAGTTCTTTATAAAAAGCTAGTAAAAAATATTATAAAAATAATTCAGCTGATATCCCTAGGGGAGGGGCTCAGCGCCCAGGGTCAAAAAAAGAAAAAATACCTTCATGAAAAAATGCTTTGTCCCTGACGATTTCTACCAAACCTGGCGACCCTGTAAAACAAAATTGGCGCTCCAAAAAAATACCAGAGGGATCAGCGAAAAAAAATTGTCACCCCAAAAATTAAAAAAGCTTTGTCCCTAGCGGTTTCTGCCAAAATTGGCGCCCCTGCAAAAAATAGCGCCCCAAAAATTACCTTTACGAAGAAAAAAGGTTTACCCACTGACGGTATCTACCAAACTTGGCGCCCCCGCAAAAAAATGGCGCCCCAAAAATAACCTTCAAGGAAAAAGGCTTTGTCCTTGACGGTTTCTTAAAACTTGGCGCCCCTGCAAAAGAAAATTGGCGCCCCAAAAAATACCAGGGGGGCTCAAACCAAGGCCAGGGGGGCTGTCCTGGGATCCCATTAAGTTGAATTGTATCTTCCTTTATCCATCTTATCTCATCTCCAACTTTTCCTAAAAAAACAAGAGGTGTTTAAATAATTGGACAAGTACAACTTTGTTACTAACAAATAGTTAGTTATTATTTCAGGGTGAGAATAATTTTTTTAAAGAAATTATGCGCATATCTAGGGGGCTTAGCGGGGCCTAAAATAATAAAAAATACTGCTGTTGGAGGTCTGTGTGGTTAACAAAGGTCCCTAGAGACCAGGTGTTGAGGGCTATGAACACCGTACTGAACGAACAAAACTAAAATAAACTAAATAAAAGTGGGGCATTTTGGTATTGTATGTCAATTTTCTTATACACTTGCTAGAGGCTGGCTGGAGAAATATTTTTTATGTCAATGTTCATGTTGAAACCAAATAGGGCCCATCAATTTTCTATAGTTTTTTTCACTAAAGGCTGATTGGACACTTGTAGAAACTTTGTACGCTTTGTGCACAGGCCTGTATGGCATATATGGTAAAGATTTTAATTAAAAATACTCGCACTAACAAAAAACAAATACTAAATTGTGACCTTCCAATAAAGAACAAATTGCATGACAAATAAAAATTTTCAAGGGCATTCTAGTAGTAAATAATAAAACAATATTAAGCGATATTTATTAATGTATTTAAACAAATTCAGGTGTACTTACTTTTAATAGAAAAATTTATGATCGTTATTGCTTCTTTTGTTCCTATCACCTATCTATCAACCAAACATTCGTTTATTCATTCCATAGTACTATAATTAGTTAAACATAATTGTTATTTTGCTTTATATTTATAATTATTGCTAGCTTTACTTACTCTTATCACAGAACACCCACTTATTTATCTTATTTACTTGTTAAAGAACAGGCGCCAAAGCAACAGTAATTATAGGTTATGTCAAACATAAATCGTGACAGGGCGCTTATGTGCAGCTCTTTATGCCGCGTTTTGATAAACTGCGCATGCGCTGACCGTTTTTCAATCTATTATTTTAAATAAAAAACATTTTTTTACAAAAAAAAACACCAAACAGACGCCAAACCAACGTTAACGTAAACCAAGGTCCCCTCATTAAAAAAAAAAACCAAACAACAAAAAACCAAAACAAAATCCTGCATAGATGAGCTACATTTAGACATATTGAAAAACGGTCAGCGCATGCGCAGTTTATCAAAAACGTTGCATAAAGAGCTGCACATGGGCGGGTGTATGCCGACGTAGTCCGAAAAAGAAGATGACCGAGCGCGGATACGCGGACTGGGGCGGGTAAATGCCGACAAAATTGGGAAAGATTGACGGACAATGTCAGATAAACGCGGATGTACGCAGACATAATTCGAAAAAAAGACGACCCAGCGCAGATTTGAGCGGACTAGGGCGGGTACATGCCGACAATATTGGGAAATATTGACGGACAATATCAGATAAACGCGGATATACGCCGACATAATCCGAAAAAAAGACGGTTGAGCGCAGATATGAGCGGACTGGGGCGGGTACATGCCGACAAAATTGGGAAAGATTGACGGACAATGTCAGATAGACGCGGATGTACGCAGACATAATTCTAAAAAAAGACGACCGAGCGCAGATTTGAGCGGACTTGGGCGGGTACATGCCGACAACATTGGGAAATATTGACAGACAATATCATATAAACGCGGATATACGACATAATCCGAAAAAAAAAGACGTTCCAGCGCAGATATGAGCGGGCCAGGGCGGTTACATGCCAACAAAATTGGGAAGGATTGACGGACAGTGTCGGATAAACGCGGATATACGCCGATATAATAAAAAAAAGACGACCGAGCGCAGATATGAGCGGACTAGGGCGGTTTAATGCCGACAAAAATTTGGAAATATTGACGGACAGTGTCGGATAAACGCGGATATACGCCGACATAATCTGAAAAAAAGACGACCGAGCGTAGATATAAGCGGACTAAGGCGGTTACATGCCGACAAAATTGGGAAAGATTGACGGGACAGTTTCGGATAAACGCGGATATACGCCGACACAATTCGAAAAAAAGATGACCGAGCGCAGATATGATTGGACTAGGGCGGTTACATGCCGACAAAATTGGGAGATTGATGGACAATGTCAGATAAACGCGGATATAAGCCTACATAATCCAAGCGCAGATATGAGCGGATAAATGCCGACTAATACTCTGACAGACAAAACCACTTAGGCTGGTGTAAGCCGACATGATCGGACGCGCATAGGCGGATATAAGCCGACTTAATAAAACAGAAAAAAAACAGACTTGGGCAGGTAACAGCCGACATAAATTATTTTGGACATACGCGGACTTGTGCGGAAGTACTTCTATTGTGAAAAAGCCGGACTTATGCAGATATAAATATTTGACTGCCAAATTAGGATAAAAGCAGATATAAAAATAACAAAAATTGCGGGTATCAGCCGACAAAAATTATATTTCAACTTTCCGGATCTAAGCGGACTTGTGCGGACAAAAATTCTATGTAAAAATTTCGGATGCATGCAGACCTAAATGTCTAACTGTAAATTTAGGATCATTGCAGATATAAATAACACCTGCTATAGCCGACTCAATGCAACTGAAAAATTTGCCGACTTCTGCGGATCTGATTTTAATCCTAAATTGCGGGTGAAATGCAATTGACGGGTGAACGCGGATGTAGCGGGTCTAAAACATATCAAAACGGATTTGTTTTTTCACCCGCACAGAGCTGCACAGATCCGTCATTTTCAGCAGGGTACGAAGAAACGTCGAAATAGTTTTTTAAAATTATTTTATAAGAATTTTTCGAGGTGTGTTTGAGTTTCGGGATTTTGTACATCTACTTTGAGTACACCAGGGATTGACCCTTTGCTCTTCATAAAGCAACAATACAGGTTTAAAGTTATAAACAAATGCAACAAAAAAACAATTAAAACACAGTACAAGTCGAAAAATGAACAGTAACAAACGACGATCTGACAGTACTGACAGTATAAACAAACTACTAATAATTCGTCACCCCAGTATTGGTTTGCCATATCTCTACTTTTGGACATTTTAAGATTTTTACTGGGGTATTTTTGGAGATAAGACAAATGAATACTGGGGTGATGAATTGTTTTACGATCGACATCATTTCACAGCTGATAGAGATGCGTACTGCGCAAGTTCAGATATATTGCGTTACGTCATTTCGCTGTCCCGTTCTGTCACAAAATAATCTTGCGCAGGCTGGACTAATGGTTCTCTTTCCATCTCTATGATTGGTACATTTGGCACCTTTAAAAAGTACCATCATTAACACTTTAACTGGGATTTTTATGAAATTTTGCAATTACGCACCAATCATTTTTTAATTTAAATGTTTTATGTCAAAACAAGTTGAATTACGACTAAATAATATCAAAAAAATCGAGTGACTTTTGTCACACAATGCTTATGTTATTTATTACGTTACGTGACAAATTCATACATACGGCTTGGGATGATATTTTTAAAATATACCCTGTGTTGCATTTTGTCACACACGGCGCACAGTGAGGGCCCGTTTTGCGTCTAAAACACACCACATGGCAGTTAAAGTGTTAAGGAATCTAACAATATCTTTAATTTTTATTTGTGATAAATACAGCCGTTTTTGTAAATGAAAATAGATGGTAAAAAATCATAATTTTGTGATTTTATTAACTAAAGGCTGATTCAGGCATAATTATTATCAACTAAACTAAACTAAACCGTTCTCAATTCAATTCAATTTATTTCAAAATATACATCAAATATAATAAATAATAGTACAATAGACCCGCCTAAACCATGGTTTGTGTGCGGTATCTCCTTAGTTATTTTACATTAATATTAAATATATAACAGTTTAAGACATTTGAATAGATAATAGATGGTGGTACAAGAAGAAAGATTAAAGGTACATATTTGAAACAAAAAATAGGTAAGTAGATAGGTAAGTAAAATTATGTATTTTTGAATATGGTTTTGTATGTCATGAAAGTTACTAGTTATATATAATTTTAAATCTTTTTTTAAAATAGTTTTATTTTTAATCTTTTTAATACTTAAAGTTAAAATGTTGTAAAGTTTAGGTGGAAAGTATGAAATGGAGTTCTGGGTATGGGATCTTTTAAAGAAAGGTATTAACATAGGAACATGAGTTTGAGTTCTTGTGGAATACATGTGATGCTGTCTTGGTAAGTTTTCCGGTTTTGACAAAACCCATAAAGAAACTTGGTAAGTATATAATTGTTTAAAATGTAAAATATCTAAATCTTTATAGAGTTTTTCTGTAGGATAAAGAAAGGGTTTTCTAAATAATATTTTTAACAACGAATTTTGTATTACTTTAAGTTGCAATAGATTGTTTTCAAATAGCCCACCCCATAATAAGATGCCATACCTAATTATTGACTCGGCCAAGGCACTGTAGACCATATTTAATAGTTTTATATTCAAAATATCTCGGATTTGATAAAATAGGTGCACGAGTTTTTTGAGACGATTATTAACGTATTTGACATGTACGTCCCACCTAAGATGCTGGTCAAGCATTAAACCTAAATATTTAATATCATTTACTTTATCAATAACTTCACAATGAAAGCTATTTTTTTTACTACAATTTTGTTTATGAATTTTTAAAATATTAAAATTTGGTTGACCAGTAGTTGTCAATGACAAAGCAATAGTTTTTGTCACATTTAGACTTAAGAGACTATAGTCCAGCCAGTTCTTAATTTCGCTCAGCCATTCCAAGTACTTCCTCCCAGGTCTCCCCCATAAATATCAAGGCGGTGTCATCAGCAAAAGATAAAATTTTACCTTTGATTTTAATGCTATATATATAATTAATATAAATTAAAAAGAGTATAGGACCCAATACTGTCCCCTGAGGTACACCCCTGGTTACAGTAATTGGGTCACTGAGTTTGTTGAGAATCTTGACACTTTGCGTTCGACCTAGAAGATAATCCTAGAAAATGGCCAGAGCAAGTCCCCGTACACCCATTCTCTCCAATCTTTTCAATAGAATCTTATGGTCCACAGTATCAAATGCCTTGGCTAGGTCAAGAAATACAGGTAAGCATTTTTTATTGTCATTTATGCCCCTAATAACCCCGTCTACAAAGTTTAAGAGAGCATCTTCGCAGCTTCGATTTTTCCTGAAACCATATTGAGAATTATTTAATAGTTTATTTTTTTCTAAAAATTCAACAAGGCGTTTTTTTATACACAGTTCAAGAATTTTCGCAAAATTACTAATTACAGATATAGGTCTGTAATTAGTAGTCTGCGATTTTTCGCCCGCTTTGTAGACAGGGGTTACCACAGACATTTTTAGAGCTAATGGTATTTTGCCACTTACCAAAACTTGGTTAAAAATATGGGATAACGGTTTTAAGATACATGGGTGTATACTCTGTATTGTATTTGCTGATATGTCATCATGACCACTCGCAGATTTCTTTTTTAAACTAGCTATATGCCCTATTAACTCGTTCACTGTAATGGGAGTCATAAACAATGAGTTACGAGTATAATCCTGATTTTCTTCAGGGGGTATGGTGTTAGATGAGTTTATTTTTTTAATCATTTTATTCCCTATCTCTGCAAAAAAATTATTGAAGTAATTTGCTTTTGATTTTTCATTTTCGATTTTTTCGCCCAATTCATTTTTAATGTTATAATTTTCTTTTTTATTTTTAGTTTCAGTATTAGCAGCTTTTTTCAAAGTATCCCATATTTTTTTAGTATTATTACCAGCTTTAGTAAGTTCGGATTCATGATAAGAATTTTTAACCTTAAAAATCAATCTGTTTAAAAAACTTCTATATTTTTTATATTCAGTTTCAAATACTAAGTTATTCTTATTTTTAATAAATTGTTTTTTCAGGTAATCCCTATGCCTAATAGATTTTAAGAGCCCATCCGTAATCCAAGGTTTAATTTTATAGGTTTTGTTGGAAATTTTCTTAAAATTAGTATTTTTGTTTATATAGTTACTAAGTATTTCAATAAATTTATTATAACTATTTTCAGAGTAATTGTAACGACATAAATCGTCACTTTGTAATATAGCAAGGGTTAATTAAACTATTCGTTTACTTACGTTATAATTTATGTTTATTTTGTATATAAATAGTTACGTACGTACAGAACTATTTTGTATCTGGGACTATTTTGTAGCAGGAACTGAATTCTAACCATATGAGTCTCTATTCCATAGTTCTACCTAAAAATAACATAAAGAAAACATAATTAGAATATGATTTTTAATAATAAAGAATCATATGACTTATTTCTCTATAGTGCATTTGTCTATGGACTTACCTGGTTTTTATATGTTTCAGAGTCTATTGAGGGTTGGATTTCACTGGCTTTCATTTGTAGCTTGTCTCTTTTGTGGAAAGTTGTGTATGATTATCCCTTCGGGATAATCCAGAATTTGTTGAAAATAGTTTGCTGGAACTGCTCACTTAGATTCAGTATTTTGTTTATACTTAGTTCACAGGACACTTAGTATTCTGTTCGTATTTTTATTAGTTTTGCTGATAAACAATAAGTATTGTTTATATTTGTTTCTTAGAGTAATATTTTGAGGTTAGATATCACTAATACAGATTTATTAGGAAACATTCTTTTAATTAGTTATTATTTTTGGTGTCGTTTCAGTTACCTTTATTAGGAATCCTATACGGTAAAACTGTAGTTGATAATGACTTGCATAGATGTCGCTAATAGTTCAGAAATAGGATTTTATTCACCTGAAGGGTTCATACCGGTTGATAAGGTCGATTTTCGCTCTTTCTTGATGAACTCTGTACAATGGTGGTCTCATTTTGACGAGTGTTTATTTTCTGTAATCATCGAAGTAATCCTTCATGTATTTTTATTTAAAGTTAGTGAAAATGAATATTTAAACAATGCGGAAGATATTATAACTGATATTTTCTACAATTATGCATTCATAACGTATCGATGGACATCGAAGACTTAGAATGAGACGTAAGTTAAGTTTTTCTGTTTCTTAGAATATTTCTGAGATATAATTATTGTTTTAGCACCATTAATTAAGCACCATAAAGCACCATTATTACTACATTAATTAAGCACCATAAAGCACCATTATTACTACATTAATTAAGCACCATAAAGCACCATTATTACTACATTAATTAAGCACCATAAAGCACCATTATTACTACATTAATTAAGCACCATAAAGCACCATTATTACTACATTAATTAAGCACCATAAAGCACCATTATTACTACATTAATTAAGCACCATAAAGCACCATTATTACCATTAATTAAGCACAATCACTAGACCATTAATTACTCACCATTTCTATACCATTAATATGGAATTACATTAATTTAAGTTGAAGTTTATTTTGGTATATTTGATATACAAGTTCTCCGCATGGAGTGATGTTCTGTTGGAACATGGTTCTGTATTTTTCGGCATAGATAAATTCTATATGACCGTCTAGCAGACAATTTTATATTGGACATAATTTTCAAAAGCATATTTAATCCCGGACAACATTTTCAATCGTACATTTTATCCTGGAAGATAATTTTTCCAAAGTAGATGGGACAGCCTATATTTTTTTCTTTCATTTGAGAAATGAATTCATCAGCATAGGGGAGACTTGCACAGATGGAGACGATGGAATTCATACCTCATGGATTTTGCAGAAACCAGCTAAGTACTCATTCTGAAAACTTTTGAAAGCAATATTTCATATTTTTAAATTCTTTTATTTCAATATTCTTATAACTGTAAACTTTATCAGATCTGATATAGTATTGATTAATACTATATGCCCTTCTGGCTTTTGTTCATTTTTAGGTACTTATTTTTTTTAAAACATTTAATCTCATTTATTAATTATTAAATATCATACTTTTGATTAAATGATTTCTAATTTAAGCATGACTTTTATACACTGCAAGAAATGATTGTTGTTTACATACATTTCTTGGTGCTTGCTGAACTTCATGTTTTCTTTATACATTTAAGTCAATGATTTCTGAATTTAGTAATTTTTATTAAGATTTCTTTAATTATATCTTAATATAATTACACATATTTTTTATATATATTAATACATTACTTGATGTGCTTTCATTAAGTTTATTTATAATAAATTTCTCAAATGAATTATCTTATTTTATTTAAGGGTTATATTTTCTCAAACTGAAAAGCTTAAGTATTTACACTAGGTTGTTACTTACCTAAAGGAGTAAAAGCTAAAGTAACTGGCGCCCCTAACAACATTAATCAATTCTTTCTATTTTTCCCTTGCCCATACCCATTGCTCCGCTGTCAAAACTAGCCGTTGGCAGTGAACGTATTAATTACGGTACACTAATATTGGCGCTCAAGAACGTGGTATTTGGATAGATAGAACACTTGTTTTTTTAATTTTACTCCATTTTTCTCAGTGTATTTTTTGTAAAAATCTAAAGCTTATTTTTTTTTCAGTGTAACTTAAAGTTCATTTTGAGAAAAACTACATATAACTGTTGAATAAAATATTTTTTGTTGAAAATTAAGTCAAACTAGAGTTAATCTGATAAGATATATCAGATATGTGTTTTTTATGTTTTTTCTGAATTTTATGGAATAACATGGAATAGAGAAATTTTGGCGTGGGTTCAGATTTTCTAGAAATTATCGTTTATTCAATAGAAATAAATGGATAATAGGGTATTTATTTATGCGAAGGATATGAATAAATATTAGCTAATTTTGTAGTTTTGGAGACTATTTATAATTATTAATTTGTCCAATTGAGATAAATAATAATTTAGTATTTTTTTGACATATTTGGGAAATTTTCCAAAGTATGCAAAAACTTTGTTGAACAGTGTACACAAAAAAAAAAATAATTTGTGGTACAGTATAAATATTTTATTATAAAATAAATATTTTGAGTAAATTGAGTTTAAATTTTGAAAATAAATATTCAAAATGGACGATTTAGATAAAATGGAAATTCGATTTTTGACTGCAAAAATGGTAAAAATTTAGCAAAAATAGGTCTAGCTTTACGAACGTCTGTAAATGAAGTTACGGGGTATACGCCGGCATTTCTTAATTTTGGGAGGAATGTACCTATCACAGGAACTTATTATGGCAAAATGACATCAACTGATGGTGTTAAATTAGAACCTTGTGACAGAGACTCGTATAGCCAAGACTTGGGAAATCTTAAAGAGATTTTTGTTGATGTAAAGAAATATTTACATGAAGCTTATGAACGTAATAAGCGTACTTATGATTTGCGCAAGCGTGAAGTAAATTTTGATATAGGTGAAAAAGTTTGGAGACGAAACAAAGTACTCTCAGATGCTAGTAAAAGTTTTGCTGCAAAACTTGCTCCAAAGTACATACTTTGCAAAGTTGTTGCGAAAAAGTCAAAGTTAGTGTATATTTTGGAAAATGCAGATGGTCATAGAGGCGACTGGCATGTTAAAGATCTAAAGAAATATTTTGGATCGAATAGTGACATTTCAGTTGGCTAGATTTTATTAAATAAGAATATATTCTTAGTATTATTCGGAATGATATTTAAAAAATATCAATGTATTGAAAATATTTAAAGGGTACCCAAAACTTTTGTATATAGTAAAAAAAAAAAAATATATAAATATATTTTTTGTAGAAGAGAATTCTGGTGTACACAGTCAAGTCTTATTTCTATTTTTTTTTTATCTTGATAAAACTTAGCTAAAAAGAAAAACAAAATTAATTATGACAATTACCTGATTATGACAATTACCTGATTATGACAATTACCTGTTTATGACACACACCGATAGAGTCCCAAAATTATGTTCTACATAAGAGTAGGCGGATGATACACGTAGTTATCAAGCTTAGCTATTGTTAACTATCAAGTAGTATTTCAAATGATTTACATAAAGTATTGTATTTTTTGTTGATTTATTAAATAAAATATAGTATATATTTTAGCTATTTAAGTTAAATAGTTTTAGAGTTTGGTATAAAAATATTTTTTGTATATTAAATATTTTTATTATTTTTGGAGGGGGCATGTGTAACGACATAAATCGTCACTTTGTAATATAGCAAGGGTTAATTAAACTATTCGTTTACTTACGTTATAATTTATGTTTATTTTGTATATAAATAGTTACGTACGTACAGAACTATTTTGTATCTGGGACTATTTTGTAGCAGGAACTGAATTCTAACCATATGAGTCTCTATTCCATAGTTCTACCTAAAAATAACATAAAGAAAACATAATTAGAATATGATTTTTAATAATAAAGAATCATATGACTTATTTCTCTATAGTGCATTTGTCTATGGACTTACCTGGTTTTTATATGTTTCAGAGTCTATTGAGGGTTGGATTTCACTGGCTTTCATTTGTAGCTTGTCTCTTTTGTGGAAAGTTGTGTATGATTATCCCTTCGGGATAATCCAGAATTTGTTGAAAATAGTTTGCTGGAACTGCTCACTTAGATTCAGTATTTTGTTTATACTTAGTTCACAGGACACTTAGTATTCTGTTCGTATTTTTATTAGTTTTGCTGATAAACAATAAGTATTGTTTATATTTGTTTCTTAGAGTAATATTTTGAGGTTAGATATCACTAATACAGATTTATTAGGAAACATTCTTTTAATTAGTTATTATTTTTGGTGTCGTTTCAGTTACCTTTATTAGGAATCCTATACGGTAAAACTGTAGTTGATAATGACTTGCATAGATGTCGCTAATAGTTCAGAAATAGGATTTTATTCACCTGAAGGGTTCATACCGGTTGATAAGGTCGATTTTCGCTCTTTCTTGATGAACTCTGTACAATGGTGGTCTCATTTTGACGAGTGTTTATTTTCTGTAATCATCGAAGTAATCCTTCATGTATTTTTATTTAAAGTTAGTGAAAATGAATATTTAAACAATGCGGAAGATATTATAACTGATATTTTCTACAATTATGCATTCATAACGTATCGATGGACATCGAAGACTTAGAATGAGACGTAAGTTAAGTTTTTCTGTTTCTTAGAATATTTCTGAGATATAATTATTGTTTTAGCACCATTAATTAAGCACCATAAAGCACCATTATTACTACATTAATTAAGCACCATAAAGCACCATTATTACTACATTAATTAAGCACCATAAAGCACCATTATTACTACATTAATTAAGCACCATAAAGCACCATTATTACTACATTAATTAAGCACCATAAAGCACCATTATTACTACATTAATTAAGCACCATAAAGCACCATTATTACTACATTAATTAAGCACCATAAAGCACCATTATTACCATTAATTAAGCACAATCACTAGACCATTAATTACTCACCATTTCTATACCATTAATATGGAATTACATTAATTTAAGTTGAAGTTTATTTTGGTATATTTGATATACAAGTTCTCCGCATGGAGTGATGTTCTGTTGGAACATGGTTCTGTATTTTTCGGCATAGATAAATTCTATATGACCGTCTAGCAGACAATTTTATATTGGACATAATTTTCAAAAGCATATTTAATCCCGGACAACATTTTCAATCGTACATTTTATCCTGGAAGATAATTTTTCCAAAGTAGATGGGACAGCCTATATTTTTTTCTTTCATTTGAGAAATGAATTCATCAGCATAGGGGAGACTTGCACAGATGGAGACGATGGAATTCATACCTCATGGATTTTGCAGAAACCAGCTAAGTACTCATTCTGAAAACTTTTGAAAGCAATATTTCATATTTTTAAATTCTTTTATTTCAATATTCTTATAACTGTAAACTTTATCAGATCTGATATAGTATTGATTAATACTATATGCCCTTCTGGCTTTTGTTCATTTTTAGGTACTTATTTTTTTTAAAACATTTAATCTCATTTATTAATTATTAAATATCATACTTTTGATTAAATGATTTCTAATTTAAGCATGACTTTTATACACTGCAAGAAATGATTGTTGTTTACATACATTTCTTGGTGCTTGCTGAACTTCATGTTTTCTTTATACATTTAAGTCAATGATTTCTGAATTTAGTAATTTTTATTAAGATTTCTTTAATTATATCTTAATATAATTACACATATTTTTTATATATATTAATACATTACTTGATGTGCTTTCATTAAGTTTATTTATAATAAATTTCTCAAATGAATTATCTTATTTTATTTAAGGGTTATATTTTCTCAAACTGAAAAGCTTAAGTATTTACACTAGGTTGTTACTTACCTAAAGGAGTAAAAGCTAAAGTAACTGGCGCCCCTAACAACATTAATCAATTCTTTCTATTTTTCCCTTGCCCATACCCATTGCTCCGCTGTCAAAACTAGCCGTTGGCAGTGAACGTATTAATTACGGTACATAATTACTAGCAAAAACATCAACCCAGATTTCAGATTTTAAATTTATTTAATTAATAAAATATACATAGTAACTTAAAAAAAATTAATTAACAATCAAGTAAAATAATAATAAAAAATAAGTAAAAAAAAATAAGTAAAAAAAAAGAAAAATAAAATAAACTCTTCAAATATATAATTTCTGACTTTCTTGTTCATAAAATAATATGTAAGCATCCCCTGATACGATGGATGTTGGTGAAATTGAAGATACCCTAGAGTCGTTGTATTCGTGCCATGTGTAATTATAGGGATGTTTACAGTAGGCGGTGTAGTGACCGCTATAAGTGGTACCACTGTGATTTGAAATAGCGTATAAGTTATATCTGCAGGGTGTGACGGGCTCTGCGGTATAATTGTTCATATCTAAACCTATTAAAGGGAAGTCTACGGTGACGCTGAGCTTTCTCTGGAACTGTTCACTTTGGGAGAAGCGTTTGAGGTGGATTACTAAGATTTTCGGGAGTTTTTGAATTCTAAAGGATTTTGTGCATTTTCGGCGCTCGTTGCATCCAGAACATGTAGGCTTTTCATCGTTGTCCAACGTCTCTTCCCGAGTGAAGAATTCTAAACATTCTGTCAGCCTTAACTGACCGGTCCGTTGTGGGAGAGGAAGAGAAAGGTCCCAGAATGGTTCAAATGTGACGGAACAATGGCCGCAATGGGTGCACTTAAGAGTGGATTTGATTTGGCCGGCGAAGAGGTCAAAAATGCTAGAGTCGTCTATCGGGAGGTATCTAACCCATGACTCTGCAGATTTTTCGTTATTACTTATTTTTTTAACTCTCTCGGTCAAAATAGGTTTAGGTTTTTCTGTGACCCTGTTGACATCCTCGTGAAGTCCCTCTAAAAGATACAGCAGAAATTCTTGTGCGTCCTGCTGTGCATAGCCCATAAATCGGGGTGCGAAATGCTGGATTTGGCTCTTTAGGGAAACTGTGTTTACTATGCGGATAGATGAATCTTCGGACCACAACTCTTTTATCACCTCGGCAAATGCTTTGATTAAAGCTCCACACATACTAGATATATTGGTGTTGATATCCCGTACATAACTGTCCTTCTTCAGGTATTCCATCAAAAGTTTTGTGTTTGAAAGGCAATTAATGACCGAGTTCATGAAACAGGTGTTCCCAATATTTTCTAAACCGTTAAGACCCAAGGTTTGGATGATTTTAAATCATTGCACAAACAAGTAAAGTTTATTTTCTTAACATAGACATGATTGTCTTCTTTAAAAGAATTAGTTTCTGAGTATTTAATTGATAAAAATGTTGTGTAATGATCTATAACGTTAGTTTCAAATACAAAAGGTTCAAGTTTAAGCTTATTTCTAAGAGTTTTATTTTTGACACCTACAAAAAAATGATCTATACAGGTACCACTATTGTCAGCTTTTCTAGTGACCACATCTATGTAGGAAAACAAACCCTGCTGATTCAGAGTATAAAGGTATGTATCTGTTATTCTATTATTATTTAATAAATCAAGGTTTATGTCTCCCGCAAATATTTCTATCTCATGTTTATTTAGCTCTGAATAATAATTTTCTAAATCTTGGATAAATATATTTTCATTTGTAGATGGAGGCCTATAGCAAGCTGTGAGACCACAAGTAGTACCTTCTCGAGTACCTTCTATTTCACATTTTAGTCTAAGTAAATTAATTTGGTTAAATTTAGTTATATTTACATTACAATTTTTTATTACATTTTTCACATACATAACAACACCATCGTTTTTATTAAACATAGATTCATTATAATATAATGTAAAGTTTGGTAAAGAAAAATATTTTATTTGTTCAAGAATAAATGTTTCTGATAGTATAATAATATCAATTTTTTCATGACCAATAACCTCTAAATTAATAACTAACTCATCAAAATTCTTTTTTAGTGACCTTATGTTGTAATGAATAATATTTAAAAATCTTTTAGTACTTACATAACTACCTCCTTCCTGTATATCCTGTCTTTATTGGCCAAAAAGAAAGATAGCTTCTCAGCTGACCAATAAAAAGGACAGAATGGCTTAGTTTAGTTAGTGATAATTATGCCTGAATCAGCCTTAAGTTGACTTGGAAAACTAAAGAAGCCAGGATTTTTATGTGTTAAATTTAATTAAAAAAAAAGTTTTTATCGTAAAATATTTTTTTTAGGGTTACTTAGCTCATTTCAATATTTCCCAACTTAGAATTGAGTATCTCAATTTTCAGAAAAAAAAAATACAAACATCCAAAACTGTACCCCTCAATTTTCCCAACTTTTCTACCAATTTTAGATCTGTACCACTCAGTTTACTCAATTTTACCTACTGTAGAGAGGATTTCCCCAACTGAACAGTGGATTTTCCAACTCGAGAGTGGTTGGGGAGGGTGGCGAAACCCTGATTGTTGTCATTTTCGGATAAACCGAAAGTGGCTTGAATGTACTTTTTATGTTAAAAGTTGACGTTTTATGGCAATAAGAGATGTTCAAATTTGGAATTTCTAACATTTAAAACAGAGAAAAAAAGGGGGGTGTACACCCGGTATATATATTTTTATTCGAAAGGACCCTTAAAGAAAATTTTAAATAATTTTGACAAGAACTATCAAATTTACATAAGTACATTTCCGTAGGAACCCTCTTAAATCTTTTTTCTATTTTGCGACTCTTATAAACTCATAATCACACGCATTTTGCGTGTTCTTATAGGCCCATAAGAGGTCTCTACTTTTTTTTTTTTTTTCTGTTGGGTTGGCAACATACAAAAGCCTATCTCTTGACGTTTTGTCTGCAAATGTCGATGTCGATTTAAAGTTTAATTTTTTTACAAAATTTTGTGTTTGGGTTATTTTTACCGTGTTATGATTGTGGACTGGTTAATTGCAGTGAAAAAAGAAGAGATGACTGTAAAATATATCAAAATACAAAAATGAGGAACCCCACGAACCCACTACACAATCCGTCCAACAACCTTTTATATGAAAAAACTGGTATAGAACCAATTTGTTACAGACTTTCAAGACTAAGGAAAAAATTCAGTGATAACAACGATAATATGAATAAGATACAAACAGTACTAAACTATGATAATCCCACAAACAATCCTAAAGGGAAAACTAAAATCCCTAAACCCCCAGGATAGATCCCTTTGGAAAATGGCCAAAACCCTATCCCTCGATCACCAAAAAGGCTTCCCCCCAATACACGGCTTAAGAGGAGTCGTCTACTCCACCCCCGAAAAAGCCGAAGCATTTGCCGACACAATGCAAGATCAATTCAAACCAAACCCCCCAATTCCTGACCCCGTACCAGAAACCGACTCTGAACCCGATTCTGACGACTCTGACTACGAGCAACTCACGCACGAAAGAGAAATAAAGCACACCTACGATAGAATCACAACCCAAGTCGAAAACGACATTATCACCCCCACAACCCCCGAGGAAATCAAAAGTATCATCAAAAATCTCCCAAAAAGAAAAGCCCCCGGCCCAGACCAAATACCGAACAAAATCTTAAAAATTCTCCCCCGCAAAACCATTATGGCCATCGTCAACATTATTAACGCAATGCTCAGACTGCGACATTTTCCAAAGCCCTGGAAAAACGCAGATGTAATAGTAATCAAAAAACCCGGTCAAAATCCGACCTTTCCCCAAAGTTATCGCCCCATAAGCCTCCTATCCTCCCTGGGCAAAATAGCCGAGAAAGTCATCTTAACCAGACTCCAAACTTTAGTTGAAGAGCTCAATCTCCTACCAAACGAGCAATTCGGTTTCCGAAGCAGACACTCCACAGTCCACCAGGTGGCTCGCCTAGTAGACTCAATTACAGATGGATTAAATAGGCGCGAAGCCGCGGGACTGATCCTCCTGGACATCGCAAAAGCCTTTGATAAAGTCTGGCACATAGGTCTTGTAGTCAAACTTCATCTTCTCGGCCTCCCCCTAGGCATCACCAAGCTCATAGCCTCCTTCCTCGAAGGCAGAGACTTTCAAATCAAAATAGGCGACTCTAAGTCCAGCACTCGCCCCATCGAAGCTGGCGTTCCACAAGGCTCCCCAATATCCCCCCTTCTGTACAATCTCTTCACCGCAGATATCCCAAAAACACAGGCTACTGAAATAGCCCTGTTCGCCGACGATACCGGCATACTAGCAAAAGCTAAAAACCCCCAACGCATCCATACCGCCCTCCAGCGCCAAATGGATGCCCTAATAAAATGGTTCTCCAAATGGAAAATCAATGTAAACGCTAACAAAACAAAAGGCATTCTAATCTCTAGGATTAGAAGAGGCCCACCCCAACCCATTCAGATAAACGGCCAAGCCATTAACTGGGAAAACCATGCCAAATACCTTGGCATTACCCTATCCAAAAATCTTACGTGGGATCAGCACGTCAAAAATACCCTCCAAATAGCAAACATCCGCCTCTCCAAACTCTACCCTCTTATAGGGAGAAAGAGCCCCCTATCAATTAAAAACAAACTTCTACTTTACAACCAAACTCTAAAGCCAGTACTCCTCTATGGAGCACCAGCCTGGAACAAAATCACCCTTAAAAAAACGCTCTCAGCCAAACTCCAGGCCTTTCAAAACAAGGTACTCAGAATATGCATTGATGCCCCCTGGTTCATGCGGAACAACCAAATTCACAGAGATCTCGACATACCCCTCCTAAAAACGGAAATCATCCGATACAGTAAGTCTTTTATACAAGACAATTTAGACCACCCAAACCCCCTCATCTCAAATTTTCTAGATTACGATCACGAAATCCACTACACTTACAAAAAGATCAAAAATGTCCTCAACCAGTAATGGTGCCCACATACACAGGACAGGTGCATCCCCAGCACCAGTGAACTAGTTTCACTCCCCCCACACCTCCCTCCAATCCCTACTCCATCCCCCCAAATCCCCCTCCCACCTTCCTCGTCGCAACACCCAAAAATTCATGACAGATGCAAATCAGCATCAGTGAGCAGAGACTCACTCCCCCAATTATCCATTCAAATTAATTCAAATTTTAGATAAATGAGCCATAGGCACTGAGCCTGTCTCTTAAAGACCAAACAAATTACAGATGAAACAATCCTAAGAGACGACACCCTTCTCTACCACTTTATCAGTCCTTAGTTCAATGAACATTTTTTCATTATTTATAAACATTATTATTAGTTTTTTTTCTTTTTTTACAAAATTTATTGTATTAATTACTAAAAATATTGTAAATACCAATGTATTGTAAATTATGGGCAGAAAGACCTCGGTCGTTAGCCCTTTGGTTTATCCAATAAATATTTTTATTATTATTATTTATATCAAAATATAATTTGTTCTTAGAATTTTAAACATGGTGTAAATTGTAATGCCAACCCAAAACAAAAATCTCTAAATCAGTCATCATCAATTTTAGAGCAAAATAGAAAAAATTGTATAAAGCACTCGTTTCATAACACGTTTTTAGAGCATTAGTACTTTAATATACTATTAATTATTATAGTTACTAAATAGATGTTTGTTTCAGAATGACAGTATGTCTAACTTTAGTTTTTAAAAATGACAGTAGGGGGAGATTGCCCATGAATGGGACTTTTTTTAAACGGCTGCCAAAATTTTATTTTTAATCTTTTATACGAAATTTTATTTTAGTCATCATATTTGGAAACAAAGGAACACAGTTCAAGTGTCAAACCTGAATAATATTAATTTTTACCAAAACTACAAGCATTTAAAAAAAAATTAACTTGTCCCATTCAAGAAGACTGTATTATTGAATGGGACAAGAATAAAAATTGCTATTAAAGATAACAAATCATGAAATTAGCTATTATTTTCACTATTACTAATAACAATAAACCTATAACGTCATTTTATAACAAAAAATATAGCTGTTAAAGTTTTACATACTTTTTTTTAACATAGAATTTACTTTAAATAATTTTACCAAACTTTGATTCAATTTTTCTTAAATCAATATCAAATATTAGTTTTATTTGAGTTCTAACCCATCAAACATTGGTTCGTTGGCCGCCCGTTGGCAAACTCATATTGGGCCTACATACTGAGGAGACATCGGCCGCATACGACGGGCCAATGTTGGCAAAACTTCATTGGTCCTATATTGGCCGCCGCTTTAAAGCGAACGATAGTTTCGATCGTAAAATCGTACATTGGCCAATCTAAGGCCGCAGTCTTATGAACCAACGTACCATGGCCAATATAAGGCCGGCCAATGATAAATTCCCATCCTGAAAATTGAAAAAAAAATTGTTGGCCTTCTGGCGACCGATTTAGGGCCAATGCAGTTTTGCCAGCACTGGCCCGTCGTATGCAGCCGTAGGGCGGCTGATGCTTCCTCAGTATGTAGACCCAATGTGGGTTTGCCAACATTGTTTCAATGTAGGAAACATTGACACGCCAATGTTTAGCCAACGAACTGTTCCAAATTGTTGTATGGGTAGTGATTTCTTATTTGAAAGAGATGAATTGGAATTAAATATGCAATAAAACAGTTTTCCCATTCAAGGAAACGAAATTTGTCCCATTCAAGAATACTAACAATATTTAATATTATTATTATTCTTATTTAATATTATTATATTGATAATATCAAAAAAAAATGGGCTAAAAATATTTACCTTTATCTGTAATATTCGATTATTTTGTATATTTTTCGTGTTGTTCTAGACTTTTACATAAACCAAATTCAAACAATTTCCTTTTGCCTTTCGTCAATAAAATATTATTATCTTTCAAAATTATTAAAAAAATTACTTTTGACTTGGTAAAACCAACTTTTAAATTTGTCAAAAACCCAGCTGCCTAAACTTTTTTATTATCTAGGCATGGTAACAAAAACCAAAAATTACGAAGCATAGTTTAAAACAGACACTGTCCCATTCAATAATATGTCCCATTCATGAGTATTTAGTCCAAACCCAATTTTTTAAAAGACTCATATGCAACTTTAATTTTAAATATTTGGTATTCAGCAAGGATCTTTGCTGTAGCAAAATTTAATGGTATATCGTAATATTGGTAAACATATTTTTGTTTATTAATAATTTTGATTATAATTTTCAATAATTATACTCTTCACAGCGCTCATGCGCTAGACTAGTATAATTTCGAATTTTTTAAAATTTTAAAAAAATACCTAAAAAAATGTTGGACACAAATGTGTTTCATGAAAAAATGAGTAACTTTGAAAATATCCGTCCAACCGCCCGTCCGTCCGTCTGATGTCACGTTTATTGTAAACACAATAACTCAAGAACGAGTTATCCGATCTACCCAAAATTTTTAGGAAAAATAAAGTTTTATGAGAGGAAGATCGCTATTGTCTTTGTAAATAATGCCCTCAAAACAAAAAAGTTATGAATGATTTAACTTTTTTTTAAATCGAAAAAAGCTGAAGGAAAAGTCGGATTGGTGTAAACTGTTTTATAAAAAAATTACAAACTAAGCGAAGCCGCTAACAAACATTTTTTTGGCTTCAATCGATCCAGAGATCAGGACTTCGAATACCATCCGCCATATATTATTTTAAACTTTTACGGGTGGAAACACACCGAATCGTCCGAAATTTTTTTTTTCATTTTCGCTTTAAGAGTGTTAAAAAAAATGTCTGTCTGTCTGTCTGTCTGTCTGTCGGTCTGTATGTAAACCTTATAACTTCTGAACAGAATGTCCGATTAAAAAAAATCACTACATTTCAAAAACGCTTTGACCCAGAGACTTGAAATTTGGAACAAAGATTTTCTAGGTAGTAGAAAAAAAATTGTTTAAAATTTCAAGTCTCTATGTCAAAGCGTTCTTGAAATATCGTAGTGTAAAGTTGTTTTGAAAGCTACTTGCATCTTTGCGCGTATTATAGGTACATTAGCGCAGGGCTAGGGGGGAAATGGACAAAACTATTTTTTTTTGCGAAATCTCACTTATTATTTACAGTAGAACATTTTTTTTTGCATAAATGAAAATAATGTTTAATTCCCTACAAAAGCATATTTGATCATTTTTATCGTAAAACTATTATAATAGTTAATATTAGCTAATATTAGCTTCCATTAGCTTTCATTAGCTTTTAAATAATTTTTACTTAAATTTAATAAAGTATTTGGAAAAATGCAACCCACTGTGAAGAGTATACAGAGCTGTCCAAAAGTCAACCCCCCTCTTAACTTTTGAACCAGTTGAGATATCGACTTAAAATTTGGAACTTTTAAATAAGACAACTTAAACCATCTTTTAGCATATATTTAATACTTTCAGCTCTTAAAATGTGGACAGGGGTCATGGGGGCATATTTTTTTAATTTTAAAGCTTATAAAATTCTTCATTTAACTCCATATTTTTAAATAAAAAAAAATTCGGTTTAAAATGGGGTTGAAAATGGGTATTAATGTCAAAATTCCTCTAAAAAAAAACAAATAATTTTTTAAAAATGCCTAATTTCATCATAAAAAAATGTTAATTATACTTTTAAACTAATTTTAGTTGACATAAAAAAAAATTTATAAAAAAAACTTAAAAAATCGATTGTTTTAGCACAAAAAATTTGTTAAATCAAAACCTTAATAAACATTTTTAAAAAATTTAAAATTGTTAGTTTAAATAGAGAATTTTATAAGCTTTAAAATAATGTATCACACGACCCCCCTTTCCATTTAAAAAAATGCCCCCCCCCCTTCCCCCCTGCCCACATTTTAAGAGCTGAAAATATCAAATATATGCTAAAAGATAGTTTAAGTTGTCTTATTTAAGAGTTCTAAATTTGAAGTCGATATCTCAACTCGTTAAAAAGTTAACAGGGGGGGGGGTGACTTTTGGACCGCACTGTATATACTGGAATGCGCAGCACTACATTATGTAATTATGTAATTTACATATCTTACAACTTGTTAAATATTCATATCTTAATAATTTTGTCTATAATTATAAGCTATAAGTAATATAATTTATAACTACAATTTAAAAATATGTTTTGGTCGTCTATACCTACTTTTCTGGACGGTAAATACATTAATTAAGTACACAAGTTTATGTTTTATTATGAAAGTTTGTTTTGTTACCTACTATAAAGTAATTTACTAGGCAGACACAAAGCCAGGATTTTGGTTTTACCGATTATTGAGTTGATATTTTCGTTACGACGTATTCAGTGTTTTACATATTTTACATTCCTATGTATGTGAAAATTGGTATATAGGTGCTTTTCATGGCGCTGAAACTGAATTCTTTTTAACTCCATCCCGGGGTTTGCGCGGTGGTAATAATTTTTAAATGTTTACGTGATTGTTATTTAGGGGTTTTTAACACAAAAACCTATACCTATATGGGTATACCGGGTGTAACAATACCAAGGCACACCCCCTTATTATTTATTAATTAATATTATTTTTAAAGTTAGAGATTCCAAATTTGAACATCTCTTATTGCCATAAAACGTAAACTTTTAACATAAAAAGTACATTTAAGTAACTTTGGTTTAACCGGAAATGGCACCAACTTTCGATTGTTAAATGGGACCTGAGTATTACAAAGGCCAATCTCCATTTGATATCCATTTGTCAATAGTGACGTTTTCCTGTCAACTCTGATGTAATATTTTGAAAAAGCTGCTATAAATATGTACATATTTTAATTCTTCGCTTCATTCTGAGTACAATGATACCAAAAAAGTGAGATTTTATATGTCAGATTTCGACTTTTTCAGGAGTTCGTATCTCAATTTTTTTCAATTTTTGAGATTTTGGACTTAAACGCTTTATATTATCAATTTACATCTAAAAAATAATTTATAAAGAACTTTCACTTTCGGGTTTAGACCGTGTTAATCGATTTTCACTTTCCGACGTTTCGTCTCTTACTACTAGAGACATCTTCAGGGATTAATCTGAAACTAAGTTTCGAATCAACTTGTGTCACTATTTATGACGAGTTGTGGTTATTCACCCGTGACGAGGTTTTTCCTATCAAAGACTTCCATATTGCAGGTAAGTGGTAACCAGTGTCCCGATTGATATTGTTAGGATGCTTGATGATTTCTATCGATTCCCGTAGAAATCATCAAGCATCCTAACAATATCAATCGGGACACTGGTTACCACTTACCTGCAATATGGAAGTCTTTGATAGGAAAAACCTCGTCACGGGTGAATAACCACAACTCGTCATAAATAGTGACACAAGTTGATTCGAAACTTAGTTTCAGATTAATCCCTGAAGATGTCTCTAGTAGTAAGAGACGAAACGTCGGAAAGTGAAAATCCATTAACACGGTCTAAACCCGAAAGTGAAAGTTCTTTATATCTTAATGGCCGTGAAAGCTTAAAATCTAAAATAAAAAATAATTGTCACCTGCTATTTTTTTTTAAATAACAAAAATAGAAGCAAAATAGTAACGTCGTATCTTAGATGATTATAAATTAATAAATTTTTAAACCTCGTATTTCTTAATTCTAGTTAACTGACTATTTTGGAACGCACTTTTTGCATTTGGCGACGCTTTTTTTTCATCTTATGCGCATGTTATAAAACTATTTGAAGTTTAAATGTTTCAATAATTAATAATATAATATTATATATTATAATAATTAATTATATTTTGTTAAAATATGCATATAATAATGTTTCAAAGCTCGTATCTTAATTTTTTTTATTAATTTTGAGCATCAAAATGTCGTATTTATAAACATTAGGTTTTTATATGTATTTATTTATTGTATACACAAAATGATTTAAGGTAAGTTAGACATTAAAAATGTATTAAGTTTATATTAAAAAAGTACAGTTTCAACCTATGAATAATGCGAGAAAGAGTTATTTCTCATTCCTGTAAAGTTGTCTTTTTTGAGATACGACGTTCTGAAATTTACAAGACGATTTATGTTTATTTATTTTTTAGTTTTTATAATAGGTAGGCCATGATTATTTAAAATTACGCGAAATGATCCAAGTAAACCTAGATAAATTTACGCAAAAAACTTTTTTTCAACTTAAATATTAAAGATAAGAATCCTGCCTTCTTTAGTTTTCAATGCCAACTTTGTTACTAAAATCACAAAAATATCATTTTTAACATTTATTTTCATTAATAAAAGCGGCTGTATTTATCATAAATAAAAATAAAAGACATTGTTGGACTCCTTAATGATCGTAATTCTTAGGGCATATCCACAGCCTCGCATAACACGCATAATACATAAGAATGCGCTGCCGTGATTGACTTGATGTTCCGTCATAAATCTTGTAAGCCAATCACGGTATCGCATTCTTATGTATTATGCTTGTTATGCGAGGCTGTGAATACGCACTTAATGGTACCAGTTTACCAATACGATGCCATTTAAAAAAATTGAGTTTTTGGGCAAAAAACTATTTTCGCAATCTTTAAAATGGTGCAACTAAGTTATAAATGGAATTTTTAGAGTAAATGTATTTTTTCTAGAGTTACTTAGATCTTTACTAGTAATTTTAAGTTATCATGGCTTACCTATGATAAAAATTAAATTAAAAAAAAACTTTTTTATTTTATTTAAAATATAACTTTTTTGGTAACATTGTACTCAAAATGAAGCGTAGAATTGAAATATATAAAAATATACACGGTGTCCCATCTAAAAATCGAAAGTTACTGTCACTTTTGGTTAAACCGGAAATGATCTAAATGTACTTTTTATGTTATAAGTTGAAGTTTTATGGCAATAGGAGACGTTCCAAATTTGGAATCTCTAACTTCTAAAATAAAAAAAGGGGGTGTACCTTGGTCTTGTTACACCAGTTGTACCAGTGGCGTAGCTAGCCCTGACAGTGTCCCGTATCAAAATTTCTTGGGGGCCCTTTTTTGAAAATAAACAAAAAAAAACAAAGTATATTTGAAAGTGATAAAAACAACAATACATAAATTTTTACAATTTTGATTGTGTATTAAAATAAAACTAAAGTTTTAAAACATTTTTAAAATTTAAAATTCATAAAAATGCAAGAACGCTCTATCGCCGCAGGCGATTTTTTTGCATATTCACGCTTAAGTTTTACAAATTCGAATAAATAAAAAAAAGGAGAAGACCCACCGCCGCAGGAGAAAATTTTTACAATTTTGATGGTCTATTTCAATTTTTAAACAGTGTTACAATTTTAAATTTCATCGACCTACAACGTCTTAAAACGCAAAAATACGCAAAAAAAATGAAAAATTTTGCACGAATACATGTAAAGGTCGATTCAGCCTTAGGTAAGAATTTTATTAATAAAAAAGTTTTTAATAGCAGGTATTTCAATTAGCCTAGCGACACTAACTATACAGGGCGATTAAAAAAAAGTATAAAATTTTAAAGGGTGATTCTAGGTCCAAAAATATGAAATAAGTTCCTATAAAAGTTGGTCTAAAAATAAGCCCTAAGGGAGCTACGACCCTCTTAAGGGTACATCTGAGAAGCAGTTTTTATTTAATAACTCTGGAACCCCATGAACTACAGTAACGATTTTTTCAAGTGCCTTAATATTATGCTATCCTTTTATGTAATTTTGATTTGGTAATTTTAACCAGGGACGTGCAAAATGGAGGAGCGATGTCACTTTTTTGCCTCAAACTTTGTTATCTGTAGATATTTTGACATATTCTCAATAAAATATAATTCTTCAATTAAAAATACATAAAAAGGTACTCTTTATGTAACACCGTAGGGCCAACCGTTCTCGAGAAAATTTAAGTTAAAGAGTAAATTTCACGTTCTGAGCATCCAAAATAGAAACTAACAAATTTTCAATACTGCAAGGTGATTGTACATTATAAACTATGAAAAAAAATTCATAGTTTTAAATATGAATAAGATACAAACAGTACTAAACTATGATAATCCCACAAACAATCCTAAGAGACGACACCCTTCTCTACCACTTTATCAGTCCTTAGTTCAATGAACATTTTTTCATTATTTATAAACATTATTATTAGTTTTTTTTTCTTTTTTTACAAAATTTATTGTATTAATTACTAAAAATATTGTAAATACCAATGTATTGTAAATTATGGGCAGAAAGACCTCGGTCGTTAGCCCTTTGGTTTATCCAATAAATATTTTTATTATTATTATTTATATCAAAATATAATTTGTTCTTAGAATTTTAAACATGGTGTAAATTGTAATGCCAACCCAAAACAAAAATCTCTAAATCAGTCATCATCAATTTTAGAGCAAAATAGAAAAAATTGTATAAAGCACTCGTTTCATAACACGTTTTTAGAGCATTAGTACTTTAATATACTATTAATTATTATAGTTACTAAATAGATGTTTGTTTCAGAATGACAGTATGTCTAACTTTAGTTTTTAAAAATGACAGTAGGGGGAGATTACCCATGAATGGGACACTTTTTTTAAACGGCTGCCAAAATTTTATTTTTAATCTTTTATACGAAATTTTATTTTAATCATCATATTTGGAAACAAAGGAACACAGATCAAGTGTCAAACCTGAATAATCTTAATTTTTACCAAAACTACAAGCATTTAAAAAAAAATTAACTTGTCCCATTCAAGAAGACTGTATTATTGAATGGGACAAGAATAAAATTGCTATTAAAGATAACAAATCATGAAAATAGCTATTATTATCACTATTACTAATAACAATAAACCTATAACGTCATTTTATAACAAAAAATATAGCTGTTAAAGTTTTACATACTTTTTTTAACATAGAATTTACTTTAAATAATTTTACCAAACTTTGATTCAATTTTTCTTAAATCAATATCAAATATTAGTTTTATTTGAGTTCTAACCCATCAAACATTGGTTCGTTGGCCGCCCGTTGGCAAACTCATATTGGGCCTACATACTGAGGAGACATCGGCCGCATACGACAGGCCAATGTTGGCAAAACTTCATTGGTCCTATATTGGCCGCCGCTTTAAAGCGAACGATAGTTTCGATCGTAAAATCGTACATTGGCCAATCTAAGGCCGCAGTCTTATGAACCAACGTACCATGGCCAATATAAGGCCGGCCAATGATAAATTCCCATCCTGAAAATTGAAAAAAAAATTGTTGGCCTTCTGGCGGCCGATTTAGGACCAATGCAGTTTTGCCAGCACCTGCCCGTCGTATGCGGCCGTAGGGCGGCTGATGCTTCTTCAGTATGTAGACCCAATGTGGGTTTGCCAACATTGTTCCAATGTAGGAAACATTGACACGCCAATGTTTAGCCAACGAACCAATGTTTGCTGGGAACTGTTCCAAATTGTTGTATGGGTAGTACACTAGACACTTTCTGTCCTTTAAGAGTGATTTCTTATTTGAAAGAGATGAATGGGAATTAAATATGCAATAAAACAGTTTTCCCATTCAAGGAAACGAAATTTGTCCCATTCAAGAATACTAACAATATTTAATATTATTATTATTCTTATTTAATATTATTATATTTTTACATAAACCAAATTCAAACAATTTCCTTTTGCCTTTCGTCAATAAAATATTATTATCTTTCAAAATCATTAAAAAAATTACTTTTGACTTGGTAAAACCAACTTTTAAATTTGTCAAAAACCCAGCTGCCTAAACTTTTTTATTATCTAAGCATGGTAACAAAAACCAAAAATTACGAAGCATAGTTTAAAAACAGACACTGTCCCATTCAATAATATGTCCCATTCATGAGTATTTAGTCCAAACCCAATTTTTTAAAAGACTCATATGCAACTTTAATTTTAAATATTTGGTATTCAGCAAGGATCTTTGCTGTAGCAAAATTTAATGGTATATCGTAATATTGGTAAACATATTTTTGTTTATTAATAATTTTGATTATAATTTTCAATAATTATACTCTTCACAGCGGTCATGAGCTAGACTAGTATAATTTCGAATTTTTTAAAATTGTAAAAAAATACCTAAAAAAATGTTGGACACAAATGTGTTTCATGAAAAAATGAGTAACTTTGAAAATATCCGTCCAACCGCCCGTCCGTCCGTCTGATGTCACGTTTATTGTAAACACAATAACTCAAGAACGAGTTATCCGATCTACCCAAAATTTTTAGGAAAAATAAAGTTTTATGAGAGGAAGATCGCTATTGTCTTTGTAAATAATGCCCTCAAAACAAAAAAGTTATGAATGATCTAACTTTTTTTTAAATCGAAAAAAGCTGAAGGAAAAGTCGGATTGGTGTAAACTGTTTTATAAAAAAATTACAAACTAAGCGAAGCCGCTAACAAACATTTTTTTGGCTTCAATCGATCCAGAGATCAGGACTTCGAATACCATCCGCCATATATTATTTTAAACTTTTACGGGTGGAAACACACCGAATCGTCCGAAATTTTTTTTTTTAATTTTCGCTTTAAGCATGTCATGCAACGTGGAGAAAATGTGAAAAAAGTGGGTGTTAAAAAAATGTCTGTCTGTCTGTCTGTCTGTCGGTCTGTATGTAAACCTTATAACTTCTGAACAGAATGTCCGATTAAAAAAAAATCACTACATTTCAAAAACGCTTTGACCCAGAGACTTGAAATTTGGAACAAAGATTTTCTAGGTAGTAGAAAAAAAATTGTTTAAAATTTCAAGTCTCTATGTCAAAGCGTTCTTGAAATATCGTAGTGTAAAGTTGTTTTGAAAGCTACTTGCATCTTTGCGCGTTTTATAGGTACATTAGCGCAGGGCTAGGGGGGAAATGGACAAAACTATTTTTTTTTGCGAAATCTCACTTATTATTTACAGTAGAACATTTTTTTTTGCATAAATGAAAATAATGTTTAATTCCCTACAAAAACATATTTGATCATTTTTATCGTAAAACTATTATAATAGTTAATATTAGCTAATATTAGCTTCCATTAGCTTTCATTAGCTTTTAAATAATTTTTACTTAAATTTAATAAAGTATTTGGAAAAATGCAACCCACTGTGAAGAGTATACAGAGCTGTCCAAAAGTCACCCCCCCTCTTAACTTTTGAACCAGTTGAGATATCGACTTAAAATTTGGAACTTTTAAATAAGACAACTTAAACCATCTTTTAGCATATATTTAATACTTTCAGCTCTTAAAATGTGGACAGGGGTCATGGGGGCATATTTTTTTAAATGGAAAGGGGGGTCGTGTAATACATCATTTTAAAGCTTATAAAATTCTTCATTTAACTCCATATTTTTAAATAAAAAAAAAATTCGGTTTAAAATGGGGTTGAAAATGGGTATTAATGTCAAAATTCCTCTAAAAAAAAACAAATAATTTTTTAAAAATGCCTAATTTCATCATAAAAAAATGTTAATTATACTTTTAAACTAATTTTAGTTGACATAAAAAAAAATTTATAAAAAAAACTTAAAAAATCGATTGTTTTAGCACAAAAAATTTGTTAAATCAAAACCTTAATAAACATTTTTAAAAAATTTAAAATTGTTAGTTTAAATAGAGAATTTTATAAGCTTTAAAATAATGTATCACACGACCCCCCTTTCCATTTAAAAAAATATAATATATATAATTTATAACTACAATTTAAAAATATGTTTTGGTCGTCTATACCTACTTTTCTGGACGGTAAATACATTAATTAAGTACACAAGTTTATGTTTTATTATGAAAGTTTGTTTTGTTACCTACTATAAAGTAATTTACTAGGCAGACACAAAGCCAGGATTTTGGTTTTACCGATTATTGAGTTGATATTTTCGTTACGACGTATTCAGTGTTTTACATATTTTACATTCCTATGTATGTGAAAATTGGTATATAGGTGCTTTTCATGGCGCTGAAACTGAATTCTTTTTAACTCCATCCCGGGGTTTGCGCGGTGGTAATAATTTTTAAATGTTTACGTGATTGTTATTTAGGGGTTTTTAACACAAAAACCTATACCTATATGGGTATACCGGGTGTAACAATACCAAGGCACATCCCCTTATTATTTATTAATTAATATTATTTTTAAAGTTAGAGATTCCAAATTTGAACATCTCTTATTGCCATAAAACGTAAACTTTTAACATAAAAAGTACATTTAAGTAACTTTGGTTTAACCGGAAATGGCACCAACTTTCGATTGTTAAATGGGACCTGAGTATTACAAAGGCCAATCTCCATTTGATATCCATTTGTCAATAGTGACGTTTTCCTGTCAACTCTGATGTAATATTTTGAAAAAGCTGCTATAAATATGTACATATTTTAATTCTTCGCTTCATTCTGAGTACAATGATACCAAAAAAGTGAGATTTTATATGTCAGATTTCGACTTTTTCAGGAGTTCGTATCTCAATTTTTTTCAATTTTTGAGATTTTGGACTTAAACGCTTTATATTATCAATTTACATCTAAAAAATAATTTATAAAGAACTTTCACTTTCGGGTTTAGACCGTGTTAATCGATTTTCACTTTCCGACGTTTCGTCTCTTACTACTAGAGACATCTTCAGGGATTAATCTGAAACTAAGTTTCGAATCAACTTGTGTCACTATTTATGACGAGTTGTGGTTATTCACCCGTGACGAGGTTTTTCCTATCAAAGACTTCCATATTGCAGGTAAGTGGTAACCAGTGTCCCGATTGATATTGTTAGGATGCTTGATGATTTCTATCGATTCCCGTAGAAATCATCAAGCATCCTAACAATATCAATCGGGACACTGGTTACCACTTACCTGCAATATGGAAGTCTTTGATAGGAAAAACCTCGTCACGGGTGAATAACCACAACTCGTCATAAATAGTGACACAAGTTGATTCGAAACTTAGTTTCAGATTAATCCCTGAAGATGTCTCTAGTAGTAAGAGACGAAACGTCGGAAAGTGAAAATCCATTAACACGGTCTAAACCCGAAAGTGAAAGTTCTTTATATCTTAATGGCCGTGAAAGCTTAAAATCTAAAATAAAAAATAATTGTCACCTGCTATTTTTTTTTAAATAACAAAAATAGAAGCAAAATAGTAACGTCGTATCTTAGATGATTATAAATTAATAAATTTTTAAACCTCGTATTTCTTAATTCTAGTTAACTGACTATTTTGGAACGCACTTTTTGCATTTGGCGACGCTTTTTTTTCATCTTATGCGCATGTTATAAAACTATTTGAAGTTTAAATGTTTCAATAATTAATAATATAATATTATATATTATAATAATTAATTATATTTTGTTAAAATATGCATATAATAATGTTTCAAAGCTCGTATCTTAATTTTTTTTATTAATTTTGAGCATCAAAATGTCGTATTTATAAACATTAGGTTTTTATATGTATTTATTTATTGTATACACAAAATGATTTAAGGTAAGTTAGACATTAAAAATGTATTAAGTTTATATTAAAAAAGTACAGTTTCAACCTATGAATAATGCGAGAAAGAGTTATTTCTCATTCCTGTAAAGTTGTCTTTTTTGAGATACGACGTTCTGAAATTTACAAGACGATTTATGTTTATTTATTTTTTAGTTTTTATAATAGGTAGGCCATGATTATTTAAAATTACGCGAAATGATCCAAGTAAACCTAGATAAATTTACGCAAAAAACTTTTTTTCAACTTAAATATTAAAGATAAGAATCCTGCCTTCTTTAGTTTTCAATGCCAACTTTGTTACTAAAATCACAAAAATATCATTTTTAACATTTATTTTCATTAATAAAAGCGGCTGTATTTATCATAAATAAAAATAAAAGACATTGTTGGACTCCTTAATGATCGTAATTCTTAGGGCATATCCACAGCCTCGCATAACACGCATAATACATAAGAATGCGCTGCCGTGATTGACTTGATGTTCCGTCATAAATCTTGTAAGCCAATCACGGTATCGCATTCTTATGTATTATGCTTGTTATGCGAGGCTGTGAATACGCACTTAATGGTACCAGTTTACCAATACGATGCCATTTAAAAAAATTGAGTTTTTGGGCAAAAAACTATTTTCGCAATCTTTAAAATGGTGCAACTAAGTTATAAATGGAATTTTTAGAGTAAATGTATTTTTTCTAGAGTTACTTAGATCTTTACTAGTAATTTTAAGTTATCATGGCTTACCTATGATAAAAATTAAATTAAAAAAAAACTTTTTTATTTTATTTAAAATATAACTTTTTTGGTAACATTGTACTCAAAATGAAGCGTAGAATTGAAATATATAAAAATATACACGGTGTCCCATCTAAAAATCGAAAGTTACTGTCACTTTTGGTTAAACCGGAAATGATCTAAATGTACTTTTTATGTTATAAGTTGAAGTTTTATGGCAATAGGAGACGTTCCAAATTTGGAATCTCTAACTTCTAAAATAAAAAAAGGGGGTGTACCTTGGTCTTGTTACACCAGTTGTACCAGTGGCGTAGCTAGCCCTGACAGTGTCCCGTATCAAAATTTCTTGGGGGCCCTTTTTTGAAAATAAACAAAAAAAAACAAGTATATTTGAAAGTGATAAAAACAACAATACATAAATTTTTACAATTTTGATTGTGTATTAAAATAAAACTAAAGTTTTAAAACATTTTTAAAATTTAAAATTCATAAAAATGCAAGAACGCTCTATCGCCGCAGGCGATTTTTTTGCATATTCACGCTTAAGTTTTACAAATTCGAATAAATAAAAAAAAGGAGAAGACCCACCGCCGCAGGAGAAAATTTTTACAATTTTGATGGTCTATTTCAATTTTTAAACAGTGTTACAATTTTAAATTTCATCGACCTACAACGTCTTAAAACGCAAAAATACGCAAAAAAATTGAAAAATTTTGCACGAATACATGTAAAGGTCGATTCAGCCTTAGGTAAGAATTTTATTAATAAAAAAGTTTTTAATAGCAGGTATTTCAATTAGCCTAGCGACACTAACTATACAGGGCGATTAAAAAAAAAGTATAAAATTTTAAAGGGTGATTCTAGGTCCAAAAATATGAAATAAGTTCCTATAAAAGTTGGTCTAAAAATAAGCCCTAAGGGAGCTACGACCCTCTTAAGGGTACATCTGAGAAGCAGTTTTTATTTAATAACTCTGGAACCCCATGAACTACAGTAACGATTTTTTCACGTGCCTTAATATTATGCTATCCTTTTATGTAATTTTGATTTGGTAATTTTAACCAGGGACGTGCAAAATGGAGGAGCGATGTCACTTTTTTGCCTCAAACTTTGTTATCTGTAGATATTTTGACATATTCTCAATAAAATATAATTCTTCAATTAAAAATACATAAAAAGGTACTCTTTATGTAACACCGTAGGGCCAACCGTTCTCGAGAAAATTTAAGTTAAAGAGTAAATTTCACGTTCTGAGCATCCAAAATAGAAACTAACAAATTTTCAATACTGCAAGGTGATTGTACATTATAAACTATGAAAAAAAATTCATAGTTTTAAATATTCACAAATCGATTTTGAGGGATCTACGGTCCTTTAAAAAGTGTTATTCTTTAAGAGGCTGTAGTACTGATTTTCGAACCTAGATTTATAACTTTTTTTTACAGTTTTTAATGTAGAATAACACTGTATTGAAATTTTTATTGGTGATTTTTTTTGTTCCTGCTCTGGACGCTCAGAACGTGAAATTTTTTCTTTAACTTAAATTTTCTCGAGAACCCTTTGTTACATAATGAGTACCTTTTTTATGTATTTTTAATTGAAGAATTATATTTTATTGAGAAAATGTCAAAAAATCTACAGATAAAAAAGATTGAGACAAAAAAAAGTGACATCGCCCCACCATTTTGCACGTTCCTGGTTAAAATTACCACATAAATATTTCATAAAAGAATAGCGTATATATTAAATAAAAACTACATTTCAGATATACCCTTAGGAGAGTCGTAGCTCCCATTTAGAAACTTTTTTTTCGTATTTTTGGACCTAGTATCACCCCTTAACATTTTGTACCTTATTTTTGAATTACCATGTATAATAATATATTGATTTTATTATAAAAATGATTTTTTTCGTTTATAAAAAAATCTAATAAATTATTACTAATAATAATTAGGAAATCAATTTCAAGACCTTTCCGTCCGGATACTTCTCGGAAACCAGTGCACGTGCACGTCAGAACTGGGTGAAAATACCCAGTTTTAGAAAAGATATGGAAAAAAACATATTTTTAAAATAGACCAGAAAAGTCCAGAAAAGGTTACTTTCTAATCATTAATTCAAAATGTTTTACAATATTTTCATCTAAATAATTTGAGGTTTTTGGGTTCGCTAAAAAAGAATCCGCGATAATTTTCAACCCCACATCACAGGGCGGAAGACACACATTTTTAAATATTAATTTTTTTAAATTCATTGGGGTTTTAGGAGTTTTGGGGTTGCTGACACTCAATGCGATAATAATTATTGTAAATCTACTCCCAGTTTATATTTTTTAAAATTTTACAATAATTTCATAAAAAACAGAAAAGGACAGAAAAAATAAGAAAAAGAAGGGCCTTTCCAAAAATATATACGCTTCCCTGACTTTGATATCTTGACATATACGGGGTGTTTATACCGTCCAACATAAATTCGATACCACCAAGCAACAAAGCCGTAACTCATATATTGTCATTTTTCACGACAGCTAAAATATATATTTTTTTATTTAAGGGTGGGCAAATAATTGAAGTGGAAAAGGTAGCCACGTGATACATCATTTGAAAGCTTATAAAATTCTCAATTTAACTGTATAAGTATTTATTTTTTATTTATTGTTTTTTTTTTATAATATTCAAGTTTAGAATTTTTTACTTTAGTTTTTTAGGTAAACTTTTGGTTAAAATGGCTTGTGTAGAAATCTGAGTATTACCACCATGTGTCTTCTTTCAAGGCGTCTACCTATAAGTATAACTCAAAATGGGTCTAACTTGAGTTACGTCCTTGTTGGATGGAGTGTCGAATTATTACTTTTTTGCGAAAATGCTTATTGTAAAAAATCTTTTTGAATTACTTTTAAATTCATTTTTTTAACCTCTGAATCGTGTGTAGTTATTTTCTGTAGGGTCTTCTGAAGTCAGAAAAAATGGTAATTTTTCACAAAATGGCGGGCTATTTTAAAAATAGCAAAATAGGTGCCGAGACGCTGAAAAGATTGGCCAGTTCTAAATACAATATTAATTAATAAAAACTTAAACACAAAAAAATATATAGCATAAAAATATTCTTTAGGGCACTCTGTGTTGAATACTAACAATATTCATTACAGACAATAACGCACATTGGTTAAAATTCATTCTTAAAGGCTAAAGACTTCTGCCTTTTAAATTATATTATTTTTAAGTAACTGGAAGACGAACATTATTTATTACTATTTTTTATATCTTTGGTACCAGCGCACTGATGTCTCATATTCATTTTTGGTGAACAAAAACATAAAAAAGCCGTAAACAATTTCAGAGCATGCTTATTTAATTATGAAAATTAACGCAATTCCTACTTAAAAAGTGGTATATCAAATAAAAATAAACTGAATAAATGATAAAAACAAGCCGTAAAGATATGTAATGCTACGCATTCCATTATATACTGCCCACAGTGGATGCATATTGCATTTTCCCAAATACTCAAGTTAAAATCATTTAAAACGCAAAATAAACCATTGCTGCCAAAAAAAAGAATACTTAGGCGGCCTAGAGTAAGCCTAAGTGAATGAAAACAAAATTAACATTTTTTTTAACTAATTTTTTAAAAAACGAAAAAAAATTAATTGTTTTCAAATAATTATTTAATAATAATAATAATTAATAATTAATTGTTTTAAATACAAAAATATAAAAAAAAATAAAAATATTTTTTTTTCAAAAAACGAAAAAAAAGTCTAGTTTTTATTTATTTTTTTTTTTCGTTTTCCGAAAAAACATTTCCCTAGAGGGAAAATATTCTTTTATTGGCAGCAATGTTTTATTTTGCGTTTCAAATGATTTTAACTTGCGTATTTGGGATCCATCCATCCATAATGGAATACGTAGAATTACATATCTTCACGGCTTGTTTTTATTATTTATACATTTATATAGTTAATTTTTATTTGCTATACCACATTTTAAGTAAGAATTACGTTAATTTTCATAATTAAATAGCATGTTCAGAAGCATGTTCAGAAATTGTATACGGCTTTTTTATGTTTTTGTTCACTAAAAATGAACATGAGACCTCAGTGCGCAGGTTCAAAAGATATAAAAAAGTAGTAATAATTTTCGACTTCCAACTACTTAAAAATAACTTATTTTAAGTGGCAGAAGTATTTAGCCTTTAAGAATGGTTTTCTATAATGTATATGTTTAGTATTCAATTCAGAATGTCCTAAAGAATATTTTTATGCTATATATTTTTTGTATTTATGTTTTTATTAATTAATATTTTTTTCAAAATTGGCCCTCTTCTCAGTATCTATTTTGCTATTTTAAAAATATTTCCCGCCATTTTATGGAAAAATTACCATTTTTTCTGACTTCAACAGACCCTAAAGAAAATAACTATAGACATAATTTAGAGGTTACCTTTGTGGTCAAAATTCGGCGTTTTTTACAGACCCTCTGGAGCCCACAACTAGAGAAAGAATTTAATTAAAACATGCTGAAATTGGTACCCGTTAGATGAAGATGGTAAAATCGGTAATCTTAAACTAATATTCCTACGAAAAAAACTTTAACAAATATTTTTTTTTGAGAAATATTGTTATTTCGGTTCTTATGTTTTAGAGGAAATAGTCAAGTTTATGAGCATCTACTGAATGCAAAACAAGTACGCTAACCTAGTTTTTAGTGCACGATGTGCATTGAAATGGTTTGCGTCGAGGTGCGTATACTATTTTTCCTGCGACCTACACCTAAACATAAAAAAACGCAAACATTATCTTAAAGTTAGTTTTTTAATTTGATGTTAGGGGTCGTCCATAAAATACATCACAATTGTTTAGGTTTTTTCTTTTTTTTTTTATGTAGAAAGAAAAAAATATGTGAAATTTTGTAGGTATGTATTTATATTCAAAAAATACGAAAAAAATTGATTTTTAAAGTGTCATTTATTAGCCATATTTTTTTTTTGAAAAAAAAACATAAAAAAACGGTGGTTGCCATGATTCCGGCGGTTTGGATCGACTGAAAAAAAAAACGGGATATTATTCATGAGTATTAAAGTCTCTATAGCCCGAATTATTAAATTTTTTTGGGCAAAAAATAACAAAGTGGCGGACGTTTTTCAAAAATTTTCAAAAAAAACGTCCGCCATTTTGTTATTTTTTGGCCAAAAGATTTTCTTCTAGTTCGGGCTATAGCGACTTTAATACTGCATAATATTTCTTTTTTTTTCAGTCGATCCAAATGACCGGAATCATGGCGACCACCATTTTTTTATATTTTTTTCAAAAAAATTTATGGCCAAAAAATGGCACTAAAAATCATTTTTTTATATATTCTTTTGAATGTAAATAAGATTTCACAATGATATCGTTTTTCTTTCTATATAAAAAAAATGTTAAAAAAAATATTTGAAGGTAGAAAAACTCCTTAAATATACATATTTATATTGACATAGATCTTATCACAAATAATTTATAGTATTTTAAAAACTATGGGATCAAAATTTTCTCTACTCCAATCTCATATTTTTAATCGATCTTCGTCAAGAGTGAATCACCCCATTTTTGAATGTCTTGAATCACTTGCATCCCCTCAACTTTGTCTGACTTTTCAAAGTCAGGAGTGCAACGGATATCCTTCGTTTTTCAATCATATTGCATCTTAATCATCTGAGTTTTCGTCATTCATCATACTCTCTGTATTATAGTAAGTCTGTAGCACTTTGCGCAGCGATTTCTTTTAAGTAGGTCAATAAAAATTTTTGTGTTTCGTCACACTCGGCCAAGCCCCACCTCCCCCCATGTCAGACTTCGTCACAAATTACTAATTTTCTGACAGCAGATATGTAAAATCAGCTGATTGTCACTTCCCAAGTGTTGTCATAGGCAACGGGTGGGAAATAGGCACCAACTACTAACTAGATTGTAGGAAAACTTCATTAGAGTGCATTTATGTGTGTTTTTATATTATTCACAGCGCCTGCGCTAAATTCTTATATAATTTCACTTATAAAAGCGAATATACAGTATGGTTTAAAAATTACCCCCTTTCCATTGAAAAAAAATCCCCCATGCCCCTTGCCCATATTTTAAAAGCTGAAAATATTAAATATAGGCAAGAAGATGGTTTGAGTTGTATTATTTTTTAAAAACTCTGAAATTAAGTTAATATTAACATTCTGTTTATATCTTATTAGTATTTCATTACATTTTTTTCTTTAAAACCTGCTATTTAAATTTATACCAATTTTAATAAATTATCCACATTCTAATTAGTATTTTCTTATTAAAACCTATCCATTAAGATTAAGTACATTTTCGTATTTAATCTTACAGGAATCTACAAGAATTTTCATTTATGTAAATTTTCTTAATAAATCTTATTAAATCCTAATTTATGTTCTCTTAAGTTCTTATTGGTCTTATATAATCTTATAAGATCTTATAAGGTCTGAATAAGAATTAACCAGAACGTTTTTACAGGGAAACCAGCCAAAGGTTGGCCAGAAAGACAATGGAGGCAACCTTTAAAAATTGGGTTTGGTTTAACGTTAAGCATCGGAAAGAAAAATTTTCCTGGTCCAGAGAAACATTTTCTTTCCGATGCTTAACGTTAAACCAAAACAAATTTTCAAATATTGCCATAAAGTTATGTTATGCTTGCATTCCATATTATACTTTTCGCAGTGGATAGAATATTGTTTTGTCTCGATATGCAGAGTGTATTTAAAATAGGGTCCGAAATTTTAAGGGGTAATTCTAAGTCATAAAATATGACAAAGAGTTCCTAAAAACAAATGTTTAAAAATGGGTCGTAAGGGAGCTAATCCCCTTTGAAAGTGGCAAAAAAATCGGTTTTTATTTAATAATTCATATTTTAACCAGGGGTGTGCGAAACGGGGGGCTGATCAGTTTTTTGTCCCATTTTTTTTTCTGTGCAATGTTTTTGTAATTAATAAAGGGTTCCTGAGTTATTAAATGAAAACCGAACTTTTTAGCCACTTTCAAAGGGGCTTAGCTCCCTTACAACGCATTTCTAGACATTTGTTTATAGGATCTTTTTGTCATATTTTATGATGTAGAATCACCCCTTAAAATTTTGGACCCTATTTCAAATACACCGTGTACTTTCTTTGATCTTGTACGCGTGCTTAAATTTTGGATTTGATGGGTACTCTACAACTATGCATAGTTGATGTAGAATGTTTTATTTACAAACAAAAAATATACCTATATATAAAATATTTCTAAAACATTTCTAAAATATTTTCAAAATACGTATTTCTAAAATATATATATTATTTTAAAAAAATCCTTTTCTTTTAGTCGTAGGTAATTTTTTTACAGCTTTAAAATTTTGTCAACTTGAAGGACTCTCACTGAGTGTGCCTCAATGAGCATCAGAAAGAAAATATTTCCGGGTCCAGAGAAACATTTTCTTTCCGATGCTTAACGTTAAACCAAAACAAATTTTCAAATATTGCCTCCATTGTCGGTCTGTCCAACCTTTGGCCGCGGCCCCATTAAACCAATTAAATATTGATGATCCCCCGCTGCAGCGGGGACCCCGCTGAATAAACAATTTATCCTGCGAAAAAATGTCAAGAGAATAGATAGGAAGTAAGCAGATGGAATCGATTAGGAAATCAACAAGCCATGAAGTTATGTTATGCTTCGTATTCCATATTATACTTTTCGTGGATAGATTATTGCGTTTTTCTCGATATACTTCCCAAAATATAATTGATTTGATCTTGTATGCGAACTAAAATTTTGATACTGTATTAAAAAGTGGCACCCATTATACCTTATTTCGACACTCCCATGCAAAAAGGATGTAACTCAAGTTAGACCTATTTTGAGTTATACTCATAGGTAAACGCCTTGAAAAAAGACACACATGGTGGTACTGCTCAGATTTCTCCACAGGCCATTTTAACCAAAAGTTTACCTAAAAACACTAAAGTAAAAAATACTAATTTTGAATAATATCAGAAACAAACAATAAATAAACAATAAATACTTATAGAGTTAAATAGAGAATGTAATAAGCTTTCAAATGATGTATCACATGGCTTCCTTTTCCACTTTAGTCATTTCCCCACCCTTAAATAAGAAAAAAAAATATTTTAGAAATTTAGCTGTAGTGAAAAATGACAATATATGAGTTACGGCTTTGTTGCTTGGGGGTATCGATTTGTTTATGAATAATTTTTTTTAATTGCTATAATCAAGGCGTCCTTTACAACTTATACTGAAGTTTATCGGACTTTTCCTTCTATTGTTATAACTTTTTACTTTTGTATTTTACTTTTTACTTTTATATTTTAGAATTCTAAAATTAAAAGTGTTTGTTTATGAATTTAATTTTCTCAAAGTTGGTAAGAATATTTCTTCTTATCAAGTAACCTTTTCTGAAAGTTTGGATATTATCGAACGTTTTCTTTTACTTTTTATAATGAAATATTTTTTTAAAGTTGCATCCTTATATTTTTTTTCTGGAATTTTTTTTTAAAATTATTAGGATTCATCCTTATAATAAAAGTAATTTTTCTTAAAAAAACTACATCAATCTGATTTTCCTTCAGCTTTTTTTTTTACTTTTTTAAAAGTTTAACCCTGCCAGTGTTGAGTGTTTAAATTATATTTATAAAGAATTAGATATGGGTAATTATGTTGCAGGGATATTTTTTGATTTAAGCATCGCCTTTGATATTATAGAGTTGGAAAAGCTTTTAGAAAAATGTTCCAATATTGGTATCAGGGGAGCTTGTCTTGAATTAATTAAATCTTTTCTAACAAAAAGAAAAATCGTTGTTCAAGCAAATGGGTCGGTATCAGATGAGCACGAAATAGATATTGGGGTTGTTCAAGGTACCATAATAGGTCCACTTCTTTTTTTAATATTTGCAAATGATCTCCCCAACTATATATCCGTTGGCAAATTGTTAATGTTTGCAGATGATACAGCCATAATTGTGTCTGCAAAAAAACCCAAAGAACTAGAAAATCTCCTACAAACGGTTATAAAGGAATTTAAAACTTGGTGTTTAAATAATTGATTAATTATTAACATTGAAAAAACCGTATGTGTAAATTTTTGCAATAGAAGAGAGATGCGTTACCAACCTGTATTAAAAATAAACAACAAAACAATAAATTTTCAAACTAGTACTAAATACCTGGGCTCAACTATTGATTCTCATTTATCATGGACTGAAAACACAGATGCAATTATTAAAAAACTAAATAGTTCCTTTTTTGCTCTACTAAATCTTAAGGCGTGCTTAAATCAAAAATCGCTTCTTAATGTGTACTATTCTTTAGTATACAGCAGAATAGCCTATGATATTTTACTTTGGGGTGGTTCTTCAAATATGGAGCGTATATTGATTGCTCAAAAAAGAATTATAAGATTGCTTTTTAACCTTAAACCCAGGGACACTTGTAAACAAATTTTTATTGAAAATAAAATATTAACCACACCCTGCATATTAATACTTAAAACCGCTTTATATGTTAAAAACAATTACGCAATGTATGAAGAACTTAACAAATGTAACTATCAAACACGAAATGTCGAAGTTCTAAAGTGTGAAAAACACAAAACTGCTCTATATGAGAGGTCAATTTTTTATATAGGTCATAAAATTTTAAACAAGCTCCCAGCACACATAAAAGATATAGAAAACCCTAGAAAATTTAAAAATCAACTCAGACAGTTTTTAGAAAAAAAGGCTTATTATAAACTGGATGAATTCTATAGAGAGTCCTAGACTCTTAAACTTGTCCTTTTTGTTTTTTTTTTGTTTTTTAATATTTATAAAACTTTTAATATTTTTAATTTATTTTGTAAATGTCTATGTCTGTCTATTAATTCGTGAAAAAAATTACCATTTTTATTTATTTATTACATTTTAAGATTAAAATTATCGTTGTTAGTTAATTTTATTAAAATTAATTAACCTTTTTGACGTATGTAATATACTTTGTATGCTTTAACAGAAATAAATTCTATTCTATTCTATTCTATTCTAAATTTTTGTTTTGGGGGGGGATTACTTTCAAAAATAATAGGGATCTTTCTCTAAGAACTTTTTTTCCAGAACATTTTGAATCAGATGGACATTTTTAAACTTTTTTTTAACGAAACTCATTTGTATTCAAGATTTTTTTTGTCCGTCGACGGTCTAGGACGTTCCTTTGCGATTTTAGAAAATTCGAAACTAGCTTCTAGCGCTTACCTGCCGTGAAGAGTATAACAAGCCGTGGAGATATGTTGTGCTACTCATTCTATTCTATACTATTCACAGTAAATGGTACATTGCATTTTCCTAAATACATACTTGGAGTTTTTTTTTTTTTTTTAAAACAAATAAAATTTGAACCACACTTTTTTATTTTCTTTTTGCAAAATACGAAAAAAATTAAAAAAAAAAAAATTAAAAATACAAAAAAAAAATAACAATGTTTTTTTTTAAACGGAGAAAAAACACTAGATAACACGGTTTCTTGTCCTGATTGCAGTCATATGTTTTTTAACTAATTTTGGGTCGCTGAAACCGAATGTGGCCTCAGAATATTTCTACTACCTCAGTTCTCTGAGAAAAATGAGACAAAAGTGGTAAAAAACATCATTTTAGCCCTCTTTTGTTCTAAAATCATGGGAGATAAAAATATTCTGAGGACAACTTTGGATTCGGAGACTCAATATTACTTAAAAAATACCCAACTTAGATTGTGGAAACTTTCAATTCATAGGTAGAATAAGTACGGATACTAGGAAAAAAAATATTTTAAAAAAAAATCCTGTGACACAACTAAGTGGAGATGGGGGGCGAGGAAAGGGTACTAAAAAACGCCAAAAAGCATCACTAGAGGGTCAAAAATAGACTAAGAATATGTTACGTAATACGGTCCTTAAGTAATGAAATAATACTTTTCTTATGTAAAACCATAAAAAAAAAAAAACGAAAAAAAAATAAGCAATATTGTTTTTTATAAATTATTTTTAAATTGGCATGGATTTTTTCAAGGTCAAATTCGGATTTAAAATAATAAGAAAAATTTATTTTTTGGTGGTAACATTTCATCTTCTTCTTTAAAGTTCATCATTTTCTTTTATAAAAACATCACAATTAAAATTGACAACACAATTGACACGAACAAACTAGCTTAGGACGCTATCATGTTGGTCGGTCGCCATGGAAACAAGTGTCTTAGCCAATAATGTTACAAGTTTGTATACACGCATATGCGTGCGGAAAGAGACATCTTTCCGCACGCTCGTAGAAAAAATTATTTTAATTTTATTACCTCTCTTAAAAATCGCCTGGTCATCTGGGGATCATAACAAAAGTACTTTTTTATGCCTTTTACTAGTAAGTATTGGGAAAAAAATCGCCATTTATTAATTTTCATTTTAACTATTAAAAAAAAAAATAAAATAGAGAAAAATAGGTTTTTTTAAATAACTTGAAAACTGCTTGAGATTAAGAGCTGAAGATTTGGCTGAATTATTTTTATTTGGTACTAAAACTATCCCTCAAGTCCAAATAGAAAACGCCGCGGGAAAGATTTCCAATATACAGGGTGATCAGTAACTGCCATGCCAAAATTTAAGAGGTGATTCTACATTCAAAAATATGAAAAAAAGTTTTTATAAAGGTTGGTCCGGAAATGAGCCCTAAGGGAGCTTGGGGCCCTTCGAAGATGACATATTCTATGGGGAACAAAAAAACGCATCATTAAAATTTTAATGCTTTTAATTCTTCATTTAAAACTGAGCAAAAAAGTATTTTTCACCAAAACACCTAAATTTAATATTAAAGGAGTTTTTTTAAAATGTTTAAAAAGTCCTACAGTGTTACACTATATGACGTTTTTTATGTATTTTTACTCATGGAATCCATATTTTTTACAAACAATTCAAAAAAAGGACACATAAAATGTTTGGGGCAAAAATGGGTTAAGACCAATACATTTTTCCGTCTAGGGACGCCTCTGGATAAATTCAAAAAATAAATTAACATAAACTTATTGCCCTTATTAATACTAGTACACATGCAAAAGCTCTAGCTTAAAGGCTACCAGAGTTAATTATTAAAAACCTTATTTTTATTAGCTCTCTTAGGACACATTTTCGGACCAACCTTTAAAGGAACTTTTTTTGATATATTTGAATGTAGAATCACCTCTTAAATTTTGGCATGCCAGTTATTGATCACTCTGTATATCCAGCTATACCCTTTATATCTTGTCTAGGACGATTTTTGAAAATTTCGAAAAATTCGAAACTACCGTATTATACCTTTCTAGCACAGGCGCCGTGAAGAGTATAATAACAAAGGCATACAATTTCTATTAACATGTAATTAGTGATAAGTGTAAACATTAATAGTCTGAAGAACGAAATCATTAAATATGACATTGACTATTATTTACCTAAACTCTAGTGACTTTAAATTGGAAGTCCAGGAATCAAGTTCACTGTAAAAAGTAAACATTCAGTTACAATTGGAAAGGAAATCGGAAGTTATTATCCTATACAATTTTACTTTAATTTTTGTTAAAAACATTTTATATATCCGTCCTTAAATATTAAAGTACGTGACTTTAGAACCATAGTGTTTTTAACAAAAATTATACATTTCAAATGTAACATTTGTATAGGATCATAACTCAGGGGTGGATCCATGGGGGGAGGGGGGTGTTAATGGGGTAATTAAAAATTGTAGAAAAATTTTCGCCTGCGGAGCTAGAGTTCCTTGTATTGTTGTAAATGTCATATTTAATTAATTGTAAATTAAAAGACTGGTTTAAAATTAAAATAGACCATCGAATTTGTAAAAACTTCGCCTGCGATGCTATGCATTTCTTACGTATTTTTCTTAATTCAAGAGTATAAAATTTTATTTTTTAAAACTCTATAAAATTTATTTAATGACAGTAAGTTCCATTCGTTGTGAACAGATGGCAATAATAGTATAAACAAAAAAAAAACAAATGACAGTGAGATATGCAACAATTTTAGTACTTGATACATATTATTAACTTATATTTTTAACTGCATAATATAAAATTAAATTAGGTTTAAAATAAATAAGGTAAATATAAATATTTTTTATTGGTTATATTGGCTACCCTGATTACTTTAGACCTAATACACAAATCACGCAGACAGAGCCGGCCTTTGTATCATACAAAGGCCGGCTCACTTGATTCATTCAAATTGTATGAATCAAGTGACAAGTGAACCGCCTGCTTCGGGGCGCCGTCGAGGGGCGTTTTTGCAACCTGAACTTTTTTTAAGAAGGCGTATTTTTTGGTTTTGGTAGAAACCGTCAGGGACAAAGCTTTTTTTTTTGGGTTGAGGACCTTTTTTTTAGTCATCAAAAATTTTAGGATGGGTATTTTTTTGTTTTTGGTAGAAACCGTCAGGGACAAAGCTTTTTTTTTGTGGTGAAGACCTTTTTTACTTTTTACTAGGGGCGCCAACTTCAACGCTTGATTTAGGGCGCTGAACTAAATTAGCGCAATCATTAACCGCGTGGTAATAAACCGCGCATGGCAAATTACGAGTTTTTATAAAGAACTTTCACTTTCGGGTTTAGTCCGTGTTAATGGATTTTCACTTTCCGACGTTTCGTCTCTTACTACTAGAGACATCTTCAGGGATTAATCTGAAACTAAGTTTCGAATCAACTTGTGTCACTATTTATGACGAGTTGTGGTTATTCACCCGTGACGAGCTTTTTCCTATCAAAGACTTCCATATTGCAGGTAAGTGGTAACCAGTGTCCCGATTGATATTGTTAGGATGCTTGATGATTTCTATCGATTCCCGTATCTTCCTTGGCATTTTTCTGTTTTCTGTTAATATTTGTTTTGTTTCAGACAAATTGATTTTATGACCTGTTTCATGTACATGTTCGGCTACTGCCGATAAGGAAATTTGTTTCTTTCTTATATTGCGCTCATGCTCTTGAAGTCTTGTAGAAATTTTTCTCTTAGTTTCACCTATGTAAACCGTACCACAGGAGCAGGGTATTTTATATACGCCTTCTGAACTCAGGGGTATTTTGTCTTTTGTTGAAGTCAAACATTGACCTAATTTTTGGTTGGACCGAAATATAGGCTTAATATTTGACTTTTTCAAAAGTTTACCTATTTTATCCGTGATACCGCTTACATAGGGAAGTATAACTTGTGTCTGTCTGTCATTGTCACTATTGTCCTGTTGTTTGGGTCTGGGATTTCTGTATTTGTATATGGTCTTATTAATGTCTTTTTTGGTATAACCGTTCATGGTCAAGGCTTTGGTTAGTTTAAGGAGTTCTGTGTCTAGGGAATTCTTGTCTGAAATCATGAAAGCCCTATGAACAAGTGAATTAACTACCGAGCGTTTTTGAGAGGGATGGTGATGTGAAAATGCGTTTAGGTATCTGTCAGTGTGGGTTTTCTTCCTGTATACCGAGTGTCCTATTGAGCCATTTTCCGTTTTGTAAACCAAAACGTCCAAAAAGGGAAGTGATCCGTTGTTCTCAATGTCCATCGTAAACCGTATAGATTTATGTTGGGAATTGAGGTGATTTAGAAAACTTTGAAGGCTTTCCATGCCATGGGGCCTAATAGCATAGACATCGTCTACGTATCTGCGCCAAATTTTAGGTTTTAATGGAAATGACTCAATAGCTTTTTTCTCGAAGTATTCCATGAAAGCATTGGCAGCAGGGGGTGATAATGGGGATCCCATTGCGGCGCCTGACACTTGTTCATAGAACTCTCCCTGTATCAGAAAATATGTAGATGTCAGACAAGCTTCAAATAATTTACATAACTTAGGGTCAAGATTTCCAGTTGTAAGTAGGTCTCGTATAATATTTATTGCATCGGGAACGGGAACGTTAGTAAATAGAGATTCTACGTCGAAACTAACCATTATGTCCGAGGGGTCCAGGGTCACTGTCGATAAGGTTTGTACAAAGTGTGTGGAATTTTTTACATAAGACCTCGTTTTTCCAACTAACTGATTTAAGATTTGGGCAAGGTGTTTGGCAAGTTTATACGTAGGGGAACCTATTGTGCTGACAATTGGTCTAAGAGGGGCACCGTCCTTGTGAATTTTAGGTAAACCATATAATTTTGGTACGCGGGAGTCTCGGGGGGTTAGATTATAAATTTCAAGAGGTGTAAGGGAGGATTGTTTAAGTAATTGTGTGATTTTTCGTTCAAATTTTCCATTAACACGGTCTAAACCCGAAAGTGAAAGTTCTTTATATCTTAATGGCCGTGAAAGCTTAAAATCTAAAATTACGAGTTTTTTTTTATTTTTTTTATTTTTTTAATAGGACCAAAATTTATTAGAAAAATAGTTGTTCCTTATTTAACTGTTGACCAAAACTTTTTCCAGTGTTTATTTTGAGCTAAAATAAACGCAAACAATATCATTTTTGTATTTTTATTTGTTAAAATATTTTTTTGGTCAGGCTTTTTTTTTTTTTGGTTACATGTAAACTTTTTTCTCCAATTTATTTGCCAAATTTTTACGTTTTAGTTTATAAAATTTATATATTTAATATCATATTATGATTAAAATATGTATAAAAAAATATGTTGTCGACTGGACTATGGTATAGACATTTGAAAAGCATCTCATTATTTAGCCATAAACAAAAAGACAGTTTTTTCAGGTAGTTAAAATACTTACTTAAACGATTTTATGATGGTAATTGCTTTTCTAGTCTGGTTAAGGAAAAACTATACCTAAGTATTTAATATTAAAATTCAGACGAATAAATAAACAAGCCGTGAAGATATTTAATTGTTCGCATTCCATAGTAGGGGAACCTGTTGTACCTAGACCCTATTTTTATATTTTGCTATGCAAAAAATAGGCAAACGAAACGAACTTTTTAAAATATAGCCTATTATTTTTTCCTGTCTTTTAGGCTTGATAGTTATATTTTTAAATTTTCTTAAATTACTTTATTATTAACACACTTGAAAAAAATTGTATTTAGGGTCGAGGTACAACAGGGGCTTTGTACCTCAGGCACAGATATTTTAGTTATATATATATATATGTACAACTTGATTATTTAACATTATCTCTACTTCGCTTCTTAGTTTCTTTGTCTTTGTCTTTTTAGACAACTAAACAAATATTTTAGTTGTACCTCGAGTTACAACTAAAATATTTTTTTAGTTGTCTAAAGATGTCACGGAGTATAGATCGAACCTGTCCAAAGTACAACGTGTTGTACGTCTGACCCGTTCAAGGTACATTTTACACATTAGGTCCAAGGTACAACTATAGGTAGCGATACCAAAAACAATCCGTATATGTCTTTTTAGGTTAGAGTTAAACTTTCCATAGCGCATACATTTTATACTTTAATAACATGTATTTCAACAAAAAAATAAATATACTGGATATAAAGCATGTAAAGGCAACTACCATCAAACAAGTCGCAGCCAAAATACTCACTTTTCAATGTAAAATATTAGCGGAATAACACACACACGCTTGCCGACAATGTTTTCGAATAAACTGAAATAACCATCTATCGGATCTATAATAAACTACTGCTGTTGATTTGGAGAAATTATACCCGGAAATTTTATATTTAAGGGTAGGTTCTAGGTACAAATAGGTCCTAGGTACAACAGTTTCCCCCGAGGTTTCCCCTATACCTACTCTTCACAGTGGAAAGCATATTGCGTTTTCTCTCAAAGGTCTATATACTTCCAAAATAATTGCTTTAGTCTCGTGCGCGTACAGTATTGCTTTCCCATTTTAAAAATTTTCAAAATTTCGGAAAGCCTTGTATTCGTGCAAAAATTTTCATTGCGTTTCATTAAGGTTTATGTCGATATAAATCCATTTCAAGCAAAAAAAAATGTCGGTCGATTGATCGTTCTGTCCGGGAAACCTTGTATCCACGATAATTTAAGAACGCTTTAAGCTAGAGACTTGAAATTTGGCATACAGGTATGTTACTAAAAGTTCTCGCTCGGGATTGTTTTTGGTAAACATTGGGGTGTGGTAAGGGGGGCAAATGGGGTATGCAATACCCCATTGATCGATGCAATCCGAATTTAACCTCCATAACTTTTTGTTTTTGTAAGAATTATTTTTAATTTTCTTCTAATAAAACTTGATTATTACTAAAGATTTCTGATCGATCAGATAATTCATAATTAAGTTATCGTCGTAACAATAAACGTGATATCGGACGGACGGACATTTTTAAAGTTACTTACTACTTTTATATTTTTTGCATTAAACTATCAATGCGGTTGCGACCTCGTAACTTAACGTCTAAAACGTCGTAAGGCAGGATGCGTGCAAGTGAGAGCAGGGCCGTAACCAGAAAAAAATCATGTTCCAAACAGATTAGAACTTTTAAAACATATTATTTTCCATAGAATTGGATTTGGTGTCTATTTTCAGCGCCGTAATGCAATTTTTTTAGAAATCTAAAGGATCAAACACCTTAAAATTATTAATACCAAAACAGATTAATATACATATATCTGTATATCTGAAATCTAAAAATACTAAATACCACTCACCTTAATTTATTAATCAAGTTTAGCGCCGCAGGCAAAACTTTTAAGGTCGCAATAAAAAAAAACAGAATTTGAGCAAATTATTTTTTAAAAACTTTTAATAAAAAATCTTGGTAGGAGTCTGACCCGTCACTGTGACTGATTGGTAATCACGGATTTTCTTCCGAGTAAGTAACAATTTATAAGCAAATTATTTTAATTACAATTTTCTCATACATTTGATTTTGGCTGGAGCATGCACGCAGGGGCTCGCTTGGTTATTGTGATTACAACATATATAATCTACAGCGCTGCAGGCAAAAAAAATAGTAATCTGAAGGTTAAAATAACTTTAGAATGCGTTTTAATTTTATTTTTACTTGCTTAAATATCTGACCTTTGGATTTTTTTATTATATAAGGTTAAAATTTAATAGGTAGGTGGCTTAAAAACGCCAGGGGGGCTCAACTAAAACGCCAGGGGGGGCTCAAACCATTTTGTTATGCACGAGTATGCCACCCTCTGTGTTATATTTTCGACGAACCCTGGCCAAATATATAGTTACTTTATTAATTTCTCTTTTATTCTGCCCTCTTATAAAAGTCCAAACTATAGTTAAAACGTCCCAACTAACATTGATATTTTCCCTAAATTTTTCGAATAAATAGCCAAATTCCCTGACTTCCAGGTTTCAATTTCAATTTCCCTGACTTTTTCCTGACTTTTCTGTTTTCCCTGACTGGTGGGAATCCTGGAAAATAAATAAATATGGCATAGAACAACCGGTATATGCAGATAAGCCGAAAATTACAAAAATGTTAGGATTTTAACTAAGCAGGGCAGTATTAGTAAACGTTTAAGTTATACGAATGAGTACTACCTGGAAAAAGAATATAATTATCTGAAAGAAGAAAGTTCTTTGTTCCGCAAACCACTTATTTATTATTAAGTGACTAATCGAGTGCATATAGTACGTAGTAGGGTTACTGGGAAGTAGGAATGTTAGTCTACCACTTTAGTTATTAAATACAAGTTGTTACAGTAAAAATAATAGAACAACGTTATATTTTACTGTAAGTAAATGTCAGTTGTGTAGACACGCAATATTTTTTTGAAAAATATCCAAATTTGGTAAATTATTATAAATTATTATGAATTTCTGTTCTGTTCTGCTCAACATATGCATACTTATGGCTTTCGAATGCATGGAATTATGATCATGTTAATCAGAAGAAATATTGGCAGCTGTTGACAAGATACAGAAAGATCCCGGAAATTTTTGCAATTTTTTAATCAAAATTAATGGGGAGCCCCTAGCACAAGCATAGGCTTATTCGGGGCCCTCCATGACACAGTATGTATTTACATATAAATAAATAAATAAATAAATAAATAATAATAATAATTAATAAACATCTTGTATTAGGTAACTAAAGTTGCTTGATGTTCCTTAAACATGTATAAGGAACAGTGCAATCCAAAAGTCATCTCCCCTTAACTTTTGAACGAGTTAAGGTAATGACTTGGAACACTGAAACGAGCTTAAACTATCTGTTTGAATATATTTGATTTTTTTAGTTGTCAAAATGTATACAGGGTAATAGAGGGAGTTTTTTAAAATGGAAAGAGTAATCGTGTAATACACCATTTTTAAGCTCATAAAATTCTTTATTTGACCACATATCTTTTAGATTTATATTTTTTAGTTTATTTTTTTTTGAGGAGTTAAAGACGGTTGAAAATGGGAATTTTCGTTAAAGTGGCTTTAAAAAATTTTCTTATGTGACTTTTGAACAGCACTGTATACAAAATTTTTCACTATTTAATACGGTAACAAGTTTATACGTTAAAACCATTACATGCTATGAGACGATGAGAAGCTTTTTAGGGGAAAACAATGGTTTGCTTCAACAGCAGTATTTTACACTATCTAAAACCATCGCGGTGCATCGTAAGCACGGTTCACCTGTGCGATTTTAAATAAAAATTTCGTGGACCCCTACATTTTTTGGACTAAAACATACCTGATGACATAAGAAATCAATTTCCATTTGAAAGAAAATCGTGAAAGATACACTTTTTTAGAAAGATAAAAAAACGTTTTTTTGAGCAATAGGGTGTGTCAAAAAATTCCGATTTGCGAAATTGAAAACGCTCTCTGGCTCAAAAGTTGCTCCTTTTAAAAAACTGTGGCCAGTCAAAAATGAGCCAAATCGATTAATGTTTAGAGGTAGCTCAAAGCACTCAAACTTTGAAAAATATCGGTACCTGTTTTTCGGATAAAAAGTGATTGTATATAAAATTAAGGAAATTTTGCAGGGTTTCTTTGGTAATATTTAGAAACAATACTAATTGTGAGAAAACTAAAAAAATTATATTTCCCCTTCCCTTAAGTTAGAACATAAAAAAATCGCCAATTATTTGAAGATTTTGCGAAAATTTATTGAAAATGGGCATATTTAAAAGGACATAACTTCCTTAGGAATGCTTTTTTGACTAAGGTGCATATAAACTTTTTCTATGTTTTTAATGTTAAATAACCACTCATTACTAAAATATTTTTTTTTGCTTTATATTTTTAAATTTTTTTATTTTTGGTTCTTCATGCGTAAAAATTAACTTTTAAATGCATTTATCTTTAAAACGGTTAAACCTGCGATGTTAAACCACAGAAACTTTTTTGTGTATTTTTACATTAAAAAAGTATTCCAACCAAAAAATCAAAAAAAAGTACACCGAAAAAAGTTTTAGCCAAAAAACAGAAAATCCACCCGGTTTCTAATCGAAATTATTTTTTTTTTACTCAACTTGTGGGAAAAAAATATGTTTTCTGTATAGTCATGTAGGTTAACATGTATATATGCTTATATACTAATATATAATTTTGCAGATTTTTTATTTAAAACTATTTTTTATGCACTTTTAAAAACTTGCAAAAATTTAATTTTCGCGAAATCTTCAAATAATTGTCGATTTTTTCATGTTCTAACTTAGGGGGAGGGGGATATAATTGTTTTAGTTCTTACATTTAGTATTGTTTCTAAATATTACCAAAGAAACCCTCCAAAATTTCCTCAATTTTTATCGGTATCAGTTTTTATCCGAAAAACAGGTACCGATTTTTTTTTAAGTTTGAGTGCTTTGGCTACCTCTAAACATTTATCGATTTGGCTCATTTTTGAGTGGCCAGTGTTTTTTACTAAGGAGAAACTTTTAAACCAGAGAGCGTTTTTGATTTTGAAAATCGCGATTTTTTGACACCTTTTTACTCAAAAAAACGTTTTTTTTATCTGTCTAAAAAAGTGTATCTTTTACGATTTTCTTTCAAATGGGAATTGATTTCTGATGTCATCAGTTATGGTTTAGTCCAAAAAATCTAGGGGTCCACGAAATTTTTATTTAAAATCGCCCAGGTCAACCGTGTAAGATTTAAAATATTACTTGAAATCGTTAGAAATTTAGTGTGGTTTTCTTTGAATAAATTATATTTTCTTTAAATAATTTATTTACTTTATTGACCTATAACAGTACTAATAAACTACAGTTGTTATTTACCTATAGGTTTATTTTAACAGATAAATAGATAGTCAACAAGGAAAAAACGAACCAAGTCCATAAATAATAAATTAGTCAAGTGCATATATGTGGATTCCTGCCAGAAAGAGGTAAAAAGTCCAAACGTTATGCAAGAAACTTGAAATTTCGCCTATTTAAAGAACCCCCGAACCCGTGTTTTCCAATTATTGTGGGCATGTCGATGATAGATATTACCTAGGTACTCTTAAAGGATCTTCCGACAAAATTTTGTAATAACAAAAAACATTTTTTACGATGACTTTTGGACCTAAAATGTTCCTGGACAAAACAAAACTAGAAGAGCTTAAACATAAAACACTAATAACTAGCCCGTACGAACAACGGAGTTCACAGCTTGTTTTTGTACAAATTATACTGTTTTAAACATAACTACATAAATAACATAACTGACTATTTTAGTCCCAAATATCCGTTACTTTCAACTTCAACTTAAAGTCTTCAAGTGTACTTTTACAAACTTAAACGATTTTCTCGCCCGAGTGCCCCTCAAAAAAAATTATTTTATTCACAAAAAAAAAATACTCTTTAACTGTGTAAGAATTTTTGTCCTACAATACATAATGAGCGACCTTTATATCTAGTTTATGTCACAGTAAATATCGTCAAAAATATTATTATTATTTGCCCCTCAATGTTATCCATATTTAATGTGACATAAACTATAAAGGTCCCGACTAAGGTAAAAATTTTTCGGTGCAAGAAATTTTAAAAACCTTAAGAATAAGACTAAAAATGTTACGGTTCCAGTGGAACCGTTCCACCGCACTTACAACAAGCAAAATCTGGAAAAACTTTTTTCGCCATAACAAAACATTCTTTCTGAGGTCGCTTGAAAATAAAAAAAGCAAATTATTCCTCATAAATGTAGTGTTTTTTATAAGAAAAATTAACTGAGCAAAAAATCCGATTGGTGCATTCATCAAAATATGAAATTACAATTAAAAAAAATGTATTTTGTCAAGAATTTTTATTTTTTTTTTGTAGAAAAAAAATTACACATAATGGGAATTTGCAAGAAAATTTTCAACAATTTATATTTTTATAAATCTCAAGGTCACACATTTTCCAAAAACCTTAGAATTTAAGAAGAACTAACTATGCACGGTTTAAATAAATTACATAATCCGTAAATGGTAATATGTTGCCACATACCGGTACGTTAAAAATTACATAGTTCATAATGGTAATATTACATTCTTTGACACAAAATTAAATCTTTTTACACATTTTTACACAAATTGATGAATTATGCATAGTGCAGTATAGTAAATTTACTTAGCGTTACGCTAATAGCGTACTATGCAAATTCATGTATTTTTACATTATTTTACATTTAGTTTTTACAGTGTGTCAGTTAAAATTTATGCATACCGAGATGCATACAATTTGTAGTAGGATTTATTTTTGCTAGAGCGGACTACCATTGGTAATTAAGTTTAGCGCCGCAGGCAAAATGTTTATAAATCTCAAAGTTACATATTTTCCAAAATATTCAAAATTAAAGTAAATAAAAAAGTAATAACATCTATTAATTACAATTTTCCCTTACATTTATTTTTTTCCGGCGCGTGGGCTAGCCCATGATTGCGGATATGAGTTTACATCATTGGCTACAGGGCCGTAGCTATGGGGGGGAGCCTCCCTCCACCTATCTTGAAATCAAAAAAGTTGATTTCATAGATTCAAAATACAAAAGCTGCATATTTCACGAGGGATAGCACTTTTTTTCCGAAAAAAAAGCTAAATTTTCAGGCCAAAAAAAGTAGTACTTTTTGACCTTCTCCCCCCCACACGAAATCTTCTCTTCGCTACGGCCCTGATTGGCTATCATATTCAGTACCGCAGGCGAAAAATTTGGACTCTAAAACAACATTATTGAATTTATTTTGTTCATAATATATTAATTAATTACACAAGAATACAAAAAATAAAAATAAAGTCAATTTTTTAGAAACCAGACTAAATTTTTTCTACGTATTTTTGGGCGCAGAAAACAAATGGCAAGTTTGCTAAGTTTCTCAGATTTTATAGCTTTTAAACATGTGTCTGTGTAAACCTTATAATTTTTGCAGTGTTTTTTTACGCAGGTAGACACAAATTGTGCAGTTGAAAATTTGATTTGTGGAGTTGGAAATTAAAATTTTGCAAACCGAAATGAATATACAAGAAGCTAAAATTGCAAGAATATTAAATAACACAGGACCACAAAAAAAAGTCAGTTTTTCAGAAACTAGACTATGGGTATTTCTGTACGAATCCATACCACCTTGGTGATTGAATGTCACGGATTTTCGTTAAACTTTTTTTATATTAGCACCACTCTAATACTAAAAGCCTTATGCAAAAAAAAGAATTAAAAAAAAATTTTTGGCTGAGATATGATTTTTTTTAAATTTTGTAATTTTCTAATTTTTGACGATAAAGAAAACAGCTTTATTTTCAATTTATTACTATAAGTCTGACAATTTTAATCCAAATTTAATGAAATTTGGTGCACCCATGTAAACTTAGATGACAATCTTGAATTTTTTATAATTTTTTTTAATAGTGCGTTTCTGCTCTTCTTCTTCTTCTTCAAAAATATTTTTTTACGTTTTTTTATAACTATGTTTAACCCGATTTTTCGTAAAGTGCCCCCCCTACGATTTTTCTCAAATTTTGGTCAAATGTACTTCTAAGTGTCCTTTTTTCAATGACGTAAAATTTATTCTGGGCAAATTAGGTTTACTAAATATTTTAGCCATTCTAAATTTTTACGACAATGAGGAATTGTGCTGGAAATAGCTGTTTTTCAAAAAAGGCACATATTATTTTTTATATGTTTTTAATAGTTTAGGTCAAATGCTTCATTTTAAGACACAAACAAAATAATTAATTGTTGGTTTTTTTCAAAAAAGGCGTAAGTCCACAATTTTATTACTTTCTTTTTCTATGTATTATGTAGGCGTTTTTTTCTGGTTAAACGTTAGCTTACGTTAAATACTAAGTCTTTAACATCAAAAACTATTTTAATTTTTTTTTAACATAATATGTTTTTTGGTTTTGTTTTTGATCTTAAAATGCCTGAAAGTTGGTAAACTGTCAGAGTAAGAAACTTTTTTTTTGTTATAAATCTTTTTTTAATTCGCAGCTCAGAGAAAAGTTATCTATGCCGGGGATAAATCCTTAATAAAAATTAATTTAAAAAATATTAATTTATTTAACATACTAATTCTTTATTTACAATTTATTTATGTCTTATTATTTAACTTTAATTATTATACAAAGCTTATCAAAATCTTTTAAATTTTTGTGAAGCGCATCCATCGCTAAAATATAATGAACTATTTTTTTATTTGCTTGTATTCCATATGACATTGTTCGGTTAGAACTGTTAAGTTAAAAGTGACAATTTTGTTAACAGTTTGTCTTTTGTTTTACTTCGGCGTTCCCTTTTGGAAAATTGTATAGCGGTTGTGCTTGAAAAAACAAAAACAAAATTTTGTTGGCCCCTTATGGAAAATTGTCAGATAACTGACAGAACCAAATTAAAACTAATTTAACCTATTACTTTTACCTTTTTGTGTTAAAATATGTTTAGAAGTGAAAAAAAAATAGCGTATGATCCAAGGACGAGGAATATATCTCAATCTCTGCATGCGACTGAGCAACATTATTTCTCGTCCTTGGATTGCAATTTTTTTTTCTCTTATAAACATATTTTTAACAAGAAATAAATAATAATGTCATATTAAAAAAATGTCAGGCCAGCATCTTGTCGTATATAACTGGCAGTTGTTTTACGATTGACAGGCCGCGGCATGACGGTTGCCTACACTGTGCGCGCGAAAAAATGTACTTTCCCGCACGCTGCCATGGTAACGTGCGGTTAAAAGCTAAGAAATAGGATATTTTGCGGTCAGAAAACTTCATTTGTTTATGTAGAAATGTTAACTTTTCTATTAGATCGTAGAAAAACTTTTTTTGATCTGCGTTATTATGGTATGGTACTTTTTAATTGTAAATCAGTTAGCCTTGGATTGGTTTATGCATGTAATATGTCAAAATACACTAGCGTCTTTTCATAGATAATTGAATTTATCTGATTTATTGTGATTTTTGTTGTTGAAAACTATAATAATATAATGTACTATAATGTAGCTATTTATAATTTCAATAAGCACGAAAATGTTTATTCCTTTTTAGAGAACCCAACAGTTATAAATATATATGAGAATCAAATAGTAGGCTTAGTTAGGTTAAACAAAAAAGATGGTACATATTATTTAAATAAAAAAAAAATCAAAAGATTTTAATAAAAAAAGAACTTTGTATAATAAATTAAAGTTAAATAATAAGACATAAATAAATTGTAAATAAATAATTAGTATGTTAAATAAATTAATATTTTTTAAATTATTTTTTTTTAAGGATTTATCCCCGGCATAGAAAACTTTTCTCTGAGCTGGGAATTAAAAAACGATTTATAACAAAAAAAAAGTGTCTTACTCTGACAGTTTACCAACTTTCAGGCATTTTTAAGATCAAAAACAAAACAAAAAACATATTGTGTTTAAAAAAAATAAAAATACGTTTTGGTGTTAAAGACTTAGTATTTAACGTAAGCTAACGTTTACACCAGAAAAAAACGCCTACATGATACATAGAAAAAGAAAGTAATAAATTTGTGGACTTACGCCTTTTTTGAAAAAAAAACAACAAATTATTTTGTTTTTGTCTTAAAATTAAGCATTTGACCTAAACTATTAAAAACATATAAAAAATAATATGTGCCTTTTTTTGTAAAACAGCTATTTCCAGCACAGTTCCTCATTGTCGTAAAAATTTAAAATGGCTAAAATATATAGTAAACCTAATTTGCCCAGAATAAATTTTACGTCATTGAAAAAAGGACACTTAGAAGTACATTTGACCAAAATTTGAGAAAAATCGTAGGGGGGGCACTTTACGAAAAATCGGGTTATAAAAAAACGTAAAAAAATATTTTTGAAGAAGAAGAAGAAGAAGAAGAGCAGAAACCCACTATTAAAAAAAAATTATAAAAAATTTAAGATTGTCATCTAAGTTTACATGGGTGCACCAAATTTCATCAAATTTGGATTAAAATTGTCAGACTTATAGTAATAAATTGAAAATAAAGCTGTTTTCTTTATCGTCAAAAATTGAAAAATTAGAAAATTTTAAAAAAATCATATCTCAGCCAAAATTTGTTTTTTAATTCTTTTTTTTGCATAAGGCTTTTAGTATTAGAGTGGTGATAATATAAAAAAAGTTTAACGAAAATCCGTGACATTCAATCACCAAGGTGGTATGGATTCGTACAGAAATACCCCTATATTTTTTACGTATTTTTGGGCGCTGAAAACGAATGTGGCAATTAAAAAAATTCTTGACCCTCAAAATCTTGAGATATAGTGCATTTTTGTATGCATTCGAGGCTAAAAAGTAAATCTGCAAGACTTTATCAAAAAAATTTTTTATAAAAATATTGATAATTAAAAATGATTTATGCCATTATTTGCAGATTTTAAATATCTACTCTAGTTAATTTTTTACACTGCCTCAATATATTTAATGGAAAATTTTATATAAATAATACAGATACAACCAAAAATTTAATATTTTATACTACTACATACATATGCTTTATAAAAAAATTACATATATTTTTATCTCCAGTTGTGGAGAGTCTGGGGGGGGGGTTAACGTTGCACAAGTTAAAAAATATATCAAAAAAATTTCTGATACCCTTAACCAGACTCTGTTTCTCAAGTTTTTTTTAGCTACTTAAACAACAGACTGTTTTTCTCAAATTGTTTTTTTAACGATTTAAACTAATTTGACAATAAAAGACCTCCCTGATCCCTAATTTGTCTAAAAATCACACGCACAGTGACAAAATTTTATCATAAAGCTGGTAAAAACCGAAAATAATCTTTTTTTTGCGAAATTGGTAAACAAGCATTTTTAAACGCTTAAAAGAGGTTATCCATTTTAAAAATAATACCTAATTTTCAATAAATAAAATGGCGGATATAATATGGTGGACAAAAGTTATAATTTTTTTTTTTTCATAAATATATTTATGTATACATAGTTTCCGATTTTAACATTTTATTTTAACGGGAAAGCATTATTGCTTTTTGTTTCTTTATTAATAAAAAATTAAAATGAGCCGTTCAAGTATTACGCAACGCACTTTTTGGTCAATTTTGACCCCCTCCGACCCCCTGGCGAAACACAGTAAAATTTTCGGTTTTTAACAGCTTCATGATAAAATTTGCCACTGTGCGTGTGGTTTTGAAATAAATTAAGGTTCAGGGAGGTCTTGTATTGTGAAATTTGTTTAAATCGCTAAAAAAAACAACTTGAGAAAAGTTAGTTGGGGGTATCAGACAATTTTATGATATTTCTTTTGACATTGAAAGTTAAACCCCCCAGACTCTCCACCACTGTAAATAAAAAAAAGTATGTAATTTTTTATAAAGCATATGCATGTAGTAGTATTACATAAATAAATTTTTGGCTTTATCTGTATTATTTATATAAAATTTGTAATGAAATATATCGAAAAAACACGAAAAAAGTGCTATATTTGGAATTTGAGGCCCTGTGAAAAATTAACCAGTAATGGCATGAATCATTTTTGTTTAGAAATATTTTCATAAAAAAAAAATCGGAAATCTTGCGGATTTATTTTTTTGGCTCGAATGCATACAGAAAACCACTGTCGCTATATTTCAAGATTTTGAGGGTCAAGAATTTTTTTCATTACCACATTCGTTTTCAGCGCCCAAAAATACGTAAAAAAATATAGTCTAGTTTCTGAAGACCTGACTTTATTTTTTTTTGTGGTCCTTTGTTATTTAATATTCTTGCAATTTTAGCTTATTGTATATTCATTTCGTTTGGACTTTTTGGAAAACTTTTAATTTCCAACTCCAAAAACCAAATGTTCAACTGTACAATTTGCGTCTACGTACGTAAAAAAAAACACTGCAAAACACAGACACACATTTAAAAGCTATAAAAGCTGAGAAACTTAAGCAAACTTAAAATGGAGTTAATCCGTTTTCCGCGTCGTCTTCAAATGAAATTGAAAATATTCTTCCTAAGGTCAAAGAAAGTGCTTAGATTTACCTTATTAAATTCACTTCACGAAAGAAAAGATATGCAAAGAGTCATCTGATTATATTAAATTATAATTTATATACAATTATTTTGCAAGGCGCGTTAAATTTAAATTTTTTAAAATAAATATAAAGAAAATGTTCTTACGTGCATTTTCGCACGTTGAAAGGATATGAAATATTTTAATATTTCAAAATGCGGCCAAGCCAAATTTTATGTATATTGTATAGGGATGGCTATGAAAAACATTTTGAAAGTTTTATCTTAACGCTATCAGAGTATGAACTATAAAACTGTCAAAACTAAAACTTGAAGGATGACATTTCTAAAAATTGTTTTTCAAAGCAATCTCAGTTTTTGTTTTGTCTTATTAAATCTGAATGCAAATGCAATTACAAAAAGTGAATAGTAAAAATTAGTATTTTAAGGCCAAGTTCTTTAAAATAAACCATGCATGTGTAGTATCAAAATGTTTGCAAAAAAATTCTGTATCATTTAAAAGTAATGAGCCACCCTCTTCCCATTAAAAAAATGACTTATGGGCAAATGTGTAACTTTTAAACTTTTAAGAGCGCACCAAAAATAGAGTTTTCGGAAAAATTGTATTTTTCTTAAGAAACTAGACCAAAAATTAAGCAAATAAGCCAATTAAAGGCACTCTAGGTTTAGAATGGAAATTTAAGTAAAAAATGACACGACCTGTCAAGAATTGACAAGTGACATATGGTTGTATTCAGAATTGATTTCTAAGACAAAATATGTAAAAATATATAGGCTGTCCCGTTTAAAAATTGAAAGTTAGGGTCATTTCCGGTGAAACCGGATAGATTAATTTTAAATAGGTTCATAATATGATATCGTGGGCTTACAAGCAAAGAGCACTAAGTCATAAAACATGGTTTTGAGATATTGACAAAATCTTTCATTTTTGGTTTTTAATAACTTTTTATTTAAATCCCAACATTTATTTAAAATTTTATTATTTTTGTAACACCTAATGAAGACACACGTACTGGATAAATTTGTATACAATAAATATTAATATAAAATTATTACTTAAATTTTTTATTGGTTGTTATCTTTTTGTTATCTTTTATAGTTACGGAGATAATTCGTAGGCAATACTTCTTTTGACACCCGGTATACTAAACAACTTTATGGTATCCAGTTTGAAAATTCATTCATGGTTCTGAACGTCTGAACTTCTTATAGTGAAGTGGTTTATTATAAAATAATTAAAAAAACTTATAATCGACTTCACGTTAATTTTATTGTTGAAAACAATTAGTGTGACCGCGGTTTCGCTATAGTAGATATAGCATCTACGGACTTAAATACATATAATGGGACATCTTTAACATTCTGGTCATAAATAACACTAAGGACATTACACAATTAATAAATTAGGTTACAAATTAAAAATATGCATACTGAAAATGCATATTTTTAATTTGTAACCTAATTTATTAATTGTGTAATGTCCTTAGTGTTATTTATGACCAGAATGTTAAAGATGTCCCATTATATGTATTTAAGTCCGTAGATGCTATATCTAATATAGCGAAACCGCGGTCACACTAATTGTTTTCAACAATAAAATTAACGTGAAGTCGATTATAAGTTTTTTTAATTATTTTATAACTTTATGGTATTTAATTTTACAACAACATAGTGCTGGTATAATAAATTATTTTGGAAAAAATACCTACTCCAAACGAAATTACATGTTTCGACGGACATAACGAAGTCCCATTTGTTGATTAAAAAAAAGGAGTAGTTTATTACTGTGGCTTGTTTCTAAAAGGGCCAATGTCACTTATTCCGTATTTAGAGGTATACAACCGAAATAATTTTTTCAGATCTATTAACCTAAAAAATCCAATGTCAGTGCTTGTGAGATAAATGTAGACTTTAAGCGAAAAGGCCCGACGTGTGTTTTCAACATTTCTGTTAAACTGCTAAAACAGTCAATGTTTGACTTTTATCCGTTCAAAACATTGGTTATTTAAAAATCTAGAGAGGAAGATTTTTAATTTAATAAAAAAATTAAAAATCATGGGAAACACAAGGAAAAAATAAATTATGAAAATCATAGAAAATGTTAACTGAATTAAAGTTTTAGAAATTCTTCACCAAAAATAATTTGAAAATATTAATTTTTTTATCTATAGCTACTATCGATGACAAATGAACTGACACGTGTGTTTCAGATCCAATTAAAAAAAACTACCCCTTGAAAAAAATATATGTTGGTATTTAGCTATATCTACATAGTATTGTGAAGTTTCAAAAAATTTCTTACACTTGTTTATTTATAATTCATAAAAATATGAAAAAATTGCATGTTTTTTTGGCTATATTGAAGAAAGTTTAACTTTTAGTGTCAATAAGTTGGTTAATACTTAATATTTTTTTGTGACATTTTCAGAATGTATAGAGTGATGTTTATTATTTTACACAAATAAAAAAAAGTAAAAAAAATGCTGGTTTTTTAATAAAAATATAAACTGTAAAAGGTAGTCCCCATACTTAATCTACAACAAAATATGTTTTTTTTTGAGGATATATATGTATAAGTAAATATAATCATTTTTGATAAAATATTTTTAAATAATATATTTTTAAGGACTAAAATAGTTATTTTGTAAAAATTAAATTAGTGGGATTATTTATCCTTTTCTCGGTCCACTACCTTTATATAGCGGATAACCCAATTCAAAATATGGTATGTTAGCCGTGGTTTGGAATTAATAAATTATAATCTTGTTTTTCCTTTTACAAGAAAATAACAGAAAAATGCAGGATTTTTTCTGTTTAAACATAGAAAATATAAGATTAAATTAGGGTATATAAATAAACAGTGTCGGCTGGACAGGTGAGTCAATGAGAAAAATCTCGTTTGGACTTTTCTTAGGAGGCCCCTTATACTTTACCCCCCCCCCCCACGCCGGGTAATTTTTTTTATTAAAATTTCTGTCAAAACATTTTGGAGGTGATGAGCTTTTTTTTTAGACATCGAATTTTTTTGCAAAGAATAGCCGATTGTCTGGGTATTTTCTGAGTTGGTATAAAAAAGTGGCTTTATTTCACCTGCAAAAACTGGTGGTTGCCGAAAAAAGAAGAAGCATATTAGACTTTTATTTGCAGCAAAAATTTCCTACCGTAAAGGTTCATCAAAAACCTAAAGGAAAATGTTGATGATTTTCCAGATATTTCCGACAGAACCTTATTGCGATGGTTCAAGGAGATAAAATTTTCTTACCAAAAATTGAACAAAAACGCCTATTTTGATGGAAGAAAATTCAACCGCAGCCAAAATATCAGAACTTTTGTATAATATTAAGCGGTATCGTGCAATAGTATATTATAAAACGTGTACGGAAAGTGATTAATTGTTATTAACATTTAAGGAAATAAAAAAAAATCATTACAAAAATATAAAGGTAAAAATTATAAGTGAATGTGCCGCTTCGTTCGACGTAGCGAGCGCGCTTTCCCCTTCCGTTTCCACGCGTCTCTAAACAACTAAAATTTATTTTTCAAAGCATTTAGACCGCATAAAAAAATAAAAAAAATATATTTTAGTAATAGGTTTATTTTATTTTTTTAATAAGGCCTTAATCTAACTTTTGGTGCAAATAAGATTTTAGTGGCCATTATGAAAACAAAAATAATATGCTTCCAAATTTTTGAAAAAATCTCCTAAACTATAAATACTTTTCAAACTAAATTTTTACCAACTGTTACCAAAGAATAGTTTTTTTGTGAAAAAAAAATCAAAAGAATTGGGTACTTCCCATTAAAGTCACAAGTTGATTAAAAATGGGAGTTCCTAAAATATCGCTAAAAACATGTATTTTTGTTTGTTTAATATTTGATATTTCATAAGCCAAAAAAGCTTGGATTGTTTTTTGTGGACAAATTATGTAGAAATAAATGTTCTATCGATTAAATTTAGTTTCATTAAAATTAATCCAGTATATTTTGAGAAATTAGATCTCAAACCCACGTGTCAATTCATTTGTCACTGATAGTAGTGATTTAGCGCATTTTCTTATCTAATTTTTGATCCTAACCCGAATTCTTTTTGAATTAAAAAAAATCGACTTTTCTGGATAGTCAACCCTGAAGATTATAAACTACCAATACAAAAAGTAATCAATGTATTTTAAAGTTATCGAGGGATGAACCACTACAAACTGTTAGAGATTTTTGACATGAAAATATAAGATTTTTGAGTTTTTCAAATAGATTTCTGAAAAATATTAGAAAAGATTTTCCAGATTTTTGAAAGACTTTCGAACACTTTTTGATTTGGAAAATTGTACACGGACTTTCCACATTGATACACCCCTCAAAAGTTATTAAGAAATAGGCAATATTTTACTTTTACAGAAAGCTAGAAAACTTTAAATCCCTATATGGATTTGATCCCTAGGCCTAGGGATTCCAAACTATATCCATCAGTTTTTTAGATTTAAATATTTTTTTTTAATTTAAAATTATGTAGGTACGTGATTAATTGTGCAAAGAACTAAAAAATAATTTTTTGGAGATACAAGGTTAAAAAAGTACCACGACGATTTACTGTATATTATACAGGGTGATCTCTAACTGTCGTGCAAAAATTTAAAAAGTGATTCTACATCCAAAAATATGAAAAAAGTTTCTATAAATGTTGGTCCAAAAATGAGCCCTAAGGGAGCTACGGCCCTTCGAAAATGACGAATGGGGAACAAAAAAAGCATCAATAAAATTTTAATGCTGCAGGGCGATTCCTCATTTAAAACTGAGCAAAAAAGTATTCTTCACCAAAAAACCTAAATTTAATATTAGAGTAATTCCACGTCAACTAGCCTCTCGATCCGGAACTCATCTCTCCGATTTTGCTGAAATTTTGCATGTCCCCATAACTTAGTGTTTATATACCCCCATTAATGGCGTTTTGCAAAAAAATCGTTGGTTGCTGAGATATTAGGGTGGGTCATTTTTTGCCTTTTTCAAAAACAACCATGTAATAAATTCGTAATAACTTAACTTCTATTGAAGATATAGAATTTTAATCGTATTGATTTTTAAAGAGAATCAAATTATGGTCTAGAAAATCCATCTTTTTAAGCATTCTGACATTTCCAAGATGGCGGAACGCCATGCCAATTCGGGGAAGTTTATATTTTGTATCCCCAAAATAGCTTATCTTCGATTTTTTTAATTTTTTTACTATTTACTTGTATTTAGTGGTAGTATGTCCCTATAAAATATTTGGACTCAAATAACATATTTGTGGGAGATATGACCCATAATGTGCGACCATACCCATACCCTATTTTTTTTTTCATTTTTAACTACAAAAAATGAGCTCTGTGTGGAATTTAATGAAGAAACTAAATTCATTGCACAATATTATTAATTTGATTACTTATTTAGTGAAAAGGGTCTTCAATAAAAATATACAGGGTGTACCAAAAATCTAGGAGCACCCTATACACAGAATGTTTCCGAAATCTCTTAAGGGTAATTAGATCTCGTCAAAATAATACCACAAGTTCATATAAAATTTTTGTCTACGGCCCCCCTACTCTGAGATATTTGCCTCCCAAGATGAAATAAAAATTTTTTTTTTTGATAACTTTCTTACTTTTTAATATTTATTGACAATTTTTTTTGAGTTGTTTAAGAAAGTTATTTCGCATTGAATGATTTTAACAGAAGTTTTAAAAGTTATCAGAAGAGTCAGGGGCAGACTTCCCTTATGGTTCCTAACTCCAAAATTTTTTTAGGGGTACAAATTTTAGAATTTTAATTACGTTTGTACATTCTGTGAGCAATTATAATCAAAAAATCACTCTACAAAAAATTCTATAAAATGTGTTTCCTAGAAAAAGGCACTTTACCGTAAAAAAATATTTTTATATTTTTTTAAAAATGTTATATATTATTTTAAAAATGTTTTTATTTCATTAAAATGAAATAAAAAGTCCATATGAAATTTTTGACTAGCCCCCCCCCTTTGAGATATTCACCCCTTAGATAAAAAAATAACCTAGCGAAACTAACAGCCGCGAAAATATTTAACGCCCAAAGCAAATTCCGCGCCTAATTTTAAATTATAAAATTATGTTTTTTTTTATAATGTTCGGTTTGGTTTTTTAAAAATATATAAATAAATTTATAATTATATAATTAATAAATATATTATATAACCAATTTGTTTAATTTAATTTAAATTTAATAATTAACAAAATTTTAATATAACTAAATTGTTTGGTTTGGACTTTTAATGGTTTTTAAAAAATATGTAAATAAAATTATGATTCTATTACTAATAAATATCCAATTTATTTATATTGGTTTTATTAGTTTAGTATTTTAAAAAGCATAAATATGATTAAATTGTTTGGTTTTGTTTTTAATAAAAAATAAAAATAAAATTGATATAAAATAAGCATTTCATGCAAAAAATTATATATTTTACGGTTATTTTTTTTTAAATTAAAATTTAAGCTTGATTGCGCGGCAAAAGAATGAGCGATTATATTATTGCGAGGTAAAAGTATACGCGATTATTGTCGCGAAAATAGTTTTCGCGATAATAATTTTTCGCGGCAATTACTTTTTTGCGGTAAAACCTTTCGCAGTTAAATCATTTCGCGGTAAATGTTTTCGAGGTAAATTTTTCAGCTAAACCTCCTAGACCCGAAACTTTTCACACTTTTTTAGTTTAGGAACGAAAGGTCTTGTCCACCAGACGAGACAAATATTTCTATACGTTTTTGGGGTCGCTGAATCCATATACGGAGTTGGTTTAATTCGGTCGAATCGCATTTCGTTAATAACTTCAAAAAAGTGATGAAAGTGATACCTTTTATAACTTTTTTGAGGTTAAAAACCAAATGCGGTTAGATCGCATTTCGTTTGGACCAAACCAACCCCAGATTCGGATTCAGCGACCCCAAAAACGTATAGAAATGTTTGTCACATCTGGTGGACAAGATCTTTTTTCGTGTGTTTGTGTTTTTGTTGAATCATTAAACACTAAACTAAAACATTAAACACATTATCACTTTTTTGAGGTAAGGAAAGAAATTTGATCTGACCGAGCCAAACCAACCCCAGATTCGGATTCAGCGACCCCAAAACCTAGCGCATATGATAAATTTAAAAATAGTGTTTTTTTGCAATGCCCTACTGTATATGTATACAATTTTATTATAGGTACCGTAGCTAAGGTAAGTGGTAAATACGTAGGTATTAAAAAATATTACAATAACAAAGAAAGCAGGACAATTAAATTAAATTACTTATTTATAAATGATAAATTAGGTAGACCTGGGTGTCGCGACATGTCGTCAGTTTAGGACACAAGGTCAACTTTTTTCCTGAACAAAAAACCTGACCTAATGATCTGACCTAAAAAAAATGCCTGTGAGAGTTTTTAGCCCCTAAACAAAATTTTGATAAAAATTAATAAGGCCGCCCTGAAGAAGCCCGTACAAGATGAGGCGAAACGTTGGTACTTAGAATTTTATATATTATTTTTAAAAAAGTATTCTAAAAAGCGAGAAAAATATTCAACAATTATAAATAATGATTAATAATATTAGTGTAAAATGACCATTTATTAATTTTATAAACATTTTCTCGACATTTTTTTGATAAATTGTATGAACCTATTTTTGAGGCCCCTATACACCGGCGGACTGGCCCGAGCCTGGACCCTAAACGAAATAAACCGTTTTGCGGGCCCTCCTTAAAGATTAAGGTTAAATTTTACCGTTTCGCTGTGACCACGATAACTCGGGAACTCTTTGAGCGTTGGATCACAGTTTTGGACAAGTCGAATGTTCTTGGATTTACTGTTTTTTTTTTGTGAAAATCGAGTAAATAATGGTATAATAAAATTGTTTTTTCCCAGGGTGGGCCCGGGGCAAAATTAACTTTTTTCGCAAACTTCAATTGGGTTCAACGCTTTGAGCGTTGGATCACAGTTTTGGACAAGTCGAATGTTCATGAATTTACTGTTTTTTTTTGTGAAAATCGAGTAAATAATGGTATAATAAAATTGTTTTTTCCCAGGGTGGGCCCGGGGCAAAATTAACTTTTTTCGCAAACTTCAATTGGGTCCTGCTTGCGTGTGAATGTGTGGTTTGACGCCAGTATAAATCCATAATAATATGATTTCTGGATCCGACACGGCGCGGCGTTGGCACAAAAATTTAACTTCAAACTTGGAACTCTTAAATAAAACAACTTAATTAATTTTCTCGAAAACGGTTGGCCCTACGGTGTTACATAAAAAGTACCTTTTTATGTATTTTTAATTAAAGATTAATATTTTTTTGAGAAAATATCAAAAAATTTACGGATAAAAAAGTTTGGGGCAAAAAAGTGACATCGCCCCCCACCCATTTCGTACGTCCCTGGTTAAAATTACCAAATAAAAATTACATGAAATAATAGCCTTTATCAATGCTAAGACATGTGCAAATATTCGTTACTCTGGTTTATAGGGTTCCAGAAATATAAAATAAAAACTACTAAATGTACCCTTAGGAGGGTATAGCTCCCTTAGGGCTCATTTCCGGACCAACCTTTATAGGAACTTTTTTTCATATTTTTTAAGGTAGAATTACACCTTAATTTTTCGAACCTATTTCTTAATAACCCTGTATAGATAAATTGAGAATTTCATAAGCTTTAAAATGATGTATCACACGACCCCCCCCAGGGGGGCATGGGGGCCCCTGTCCACATTTTAAGAGCTGAAAGCATCAAATATATGCTAAAAGATAGTTTAACTCGTCTTATTTAAGAGTAATAAATTTGAAGTCGATATCTGAACTCGTTCAAAAGTTAAGAGGGGGGTGACTTTTGGACCGCACTATATAATGGTATAATAAAATTGTTTTTTCCCAGGGTGGGCCCGGGGCAAAATTAACTTTTTTCGCAAACTTCAATTGGGTCCTGCTTGCGTGTGAATGTGTGGTTTGACGCCAGTATAAATCCATAATAATATGATTTCTGGATCCGACACGGCGCGGCGTTGGCACAAAAATTTAACTTCAAACTTGGAACTCTTAAATAAAACAACTTAATTAATTTTCTCGAAAACGGTTGGCCCTACGGTGTTACATAAAAAGTACCTTTTTATGTATTTTTAATTAAAGATTAATATTTTTTTGAGAAAATATCAAAAAATTTACGGATAAAAAAGTTTGGGGCAAAAAAGTGACATCGCCCCCCACCCATTTCGTACGTCCCTGGTTAAAATTACCAAATAAAAATTACATGAAATAATAGCCTTTATCAATGCTAAGACATGTGCAAATATTCGTTACTCTGGTTTATAGGGTTCCAGAAATATAAAATAAAAACTACTAAATGTACCCTTAGGAGGGTATAGCTCCCTTAGGGCTCATTTCCGGACCAACCTTTATAGGAACTTTTTTTCATATTTTTTAAGGTAGAATTACACCTTAATTTTTCGAACCTATTTCTTAATAACCCTGTATAGATAAATTGAGAATTTCATAAGCTTTAAAATGATGTATCACACGACCCCCCCCAGGGGGGCATGGGGGCCCCTGTCCACATTTTAAGAGCTGAAAGCATCAAATATATGCTAAAAGATAGTTTAACTCGTCTTATTTAAGAGTAATAAATTTGAAGTCGATATCTGAACTCGTTCAAAAGTTAAGAGGGGGGTGACTTTTGGACCGCACTATATATTTTAAGTCTGTTGTTCGCTTTATTGATATACATATTATTTAACTTGATATTTAACAATTTAACAGTAAATATTCAACTTTGTTTTAGGGTAAAACAGATTTGTTTTTTTCAGTTTTTATGAATGTTTACGAATTTACCATTAAAAAAAGGACCTCAAACTATTTCAAATATTTTTTTTTGTATCCTAAAGGAACTATAGAATGAGAAAACGTCAAAAAATCTGAGGTGAAGACACTGGGGGATATTTTAGCCGGGGTGTGTTTCTGTTGATATACGCTTACTTTTTACTTTTTTTATACTGTGTTAAAAAGAGGCGTCCCCTATAACTTTCTTTTTTGGTTATCAGTGGTAATCATTTCCTAATATTTCAAGGATATTTGCGAGTTTTTTTTTTAAGTTGCACCCCTATAACTTTAGTTTTTTAAGTATTTCATTTCAAAACTGGTTGGGTTGATCTTTAAAATAAAGTGTTTTTTTTTTCTGGAAAAATTATGCCAATACGAGTTTTCCTCCATTTTATTTTTTTTTTTCATTTTCAAATACAAACGAGTTATCGTGTTTACAAAAAACTTGACATCGGCCGGACGAAGGAACAGACGGATATTTTCAAGTTACTTGTTTTTCCAAGACTTTGACGATTTTAAAAAATTCGTAGCAACCGTATTATAATCTTCTAGCGCTTGCGAGCTGTGAAGAGTATGATGAACTTTTTGCAAAAAAAGATTATTCGGTTAATCCCTTAACTTTCCAAGAACTAATTTGCCTTAAATACTTATTGACAATAAGTTCGATTTTCAATTGTTATCATTGCTTTCACTTGTTTCATACCTGGGATTCTTGAATGCCAAGTAATGGAGAGGTCAAGGCAAAGGAAGACACACTATCAAGTACTCTATGGGTCTCTCTTCAATTTTTGACCCCACCTCGATATATATACTAGAGTTTGTTTATTAACATCACAGTTTAACAACGAACCCCCCCAGAGGTAAGTTGACATCTTTAAATTTTAATATTCTAGTGAAACGAGTTTATGATTTTTATTGTATTTATTTATTTTTGTTTTTTAAAGTGAAAAATGAAGACCTGCGCAGTATTAATGGTAGCCCTTTTTGGACTCTCTGTAGCCCAAGAAACGGGACGTGTGTTAGAAGCCCCTATCCCTGAATTTTGTGCCAAAAGGATTATACATGACAGAACGCCTGATTGTAAGTATTTTTTTTATTTTTTACTCTTTACCTAAAAAAAGTGATATACAAAAAAATGTGATTTACAAAAACGAAACAGGGTTTGCGGATAATTATCGATAATGAGCAGGTATACTCTCTGACCCGGATGGTGCCTAGAAAAATCCGAAGAGCGCGCCCGATGTGGACGGATTTTTTAGTCAACTTTGGCAAGGATACTTTTTTATTAGTTCTTCTGATGCCAATTTGGTCTTGCCTCCCTTGTTGTAAAACCCGTCTGTCCCTGTATATAAAGAATATACTTGAAGTGGTGCCCCTTCTGACAAAAAGTACCGATTAAAAAATGGTCGTCAGTTAGCACCACAGGCAATTTTTTTACGAATTCTACAATTTAAAATTTTACAAAAACGAAAGCAGTCGAAAATTTTTACGATTTTCAAGCTTAAGTTTTACAATCTAAAAAACTTTAACAAATTTAATGGTATTTTTTTTTTTAATTTCACGCTTAAGTTTTACAATTTCAAATTTAAAATTTTACAAAAATCAAAGAATGCTCTAGCATTCCGTGGGTTAACGAAAATAGAAAAAAAAAACATTGAAGTATTTTATTATATTATTCACAGCGCCTGCGCTATAATAATATTATACGGTAGTTTCAAATTTTCAAAAATCGTCCTAGACAAAAAAATCTTGGATATAAATTTGTTTCATGAAAAAAAGAGCAACTTTTTTTTTGAAATGTCCGTCCGTCTGATGTCACTTTCTTTTTGAACACGATAACTCAAGAACGAATAATTCGATCGACTCGAAATTTTTAGGAAAAGTCAAGTTGTATAGGGGGAAGATTCCTATTGTTTTTGGAAGTAATCCTCACAAAAACAAAAAAGTTATGGGGGGTTAAACATTTTAAAATATCGAAAAAAGCTGAAAGAAAATTCCGATTAACGTAACTTTTTTAGGAAAAAATAATTTTATTATAAGGATAAATTCAACCAATTTTTAAAGTAATCCCCTCAACAACAAAAAAGTTTAACTTTTTAATAAACTGTCATTAAAAAAAACATTTGTTTTGCTAAAATAAGTTAAAGAAAAAATATTTTGAATTTTTGTTTTAATTTTTTTGTTTTTCAATGGCCAAATTTTGCGTTACGTAATACTTGAACGCTCCCTAAATAGGTATATTTATTTCTTTTTTAAGTTTTTTTATTTTTTTTTTTCTGAAAATAAATTTTTTTTAAGTATTTGGGAAAATGCAATATGGTATTACACTTACTGTGAATAATATACATATATGTACAGAGCGGTCCAAAAGTCACCCCCCCCCCTCTTAACTTTTGAACGAGTTTAGATATCGACTTCAAATTTATAACTCTTAAATAAGACAACTTAAACTATCTTTAAGCATATATTTGATACTTTTAGCTCTTAAAATGTGGGCAGGGGGGCAAGGGGCGACATTTTTTTAAATGGAAAGGTGGGTCGTGTGATACATCATTTTAAAGCTTATAAAATTCTCCATTTAACTGTATATTTTTTATTTTTTTTAAACATTTTTTTTTGGGTTTAAAATAGGGTTGAAAATAGGTATTTTTGTGAAAATTTCTCTAAAAAATCCAAACAATTTTTTAAAAATGCCTAATTTCATAATGAAAAAAAGTAAATTATACTTTTCAACTAATTTTAGTTGACATAAATAAAAATTAACAAAAAAAAAACTTAAAAATTGATTTTTTTAGCACAAAAAACTAAAAAATCAAAACCTTAAAAAACATGTTTAAAAAATTTAAAAATGTATGGTTATATAGAGATTTTAAAAGGCTTTAAAATGATGTATCACACGACCCCCCTTTCTATTTAAAAAAATTTCCCCCCATGCCCCCCTGTCCACATTTTAAGAGATAAAAGTATCAAATATATGCTTAAAGATAGTTTAAGTTGTCTTATTTAAGAGTACTAAATTTGAAATCGATATCTCAACTCGTTAAAAAGTTAAGAGGGGGGGGGTGACTTTTGGACCGCACTGTATAATGGAATGCGTTACACATTATGTGTAGCATTACACATCTTCACGGATTGTTTATTTTTAAATAGAGCAACAAATAAATTTATTATCAAAACTACAAAACGAAAAAAAAAATAGGTAAAATAGAGAGGGGTAAACTTAGGCTTATACGCGTATGGGGGGCGATGGGGAGATAAGGGGGGGTGTTAAATTTATTTTAAAATTTTATTATCACTGGATGAGTATGTAACCTAATTTTAGTTTTAAGCTATCTCATGTGGGTAAAAAATGGATTTTTTTAATTTTAGGGGTGGGGGATTGGGGGGAAATTTTTATATAAAATTGTTTTGTCAACCGAGTTAAGCATGTCTATAGCTTTCTAAGTATATTCTAAGTAGGTGAAACAGAGAGGGGGTTAACTTTGCCCTATACGCGTATGGACGGTGATGGGGAGCAGAGGGGGGATGTAAAATTTGTTGTAAAATTTATTGTAAAATTTTATTATCACTAAGTGAGTATGTAACCTAATTTTAGTTTTAAATTTTCGTGTGTGGGTAAAAAAAAATATTTATTTTTACTGACATGACTTTTCTAGGGGAAAGAAAAAAATGTGTAGGATAAAAAATAGTATGTAAACCATGGCAATAAAGTGTTTTTCCAGGCCTCATGAAGTGGCCAGGCTCGACCGTCTCGCCTGGCAATTACAATATACTATTTAAATATCTCATTTGTTTTTTGTTAAAACAAATAAAAATCGTTTTTCTCAAAAACGCATTGATAGATGTTTTAAATTTGGTCTTAAAAAGATACCAAAGCTCTAAATAATTAAATTATGAAAAAAAAGGGTTATATGAAAGTTCAGCTAAATGTTGTTTCTAGATCAGCGTGATAAACTATATATAAAAATATATATACAGAGGGGTCCAAAAGTCACCCCCCCCCCTCTTAACTTTTGAACCAGTTGAGATATCTACTTCAAATTTGGAACTTTTAAATAAGACAACTTAAACTACCTTTTAGCATATATTTAATACTTTCAGCTCTTAAAATGTGGGCAGGGGGGCATGGTGGCACATTTTTTTAAATGGAAAGGGGGGTCGTGTAATACATCATTTTAAAGCTTCGATAATTCTCCATTTAACTCTATATTTTTAAATAAAAAAAAAAAAATGGGTTTACGATGGGGTTGAAAATGGGTATTAATGTCAAAATTCCTCTAAAAAAAACAAGTAATTTTTTAAAAATGCCTAATTTCATCATAAAAAAATGTTAATTATACTTTTAAACTAATTTTAGTTGACATAAATAAAAATTTATAAAAAAAAACTTAAAAAATCGAATGTTTTAGCACAAAAAATTGAAAAATCAAAACCTTAAAAAACATTTTTAAAAAAATTAAAAATGTTAGTTTAAATAGAGAATTTTATAAGCTTTAAAATGATGTATCACACGACCCCCCTTTCCATTAAAAAAAATGTCCTCCCATGCCCCCCTGTCCACATTTTAAGAGCTGAAAATATCAAATATATGTTAAAAGATAGTTTAAGTTGTCTTATTTAAGAGTTCTAAATTTGAAGTCGATATCTCAACTCGTTTAAAAGTTAAAGGGGGGGGTGACTTTTGGACCGCACTGTATATATTTTTTTTAGTTAAAAGCATTATTCAATAAGGATGTTATTTTATGGGATGTACTAAATATCTCTATAAGTAAACTTGCAAGCAAGTCAAATATCAGCTTCCTTAATTTAAAATAGTAGTAAATCCTTTTGTGCGATTAAAGAAGTTTGATTATATAAGATAAGATGTTAGAAAATTATTGATGTGTGCCATAATCAGTTAAAAACGTTTGCTAGTAATAAACGTAGCAAGGCGTGAATTAAATATGAATCGAACAGTACTAATCCAAAAAATAGCCATTTTGAAACAAGATAGCAAACGTACGTAAAATTTGTAGCTTTATTCATTCTGCTTAACAATAGTATTGTTTGACACACGGATGTGTGGCTATGGAAAATTTGTGGAGAATGTGTGTGCCTCTCACTTGCACGCACGCACGCCTTATGACGTAAAGAAGAGAGCGCGCTGCCCGTTCCGTGGTACCTCCCGTTCCGTCGGAGCCTTTTTACCGTGTGACAGACTACATCATTCAAGCGAACGCTACATCTTAGTAATGCATATGAACACTGTATAATTAACATTTAAGGAAATAAAAGGTTTTTTTTGTTTATCTCAAAACAACCATTTTGGACTAGTACTGCTCTTCAACTGACTGATTCAAATTAACCCGACTATCCTGATGGTCCATCAGATAGGATTGTTAAAAATAAACTAAAAATGGTACGGTTCAATCCAGGGATAACGGGACAAACCAAACCAGTTCTTAGAGGACCGCGTATCGCCTTTCTTTCTTCCTCCGAATACTTTCTCTTACATTTCCACGTCTCATGCTAAGTTTGACAAGTAATAGTTGATTTTTGTCGTCGTGAAAATAGTTCGTGCTTATTTTCGGTCATTATGAAAAAGAAACTCCCAAATGTAACCTCTCTATAAAAGTAGCTTCCAGTACATACAGTGCTATCCAAAAGTAACCCACTCCTAACTTTTTAATAAGTTGAGATATCGAATTTAAAGGAACACGTAAATAAAACAACATTAACTCGTCGGCTTAGGGCCACTTGCACCAACGATGGTTTAGCTTTAAACTTGGATTAAATGGACGGCCAGCCAATCAGAATGCAGTATTTTTAACTTAAACTCAGTTTAGTTGAGATAATCCCAGTTTAAGAGTTGGTGCAAGTGGCCCTTAGAGTGTTAACCCGCAAACTCCGTTTGACCAAACTTTACAGGATACGAAAAAAACCTTATAATTATTTCTATAACTATTGTATAACAAAATGAAAAACCCCGTTTCTTTATTAGAGTGTTTTGGAGGTTTTAACAACTATCAACTACAAAAAAATAATTTGGGCTTGATTTTTATTGAATTAAAAAGGAGATAGCAGGTTTTCTACATTTGAGACAAACCTCCATCAAGGAGTTTGGGAAAAGGTTAGAGTCGCCTGCTTTTTGCAGATGGTGTAACTAAGTGCCCTCTTTTGAACGGTATCAAAAAAGACAAAGCGGAGTTAGCAGGTTAAAATGTGATGAGGGGGACATGTGGGGATTGTTTTTAATGAAAAATGGAGTCGTGTGGTACGTCACTTTAAAGCAAATCATATTCTCTATTCGGCCATGTATTTTTTATTTAAAAAAAAGTTTTTAAATAGCTGTTTTTTATTTTTTTTTGCTAAAAATGCGTTTTTTTTTTTGAAATATTTATTTACATAATTTTGTAAGTAAGTAAGTAAGAGGTGCAAGAGCAACTTTATAGCTACTGTTTTACTTGGGGTATCATATATCTACATTTATGAATACAATTAGGGTATAACTTTGAAGAGCCATGATTTTTTACATCAAAGCTTAAGTACCAAGTTCCACCCCACCTTTCACTACATTTTAAAAGTTACAAATATCAAATTATTTAAAAATACAGTTTAAGTTGTCTTATTTACTTACTCCAAATTTGAAGTCGACTTTTGGACCGCATTGTATATACTGCAGTATATAATCAGTCTAGAATCCATAGATTCCCCATATGGTGTCCTATTTAAAATATCAAAGTTAAAGTAAGTTCTAAAAACAACAGATTTCAGGAAAAACGTAATAAGATTATGGGAAAATACAGCAGCTGATGGCAGCTGCAATACAGCTGAACTAGTAAAGATATTGTACAAGCATAGTGTACCTAGCTAGGTAGTATTGTTATACCATAAAACTGGACAAATAACATCTAAATGTGCGTGTTGATTTATTATTTTAACACATTTCACAATTCTATGATCATGTGTAAATTATTGCTTTCATTGTAAAACAAATTGATTTTATTAATTTAAAAGATCAATATTCAAATACTAAACTAAATTGAACAGAAAACAATAAATTCATAAATACCAAAACCTAAAAGGTTGAATTCATTTGCACTTGATATTTCTAAGATATAACTACCTAGTAAAAATACAGTACTGAATAAACTATAGTATTCATTTTGATAAAATTATGATCACTTTAGGTAGAGTCCCACTTGAGGGGCTTAGCCCCCTCGATCCTGTTCAAATTCAAAAATTTTAACAATACCAAATGTGTGTTAAATTTTAATTACATATATTTTAGAATAATTATTTTTATATTCTATTATAATTAGCTTTTTGAATTATTTTCTATTTGACAAATACATGACCTCGCGATTGCTAAAAATGTTCTTCTGCGGAGCTATAGGTAATTTTTTCTTCCAAATTTTATATATACCTCTAGAAGCTATCCTGTAAATATTTCCCTTTCCTCGCGGAACACCCTGTATATAGTAGGTTACAAAGTTCTACAAATAATACTGCCCTCTAAAACAAGTTGTCCTATGTGTAAATTAGATGTTTTGAGATATGGCCAGTTTTTTTGCAGTTTTTGAAAACATGTTTAAATAAATATGGCATTGGGTTCTGCTTTATTTTAAATCAAATATAGGTGATACCCTTTAAAAAAATATTTATATTTTTTTTGTCAGAAAAATAAATTGTCATACTAAATGCATTTGTTTTGTCTTAGAAAGTTAGGACAAAATGATCTAAAAAGTGCAATCAAATTCTGTAAAGTTAGTCCTAATCCTGACTTATTCATCTAGTAAAGACTAGTTAGGACAATTTGATCTAGAAAACATTGAAAATTTTCCAAATAGGACAAACATCTTAGGCTAAATAGGATTTGGGTTTTAGATAGGATAGAATAGTTGTTATATTAATTTAAAAAATTCGAATATGCCAATTAGGTCGTTTTAGACGTATATATCCTTTTTGTTTATTTTTAAAAGAACACAATAATTTTGTAAAAAGTGTATTGCCTTTTTACTTGTGATTGCGGTAATTATTGTAGGACCGCACTTAATAAAGCAGCTTCCACACTAAGTAGATTATTCGTCGAATATTCGAACAAATTGTGGTGGACCAACTAAAGGTAGGCTACTAGTTCTAATTTCACTCTGGCACCCCTTTAGGTTCTGCAATTCTCACGATTATTTGTGAAATAATCTATTAGTGTGGGAGCTGCTTAAGAATGGATAAAATCAGGATAAGAATATACACGGTATGTAACATTTTCGCCCATGGAACATAACAATAATGTAATAACAGACTCGCAGCCAGAGACTCTGGAGTCTGACCGGCTAAGAATTTTGATTTAAAGGTTTTATAAAATAATTTGATTTTCCAAATCGTTTTTTTTTTTTCAACTGACCTTAAAAATTATAAAATAAAAATCGCCTGCGGAGGAACTTGGTTAAAAAAAGAATATGGCTTTTTGCATTTATTTGTAAAGTTAAGGCTTTTTGAAACGCTAAAAGAAACATTTAATTAATAAATTCAGAATAAATAAATTTTATTTCCTTTGTGTTGTAAAACATAAAAAAAATATTTTATTTTATTATTGGCGGGAACTCCGGTATATTATTAATTAATTAGTAATTAAGTGGCAAAATATTTTTATGTGTAAAGAATTATTAATTTACAAAACAAACATCCTGGATAGATTGGAATTTATTGTTAAGATGACAGTTCAGAATCCATTGAAATTAATTTATTTAAAATAAATCGAAATGACGTAAGTGTATTATAATAAATTCAAAGGCAAGGTTAAGGCTAAAATAGTATTTTTTTTGTGCAGACACCACATCTTTATATGGTAAAAATGTCTCGTTCCGATTTGGCAATGGTCATTGAAAATTCAAAACTACCATTATGCACAAGTTGTTAAAAATTGTATGAAAAGAATTTATAAATAGCAACTGTTCTAGGTATTATACTATAATGTAAAATTTCATAATAAATTATAGTTCTTGACATTACTGTATTCTATACAGTACTAGTCATAGGACGTCACATAATTATGTACCGTCAACCGGGGCTAGGTGAATCACTGGGGGTAAAGTGAATCAAAAGTTCGTTTACCAAAATTTTTGCGTGCAGGCCCGATTTAATGAGTACCATGCTGCCAGAACACTGCCATTGGTCGTTAGTCAGTACTGACTGCAGTCGTCAAAAAAAATCGAACAAACCGACTTTCTACGGATTTCTTCATTCAAAAGTTTAGTGTATTAGATGAAAGGAATCAAATGACATATGTCTCATCCCTATACCCACTTTTCCCAAGCAAGAAAACAGATAAAAAAGTGGACAAAAAGTCTATTATCAATCGATAATTAGACTTTTTGTCCACTTTTTCACCTGTTTTGTTGCTTGGGTTTGCAATAATTACAATGGAATTTACGACTTGTATTGATGATTTTTAAAGAATAAAAGTTATGTTATAAAAGTTTATTATTAAATATACACAAACCGCCTATTTAGGTAAGCCTTTTTACACACAGAGACCGTTATCGTACACTTAGGAACCCGATTATCGTATTGTATATCGTCGGCTTACAAGTAAAAGTCACTTTTTTGCAAAAATGGATTTTTAGGGTACTGTAATTAATTTTTGATGATCTATGTACAAGTTAACCGAACTAACTTCTAGGTGGACTGCCAAGAGAGTTACCCACTATACAAAACGCACCAGTTT
>OY294046.1:23848287-23907075 GCA_958510825.1 Brachypterus glaber
GGGGGGAATTTTTTTTAAATGGAAAGGGGGATCGTGTGATTCATCATTTTAAAGCCTTTAAAATTCTCTATATAACCATACATTTTTTACATTTTTAAACATGTTTTTTAAGGTTTTGATAATTCAGTTTTTTTGTGCTAAAAAAATAAATTTTTAAGTTTTTTTTTGTTAATTTTTATTTATGTCAACTAAAATTAGTTTAAAAGTTTAATTTACTTTTTTTCATTATGAAATTAGGCATTTTTTAAAAATTGTTTGGATTTTTTAGAGAAATTTTGACAAAAATACCCATTTTCAACCCTAATTTAAACCCAAAAAAAAATTCTTTAAAAAAATAAAAAATATACAGTTAAATGGAGAATTTTATAAGCTTTAAAATGATGTATCACACGACCCACTATTCCATTTAAAAAAATGTCGCCCCATGCCCCCCTGCCCACATTTTAAGAGCTAAAAGAATCAAATATATGCATAAAGATAGTTTAAGTTGTCTTATTTAAGAGTTCTAAATTTGAAGTCGATATCTAAACTCGTTCAAAAGTTAAGAGAGGGGGGGGTGACTTTTGGACCGCTCTGTATATAATATAAACGAACTTAATTATTTAAATACATTTTACATTTAGACAACCAATATTAAGCATTGATACAATAAACATTTCTTTGTCACAATTAAAAACAAACATCACTGCTAAATCGATGTAATTTTTATTCATATCACGTAGAATTTTGGTTCAGTGTAGCGTTACATATTTTCACCAACATTTTTTTTATAGCAAAGGGATATTACTTCAGTTGGAGAGACCCAGCCCAAAAGGGAGTAGAAAAAGACTGGCTGAGTGGAAGAAATTTCTGCAGACAACGTTGTATGGATTTGATTTCGTTAGAAACTAGTGCGGAAAACGAATGGATCAAGAAACGCCTTGTTGACGAAAAAGTAAGTAATAGGTATTTAAATAGTACACGGCATTCCTCCCATCTTAGCCAAATTGGAGCCACTGTAGTAAGTTAAATAAGAAATTATTCACGATAAAAGAGGTTACCGAGGATTATATTATCTCCTACAAAGCTTTAACCAACACTAGGGTATATTCAAAAAAAAAAATACAAGCCAGCAAAACGCGTTTTTCTAAATAACGATTAATCATAACACAGGACCACAAAAAAGAATAAAGTTTGTTTTTTATAAACCAGACTATATTTTTTCTACGTGTTTTTGGGCGCTGAAAACGAATATGACAATGAATAAATTTTTTGACCCTCAAAATCTTGATATATAATGCACATTGGGTTTTTTTGTATGCATTCAAGGCCAAAACAACAATCCGCAGGATTTTAAAAATAGTATATTTCTAACCTAATAAGAAAATGAAACATATCCAACTCGAGAGATGCTATTTGGCTGAGGAACAGCCTAGGCCAAATTAGCATCTCGAGAGTTGGAAATGTCATTTTCTTATGCGGTTAGAACAGAATTTTATTCACAAGCATAAATAAATAACACATTACCTCGTAAAATTCACCATTTTAAATGATCTTCTACATAAATTTTGCAGATTTCTAACGTCACTAAAAATTTCAACTAAATAATAATTTAAATAAGTGGCTCGTTTTTATTTCCTATTATCAGTCTCGGCATCAACCAAATAATATATAAATAAATATTATTTCTTATTGTTTTTCGTAGAAATAAACAAAAATTTTATTTTATTAGCAAACTTCAACTGTTCACAGACAAGGCGATAGTTTTACCATCTATGAGGTATAACCAAAAGCTAAAAAACAGGTTAGATATGAATTAATTTCTAACCTTGGTTAAAAATGAAAAACTTTTTTAACTTTAAAAGAAGTAAACAAAAATGATAGATTTTGCAACTTTTTATGATGCATAAGGGCGTTTTTCTGTATGCTTGTGAATAAAAGTTTTTTTTTATGGAAATATTGCTAAACAAAAATGATTCATACAGTAACTTGCAGATTTTAAATATCTACCCCAGTTAATTTTTTACAGGGCCACAAACTACAGATATGGCACTTTTTTCGTGTCTTCCCGATATATTTTATTAAAAATTTTATATAGTAATACAGATACAGCTAAAAATTTATATATGTGTTACTACTACATACATATGCTTTATAAAAAAATGCATATATCAGGGGGGTTTAACGTTGTACATGTCAAAAGAAATATATCATAACATTGTCTGATACCCTTAACCAGACTGTTTTTCTAAAGTTTTTTTTTTAGTGATTTAAACAAATTTGACAACAAAAGACCTTCCTGATACCTAATTTGTTTTAAAACCACACGAACAGTGCCAAAATTTTATCATAAATGTGGTAAAAACCGAAAATTATCTTTTTTTTTTGCAAAACTGGTAAACAAACGTTTAAGAGTTCGTCCATTTTATAAATAGTAATAAATTTTCAATAAATAAAATTAATATTGTCAAATTTGGATAATTTGCTAAAAAAAACTTGAGAAAAACAGTCTGGTTAAGGGTATCAGACAATGTTCTGATATATTTTTTTTTGACATGTGCAACGTTAAACCCCCCAGATTCCCCACCACTGGAGCTAAAAAATATATAAAATTTTATTATAAAGCATGTGTATGTAGGAGTATTATATACATACATTTTTGGTTGTATCTGTATTATTTATATAAATTTTTTAATGAAATATATCGGAAAAACACGAACAAAATGCCATATTTGGAGTTAATGGCCCTGTAAAAAATTAACTGGGTAGATATTTAAAATCTGCAAGTTATGGCATGAATAATTTTTATTTAGAAACATTTCCATAAAAAAAAACTTTTTCTGAAATCTTGACGATTTTTGTTGCCTTGAGTGACTACAAAAAAATCCAATGTGCGCTATATCTTAAGATTATAAGGGTCAAGAATTTTTTTTTATTACCATATTCGTTTTCAGCGCCCAAAAATACGTGGAAAAATGAAGTTTGGTTTACAAAAAACTAACTTTATTTTTTTTTGGTCCTGTGTAATCGATTAGCATTATCGAAGTAATTAAAAACATTTAAAATATCTCCGTTTTACGAATACCTACGTATGGTACACGGTTCACCTGGGCGATTTTAAATAAAAATTTCGTGGACCCCTACATTTTTTGCACTAAAACGTACCTGATGACATAAGAAATCAATTTCCATTTGAAAGAAAATCGTAAAAGATACACTTTTTTAGACAGATAAAAAACGTTTTTTTGAGTTATAGGGTGTGTCAAAAAAGTCGCGATTTTCAAAATCAAAAACGCTCTCTGGCTTAAAAGTTGCCCCTTAGAAAAAAATAGTGGCCACTCCGAAATGAGCCAAATCGATTAATGTTTAGAGCTCAAAGCACTCAAACTCAAAAAAAAAATCGGTACCTGTTTTTCGGATAAAAACTGATACCGATAAAAATTGAGGAAATGTTGGAGGATTTCTTTGGTAATATTTAAAAACAATACTAAATGTAAGAACTAAAAAAATTATATCCCCCCTCCCCTTAAGTTAGAACATGAAAAAGGAGCAACTTTTGAGCTAGAGAGCGTTTTCGATTTCGAAAATCGGATTTTTTTGACACACCCTATAGGAAATGCGCCTAATTTCGGATGGTTTCCAAATTTCGGATAGTAGTGTATTTAAGATACTGTCTGCAAAGGTAAACAGAAACCTACTTTTATGTGAAGCCAAAAGTCAAACTAAATCCGTCCTATATTATGATAACGGTAGAGCTTCTCCCCTTTAAATGGCAGCACAAATCGTTTATATTGCAAATGGCAGTTTTGTGCTCAGTTGCATTATTATGCTTGTTTATTTTATAAATAATCGTTATAAAAGTTCGTGATTCTGTCTTGGGTAAGTTATGATGTTAGTTAAGTTGATCCACTATTCATAATTAAGCAATTTGAAAACGTAAACATTCTACAAATTTCTAATCTAAAAATCAGAAAGTTGCCTAATTTTGGATAGACCATTTTTGTGCATTTGATTCTCAATTTCGGATATCCGCAAGGTAATTATTATTCAGGATAACCAACCATTAATTATTATTTTTATAATGATACAACAAACTAAGATAAACAATTTTGAAAAAACGAAAATTACCTAAGATACTAAGATATTCGAAATTGGGAATCTAAAATTATAGTTCCTATAGTATTTCGTAGAAAATCGCTTAATGATTAATTTACGTATTAAATGTGAAGGAATAACAAGAAACATAAGCAATGGGATCCAGATCTACTCTTGAAAAAAATTTTTCGGTTATGTCCGAAATTAGGAGCCCTTTTTCAAATGCACAAAAATGCGCTGATTTTTTTTAACCGTGTTTTTTGGAAAAAAGAAACTGTAATAAAATTGCTTTTATAATAAATCATGGTTCGCTATAATAAGTTGTATTTGGTTATATAAAAAAAAATATCAAAAAGTAATACCGAGTATTAAATATTGAATACATTGTAAATGGTATCCGAAATTAGGCGACTTTCCTCTATTACTCAAAAAAACGTTTTTTTATCTTTCTAAAAAAGTGTATCTTTTAAGATTTTCTTTCAAATGGAAATTGATTTCTTATGTCATCAGGTATGTTTTAGTCCAAAAAATGTAGGGGTCCACGAAATTTTTATTTAAAATCGCCCAGGTGAACCGTGGGTATGCAATTTTTAAAAATCAGTACCACAGGTAGGTACTCTTTAAACAGTATCCTTCGATTTTTTCTTTCGAGTCAACAAAAACTATTTTTTTGCGATTTTTGTTTTTGTTTTTTTTATCACATATTTTTAATAGATAAGTGATTTTACAGAGCCGCTGATGCGTTATAAAGTGTAGCCTTCGGTGAGTCTACATAGCTTGTACAGTTAAAGTAAAGACGAGGTTAGATTATACTTAGCTCCGCGGCTGGTAGACAAAGTCTGTATATACAGGGTGATCAGTAACTGCCATGCCAAAATTTAAAAGGTGATTCTACATCCAAAAATATGAAAAAAAGTTTCTATAAAGGTTGGTCCGGAAATGAGCCCTAATGGAGCTACGCCCTTCGAAAATGACATTTTGAAAGGGGGAAAAAAAGCATCAATAAAATTTTAATGCTGCAGGGTGATTCTTTATTTAAAACTGAGCAAAAAAGTATTCTTTACCAAAACACCTAAATTTAATATTAAATGAGTAATAGCCCATTAAAAAGTAATATTTTTGGTGGCAAAAAATATAACTTCCTCATAATTGAATTTTTTTTGAAAACGATTGCTCCTACAGTATTACACTATATGACATTTTTTATGTATTTTTACTCAAGGAATCTGTATGTTTACAAACAATAAAAAAAAATACACATAAAAAAGTTTGGGGCAAAAATGTGATAAGCCTTACATATTTTGTCCATCTAGGCACGCCTCTGGTTAATTCAAAAAAATAAATTAACATAAACTTATTGCCCTTATTAATACGAGTATACATGCAAAGGGACGTCGCTCTAGCTTAAAGGATACCAGTGTTATTAATTAAAAACCTTATTTTTATAACAATTTTAGTGCTCATTTCCGAACCAATCTTTATAGGCACTTTTTTAATGTTTTTGCATGTAGAATCACCTCTTAAATTTTGGAATGCCAGTTATTGATCACCTCGTAGAATATCATTCTTAAAGTTAACAAATATACTCCATTTAATGAGAGAATACGATTCTGATGTTACAGCGCGTAAACTAAATAGCACTCTGTAGGGTAATTGGCATTTATTTCTTAAAACTTAATACATCATTTTTATATAGAACATGTATATTTAAAATAAATAATTTAATTAAAAAAAAACACTCGACTCATTATTCTGAACAATGTTAAATAAAATTATATAGTAACCATAGCAGTCGGAGGACTATTCTGCTTTCATATTATTAAAACATTTGTATATTTAAATTAGGTTTAAAGATGTGTAACATTATTATGATATTGAGGATTTGCCCCCGACTGCGATGGTAACCATATGATTTTATTTACCATTATTCAGAATAATAATTTATTCTTGTTTGGAAATTTTTAGTTTATCAGTCGGTTGTTTTTTTTTTTAATTAAATTATTAATTTCAAACTTTTTAAACGTTTTTTCTTTTTTGTTAAATAAAAGGTTTTACTTTAGGCTGATGAATACAGCTAATATAGTCGAAATATGTACAATATGTACAGCTATAACTATAATAACTAATAGTCATGGGACCAAGACGCATTTCTTAATACCTTATTCATAAAAATTAACCGAGTTTTTTATTTTTTCTCTTTATAAGTCTCTAAAAATAGCAGCCCAAATAGGCGAAACATGGACTTTTATATGACCTATATCACCCGAGGTATCAAGACAAATAGCTTGACACCTCAGTTGTCAAATTCGGATAAGGAGTTTAGGCTGTAGAGCAGATTTCTTAATTTATGCTGATGATAAAAAGAAAATTTTGAATATAGTCGAATTGTGGGCAAATAAATCTATAATTATAATAACTACTATTATTCATGGCACCAAGACGCATCGTTTGATATGTTATTAATTAAATTCGGATGAGTATTTTATTTTTTCTCTTTATAAATCCCTGATGACGACAGCCGAAATAGGCGAAACATGGACTTTTATATAGCCTATGTCACCCGCGGCATGAAGTCGAATGGTTTAAGACCTTAATTGTCAAATTCGGTCCAGGCGTTTAGGCTGTAGAGTGGTACATACATACACACATACATACACGGTGTATTTGAAATAGGGTCGGAAATTTTAACAGATGATTCTACATCATAAAATATGACAAAAAGTTCCTATAAACATATGTCTAAAAATGCGTCATAAGGTAGCTACTCCCCTTTGAAAGTGGCTAAAAAAATCGGTTTTTATTTAATAACTCAGGAACCCTTTGAGATATATCAACGAGGTTTTGCACGTCAACTAATCCTACCAAGGCCCGTTTTTATGTGTTATTTTCGTGTACTTATTTCAACTAGGGGTGTGCGAAACGGGGGGAGCTTATCAGTTTTTTGTCTCAAACTTTTTTCTGTGTAACTTTTTTGCAATTTTATTTTTGAAATATGATTCCCCAGGTCAAAATACATAAAAAAGGTACTCTTGTTGTAATACTGTAGGATTAACCGTTTTCGAGAAAAATTCATTTGAAGGTGAAATTCCACGGTTTGAGGACGAAAAATTAAATACTAAAATGTTGAAAACCAAAATTTTAATGATACAGGGCGAATGTACATTAAAAACTAAGAAAAAAAACCTCATATACAGGTACTTCCAAAAATGAATCCTAATGGAGCTATGGTCTCCTAAATATGCACCATTTTTAAAGGGCTATGGTAGCTTTAAAAGCGTTTTTTTGACCTACATGTATGGAAACTTTTTTTCTTAGTTTTTGATGTAGAATAACAATGTATCATTAAAATTTTGGTTTTCGACATTTTAGTATTTAATTTTTCGTCCTCGAACCGTGAAATTTCACCTTCAAATGAACTTTTCTCGAAAACGGTTAATCCTACAGTATTACAACAAGAGTATCTTTTTTATGTATTTTGGCCTGAGGAATCATATTACAAAAATAAAATTGCAAAAAAGTTACACAGGAAAATGTTTGGGACAAAAAACTGATAAGGCCCCCCCGTTTCGCACATCCCTCGTTTAAATAAGTACGTGAAAATGACATACAAAGATGGGCCTTATTGGGATTAATTCACGTGCAAAACCTCGTTAATATATCTCAAAGGGTTCCTGAGTTATTAAATAAAAACCGATTTTTTTAGCCAATTTTAAAGGGGCGAAGCTCCCTTATGAAGCATTTTTAGACATATGTTTATAGGAACTTTTTGTCATATTTTATCATGTAGAATCACCTGTTACAATTTCCGACCCTATTTCAAATACACCCTGTACATACATGCATATATATGCATATATAGACTGTTACACATTACCCTCCTTTCTTGGTCAGTCGGGTAAAAAATCATTTATTAAGTCTTAAGAAATAAATGCCAATTATCCTACAAAGTGCTATTTAGTTTACGCGCTGTGACGTCAGAGTGGTATTCTCTCATTAAATGGAGTATATATTTAATTGCAATTATTATAAAGGCTGAGTACTACTCAGTGAGTAGTTCAACTAAGAAACTCATCAAATAATACTTCTGACATCTTAAATGATTCTTTTAAACATACATATCGATATTCTAGCGTACAAAAGTGCTAAGTACATAAGGTTTCCCTATATACTTAGGGAACGTTCAAGTATTACGTAACGCAAATTTTGATAATTTTGGACCCCACCCCCCTCTGTAACGTAAAAAGGTCCAAACGCTATTTTCCTATACCATTAACATGGGCATAACACTTCAAAAATTTAAAGTTTAGTTTTAAAATAATTTAATAATATTATTGTTGGTACCTATTACTTATAGTAGAAAATCATTGACCTACTAATAATAAATAGGTAATTACCTATTTGTTTAGATAAATATTGTATTACCATTATTGATTAACAATGAATTTACTTTGTTAAAAGTTGTCTAAATTCAGTCCAGCTTTATTAAATTTTATTAAAGTTAAAATATTAGATTTCTCTGTAATAAGATCGATGCCCTATCATGGCACATACAGTGTGAATGTTTTGAAATTCATAAATTCCATAACTCCGAAAATATTTTTATTTTGAGCTGGACAACTTTTGAGTTTCCTCAAATGAGTGACGTCATAACTAGTCAGCAATATGAGCAAAAAAAATACCCTGTTGGGGACTGTGGCTCGTCCAGAGGTCTGTCAAGTTTTTCAGGTAATACAGGTGTATAGAAGCAAAACCTATGTATTTGCTGCGGTCAGAAAATGTCTATTTTTGCACATTTTTGCATACCAGTAAATAAGTTGAGTCTTTTATCAACAATCAAAGTAACCATCTTGTAGGAAATTAAAAAACCCTTCAAAATTATCTTTTTTAAATGTCGATAGCATGATTTGTTGCTTAGAAAAGTCCAAAAAACTATCAAAATTTGCATATTATTTAATAAACAATAAATTTTGCAAAAATCAACCTACAACTTTGTTATTGTGTAAAAAGTTGCGTCTTATAGCACTCAATATGTGGTTAAAATTTCAGAACGATTCATTCAATGGTTTTTGCAAAATTGCAATTGTTTATCCCAGAGATGTTGTTGCAATAATATTATGCGCCAGAGTTTGCATTTTTATTAAATTTAAAGTACCTACTGTTTTAAAATTAAAATGCACTATCAAAATTGTAAAAAAAATCGCCTGCGGCGCTAAGACTTTCATATTTTTTTTAAATTTAAGACTGTAAAATTTGAGTTTAAAATATTAAATCAAAAAAAGTCAGAAATTAACATAATTTGTAAAAAATTTCGCCTGCGGCGCTAACTTAGTATATCAATGGGGGCGCTACTTTAGCCCCCAGGGTACAAGTGCCTTAGCTGCGGCCCTGTATGAGACAATTATGTTTTAGAAAAATAGGGGGCTCGGGTAAAAAGTTTCACCGGGGCCCGGGCTGGCTCAGTCCGGACCTGGCGAGAAATATAATATTCTAGCAGTTCTGCAAAACAATAAGGTTAAACCATTAATAGGTTTCATTTAAGAAATCATTCAATATCATTATATTTTAGGTAAAAGATTACTTACCAAAAATTGGCGGTTTTTGAACACCGATTTCAATCTGTACTGAAAAAATACTAATACCAACATAACATGTTGAAAAGTACTAAAATATTCGTCTAGGTATCTAAATAACAGCGGGTATTAAAATGTTTAACTTTAAAATATTAATAAAGTTATTAAAGTTATTAAATGAATGTAAATAAACTAGTGAATTTGTTCAAAGTTTACCCCACAGTTCAAAATATACCCCGTTCACGGTTCTCGAGTTAATCGAAATGTATTTCTTTCAAATTGATATCTTTAATAAACTTAAGATGTTTTGCAAGATTTGGAGCTCATCTAGATAATATTTGACCAATCTCTATTTAAACTTATTGTATTATTTTTTGACGTTTTATTATTTTTCATGTTAAATTCTCCGATTTTAGTATTTTTGAAAAAAAATGGACAATCAGAAATGCCTGCTTAATAATCAAAATTGTGAAAATAAGAATGGAATTTGATAAAACGTCAAAAAAATAATACAAAAAGTTTAAATAGAGATGGTTTATTATCAAATATAAATTAATCTACCAAAATTACATATATCGCACCCGTTGGAATAGTGTCATAACACAAAATTTGCTTTAACTAGAAAACAAAGTTAATTTTTTTGACCGTGAAAGTTAAAAATTTAATTAAATTGATTTTCAGGTTATTTAAAACAAAAATGAACTCGTAAAAATTCTTTAAAAGTCAAGGTAAATAATTATATTCAATATTTCGATATATTTTAAAATTCATAATTATACCATGGAAAAATTAATTCCGGTGAACAAATATCACAAATGAATCAATTTGATCAACTAAACATGACTGAGACCTAACTAACACAGTTATTACTACCGTTTTATTATGACGGTACAGTGCAACCTCGATAATCTGAACATTCAGTAATCCGGCCAAGCAGTTGGCCGAATTATCAATATTCCTTTTTCTAGAAAAGGATCAAGCAAAGAAAAATTACAAATTACTTAACAAAATAATATAAAGATTAATACGTATGCGTCTATTTACATAATTTTTTTTTATGTATGCATACATAAAGTACATGAACTCTTTTATAGTTGTTTTGCATTAAATGTTTTACCTTTTAATATAATACAAAAACTGTCCCCTTCAGTAATCCAAATTATTTACTAATTCGGATCACCGCGGTTTTTATTGGTCCGGATTATCGAAGTTGCACTGTATTTAACTCCCGTTAACCGCACGTTGCTGCGGTATTTAGGAGTATTAATTAATCGGGACTTATAAATCTAATCCGCTTGAACAATTTTTAACTGTTACACTGATAAAAGAGTTTATTTGCGTCAACTAAATATTTAGTTGGGTATGGTCAATTAAATTATTTGGTTGGGACAAATAAATTTTATTTGAGTCAAATAAATATTTAGTTCATGTAAACAAATATTTTAATTACAAAATGGTTTATTAATGGGAACAAAATAATCTATTTGGCCGAAATAAAATTTATTTGACTCAAATAAATTTTATTTGTCCCAACCAAATATTTAATTGGCCATATCCAACCAAATATTTAGTTGACGCAAATAAACAGTTTTATCAGTGTAACAGGGTTAAAGTTAATAATCGGGAATTAGCTATGCTCAATTTTTTTAAGGATGTATAAACAGTGAACATTTATAAATACAATGGGGGGATTTTTACGTCGAAAAAGTTGGTAATTTGAAGAAAAATTTGTATGGTTGGTTTTTAATCAAAAAGTTGTGAAAAATTGAGCGGATGTGATTTTTTTGGTCACCACCACCAATTTCTGAAAAAAGTTGGCAATTCTGTATCGAAAAGTTGGGAAAATTAAATCTTAGGTGAAAAAAACAAATTACCCCATATATTATGAAGCCACAAGTGTTTTCTTAATGTTGGCAATATTTTCGGTAATTATTTTGGTTATTATGTGCAAACGCTCTGCATTTAATAGATATTAACGCAGTCATAGATCCTAAAGGTATTTATTGCACGTTTTTGCAGCAAAACGTTTCAAGTTTCATTGAATAAACCTACATTTTAAAATGCTGTATTATTACCTTATACATCATATTTACATTAACATTTACATTAACATAAAAAAATCATTACTTAATAGTAATGCAAAAAAACTGATAGATAATATATACTTATATATTAGCAATTTATGAAAATTATATTGAGGTTATGCGATCCATATTACACTGATAAAACGTACGTATCGATGTGTAAAAATTTATAAATAAAATAAAATTAAAAAAAATGTAAATATAAAATTTCATTTTATATACCGGATGTTTTATAATTATATATATAATATAATTATAATTAGATGTGAATTACAAATTTTCGATATTTTTTTAGTTAAATTTATATTTAGTTGTGTCTAGGGGACATAGTGGGGGGCAATATTAATAAGAAGTGAGTAAATATTGAAAATTTTGGACGAATTTTCGCTCTGTAAATGTCAAAAATTGTGTTAATATATTTTTTTATAATATTTCAACTAGCTATAGGTGGGAAGCAATAAAAAATATATTTGAAGGATGTCTTAGCGAAATCTTGTAAGGAAAGTGGAAAATTTTTAATATTTATTAAAAAATTGATATTTCGATGCCTAGTGGGTCGGACACGTGACCCCCATGCCACCTATGACCATGACTTTTATTAAGCAACTAACCTAGGTTATTTGAAACCCAAATTTATCCATTTATAATACGTATTTCCAATAATTTTTGAATAAAATATATGTATTTTACAATAAAATGTTTTTTTTTGCTGGTAGCGACCTCTAGGAATTGTTAGATTTTGGCAAAATTTAGTCTGAACCATTTTTTTATAGAGGTAAATAAAATGAGGAGGTAGCCCGTTAAAATTTCAAATTTTGCATTTTAGGAAGCACCCTAGTGTATATAAAATATAAAAGTAAAAATGAGACGACATAAACAGCATAATAGTCATACAATATATTGTTTATTTATTTTCTAGGTGAAATACATCTGGACTTCGGGACGTATCTGCGATTTCAAGGGTTGCGACAGGCCCGATCTCCAACCCCTGAACGTAAACGGCTGGTTCTGGACTGCCGTGCTCCAAAAATTGGCTCCAACAACCCAGAGAGAACAAAACGACTGGTCTGAACAGGGTGGTATTGGTAAACCCCAACCAGATAACCGTGAAGCTCAACAAGGTGGCGCCACTGAGAACTGTCTAGCCGTTCTTAATCAATTTTACAACGATGGAGTCAACTGGCATGACGTTGCCTGCCACCACGTGAAACCTTGGGTTTGCGAGGAAAACAGTGATTTGTTAAAATACGTGAGATATACCAACCCAAATTTGGGAGTTTAAAATTGTTAGTTTTTTAGTCAATGCTGGTATGGACTGATATTTTTGGATAACAGCATTTTAAAAATAACGAATTTATTTATTTTAGTTTTTATAGTAATTATGTATTTTGTAAAAATATAGTTATGGAGAAATAAATATTATTAATTTATAAGAATACAATACTTTTTTTATTTTAACGTTTAAAAATGTTGTTATGCTAAAAAATTAATGTGCGGAGCTCTGGCTCAAAAACAAAAAAGGGTAGAAAACTTTTGCCTAGACGAAATTATAGGTAATTGGTAAAATTTTTACTTTCATAACTGTAATAATAATTTATTATTCCATCAATCTATTTTCTAATCATCGTACAGAGTGATATTGATAGACTGACAGTTTTTTTTTTGACTGTCCTTACTAATTTTACGTCTAACCACCCGTTAGTGGTAATATGTGCTTAAGACACACAAGTCTTCAACTTGCTACCATTCAAAGTCTCCAGATTAGGAGAGGTATGAGTAGTTGTCTACATCTAGAAATAGATGGCGCACAAATCTACATCAATCTAATGGCTATATTCCTTTTGCGAGTAAAGTCTAAAAACGTTTTCTTAATCAGCGTGCAGAGTTGACTCTTGGTACTGAAGAGGGCCAGCCCGAAACTGTCAGTCTACGAATATAACTCTGTACGATGATTAGAAAATAGATTGATGGAATAATAAATTAATATTTTTATAATTTTGTTTAAAATTAAAAATTTCTGTCCTTTGTAATAATGTCAAAAACGCATGATTTGTATTAGGTGAATCATGCTGTATACAGAGATCCAATCATATATCGACATGTACAGGGTGATTCAGAAATAGGGTACAAAATTTTAAGAGGTGAAAAGTCAAAAAATATGAAAGAGTTCCCTTAAAGATTGTTAAGGAAATAAGCCATAAGGGAGCTACGACCCTTCTAAGGGTACATCTGAAAAGTAGTTTTTATTTAATATCTCTAGGAATCTTTGTACTACAGTAAGGGTTTTTTGCACATGCCTTAACATTGACAAAGACTATGCTTTTATGTAATTATTATTAATTAATTATTTGGTAATTTTAACCAGGGAAGTGCAAAATGAAGGGGCAATGTCACTTTTTTGCCCCAAACTTTTATATCCGTGGATTTTTTGACATTTTCTTAATATAGGATTCTTTAGTTAAAAATACATAAAAAAAGGTACGTTCCAAATATGAAAACTCGGAGACCTCTTAATCTAGAATCTTCATATATGGCAGAAATGTTCTTTGTCGAAATCGAAAAGGTACGTGTTCCAGGAATTTTCGATATTCGACCCCTAAGGGGGTGAAACGGGGGTTAAAAAGTGTTTTTGAAAACTGTACGTATCTCAGAGACCTCTTACTTTAGAATCTTTAAATATGACAAAAATGTTCTTTATGAAATCGAAAAGATAGGTACATGTTCCAGAATTTTTCGATATTCGATCCCTAAGGGTGTAACAATTGTGATACTTTGGTATTAAGAGGTGAATAATTTAAAAATTAGACATTTTTAAAAAGTTTGCGTATCTTAGAAACCTCTTACTTTACAATCCCGATATTTGGCAGAAATACTCTTTATTAATATTGAAAATTAAGATAAAAAAAAACTCCCTTATGCCCTTAATTGCGGGGAAGTTATTAAATAAGGTTAGTAAAGAGAGAACTAATGTAAGTTTATAACTAACCCGTTCGAAGAACGGGCTTTACCGCTTGTTTTATATAAACACTAAAGATACGGCTCTGATTTTTATTAGCAACACTAACACACATGTGAGGTTTGTAAAAATAAAAAAAGTTTTACATTGAATCCAATAACGGAGATTTTACGCGGAATTATTGAAAGCAGAACAACAATATTTTGAATTATTTAATGTTTATTTAATGTTATTTTTATGTTTTATAGACAAAAAGTTTATTTTTTAATTTTCGTATTGTTTTTTTATAATAAATTTAATTTATTGTGTTGCTCCTCTAAAAATAAATAAAATACTTTAAAATATTTTTTTTTTCGATAACCCCAAATAAAATCTCCTTCACTGGATTCAATCTCAAACTTTTTTTATTTTTATAAATCGCAAATATGTTAGTATTGCGTATAAGAATAAAAATTTTATCAAAATATATCGAGAAAATGCGAAAAAATCTAATTTTTTGAATTCAAAAGCCTATAAAAAACAAACGAATAAAGATACTTTATTCACAACTGTATACAGTGCGGTCCAAAAGTCACCCCCCACTTTTGAACGAGTTGAGATATCGACTTCAAATTTAGAACTCTTAAATAAGACAACTTAAACTATCTTTTAGCATATATTTGATATTTTCAGTTCTTAAAATGTGGGCAAGGGGGCATGGGGGACATTTTTTTAAATAGAAAGGGGGGTCGTGTAATACATCATTTTAAAGCTTATAAAATTCTCTATTTAAACTAACATTTTTAAATTTTTTAAAAATGTTTTTTAAGGTTTTGATTTTTCAATTTTTTGTGCTAAAACATCCAATTTTTTTAATTTTTTTTACAAATTTTTATTTATGTCAACTAAAATTAGTTTAAAAGTTTAATTAACATTTTTTATGTTGAAATAAGGCATTTTTTAGAAGAACTTTGACATTAATACCCATTTTCAACCCCATTTTAAACCAAAAAACTTTTTTTTTAAATATGGAGTTAAATGGAGAATTTTATAAGCTTTAAAATGATGTATTACACGACCCCCCTTTCCATTTAAAAAAATGTTCCCCATGCCCCCCTGCCACATTTTAAGAGCTGAAAGTATTAAATATATGCTAAACGATAGTTTAAGTTGTCTTATTTAAAAGTTTCAAATTTTAAGTAGATATCTCAACTGGTTCAAAAGTTAAGAGGGAGGGGTGACTTTTGGACCGCTCTGTATGTAATACATACATTATATGTATTAATAAAGCTCGGGAAGTACGTGATTACTGGTCTAGACCTACAAACTAAATATTACTGGTATGCATTTAAATCAATAATTTCCGCTAGATGGCCAACAATTAAAATATCGTTAACACGTTAACTGCCACGGTCATTTTGGAGAAGGGTCCAACAGGCCACGACACTTTTATCAATCTGTTTTCTTTTGGAATCCTTCTCCTCTGGACCTCAGAATTGCTCCATCAGATCCCATTTTTTTCTACCCATAAAAACATCTGAATTTAAGGAATTTTCGCACCCCCCTAATTTTCGTGTAGAAAACAATTGTGACCTGTTGGAGCAATTCTGAGGTCAGATTCGGTTTCAGCAACCCCGAAAATATAAAAATGCGTTGGTTTGGACTTTTTTTTTGTTTTTTTTTTGGTTGGCTATGCACAGCCACCCAAAAAAAAATTATGTGCCAGAGACTAGACCAACTCATTTTTATATTTTCGGGGTCGCTGAAATCGAATTTGAGATCAGAATTGCTTCATCAGGTCACAATTTTTTTCTACACTTAAAAACATCTGAATTTTCGCTCCCTTTTTTTAAGTGTAAAAAAAAATTCGATCTGATGGAGCAATTCTGAGGTCAGATTCGGTTTCAGCGACCCCGAAAATATAAAAATGCATTGGTCTAGTCTCTGGATATTAATTTTTTTTTGTGTGGCTGTGTAATAAATGTTATAAACGGTGCCTTGTGAGCTAATAACATTTTTTTTGTGATTGTTTATTTGTTGGGTTACGCGTATGTGAAACTTTAGTTTTATATGATTGTGCTTTTCTTGTAAAATGCAGGAAAAATGATTTGTGGTAAACATGAAAAGAACTAAAAAACAAAGTACCTATTATAGTATTATTTTCTTCATTTAAATTCAAATATCTGTTTCTAAAAAAAAAAAAATAGTAAGGTACTATATTTTTAAATAAAAACAATTGCGAATAAAATACAAGTCTTCCGGAAAATGGCACTTTTCCCCTAGTGGACCTGTAATCTACTTTAAATCCGCTTGTTTTGGCTTGGGGCCCTATTAATAGAGAACCAATCCACCTTAACTATTTTTTTACCACAACTATAGGAAAAAAAACACCGTGCGATATATCTCAAAAAAAAAACGAGCTGATCGAGAAAAACGAAAAAAGTTTCCGAAATCAGCGCATCAAATATAACCAGACGTAAGACAAAGTCCCCGGAAAATGAAAAAATGGTATATTGTTTTACTAAGAGGAAAAGTGAAGCTTTTTTTTACTAGTCTGTAGAATTTACGGACGACGCGAAGCGAAGTCCGGAAACTACAGACGAGTAAAAAAAGCACTTTTCCTCTATTTTTTCTTCAAGCATGTATATATATTTTTTTAAATATTAATTTTTGCAATTAATTTATTCAGTAATAAAGTATGTTTTTTTTTATTTAAATAGGCCAATAAAACCTTTTCGAAATAAACTTAAACCTTCCTTAGGTCATTTTAAATTTTCTCGTAGGCTAAATCGTACACTTTTCGCGATTTCGATGGTAACTTGTCTAATGTAGCCTTTGCAAGGTTTATAAACCATATATTCTTCTTCAATCATTTTTAATCAATTTCACCAGTTTACATAATAAACAATTAAGTTTGACAAGCGCCTAATCGCAGCTCGCTGTCCAGGAGTTTGTTTTGTTTTTTTCTTGGCTTGGACTTTATTTTTTAATGAAGGGGCCTTGGTTTACGTTAACGTTGGTTTGGCGTCTGTTTGGTGTGTTTTTTTTTTGATTTTTTTTTTTTTATTTAAAATAACATTGAAAAACGGTCATGCGCAGTTTATCAAACCGCGACATAAAGAGCTGCACATATGCGCTCCTCAAGTTTGAAGTATGGCTATCATCAGAGTCAAAGAGTGCTGCCGCCAGTGGTGGTTTTGCTAACTAACTTTTTTTTTCGCAGTACAACAATGAACTCATTTTTTTACTGTAAAAAAATAGATCACTTCTAACTGTGTATTCAGTTATAAAATATGAACATTTTAGTACACTTGAAAAAAAATATTTTTTTTTGTATAGCAGTGTTACCAGTGATAATAATTTATCACGTATTTAATTAAATACATAAAAAACTAATACATTATGTAACTTACATCATGTAAATTATGTCTTAAACAACCTTAAAATAATAAATCACATTGTGTAATAAAGAAACAATGTATTTTACTTTTTAATTAAAATAAATAAACAAAACGTTTTTTGAAGATTTTTAAATTTACTTAAATTTTGCCAATTTTATGCTTCGCCATGCTTAAAAATTTTTAGGTGCTTTGTGATGCATAACATATTTTAGTTTTTTTTTTCGGATATTTTACTTCCCTATAAAGGACATTTTGGGCCCACCCTCAACAGCAACGAATTATATGTCATTAGAAAGGTATTTTTATGCAGAATAATAATTTTAATTTAAAAACATACATACCTTAGCTGCCCTACTACGCTAGAAAGCAGTAACTCCATCGCATAGCAGCGTTTTCGAAATATTAAATCAGAGTTGACGTCAAAACGTCAAATAGAGTTAAAGCTCCAAGTTTCTAGTTTTTAGGTCTTAAGATCAACATTTTTTACCATTAGCAGGTTTTGAGTAATCATCAGAAAACTATCGGGAAAAAAATCCAAATTAGTGCTTGCCTTTAAAAAGGGATACGGACTTCAATATACTTTTTTTTAGTGATTTCATCATAAAGTCTTTTTAGATAATTTTATCCTCTTTAAGTTAAGCGGTCCAAAAGCCTTGTACGATGATTTTTTGGTTATCGTTTGGACAAGCACAAAGGGCAGTTTTTAATTGGGTAATGAATTACTCGGAGAATAATGATCTTACAGAAAAATTCGGTGCGAGAATGCTGATTGAAACAGAGGTAAAAACTTGCATATTTAGGGATATTCGCTTAACTTAGAATAACTTTGCAAATAATGGATAGACTAAGGATATTGACTGTAGCTTTTTAACCTCAAAGTGTCCTAAAGAAACTTTAAAAAGTTCAAAGGGCTGCGATATTTTGTTCATTGTGTTCGGAATGATTGAATTTGTTGTTTTTGCTAAAAATCAATCTAAGGATAAATTTTTTATTTTTTGGGGTTGACATTTTTTTTTTTTTAGTAATAATCCATTTTTTCAAAAAATGTTAATTATTAAAAGAAAAAACATAAATAAATTCTGTTATTTTATTTTTGTTTATTTTTTTTGTTTTACCTTATTCGCAATGCTTTACAATAGTCAAAAAAACATTTTTAAATTTTTGACAACCCTGTTTTTCTTCACCACCGGCATTAGCGTTATCCAAAGCGTTCCCGCGGTTGGCTGATTTGGCTGTTTTTTTTTGTGGACATGTTACCCACCTAGAGAGTAGTCAAAAGCCAAAATATTAGGTCCCGCAAGAATATATGGGGGAAACTGTATTCATTTTTCTTTTTTTTTGCATTTTTGACTTTAATTTGGGCATTTTTGATTACGCAGAGGTTTTTTGTACCAAGTGGCTGAAAATTGGTTTCCTAGTGTAAAATTGACCAAGGAACAACAACATTTGACCTACGACAAATATCTGAAAAAATATGGGCCAAAAACACTCAAAATTTACCAAAAAAGTCCCAAATCTTGGTCAAGAAATATTTTTTTTACTGTCTGAGACGGCCATCTTGTCTTCATTTAAAAACTAGAGCTTGGAGCTTCGATTTGCTTTTTTTTAAATTGCTGTGCGACTATTTTTCTCCAAGTTACAGCCTTTTGAAAATCACCATAAAATTTAGATTTTTTTTTCATTCCTTTAATTTTTGTGAGTAGTAACCTATTCTTTAATTTATTTACATTTGCTAAAAAAATCATAATAAAATTAAAAATGTGAAACGGAAACCTTTTCTAAACGGGTGGAAAAATGAGAAGGTTTATAAGATATCAAATTGACTTCACTTTTACTATATTTTTGGACCATATCCTTTTGTTTTTTCTTTGTAGCTTTATAGGATTGTTTTTCTGGCAACATTATCAGAAATGTATTAAAAGAAAAATTAATTGAAATTATATTTACCTATGATTGAAATTGTACTAGTGTCAAAATTTTACACCTAATTAAAGTATGTGAAACCGATACCTTTCTAGACGGGTGGAAAAATGAGGAAGTTTATAAAATGAGATATCAAACTGACTTCACTTTTCCTGTATTTTTATATTTATTTTTGGACCATATCATTTTGTTTTCTCTTTGTAGCTTTATCGAATTGAGGGGGTCAGTGGAAAAGTGGTACAAGTGTTCGTGATGTGACGTGCACTTGTACCACTTTTCCACTGACCCCCTCAATTGTTTTTCTGGCCGCACCATTATCAGAAATTTATTAAAAGAAAAAATAATTAAAATTAAATTTACCTATGATTTAAATTTTACTAGTGTAAAAAATTAAATCTTATTAAATTAAAAAAATAATGTAAAATTATCAACATTTATTAAAACTAATAGACCTACGATAAAAATGATCTCACGTGCTTTTGTAGGGAATTAAACATTATTTTCATTTGTAAAAAGTTTGCCTCAGTATAAATAATAATTATTAATTATATTATAATTTAATTATAATTGAGATATCGCTAAAAATTATAGATTTTGCTCAATTTTCCCCCCTTGCCCTATGCATATAACCATATTCGAAGTGAAGCAAATAGAAAAGGTCCTGAATTAATTGGTGAAAGAATTTTTCAAATCGGACATTCTGTTCAAAAGTTATACATACAGACAGACAGACAGACAGACAGACAGACAAACAGACAGACAGATTTTTTTTAACACTCACTTTTTTCGCATTTTCTCGACGTTTCATAACATTCTTAAGCCGAAAATGCAAAAAAAAAATATTTTTTGGTCCATTTTAATGGGTGTTTCACCAGTAATAATTTTTTAATCAAAACTATGAATTTTTTTAATAAAATTATTTTAACAAGAACTTAATAAAATTACCATAAGCAGTAAGAAAAGAGGTTTAACTTTATTCATATTAAAGTGTTAAAAAAATACAGTAGGAAATAGTTGTAATTGTGATTATAACAAAATAATAAATTAGGATTATTCCATAATTATTTATAATTTAAATAAAAATTATGAAACATTATTATTAATATATAAAGAATTTTTTTTTCAATTTGACCCGTTCGATGCGTCGGACGCATACGGGTGCGTTCAGCTTGTATTTGCTGCCACGCTTGCTGCGCAGACGGGTGGGATACTTTAATATTGCAAAAACTCAATTCAGCTTCTCAGAAGTGCATGTCCGGGAGCGGTCGCAGGGAACGCGTTATGTATTTAAATTAAAATTTTATAAAGAAAAGGAGTTGTCAAATAAGCTATATCTCAACTTTCAAAACTTTTGTTTATGCACAGTTATTGCTTGTTGATTGACTGACTGACATAAATTTTATTTTGATAGTTCTAATAATAACTCCAAAAAACGATTGATCTGTTTTAGCTGGTACAACCTGTACACAGGGCGGTGTGCAGGATTTGCTTAAATAAAAGAACGTAAGCAAGCCCTAGCGCCGCAGGCAACATTTTTTACAAATTTAATGGTCTATTTTGATTTTAAATTAGTCTTTTAAATTTAAATTAATTAAATTTAAAAGTTTACAAAAATGCAGGAAACTTTACTTATACGGTTAAATTCTAAAATCTTAAATAAAAAAACGAAGGAAAGCCCAGTGGCACAGGCGAAAAAAATTTTTAAACAGTTTTATTATTCTAAATTTAACAAAAAATGCAAAAGAGCTAGCGCCGCAGGCGAAAGTTTTTACAAAGTTCACGCTTAACTTCTACAATCTTAGGCAAAAATAAAATTAAGAAAGCCCTAGTGCCACAGGCAATTTATTTCACAAACTTTTATTTTCCAATTTTACCAAAATGTAAGAAAGATCTAGTGCCGCAGCCCAAAATTATTATGAATTTTTTGTTTTAACTGTTTTCCTTAATCTGTAAGAACCCTGTACAAAGAAAACTATATACTTATAAGATTACAGTCATATACATTTTGCTTGATTAAAATTTTTCCTAATCAGGAAGTTCAGAAAATTTAAAAATTGTTGTTTAAAACCCTCCTGGGGGGGAGTTTGGCACAGTGGCCATATGATGGGCTTATGTTGACTTAAGATCATTATATGCCAACATTAAATCAATGTCGGGCCAATATTGGCAATCGATGATCGTTTGACAATTTTTTGCCGCTTTTCGGCCACCGTACCAATTACAGCTAAAAAGCCAACTATTAGATATTAGTATGTTGGCCAATGGTCGGCCAAAAATTGGCAATTGATGATCGTTTGCCAATTTCTTGCCGCTTTTCGGCAACCGTACCAATTACCGCTAAAAAGCCAACTATCAGATTTTAGTAAGTTGGCCATGACCCCCCTGGAATCATATAAGGGGGGCACCCCCCTTAGAATATTGTCTATATTTTTAAATATTTAAAAGCTTCCAAATTTTTAAATATAATTTTAGTTTTTTTTTTCATTCATAAAAATTTACAACTTTTATAAAGGATGCCTTGCTTTTATGTAATATCTTTTACTTCAAAAATTTTGCCTTCCCTGGAAGTTGGCTAATGTACAACTTTATGATCAAAACTATATACAAAACTGAATTGTACATTGGCCAACTCAAGGCTGTCCTACATTGGGCCATTGTTGGCAAACCCACATTGGGCCTACATACTGAGGCCACATCAGCCATCCTAAGGCCGCATACGACGGGCCAATATTGGCAAAACTGCGTTGATCCTACATTGGCCGCTCGAAGGCTGCTTAAAACCAATGATAAGTTTTTCATTATTGATCATAAAATCCCACATTGGCCAACCTAAGGTAGCAGTATTATGAACCAATGTACGTTGGCCAACCTAAGGCCACTGATAAATTTCCAACCAGTTTAAAATTTATCATTGGCCTTAGGTTTGCCAATGTAGGACCAATGCAGTTTTGCCAACATTGGCCCATCGTATGCGGCCTTGTGGCGGCTGACGTCTCCTCAGTATGTGGGTTTGTCAACATTGGTCCAATGTAGGAAACATTGCCATGCCAATGTTTGGCCAATGAACCAATGTTTGCTGGGATAGGTAAAATAAGTCATCAAATTTTCCAATTCACCTACCTTAAAAAACTGATGACTAAAATAAAAGCTAACTTTTTAAATATCCCTAATTGTATAAGACATCAAGGGTAAATTAAACTTTACAAATCTTTATCAAAAAGACCATTTTTCCTCACACTTTTCATAATATATTTTATGATAGATATTTTAATATAAATTAATAAAAATAACTGATTTACAATATTTAAAGTACAAAAAATAAGGCTTTACTTTATTTCTTACCTTCAACCATAATAATATGGTAACCGAACTTTGTTTTAATAGGGGGATCAGTATATACAGGGTTGTTTACATTGGAGATAGGTAATGCAAAAGCAGCTTCTTGAAATGGGCCAACCATAGAGCCTCGAGTCATCCATCCCAAGTCCCCACCTGATCGAGCCTTGTCTTCACTGTATGCTGCAGCTACCTCAGGGAATTTTTGTCCTGCTTTAAGTTTTTCCAAAGCTTCAAGACATTTTCCTTGTTTTTCACATAGAATGTGCCTAACTTTAACGGCTGTGCCTCCCTTTTTCTCTTTAGAACCTTTAAAAATGGAAAAATGAGGTTAGGCCTGAAAGAAAAATAATGAAGATAAATATTTAGTATATTTTTTTAGCTACCTTTATCTCCAGATTCATCACTTTTGCCTCCCTTCGCTGCGGGTTTAGCTGCTCCTTTCTTCGGAGGCATTTTAAAACTTTTTTGAAACTGTCAAGTTTTAGGTTATGTTAGGTTATAATCACAACATCGCGTTCCGCTTCAACTGCTTAAAACATAAACATTAATTAATTAAACTAACATTTCTTAAGAAAAATATAGATAAAGCACATAAATGTATAACTCAAGATTAATTTAAGAGAACCCTGGTAAGAGATACTCAAAACATTTTTTACTTTTATTTTATAAAATTTAAACGGAACGCAGCGTTTAGCAGCGGTGTCAGATTTACTATATATCTGGAAATAAACATGTTTAAACTTGTAATATGTGTGGAAACTCAAGTTTAAAACAAGTACTATCATCGATAAATTATTAATTTACTTATATATTTATTTATTATATTCATTTAAAGCGTAAAATTGGAATGACATGTAGAAATGCTTTATATCATTGATTTTATTAATCAATATTAGGCAACAGTGTAAATATAGCATGATCCAATATTTTGTTTATTTCGCTCAAACGATGGCGAAGTGCGGCTCGCGATAAGAAATTCATGTAACAAATTACGCTCTTATTAATCAAAAACCATGAATGTGTACTAAATAAGGTGTAAATTTAGACTTTTGTGATACGTGAGGGTAGCATGATGAAAGACTGGCTTAAAGTTTCGCTGTTGTTGTGTCTTTTTGGTTTTTTAAAAGAAATACGGCCCTCTGAACCGTTTGTTTTCGAATTTTTAATAGACAAACAATGGAGGAACATTACAGAAGCCCAAGTGATTCAGGAGGTGTATCCAGTGGGAATGTACAGTAATTTAGCACAATTATTAATTGTTTTTCTTATCACCGATTTAGCGAGGTATAAACCTTTGATTGTTCTGTGTGGTTTATCCGCTGTTGCATGTTGGGCCATGTTGATTTGGTCAAAAACGCTGCTAGAACTTCAGATTTTAGAGGTAAGAAAATTAAAGTGTTTTTTGCAATGCAGGTCCGAGTGAAGGGATGAGGCACTAGCCCCGGGCACCATCTACAAGCGCGCGCCAAAATCTGTTCCGCGTCGTCTCCTTCCAAATCGCAAAAATTTTCTTCCCTAAATCTCAAAAAGAATGAAAATTGCGCCGCAGGAGAAAAATTTTTCATGTTTTTTTTTTACTTCTGTTAATTTCCGGCCTTTTTTTAATTCAGTGTAGTAAAACTCACAATACTTTTTCACAAAAATTTTAAAAAGGGTTACGGAAGTCGCTGACACTAAACCTGATAATAAAATTCTTCTTACTCAATACCCGCGGGGGTAAGGGTGTAAATATTTTTAAACGTTTTCAATATTTCCTTAAAATTGGCATATAGGGGTTTTAGAGGTCGCTGAAATAAAATCTGATATATTTTTTTTCTAATTACACACCCCGGGGGTAATTATTTTAAATATTCACAATAATTTCTTAGGTTACGAGAAAATCTTTAAAGATTTCCTCCTTTTTGGAGGAAACCGTTGAAGGTTACGAGGAAATCTTTGAAGATTTCCTCCTAAAGGTGTACAAAATGTTATCAGCGGTTTACCCATCGGGTATACCTATAGTGGTTTTTGAGGTCACTAAAAATAAATCAGATAATCTTAATTTGCTAACTCCACCCCCGGATGTTGGGTAACTATTTTTAAATGATTATATGTAGGTATATTTGGGTTTTTGAGGTTGTTGATTAAATGAAAAAGCTTAAGCTTTTTATATATTTATAAATACTTAATTTAAAATTAAAAAAACGTTAGGTTAGGTTCATATTTTTCAATAAAAAATTGTTTTTTGGCATAGGTTTTTATAGATTATTTATTTATTTATTTATTTATTTTTAACCTATAGCTTTTTAAAAATTGTTAAAGTGGAGTCGATGTATTGGAAAAAAAATTGCAATTCCTGTAAAAACCTTTCTTCAGCCTCTTCCAAATCGTTTTGCGTTAAAAAAAGGTAAATTTTAGCAACAACATATAGGATTAACAAAACTAACAAAACATTCAACTTTAATATTAAAAAAACTGTGAAAACTCTGGTCAAGTAATTCGCTAACAAAAATGCAGGCGAATTAATTCACTCTTTGATCTGTCAAATATTTCATGCGTGAAATTTCAAGAATAACGATAATCAGAAAAAGAGAAAAATTACGTCATATTTCTCCGGTGAATTAATTCATGTTTTTAAAGAATTGGTCCCCTGTTAGTTTTTCACCGTAAAGTTACGGTTTCCTACAAAATTCGCAGTCGCTGACGACTGCGACCGGGTAGCCGCGACCAGGTCGTCACGACCCTACATGTTTTCCTCGGTCTCGCCAGTCGCCAGTCGCCATTCTGTCAGCTGGCCATTTTAACATCTGTTGTTTTGTTTGCGAGTGTTGTGATGTCGAAAATTCGATCACTAATGTTGTAAAGTGGTTTTATTTACTAATAAATATTTTTCTACTAATATTATAAATTGTAAAATTTGGTTATAGCCGAGCAGAGATTATAACTTTTATTATAACTTACTCAGTTAGGTTGGCCATACAATCTTCTATCGTATTTAAAAGGTAAGCAAAGGCAAACTTTTTTGATTCATTTTTTAGTAGCGTGGGCGAAAATATGATAAAAAATATAAACAAAACTAAAAAAAAGACATTTTCCTTATAAAGCTCAAAGCAACTCCCTATTTCTAAGTGAATTAACAAAAAATTAACTAATAAAACATATATCAAGTCTTAAAAATAACTCTGCCCCTGGCCCTGATGGCTTATCTTCAAAACTTATTAAAGCAATTCATGTAAATATTTATCGCCGTTACTTCACATTTTAAATTTAATTTTAAGTACTGGTATTATTCCCAAAGCTCTAAAAAGTTCTACAATCATTCCAATTTTCAAGTCTGGGGACAGGTCGCTCGTGACTAATTATCGCCCAATTTCATTAACAAACAATTTTTCAAAAATATTAGAAAAATGCATAAAGTTTAGGTTAGAAAATTTCTTAGAAAAATACAACTTATTAAGTAAAAAACAATATGGTTTCAGAAAAAATTTCAGTACGGAAGATGCTGTCATTGAAATGGTTAAATTGGTCACGAGCGGACTAAACTCAAAACTTAAATGTTTGGTAATCTTTTTAGATTTGGCAAAGACCTTCGATACTGTGGACCACAAAATTCTGTTGCAGCGTCTTGAAAGCCTAGGAATAAGAGGAGTGGCTTTGAATTTATTAAAAAACTATCCATCGGAAAGGTATCAATGTGTAAAAATTAATCAGGATTACAGTGAATCTGTTCTTGTGACCAGGGGCGTCCCACAAGGGACCGTCCTTGGTCCAATTTTATTTTTGATTTATATAAACTTTTTATATGATTTAAGGGATATTAAAGATAATCTTATTTCCTATGCTGACGATACTGCAATGGTTTTTTGTGGCCACAGTTGGGAGGTTGTGTTCAAAATGGCGGAAATGGGCATAAATCTAGTTAAAGATTGGTTAAATGACAGTCTTCGCAGTCTTAATGTAGATAAAACAAAATTTATTACATTCAGCTTGACTAATGTTGGACAACCCGAAAGAGATTCACTGTCTATACATGAGGATACTTCTAATTCTATTGTTAATTGTAACTGTCCTAAAATTAATAAAGTTGACTCGGTTAAATATTTGGGAGTTATAATTGAAAATAATCTTAAATGGAAACTTCATATAAATGAAATAACTACTAGACTGAGAAGACTGTTACCTAAAATATATACTCTGAGAAATATTCTTGATTTAAAAAATTTATTACTTATCTATGATGCTTTGGTAGAAAGCATCCTTCGGTATTGTATCTCGGTCTGGGGCAGTGCTTTTGACTCTACACTAGATAGTTTGGAAGTTAAACAAAATCTTATTTTAAAAATTATGTTATTTAAAGATCCAACATGTTCTACTTTTCAGCTTCTTTCTTTAAAAAAACTTTTTCTTTATCAAGTGTGCCTCTGGACTTTAAAAAACAATCATAATCTACCAAGACCCTTACATAGTCATCCAACTAGAATGGTTATCAATAATATGGTAAATCTACCCATTTGTTCCTCTACGCAGTTACAAAAAAGTATTTTTTTCTTTGGCCCAAAATGTTTTAATTTAATTCCTAATTTCATAAAATATATTAATAATTTTGCAAAGAAGAAAAATCAATTAAAAAGTTTTATTTTTGAAAGTAACACTGAATTATTTTTCACCGTATTAATATAATTCGTTACGCCTCTGGATATTTTTGTGTCTTCGATAAATTAATGATTATTCCAAATATAATTATTTTTTGCGTTTATATTTTTTTCTTTTCGATTCACTTTTATACAAAAAAAAATAAATACCCCATCGCTACTGTTTACTTTTTCTTTTTATTCATTTACTCTTTCGAGGGGTTAATCTCCCGCGTAATCTCTTGTACAAGCTCTGCGTAATCTTTCGTAATCTTGCGTAATCTTGCGTAATCTTACATAATCTTGCGAAATCTTACGTAATCTTGCGTAATCTTACGAAATCTTACGTAATCTTACGTAATCTTGCGTAATCTTCCGTTATCTTAGAGATAGTGAAAAAAAATAAAAAATTTAATGCACTCTAATTGTGACAAACTGTTTAAAAAATTGTTATAATTTATGCGTAGAACTTTTAAGTTAAAATGAAATATAATAAAAAATATTCATGTTTTTTTTTTTTTAATTTATAATACAGTTTAGTGTTGTTATTTTATTAAAATCTGTAATTTGTTTTTATTGTCTTATATTTAAATAACAGGTGTAGTGTAAATCAATGGTGAGCAATTTTAGAGAAATCTGTTATTCGTTTTTTTGTTACGAGGTTTTATATTAAGTTTCGTGGCAAACTGCTGAACAGCTAATATCTGTCTTATCTGTCACTTGTCTTACTTATGGTTTTACTTTTGCACAACTCCCATTTGAGGTTAGGGGCTGGTTAAGAATGACGTCACCTCCATAGGGGGTAGGGGGGGTTCGTCAAAAGGTGACGAAAAGTGATGAAGGGGGGAGGGGGTCTGGCCAAAAGTGACGTCACCTTTAAAAAATTGTGTACGTATTTTTAAACAATTTTAGTGAAAATACTTCTATTAGAAATGTTATAAAACAACTACGACCTTGTACTCTTTACAGAAAAAATACCTCTTCACCTTATGTTCTTAGTTTATATTCCTATTTTTTGTAGTATTATTATTGTATTATTTCACCTTATTCCGCAGCACAAATCTTTTGATTTAGGCGGATGAACTAAAATTATGGATTTCCTTTTATTGTAATATATTTGTGAATAAATAAAATTAAAAAAAATTAAAAAATTTAAAGTATACCCAAGCGGAGAATATACTTAACCACTTATCACTTTATTCGGGAGCTTAAGTTCTAGTTAGATGGTGCTTTGGAAACAGATTAAACGATTTCTTCTTAACTTAAGAATAATATATAAAATAAATGTGAATAAATTCTTCAAGAACATGAAAGATCAATTCTTACTTCCAAGTCCTATTTCTATGCAAAGCCCCTAAATTCTAACTTCCATTATACAGTGCGGTCCAAAAGTCACCCCCCTTTTAACTTTTGAACGATTTGAGATATCGACTTCAAATTTAGAACTCTTAAATAAGACAACTTAAACTATCTTTTAGCATATATTTGATGTTTTCAGCTCTTAAAATGTGGGCAGGGGGCATGGGGGGACATTTTTTTTAAATGGAAAGGGGGGTCGTGATACATACTTTTAAAGCTTATAAAATTCTCTATTTAACTAACATTTTTAAATTTTTAAAAATGTTTTTTTAAGGTTTTGATTTTTCAATTTATTGTGCTAAAACATTCGATTTTTTAAGTTTTTTTTTATAAATTTTTATTTATGTCAACTAAAATTAGTTTAAAAGTATAATTAACATTTTTTTATGATGAAATTAGACATTTTTAAAAAATTATTTGTTGTTGGTTTTTAGAGGAATTTTGACATTAATACCCATTTTAAACCCCATTTTAAACCCATTTTTTTAATTTAAAAATATGGAGTTAAATGGAGAATTTTCTAAGCTTTAAAATGATGTATTACACGACCCCCCTTTCCATTTAAAAAAATGTGTCCCCATGCCTCCCTGCTCACATTTTAAGAGCTGAAAGTATTAAATATATGCTAAAAGATAGTTTAAGTTGTCTTATTTAAAAGTTCCAAATTTTAAGTCGATATCTCAACTGATTCAAAAGTTAAGAGGGGGGGGGGTGACTTTTGGACCGCTCTAATGCCTAATTTCATCATAAAAAAATGTTAATTATGCTTTTAAACTAATTTTAGTTGACATAAATAAAAATTTATAAAAAAAAAAACTTAAAAAATCGAATGTTTTAGCACAAAAAAATGAAAAATCAAAACCTTAAAAAACATTTTTAAAAAATTTAAAAATGTTAGTTTAAATAGAGAATTTTATAAGCTTTAAAATGATGTATCACACGACCCCCCTTTCCATTTAAAAAAATGCCCCCCCATGCCCCCCTGCCCACATTTTAAGAGCTGAAAATATCAAATATATGCTAAAAGATAGTTTAAGTTGTCTTATTTAAGATTTCTAAATTTGAAGTCGATATCTCAACTCGTTCAAAAGTTAAAAGGGGGGGGTGACTTTTGAACCGCACTGAATAATAAGTAGGTCAATAGTTAAATTTATTTGACAAGGCCTTTAGCGCAAAATATTTCTAAAGACACCGACTATATTTAATTACCCCGACAAAAGAGTTTCAGTCTCATCAATTTGCAAGCTAATTACTATTCCTGACATCTGAAACGACAATTTTGACCATAAATTATATTTATTTATAAACTTATGTCTTTTAAGTTATACCGACAAGAATCACCGAAAAGGGGTCCGATCTAATGTAGAACAAACCGGACTTTGTCGAAGCAAATCTTGTAAAGCCAGACGGAATTTGCGTTACGATTAAAGCAATATTATTTTTAAAATTTTAACACCATGGGTAATTCCAGCGTTGCTTACGTTACATTTTTACTCATATTTTAAATGTATAAATTTATCAGTTATATTAAAACACATAATATTTAAATACAATATTAATTTTCAGTAAATAACAAAGTAACAAAACATATATTTATAATTAGTATAATAAGTTTAATTTGTGAGAAATTTATAATTTTTTGTTGCTTACGTTACATTTTCTGACATAGATTTTGACTTAGGTACATAAATCTTTAAATTTCTGTTCTATTCCAAAATATACATATTTTTTGGAACTAAATGTGGATTTGAGAATGTTTTAGAAGTCAGGCTATAATGTTTTAAATCTAAATAAATTTCTGAATTATGTATTAAAAAAATGAAATATCCGTTGCTTACGTTACAAGGAAATTCGTTGCTTACGTTACATTAAAAGTATGTTTATAATGTTTTGCAAATCCGAGAGCGTACTTCGACTTAACGGCAGACTGGCAAGGTCGCTGGGCCGTAGAAGCGGCCCAGGCCCCACCCGAAGTTTATTATTTATTAGGGACCCCTCGCTGGAAACTTATTATTTATAATTATTTTATTAATCATGAAAGTGAGGACCTTGTTTTAGTTTATTAGAAAGGCTCGTTGATGATTTCATAGCATGGGGCCCTCATTATAAAGGAATTGAAAGGGCCCTCATAAAATTGCAGAATAAATTAGCTAAGGGCTTCGAGATAAAGCGGTCTAAAGCCTTTAAACAAGCTTACACATGTTTATTTGGATTTTACGGGTATATTTCGTTATAATCGAGTTTTTTCTGTTTATGTTCGGGTATATTCGGTATAGTTGAGGTAAATTTAAGTTTCTTTTATTTCCGCATGCGCAGTACTGCTCAGGCAAACACAAGTATGCACAGAGGTGTTTGACAATTATCAAACACTTCTGTGCATACTTGTGTTTGCCTGGGACATTCGCATGTATTATAATACATGCCCAAAAGTATTCTGGCAAACATATGCAAATATACCATGCGCAGTAGGGTTTGGTAGAATATATTTATGCGCAGTAGGGTTTGGTAGAATATATTTATGCGCAGAAGTGTTTAATAGTACATACGAATGCCCAAAAGTATTCTGACAAAATTATATAAATATACCATGCGCAGAAGGTTTCGGTAGAACAGATTTATGCGCAGAAATGTTTGATAATACATGCGAATGCCAAAAAGTATTCTGGCAAACATATATAAATATAACATGCGCAGTAGGGTTTGGTAGAATAAATTTATGCGCAGAAGTGCCCAAAAGTATTCTGACAAAATTATATAAATATACCATGCGCAGAAGGTTTCGGTAGAACAGATTTATGCGCAGAAGTGTTTAATAGTACATACGAATGCCCAAAAGTATTGTAGCAAACAATTACAAATAGAGAATGCGCAGTAGTGTTTGGTGAAACATATTTATGCGCAGAAGTGTTTTTAGATTTTGGCTAAATCATCTTATTTTACTGTCGCACCTAAGCAGACATGAAAAATGCGATAATACACAAAAGAGTTTTGACCACTTTTTCCAAATTTGGACCACAGTGTGTTTTTAACTAGTTTTAAATAAATAATGTATAATAATAATAAATTTATATAAAGTATCTGTCGTAGAGGCATGAAAAATGCGATAACACAAAAAAAAAGTTTTGAACACTTTTTTCCAAATTGGGAGTGTGTTAGACTGACTATATTTCAACTAGTTTTATTGAATTCTGGGATCCAACATGCTTAAAAATGTAAAAACTATATGTTATGACCACTGTGCGGTAAATCATCTTAATTTTTATGTTGCCATACTCAAGCAGACATGAAAAATGCTATAACACACAAAAAAAAGTTTTGACCACTTTTTTCTAATTCGGACCATAGTGCGTTAGCCTTCATTTTTAAATAATTTTATTGAACTCTGGGGTACAACATGCTTAAAAATGTAAAAACTATGTTATGACCATTGTGCGGTAAATCATCTTAATTTTTATGTTGCCATACTCAAGCAGACATGAAAAATACTATAACACACAAAAAAAAAGTTTTGACCACTTTTTTCTAATTCGGACCATAGTGCGTCAGTTTGTTTTATTTTTAATAATTTGTCGAATTGTGGAATGACCAAACCGACAAATACACTCTGGCTTGTTTATGTTTTATGACATTTAACCCACTGTGCATTAAATAATATTTCTGTTTATGTGTTTCTTACATACCACATGGGTGATCCAAACCACTCAAAAATAAGCAAATGAGGTTTTGACCAACTTTTTTTCAGAATTGGACCACGGTGCTTCGGGTTGTTTATTTTTTTAATAATTTGTGGAATTATGGAATTATTAAAGCAAATCCAAGTGTAACGGGACAAAATTCAGTAATGGGAGAAAATATGTCTCTAGCTCCAAAAAAACTTAAATATGGACTTTTTGTGCAATTTAGTTAATGAAATGTCTTTAATATTAACTGGTTTTGATACTCAGTTACTAATAGCTTCTATAAATATCGTATGTTTTAAAAATCTGATATATTAACCTAAAAAACGTAACTTATGTCTCCCAATTTAAATCGAGCGATTCTTATATTAGTAAAATTCGACACTGCTAGAATGCCGATCGTGGTACGTTAAAATTATTAGTAGAAGATCAGTGCCAAGTATTTTCATTACGTTTTAAGAGCGGTAAGTACTTTTAATTGTAAATATGCATTTAATAAATTTAGTTTAAGCGATGTTATTTTAATGCGTACTTTTTTAATGAACAACGACGGTCCCTAATATTACCTTAATTGTTTTTAATTATATCTCAGACTAGTCATTTTAGATTTGTACAATAACATATACAATACCTAACCTCAAATTTGCAGGAACTGATCTCAAAGACCTTGATCCAAATCCCACTAATTGTGTCTAAACGTAACGACGGTCCCTTGTAACGACGGTCCCCACGAAAAGGAACCGTTGTTGCTAAAATAGGGAAAGTCGTTACATATTTGAAAAATTATGCAAATTTTTACTCTGTTACATTGTTCTTTCTAAAACTCTTGCATAATAAAGAAATAAATATATTCCAAACTCAAAAAAACAATACAATACCTAAAATTAAGGTTAGAGAAAGCCAATTGGATGAAAAGGGGAGTGAGAAATATAAAAAATATTATATTAAAAATATTAATTTTATTTTTAAATTGAGAAAATTTGGTCCCTTTGCTAAGAACAACGGTTCCTATAAAAAAATAGCGACGGTCCCTATAAATAATAACGACGGTCCCTCTAAGAATAATAAAATTGTTGCTAATCAACTGTATGTACAACCCTCTTGGATTTCATCTTTTATTACAAGTATTACAATATTTTATCTTCATGACTCTGTAGCAATTTTAATTCAATAAATAAATAAATAAATATGAAGAATAACTATGACAATTTTTTCTTTTTTTAACATATTTTTTTTTTAATTTATAATTATTAAACCAATTTATACCATTATTAAATTTTATCCCTAACAATAAAGTAATAGGCGATCCTTAATATTACGCGTTGCTTACGTTACAAAGTTAACACTTTTTTTTTAGAGAATAAAAAATAAAATAAAATAATTACATAATTAAGTAAAAATTATACTAAATTGAGATAATCTAAAAGTAGAAGAGTATTAAGTAAAAAATTAAGTCAAAAAACAAAAAAGTATACTTTTTTGTTGCTTACGTTACAATTTTTTGATGATTTTTAATATTTCAAGAAAAAAAAAATAATAAATCGTTTACTTACCGTCTAAATTGTATAGTCAACGAAAATATATAAAATAATCTATAATACAAAAATAGTTAGCTTCAAAGAAACACAGTTTAAACCACAGTTTTTGCGTTGTTAATTGACGCCAAATACGGAGTGAATTGTCCACGTACCCCTAAATAAAACTGTAATTATTTAAGAAACAGCCACCTTGATGACTATGAAATTGCTACTACCAGAAAATTCAGTTAATAAGCTACCATTATGCCTATAAATGCTAATAATAATCTGTATTTTATTTTAAGCCAGCCATGTCAGGATTTGCTGGAATTACCCCCATATAAAATATTCGGATCATGACACGAGTTTATGCCTTGCAATCATTAGGATTATCCCTAATTATACTTTTAAACTAATTTTCATTAATATAAATTAAAAAATTAAAAAAAAAAATCTGAAAAAATCACATTTGTTAGCACACAAAAATTAAAAATCAAAACCTTAAAAAAATTGTTTAAAAGATTAATATATATATATATAGAGAGAATTTTATTTTCTTTAAAATGATGTATAACAACACCCTCCTTTCAATTAAAAAAAACCCCCATGCCCCCCTGCCCACATTTTAGGAGCTGAAAGTAATAAATATAAGCTAAAAGATAGCTTAAGTTGTCTTATTTAACAGTTCTAAATTTGAAGTCGATATCTCAACTCGTTTAAAAGTTAAGAAGGGAGGGAGTGAGTTTTTAACCGCACTGTATACAAATTTACAACCAATGGATAACCAGATCCTGCCACAATGGATAACCAGGCACAGGTCCTGGCAGCCAGGATCCTTAAAGTATATTAACTATCAGAACAAAATCATAAAATATTCACAAAACGTAGAACGCAATAAATTAACGATCAGATATAAACCTAACTTACTTATGACTTATGTGAGTCAAACCAAATAAAATAAAATAATATAAATATACGAATTGTACTAATTTGACAACTAAAAGACAGTTTATTAATTAAAAACATTTTTTGTTGAGCATTGGGTACGAAAAATAATAAAAAACGAATAAAAAACAAAAAAAAAACGCTTTAAAACAATGTTTTTAAACAACGTATTAAAAAAAAAAACAGTTTTTAACCCCTACAAGTACAAATTATTACATACCTGCCATAGCTATTTCTACTCTGCTGTGGAATGAAAAAAATAAACACTTGTCACAGCGCACACCTATTCAAATTCGTGACGAATTGGTCGTGCCTCTGCTCCCGGAGCGGTCAAGCGACCGGCGTCCAAACGAACGGCGACCATTAGTTAGTAGTAACGACTCAGTAGCAGCTAGGAAAACAGGGACATTTAAAATGTATTGGAGATGTCTTATTGGCTCGGTCGCGGCTACCCGGTCGCAGTCGCTGACTCCAATGCATTTTAAATGTCCCTGCTTTCCTAGCTGCTACCGATTATCGTCGAGTGAGTGACAGCGAAGATCGACGTCGCCCAGCAGATTTCCATTGAGTAAGATTATTTTGGTATATAATTAAATTCTTACTAACATATGCTCACTTGTAAGCTTGCTTGCTGAGTGCTGCAGCCCTTTTCTCACTGTGGACTTAAGCCAATTCCCACTAACCGCTAAGGCTGGCGGTTTGGTGTGTCTAAGGTTCCCTGAGACCCCAACTACTAAAATCTAGTGCTTAACACTACCCCCCCCCCCGCCCGGGGACCCTCAGGCCCCCGAAAACTCTATTTCTACTTTTAAATTTAAATTCTAAAAACCACCATGTCTGATTCCGAACAATCCATCGACGCCACCATGGCATACTACCCTAACCAACAAATGTCCGACTACTTTCAGGACCAACTAAAGGCCCAGGCGGAACATCACAAAACCCAGGCTGAACAACACAAAGTTCAGCTAGAATTCCTTCAATCACAACTAGCCACCGCAAACGAAACAATCAACGGCCTCCGAGAGGAAATTTCCCGCCTCTCATCTCAAATAGGGACACTTATATCCCAAAACACCAAAACCCCCAACCAAGAGCCATCGCTTTCCGATACCCCCCAATTCGAAACGGACTTCGGCCACTCCCAGGCCAATTGCAACGCCCCGGCCAAATGCGTAAAATGCGCACAAGGCCACCACACAACAAAATGTGAAAAACCCCGACACACGGACGCAAAATGCGCCAACTGCCTGGGTCCTCACACGGCAAACTACCACAAATGCTCCAAACACCCATCAAACATCGCTCCAACCCGCACAAGGGTCATACCCCCAACCCAAAAATTCACCGGGGGCATCTCCTACGCCCAAAAGGCAACTAACGCCGCCACCCCCAACAACCCAAGGTGACCCCAGGCCCCAGCGCAAATCCCCCCAATATTTTTGATCAATCTCAAATTTCAAAAATCCACACTTTCATGCAAGAATTCGCCAGCTTCATGCAGGCTTTTGGCTCCCTTCAACTACCCAATCTAGGCCCCCAAAATGTCTAGACAAACAAAACCCAGAGCCCTTAAAATAGTCACCTGGAACGCTGATAGTCTCAATTCAAAAAAAACCGGAACTCATAGAATTTCTACATGAAAATCAAATAAATATAGCCCTCATCCAAGAGACTGGTCTTAAACCACATCATAGGAGTACCATACCCAACTATTCCTGCTACCGTAACGATAGACTCCAGGACCGCAAAGGAGGCACAGCAATCTATATCAAAAAACACATATCTCACGATCTTCTATACGCGCCCCCCACACAAAGCGATCAAGTCGAAACTACCTCCATATTCGTCAACATGCACGACAATTCCAAAATCAGGATCGTGTCCCTCTACAAACCCCCAAATAAGGAGGTCAGGCCCGCCGACTTCGAAGGCTACTTTAACGACAATCATCCAACAATCCTAGCCGGAGACTTGAATTGCAAACACGCCCTTTGGCACTCTAGAACAACTACGGCCAACGGCCGTAGGCTTTACGAAATATTACAACGTAACTATATAATGGTTACCGCACCTGATTCCCCAACCCACTATGGCCATGGCCTTCCTGATATCCTTGACATCGTTTTGTATAAAAACACGACACTAAACATTAACATTGAACTAAGACACGAACTAAGCTCCGACCACCTTCCAATCATTATCACGGCAGGAGGCATACCAACCGCAAACCAGACCAAAAAAAACCGTTTACAACTTCCCCTATATATCCGAACTCCTAGAAAGCAACACCAAAATCAATCCAATAAACACCGTCGAAGAACTAGATAACGCAGTAATCAGCCTCACCAATACCATAAAATCCGCAATGGACAGCGCTAAATTAATCAAAAAAATAGATATCCAAAACCCACAGGACCTTCCCCGAGATCTCAAAGACCTAATCAGAGAGCAAAACCGATTTCTTCGTCGGGCACGCACCCTCCAAGACCCCCACATAAAACGCGAAGCAAACAGACTTACCAAGGAAGTCAAAGACCGACTAAACATACTAGCAAATTCCCGCTGGGAGGGAAAAATAAAATCACTCAACCCCCAGGATAGATCACTTTGGAGAATGGCCAAAACCCTATCCCTCGATCACCAACGAGGCATGCCCCCAATTCACGGCCAAAGAGGAGTCGTCTACTCCACCCCCGAAAAAGCCGAAGCATTTGCTGACGCAATGCGGAAACAATTTCAACCAAACCCCCCAATCCCCCCTGACTCCGACTCCGAATCAGAGACCGACTCCGAGCCCGACTCTGACGATGAGAACTACGAACAACTCATGCATGAAAGAGAAATAAATCACATCTATAATAGAGTCACTACCCAAGTCGAAAACGACATTATCACCCCCACATCTCCCGAGGAAATCAAACGCATCATTAAAAATCTCCCAAAAAGAAAAGTCCCCGGCCCGATCAAATACCGAATAAAATCCTAAAAATACTCCCCCGGAAAACCATTATGGAAATCGTTAACATTGTTAACGCAATGCTCAGTGCTCAATGTGCCACTTTCCAAAGCCCTGGAAAAACACAGACGTAATAGTAATCAAAAAACCCGGACAAAATCCAACTTTTGCCGAAAGCTACCGCCCCATAAGCCTTCTATCCTCCCTAGGCAGAATAGCCGAGAAAGTCATCCTAACCAGACTTCAAACTCTAGTTGAAGTACTAAATCTCCTCTCAAACGAGCAATTCGGCTTCCGAAGCAGACACTCCACAGTCCACCAGGTAGCTCGCCTGGTAGACTCTGTAACGGACGGACTAAATAGGCGCGAAGCCGCGGGACTGATCCTCCTGGACATCGCAAAAGCCTTCGATAAAGTTTGGTACAAAGGTGTTGTAGCCAAACTCCACTTTCTCGGCCTCCCCCCAGGCATCACCAAACTCATAGCCTCCTTCCTCAAAGGCTGAGATTTCCAGATAAAAACAGGCGACTGTAAGTCCAGCACCCGCCGCATCAAAGCTGGCGTCCCACAAGGTTCCCCACTATCCCCCCTTCTGTACAACGTCTTTACCGAAGATATTCCAAAAACATAGGGTACTGAAATAGCCCTGTTCGCCGACGACATCGGCATCCTAGCAAAAGCCAGAAACCCCCAGCGCATTCATATCGCCCTCCAGCGCCAAATGGATGCCCTGATCAAATGGTTCTCCAAATGGAAAATCAAAGTAAACGCCAATAAAACTAAAGGCATTCTAATCTCTAGGATTAGAAGAGGCCCACCCCAATCCATTCAGATAAATGGCCAACCCATTAACTGGGAAAACCATGCCAAATACCTCGGCATTACAATCTCCAAAAACCTGACGTGGGATCAGCACGTCAAAAACACCCTCCAAATAGCCAACTGCCGCCTCTCCAAACTCTACCCCCTAATAGGTAGAAAGAGCCCCCTATCCATTAAAAACAAACTTCTTCTTTACAACCAAACCCTAAAGCCGGTACTTCTTTACGGAGCCCCAGCCTGGAACAAAATCACCCTTAATAAAGCACTCTCAGCAAAACTTCAGGCCTTCCAAAACAAGGCACTCAGAATATGCCTCGATGCCCCCTGGTTCATGAGGAACAACCAGATACACAGAGATCTCGAAATGCCCCTCCTAAAAACGGAAATAATCCGCTACAGCACGTCTTTTATACAAGACAATTTAGACCATCCAAACCCCCTCATTTCAAACTTTCTAGATTACGATCACGAAATATACTCACAAAAAGATCAAAAACGTCCTCAACCAGTAATGGTACCCACTAATACAGGACAGATGCATTCCCAGCATCAGTGAGCTAGTCTCACTCCTCCCGCACATCCCTCCTCTCCCTATCCCATCCCTCCTCATCCCCCTCCCACCTACTCCCCAGCGCCAAATTATCACAGATGCAACTCGCATCAGTGAGCACAGACTCACTGCCCCAACTACCAATTCAGATTAAGTATTTTTTTAGATAAATGAGCCATAGGCTGCGCCTGCCTCTTAAAGACCCAAACAAACTATTGATGATGATAGCTGCTACCGAGTCGTTATTACTAGCTACTGGTCGCCGTTCGTTTGGACGCCGGTCGCTTGACCGCTCCGGGAGCAGGGGCACGACTAATTCGCCACGAATTTGACAGTGTGTGAAAAGGTGTGCGCTGTGACAAGTGTTTATTTTGCTTTCCCATTTTGAAAATTTTTAAAATATCGGAAAAATTTTCAAACATTTTTTTTTGATTATTTTTGCGTTTTATGACGTTTTATGTCGATATAAATCAATTTATCTGTCCGGAAAATCTTGCGGGCACGATAACTTAAGAACTCTTTAAGCTAGAGACTTGAAATACATACGGGTATGTTACCAAAAGTTCTAGCTCGGGATTGTTTTTGGTGAACATTGAGGTGCGGAAAGGGGGGTAAATGTGGAAAAATACATTTTTTAGAAAAAAATTATATAGGGGTTTTTGAGGTTGCTGAAATTGAATCTTATAATAAATTTTTTCTAACCTCACCCCCGAGGGGGTGAGGGGGCAAATATTTTTAAATATTTTCAATATTTTCGTCAAAATTGGATAGGGGTTTTTGGGGTTGGCGAATATGAATCTGATAATAATTTTTTTCTAATTTCACCCCCTGAGGGGTGGGGAGTAGTTTTCGTAAAAACTGGTATATTGGGCTTTTTGAGGTTGCTGAAAGTGAATCTGATTATAAAAAAGATCTAACTCCACCCCCAAAGGGGTGGGGGGTAGTTTTTGTGAAAATTGGTATATTGGGCTTTTTCAGGTTGCTGAAAGTGAATCTGATAATAACAAAATTCTTAATCCACCCCCTGAGGGGCAGGGGGTAGTTTTCTTGAAAATTTATATATTGCGGTTTTTGAGGTCGCTAAAATTAAATCTTTTAACAAAATTTTTCTAATTTCACCCCCTGAGGGGTGGGGGGTAGTTTTGTGAAAATGGTTGTATTGGGGTTTTTGTGGTTGCTAAAAGAGAATCTGATAATAAAAAAGTTCTAACTGCACCCCCTAAGAGACGGACGGTAGTTTTCGTGAAAATTGGTATATTTTTAAGGTTGCCAAAAGTAAATCTAATAATAAAAAATCCATTTTACGCGCGGAGGTGTAAAATGGGAAAGCTTTTTTACTGGGCAGTGTGACAAATGAATATTAGATTAGGCCCAATAGGTATATTAAAAACGAAAAAGAGCAAAAAAAAAGAAATTAATTCGCATTGCTAAGTCAAACGAAAGACTCAATTTACTTGCAATAAAAACCTTGTTTCCACATGCGTAAAATGACGTACATTGTACACACTTGATCTTACATCTCACTTATTTTGTCGCACGGAAACAAGTTTAGAACTTATAGATCTCTGCAGAGTACATGTTTATAACGAGTTCAAATAGATTTCACCTTCCAGTCACCTCTTCACTAATTGAATAAAACACAAAAAGATTTCTTTGGTAGTTTGTTTTTTTCTACAAACACTATATGTTTTAGTTGTGTAATTTTGTATTTTATTTATATTTTATCTATAATATGAAAAACAAAAGATTTGAGTAAAAATAATAATTTCGAATAAATTTTTAAAAACATTTTTCACAAGTTATAAACGTCACGTGAGCTGTTATTGCGAATAGAAAAGGATTAGCCAGGCAGATTTTTTTAACTTGATAAAAGTAATACCCAACCAGCATGTTTCAATACTATTAAATAAAATTTGGATTATTTAAAAGTCCAACTACCTAAATCATAATTTTCGGATCTGTTATGTTTTTTTTTTATTTTCTTTTACTTAAATAAAAACGTTAGGGCATTTTTATAATATTTATATACTTTTCTTTGTAAATGTAATAGTTTATAAAACATTTTTATAAAATTGTTATTAATTTTTTGTACCCGGCTATGGATTTTGACGTCACGACTCGGTAAAATCCGATCTCTAAAGATCACATATGTGTAGCTTATAAAAGTGTTGCTTACAGTGGCGCTCCCAGGATTTTTCTTGGTGAGCGGTTGAGCCAGGGACGGCCACAGTATTTTTTTATGGTCTATTTATGGTCTATTATGACCTATTTAGCTTTTTAACAGTAAAGGGTGCAGAGTGTAGCCAGACTTTTTTGCAATTTTGGTTAGCAAGTTTGGCGCCGCAATCAATTTTGTTTAGAGTTTTCAAGGTCACGCACTTTCACGTCGAAATTTGAAAAATAATTTATTAAAAAAAACTTCTAATACACAGAGGATATAAGAAAATCCTAAATTTTCGCATTTCCCAGACACATCAGAACTTGCAGACATGCAAATAATTTTATAAAATATTGTAATTACAATATTAATATCACATTATTGCTTAACAAGTTTAGCGAAGCAGGCAATTTTTTTTACAGTTCACAGTTTTACAGGATAAGCAATTTCCAAGAATTCAAATAGCAAACTATTTTATAAAATTGCAAATGAGTAGAGGAAACCTCTTAAATTATAACTTGTCTTTTTAGCGCCGCAGGCAACATTTTTTAGAAATCTTAATTTTTTTACATTTCCCATATACCTCAGATTTTTTAAAAATGTAAATAATCTTATAAATCTATTAATTAAAATTGTAATATCACATCATTGGTAACCAAGTTTAGCGAAAATTTTTACAGTTTACAGTCTTCACGCCAAACAATTTCTAAGAATTCGAAAAGCAAATTATTTTTATAAATTATCAAATAGGTAGGTGAAATCTCTTAAAACACAACTTATTATGCTTAGCGCCGCAAGCCAAATTTTTTAGAAATCTTAAGTTTTTGCATTTCCCACCTCAATATTTGACATGCAAATAATTATTTTTATTATATTATTTTTTAAATTATAATTTTACAAAATCTATTAATTAAAACTGTAATATCACATTATGACTTATTAAGAAAATTTTAAGATTTTATAGTTTTTCTGGATAAGCAAATTATTTTATAAAACTTCAAATGGGTAGGTAAAAACCTCTTAAAATGCAGCTGATCATGTTTCACATCTTCCCGAGCATTTTCCAGTTTGATGGATCATATTATTTTATAAAATACATTAACAAAAATCGAGATATTAGCGCCGCAGGCGAAACTTTTTGCAAAGCAAAATAGTTAAAAAGTCATTTTAAATTTGAGGGCTTTGGGGGGGGGGGTGCTGCTTGGAGCCCTATTATTAGAGAACCAATCCACCGCAAAAAAAATTATTAGAACTTATTTTTTTTACTACATCTATAGGCAAAAAACCACTGGGCGCTGTGTCTCAAAAAAACGAGCTGATAGAGAAAAACGGAAAAAAGTTCAGAAATCAGCACATCAAATACAACCAGAAGCAACTAAAAGGTCCCTGGCAATAAAAACAATATTTTTCTGTAGAGCAACGTAATAATAAGAGAAATCGTAAATTGTCTTTTTCTCGGCGAAATGATCAGCTAGGATTTCAAACGAAAAAGTTTTCGAATGCAGAAAACCTCACAACCCGTTTTGGTTGACATTTTCATGAAACCTATCCCGCCTTAAAGCACACCGTGTATGTAGTGAGGAGGGGGAATCATTTGAAAAAGTCCAAAATTTATACTTGATTGCAAAGTTAGTCAAAACAACTAATATTAACACCAGTAATAATCATGTCCATTTCCTTACATAGGGTAATATAATTTTTTCACCACCAGCCTAAAACCACATCTTTATTACTGCTCTTTTCGTTGATAGAAATATTATTTCTCTACCTATGACGTCAGAGGTTCTAAAAATAATGAAATTGCACCATGGTTAATAATGAATTTTTATTCAGCTGTTTTGGTATCTGACGTTTCACTTAATTATTAAATCACATTGCTATTTACAAGTGTCTTTAGGCACCAAATTTATTTATTGCATGATAAATTAAAAAATATTAACTAAATTAGTACCTATAAAACATGTTTTACAAAAAACACTTCGAAAAGTGAAAATCATTGGTCCATCATATTCAACCATAGGTTATACAACCCATATATTACTGTAAGGATTATAGATTACTAGAGGTACAACCCCCATATATTGATTTTTGAGGCAATAGATTCTCCCTCATAGTTTTCGCCTGTCCCCTTATTTCTGGGGGAGTGCCAGAATCATCACTTTGCATTTCACTTTCCATTTTTATATATTTTATTACACTTAACACGGAAACTCTTTCTAACTTAATAATTTTAGCAGATCACCAGAAAATTTCTGCCAGAAATGTCAAGTTATTCATTTGTTTTTTTAATGGCCGCGAACGGCCAGCGTGATATTTTAAATTTATAAGCTTTTTCATTAAATATTAGTAAAATAAATAAATAAATAGCTAATTAATTGTACTGGTGGTGGTGGTAGACCGCGTCTTGCGGGCTTCGCGCTAGCGCGCTCATCCCGCAATTTGACGCAGGTCAAAAATGTTAAACTTCTCTCACTTGGTAAATAATATACTATTTCGTTTGGACTTTTTGTATGTATCTCTCTAACGTGTATTCAAACTGGGTTTAAAAAGTCGCTAGCGCAAAGCGTTCTTAAGTTATCGTGGATACAGACAGACAGATCGACCGACCGACAGACAGACAGACATATTTTTTTTTGCTTATTTTAACTTTTCTCGCCGAATCAGGAAAAATAAGATGATATAAGCAAAAAAAATTTTTGATTTTTTTTTTATCACAATTAAAATGCTGCATCTTATGTTTATTTATGTTTATGTTTATTTTTAACCTCGTACTATTCTACTTTATTAAGCATCCCCTAAGTCCAGGACTTGTGTGGGCTAGTAGTAGAGGGAACCACAGGCTTTAATTGACTTTCGAACCAATATATCTAGGGAGTACGCCTTCGTCAAATTTCAATTATTAATTAACTGAAAAAGGCAATCGGCGCCAGTGAGGTTTGAACTCACGATCATTAGCTCAGTGTCAATGCTATACCAGGGCGTAGATGTATTTTTTCCATGGGGGGGGGGGTAATACCAAGATCGTAGATATTTAATATGAAAAAAAAGTAAATTTTTATATGTTTTAATATATAATTTTTGTCCTATGGGGGGGGTAATTACCCCCCATTACCCCCCCCCCCCCCCATCTACGCCCTTGATGCTATATCGATGCCTTAGACCGCTGAGCTAATCTCCCCTAAGAAAACTTAATTTAGAACTGCAAGACAATTTGGCAAATTACAAAATAATAAATAAAATTACAAAATTCTATTATATTTTTTAGTCAATCGTTAATTTTTGGTATATCCTTTTAAATCCGATAGCCTTTCAGAACCTAGTTGTAAGTAGGTTCCGATAGAATATCGGATTTAAAAGGGTATCCATTTAAATCCGATAGCCTATCGTAAACTACATGAAAAGATATCCATTTAACTCCGATAGCCTATAGCAATCTAGTTATCGAGATAAAACAAAAGAACCGGAAATTTTATACGTCAGTGCAGTAAAAATGGCATATTATGCAGCCGTGTATTTTAAAGGAAATAAATAATTTTTAATAAAAAAATGTTGAAGAAGTTAAAAAATTGGATAAAAATAACATAGATCCAAGTAAAAATATAGAGGAAGAAGACCCATATAAGCGGGCTTTCGTAATCTGCACCGGCGGCAAGTATAAACATGTGCAGAGAATTTTTGAATTTCGGCGAGCAAGCGGACTTACTCGGGGCGGTCTAGGGCAATTTCAAGAAGGGAAACTTATTTTAAGGTTTTAGTGGTTTATATTAACAAGGATCCAGATTTCTACAAGGGTTACAATAATATTAGAATAATATAATAAAAGATAAATTTGATTTGACTCACCTACAAAGGTAATTTAAACAACCAAAAAGTTGTAGAAACTGGAAACACTTGTTAATTGTATACTACTGAAACTGCGACTGAACAGAGTTATAAAAAAAACTGACAAAAAACTGAAACGAATAAAATCATTCGTTTATGTTTTGAAATACGATTTGAAATACGTTGCCAAATTTACCATTTATATTTAAATTAGGTATTTACTTATTTATTCTGGTTCATCTGCCCCCCCAACTTCTTCAAATGGGTACTTTCCATTTGGAGGAGTTGTATAAAGTTTCAGGTGGCTAGCATGAAAAAGTCCACGCTCCACTTTTGTTTGCGGATGTTCAAGGACAAAAGTGGCATCACTCACACTTTTTTTTTATTCTGTATGGCCCTTCGAAAAGGAGCATAAATTTTTTTGTTTGCTTGGTTAGCGCTTTAGAAATTGGGTTAGCCCGGAGCAAAACTAGGTCTCCCACTTTAAATTTATAATAAGGACGCCCAGGGTATCTAATTTTTCGACGTGCCGCTTTTCCTTCTAGAGTTTCCTTAGCAAGATATAATTTAATATGGTTTTCCTGAAGCTTCGGTCGGTCTGGGTCATAATGAACCGGCAAAATGGTTTTAGGAGGTTTCCCGGTTTGTAACTCATGTGGGGTAAACCCTGTTGAGTCTTGAACAACATTGTTCAAAAAATCGGCAAGCTTAGGCACCTCTAACGCCCACCTCGTGTGCTTAGTATAACAATACACGCGAAATAAACGCCCTAATTCTCTCATCCACCGTTCGCTTGGATTCGCGGCCGGATGTCGTACCGAGCAATGTATAATTTTTATATTTTGGTTTTGTAACGCTGAAATCCAAAGGTCCGAAGTGAACTGGGATCCATGATCACTTAGTATGGCCCTTGGAGTGGAAAACTTTTCAAATTGAGTTTTTAGCCTTCTTAAAATTGACTCGGTCGTAGCCTTTTTCAAAGTATATAAACACACATATTTTGAAAAAAGATCAACTACCACTAATAAGTGTTCTACCCCCCCTATTGAGGATGGTAATGGACCATATAAATCAAGAGCTAATATATCATTAATCCTCTCAGGTATTATACTTTGTAAAGGAGGGTGTGGCATAGGGCAGTGCTTTGCCCGTTGACAAATGTCACATGATTTTAAAACCCTTTTTACATTCCCGTGTAAATTTTTAGCCCAAATTTCTTGATGTAGGGCCCGCCAAGTTTTATACTGGCCAAAATGACCTATGGCTGCATGAAAAATATTTATTATATTGGTTATTTCGCTGCTGGGAATACATAAGTAAGGACTATTAAATTGCCCCCTATTTAAATATAATAAATCATTTTTTATGATGTATTTTCTATGCAATATGGAGTTTGGGTCCGAAAGTTGGTTTATTACGTTAGAAAAATAATCATCAGCGCGCTGTTTAGCCGGTAACCTTTTCATAAAAGTTTTAATTTGTGACTTTATCTCTTCAGAAACCTTGTCTGATTTAAACGCTAATACTTTAAATACTTTTGAATCTGGTGACGCCAGCCTAGGTGCCGGATTCCTAGATAAAATATCCGGAACTAGATTTTCTTTTCCGCTTATATGAGATATTTCAAAATTGTACTCTTGTAAGAACAATATCCATCTAGAAGTTCTAGCCGACAAGAGTCTGCAAGTTTTTAAATAAACAAGACTTTGATGATCGCTTAGTATAAAAAACGGTTTTCCTAGTAAATAAACGCGCCATTTCTCCAGTGCCCATACAATGCTAAGAGCTTCTTTTTCAGGGACCGAATATCGGCGTTCCCGGTCTAACAATAATCGGCTTCCATACGCAATAATTCGTTTTTTATCCCCATCGTACTGCCAAAGGGTTGCCCCTAAAGCAAAATCTGACCCGTCACATTGTACGTAAAAAGATTTTTTATGATTAGCCCGGTAAAGTAAGGTTTCTTTACATATTACGTCCTTTAATTTAGTGAAGGCATTTTGCTGTGGGTCACTCCATACCCACTTGTTTTTATTCCGTAAAAGTGCCACTAGTGGCTCCGAAATAGCAGAAAACCCCGGAGAAAATGCCCTATCGTAGTTGCAAAGCCCTAAAAACTGTTGCAACTGTTTTTTATTTTTCGGTACAGGATATTCTGTAATAGCCTGTGTTCTGTCAGGGTCGCTTTTTATTGTATTGCTAGACAAAATATATCCTAAAAATTTTGTTTCCTTTTTAAAGAAGGAACATTTTTTTAAGCGTAAAGTTAGACCTGCTTCATCAAAGCGTTGAAGTAACATTTCAATGTGCAAAAGATGGTCTTCAAAATTTTTAGAATGTATTAGTAAGTCGTCAACAAACTGTTTTATGAATTTTCGAAAAGCATTTCCTAAAATTTTATCCAAACCCCTAGAAAATGACGAAACTGCCGTCTTTACCCCAAAGGGAATAACTACAAAATTATAGCAGCGACCGTTAAAAAGAAAAGCAGTGTATTTTTTAGAACTGGGATGTAATGGAAATTGCCAGTATGAACAAGTCATATCTAATAGAGAAAAATAGACTGCTTCCTCTAGATCGGGATCATGTAAAATATCATCTACCGCTCTGACCTGTTCTGAGTCGGATAACATTTGTTTATTTAAAGCTCTGGCGTCTAAAACTAGACGTATAGACTTATCCCTTTTTACTACCACCATGAGAGGTGAACAAAAGGGCGAATCACTCCGTTCTATTATACCCATACGTTCCATGCGATCAATTTCGTCCTGAACCGCCTTTCTATAAGCGTATGGGATAGGATATTGCTTAACTTGGAAAGGCGTCTCATCTACGAGCTTGATCTCATGATAATACTCTGTAGTTCGACCCGGTATTTCAGAAAAAACGTGCGTATATTTTAACAATAAAGCGAGAAACTTCTCCTTTTGACCTTCATTTAAGTCACAATTGTTTACAGCTTCCTGAAAATCAGGTGGAATATCTTGTTCCGGTAAGTTTGGATTTAATTCGGTAAAATTCCTATTTATCGCTTCAATCTTGAAATTTTGAGGGTCAACTGGCGAAAATTCATGAAAAATATTTGTTTCTTGAACTGTTACATTATGTTTAGTTAAAAATAAATTTCCCTCAGTTAAGTTTATACGTGCGTTATTTCTTAACCAATCCGAACCTATAATAATTGGGTATGCAAGTTCCGGTATTAATAAAAATTCATGTTGGAAAACGATATTTTTTATATAGAAATTTAATAAAATCTGATGTGTAATTTTTCTACGTGCCCCCCTGAAAGCACCAGTTAGCCTTACGCCGCTTACCGAAAAATACGGGATAGTTTTATCTAATTCCCTGATTTGATCCCACACGTAACTCGAAATAGCGCATATTTCACTACCTGTATCTATCAAAGAAGTAAATTCAATGTTACAAATTTTAATTAAAATTTCTGGGGATTTTTCATTTTTTGTATGAATAAAATCACAGTCTTCTTCTAAAAGGAAATCCCTAGGATTATTTTCCAAGATTGCCCTTTTACTCATAACTGCGACAGTTGGGCTACTTGTCGTAGTTTTTAGTTTTCCGACTTAGAATTTTGGAAAGAAACGCATTTCGGTTTGGACTGGGTGACCGACTGTCTGGTCTAAAAGGGCTTGCAGGGCGATTATAAAAGTTCTTATTTTCGGGTTTAGGATTACTTGGTCTGTTATCATATTTTTTTTCGAAACTTGACACACGACTAGTGGACGCAAAGGAATCAGCCTGACGCAACCTATTCATAGCATCATCTATCGTTTGTGCACCTATCAGACAAGATGATATAGACGGAGGTAACCCCCTACCTATTTTAGAAATTAATAAAGATGGATTATACGGTGGTTGTATAAATTTCGCTTTTGTATATTGTTTAAGAAAATAAACCGTATAAGGTCCATTTTCATAAACTGAAGTTTCAAATTCTGATCTGGCTTCTGATTGAGCGTCAGCATTCCAAAATTGCTCTAAAAATGAGTTTTTAAAACTTTGGAAATTTATAAATGAATTTAAAAATGCGTTGGCCCAATAAGAAGCTTCTTTTATAAAAGAATCTGCTAAATAAAATTTAAAAATTTGGAAAGGCATATTTGACATTTGTATGTATTCAATTCTAGTTGTTGTATGTATTCAATTGGATGCATACCACCAACATTTCCAAATTTTGGAATTAATTTTAAATCAAAATTACTTTCGTAATTCGGGGAATTTCGTAAATTACTCAAATTTGGCAAATTATTCTGATCTGAAAAATTGTCCAAATTTGAAAAATTATTAAAATTTGGCATATTGTTAAAATTTGACAAACTGTTCATTTGAGGCAAATTTATATTTTGGGCAAAATTTGTATTTTGGAAATTGTTTAAATTTGGCAACGTATTTTTATTTTGCAGCATATTATTATGTGCATTTGAGTTTTGAAATGTGGTTAAATTTGGCATCGTATTTTTATTTTGACTTTTTATATTTGGCAAAGTTTGTGAATTTATAGGCTGAAAACTTGATGTTCTTAAATTTGAAATATTATTTAAGTATTTTCCAGCTTGTACTTGGTTAGGTAAATCAAAATAATGTTCATTTTCTAAATTATAAGTTTGATGATTAAATTTATTTATTTCATACGGAACCTTCCGCTGGTTTTGTGCTTGTTGCCTTCCGCCTACTTGCGATCCACCCGCTGTCGATGTATGCTGCAGCATGCTGCCTGCCTCGGTCATACGCTTCCTCTGGTTGCAAATAGGTATGTGCTAACAGCTCGCATATGAACGGTGCGCTTGCCAGCCCGTCTTGTGGTAAGGATGAGGATCGACGCAAAGTACCTGCGCTGTGGACCGCGCTCTCGACCTGCGCGCTGCCTGCCTGCTGCCGTACCTTTGGAACCGCTCCCGTCGGCGTCGCCGTCGGTTGGACCTGGGGCTGCGGAACTTCCAGCGCCTCCTCGGACAGGTGCTCCGCTAAATCTCCTCCGGCTGCCTCGTCGAGTTGCCCCGCCGGTGCTTGGTTGTGCGCATGCTCAAGATGTCGTGACATGCCACGTGTGATCACGCCGTTTTCGCTTTGCTGAAGTGGCGGAGTTCTTGAAATACGTCCCATTTTCTTATTTTTAAATTTCCTTCTAGTGCCCTAGCCTCACGTTTTGGGAGACAAAGATGTGCAGAGAATTTTTGAATTTCGGCGAGCAAGCGGACTTACTCGGGGCGGTCTAGGGCAATTTCAAGAAGGGAAACTTATTATAAGGTTTTAGTGGTTTATATTAACAAGGATCCAGATTTCTACAAGGGTTACAATAATATTAGAATAATATAATAAAAGATAAATTTGATTTGACTCACCTACAAAGGTAATTTAAACAACCAAAAAGTTGTAGAAACTGGAAACACTTGTTAATTGTATACTACTGAAACTGCGACTGAACAGAGTTATAAAAAAAACTGACAAAAAACTGAAACGAATAAAATCATTCGTTTATGTTTTGAAATACGATTTGAAATACGTTGCCAAATTTACCATTTATATTTAAATTAGGTATTTACTTATTTATTCTGGTTCAAACATTTATTCAAAAATAACATGTACATAATATATTTTTGTTTGGACTTGTAGATGATAAAGACAAATTACTCATGATAAAAGAATAAGAATTCCGATGAAGCTGAAGTTTGCAACGTTTTTTTTTGCATCGAAAGTAGAAATAGTATATTAAAGCACTTATTTCATAGCACGTTTTTAGCGCACTGGTACTTTAGAAAACTCGCCGCAAGCGGCTTGTTTTCTAAACTTGTAGTCGTGCGCTAAAAACGCATGTTATGAAAGTAGTACTTTAATATACCTACTATTTGAATTTTCGTTGCAAAAAAACGTTGCAAACTTCAGCTTCATGAATTCCGCCAGGGAAAATAAGGGCGCCGGAAACTGAATCTGAAGTGAATAATCTAGCAAATCTAGCAGATGTATCTTTTGAGCAGGTTAGTTATATTTTTTTCACATGTTTACTTAATTTTTTCTAATTGAAAGAGAAATTGAATTGATATATTCGTATAATAATGATTGATAAGGGAACGTTCAAGTATTACGTAACGCAAATTTTGATCATTTTGAACCCCCACCACCCCCGTCTAGAAACGTTACGTAATACTTGAACGTTCCCTAACAAAGGACCACAAAAAAATATGAGTGGAGGGTCCCTCAAACCAGACCAAGTGGATTATATGTTTTTTGGGTCGCTGAAACCGAATCCGACCTCAAAATTGCTCCATAAGGTCACAATTTTTTTATACACTTAAAAAAAGGGTGCGAAAATTCTTTAAATTCAGATTTTTTTAAGTGTAGGAAAAACATGTGACCTGATGGAGCAATTCTAAGGCCGGATTCGGTTTCAGCGACCCCAAAATTATAAAAATTAGTTGGTCTAGTCTCTGGCACATGAATTTTTATTTTGGGTGGCTTCGCACAGCCAAAAAAAATTATAAAAAAAATCATGTGCCAGAGACTAGACCAACGCATTTTTATATTTTCGGGGTCGCTAAAACCGAATCTGACCTCAGAATTGCTTCATCAGGTCACAATTTTTTTCTACACTACACTACAAAGGGTGCGAAAATTCCGTAAATTCAGATGTTTTTATGGGTACAAAAAAATTGTGACCTGGTGGAGCAATTCTGAGGTCAGATTCGGCTTCAGCGACCCAAAAAACATATAATACACTTGGTCTGGTTTGAGGAACCCCCACTCTTTTTATTATGATATTAAGTAAAATTAATATTAATTTACAAAGATTTTTAACTCAAAATGCTCAAACATGTTTGCAAATTATAATCCATCAAGGGCTAGTTTATAGATATTTACGATACAAGTGAGTTAACAGCATCATTAATGTATCTTAATTATTTTAATTTAAGGAGAAGAAGAAAGCAATAAAAAACAAACAAAAAGAAGCGGTTTGGATATTAATTTACTCTGAAACTCTATTATATTTGACAGGTGACAGGATTCTTCAGTTTTCAAAGATAACTTTGTCACGCATCAAACAAAAATATGATTTTCGAAATATATTTCCATTTATAAAAACCACTGTATTTATAACAAATCAAGCATAAAAAAAAACAAAGTCACACTCGAATTGATAACCTCCTACTTTTTGGAAGTCAGTTAATAAAATAAAAGATACTGTTAGATTCCTTAATAATGGTACGTTTTAATGGTGCCAATGTACCAATATGGTGCCATTTAAAAAATTCATTTTTTGAGCAAAAATCTCGACAAGAACCATTTTCGCAATCTTTAAAATAGTGCAACTAAGTTATAAATCGAATTTTCAGCTTAAATGTATTTTTCTGGGGTTACTTAAATAATTTCGAGTTATTTTAAGTCCCTACCTATGATAAAAACTAAAAATCTATAGGCTGTCCCATTTAAAAATCGAAAGTTCCGGTTAAACCGGAAGTGACTTACATGTACTTTTTATGTTAAAAATTGACGCATTATGGCAATAGAAGATGTTCCAAATTTGGAATCTCTAACTTTTTTAAAATAAAGAAAAAAGAGGGGTGTACCTTGGCCTTGTTACACCCGGTATATATGTATACCGGGTGAGTTTCATTTATGCCCACCCCCAAAATTAAGATTAATCTTCATTCGATGAAAACGAAAATGCGTTGATTTATATAATTTTACATTGGCTATGAAAAGGCGGATTTATTTTTTTTTTGTTTCACTTGCGGTTTAGCTGGAAGTGGCATAAAAATGTTTCTTTTACTGTTTTTTTTTTGTTTCCGTTTTCGTTTTTATCGTATAGAAACGAGATACACAAAATTTACCTTGTTTTTACTTAAGCCTAAAAAATATAAAACTAATATTAAAATAAAAATAATAAATAATATTGATCAGTGACAGCGAATCAGAGCTAAAAAAACGTGTTTTTGTCCAAAACTCCGCTATTTATAATTTACTTTAAAGTTTAAGTAAAAAGAAGGTAAATTATGTGTATCTCGTTTTTATATGATAAAAAAGAAAACGAAAAAAACTAAAAGTAAAAAAAAATTATTTTTTATACATATAATTTTCGGCTGAATTCAAAAATGTAAAAATTACAAGGTGTTCCATTAAAAAAAAACATATTTATACGAAACAAAAAAAAAATAAAGCCGCCATTTTATAGCCAATGTAAAATTATATAAATCACCTAGGTTTTGTTTTTATCGAATGAAGATTAATCTTAATTTAGGGGGTGGACATAAATAAAACTCACCCGGTATATTATATGGTCGAATAGAGAATTTTATTAACATTAACATGCTGTATCACACCCCCATTTAAAAAAATGTTTCCCCTTGCCCCCTGTCTCCATTGTGCCACAAAACTAGGCTTATTTGGGGCTCTCCACGACTCTGTAATAACTTAAAATAAATAACCTAATAATAAACTAATAATATTATATACTAAAAAATGATTTGGGTTATTTTATTTTTGTGTTTTAAATATTTTTTAATTTAAAAGTTTCTTTTGTATTTTACTTAGCCAATTTAATATAGGAATATATCATCGCGATGTAAGCTACATACATATAACCACGGGTCGGATAGAAGTAGCCATTACCCGGGGCTTGCAAAAAATTTGACTGTTAAAAACTCTTTTTTCAAGTAGACACTTTATTGTTCACCAAGCGGAATGTCATTAATTATTCGTTTTTTGAAAAGGGAAACAATTAAAAAAAAATAAACTCTTCTCTGTGAGTCATGGACCATGAACAAGTGACTCACTGAGTATTAACAGCGTCGACATGACGTTCCGCTTGGTAAACAATAGTTTAAAGTGTCTAATTTCTTGAAAAAAAAGAGTTTTAAAATTTCTAATTTTTGCATGCCCTCGGTAAATGGCTACTTCGATCCGACCCGTGAATATAACTATTTTAATTTAAGGAGAAGAAGAAAACATCCAAACCATCGTAATTATCCAGTAGATTCCGCTAAAATATCGGATTTAATAGGGAATCCATTTAAATCCGATAATCTATCGGAACCTACATGAAAAGGCAACCATTTAAATCCGATAGACTATCGTTTTCTATAATGGAATACCCATATTGAATTCATTCGAATCCGATAGTTTATTGGTCAATCGTTTTCTAATGGACTTCACTTGTTTTTTTTTTAACAGGGATAACAAATATTTTTTATGCTAAACATTTTCTAATAGTTACAGCCCCACCAGAAGCTTAAAAACAAAACAAAACATTATTTCAGCGGCGTAGAAAAAGGGGTCTGTTAAAAAAAATTAAATAAAAATCATAATTTATACTTTATAGCTCCATTTAGGTGATTCTACAAACGAAACAAGCCCTAAGGGAGCTACATTCCTATTAAGAGTGCGTCTAAAAAACTATTTTTAATAAAAGTCTTTTTATTTAATATCTCTGAAATCTTGTGAACCACAGTAAAAAATTCTTGCACATTGATAGAGGCTGTCATCCAATATAATTTTTATTTGGTAAATTTAAACAGGGGCATTGTCACTTTTTTGCCCCAAACTTTTTCGCCTCATTTTTTTTAAATTTTATCATTAAATAATAATGCAGGGCGATTTTACATCAAAAACTATAAAAAAAGTTTCTAAACACCTAGACTCGAAATTCCGTTTTAAGAGTAGGGTCTTAAAAAGTAACACTTCCTAAGTGGACGTGGTTGCTTTAAAATCGATTTATGGTCATTTTTATGGTCATGCAACATTGAATATTTTATTGGCGCTTTTTTTTAGATCATATTAATAAAATATATTTTTGATGCTCAGAACGTGAAAATATTTCTACAATTTTAATTTCCTCAAAAACGGTTGGTTCTACGGTGTTACACTAAGAATACCTTATTTAGGTAAGGTACCCTTAGTCTGCTAATAAAATATTTAAAAATAATAGAGACGAAAAAGTTCGGGGCAAAATAGTGACAACGCCCTCCCATTTCGCACGCCCCTTTTTAAAGTTATTAAATAAAAATTACATGGCATGATAGCCTTTATTAATGTTAGGACATATCCAATTTTTTTTACTGTGGTTCCCAAGACTCCAGAAATAAATAATATTGATACAGTCAACAATAAAAAATTAAAATGTTCTACTGTACAAGTAAAGCAAAACCGTGATAACATTAATATTTTTTAAGCCTCCAGTTACGAGACATGGTTCCTCCCCCACCCCCTATCGTAAGCGTCACATAATTTTGGGACACTTTTTCGTAACGGTTCCAACCAGCCCCTACCCCCTATCGTAAGCGTCACATAATTTTGGGACACTTTTTCGTAACGGTTTTTTGGGAAACTTTTTCGTAACGGTTTCAGCCCCCTAAACTTTCATGTAGGGTAGAAATGTTATCCCATTTTCTATGCTTAAAGTTAACCATACCTGAAAATTAGTAAGATTTTCTATTTTTTTTATTAAAAATAAGGCATGAGCATTTTTTTTTAATTAGGCCTCGTTTTCAAAATTAAGCCACTATCCCGAAATAAACACAATAAAACTTCAAAACATGAAAAAAATATAGCAAAACTAAACATAGAAAAAGGAATGAACATGAATAAAATTAACATGGCAACACGGCTAAAAAAAAAGCAGGGCTCTCAAATTTGTATAGTGGGATAATGAATAAAAAAGAAGATTTTATGAATGATGTGTGTTGGTATCACTGGTATACATATATAAACCCCCCCGAAATCCTAAAATTTTATACGAAAATCTTAAATTTTTTGGAGCTTCTCCGGGGCCCGGGTTTAAGGGGGGGGCGGGCGTTAATAGTTTCTTTTGGTTTATAATAAATATTTTATACTTTATTTTTACTCTCCCAGAACGATAAGGACACAAAGCGAAGCAAATATACAGGCTCTTTTCCAAGTCGACCGTACACCTTCAAATTCGTAAAAAATTTCGCGCTAGAGTTTTTTTGCATTTAAACTTTAAATACACTAAAATTAAAATGGACTATAAAATTTCTAAAAAAAATCGCCTACCGTGCTATAGCTTTTTTACTCCCTCAGAACGATAAAGGCACAAAGCGAAGCAAATATGCAGGCTCTTTTCCAAGTGGACCATACAGCTTCAAATTCGTAAAAATTTTCGCCTGTGGCTCTAGAGTTTTCTTGCATTTAAACTTTAAATAGTACCACCTTTAAAATTTATATAGACATAAAATTTAAAAAAAATCGCCTGCCTGCGACGCTATAGCTTTTTGCTCCCCCAGAACGATAAGGGCATAAAGCGAAGCAAATATGCACGCTCTTTTCCAATTGGACCATATAGATTCAAATTCGTAAAAATTTTCGCCTGCGGCGTTACAGTTTTCTTGCATTTAAACTTTAAATAGTAACACTTTTAAAATTAAAATAGACTATAAAATTTCTAAAAAAAATTGCCTGCCTGCGGCGCTATAGCTTTTTGCTCCCCCAAAACGATAAGGGCACAAAGCGAAGCAAATATGCAGGCTCTTTTCCAAGTGGACCCTACAGCTTTAAATTCGTAAAAAATTTCGCCTGAGGCGCTAGACTTTTCTTGCATTTAAACTTTAAATAGTAATACTTCTAAAATTTAAATAGGCTATAACATTTATAAAAAAAATCGCCTGCGGCGTTATAGCTTTTATACGTTCTTTTTTATTGGACTTTATAAAACCTAAGCTTGAAATTTGTCAATATTTTCGCCTACGGCGCTAGAACTTATACCACTGTTTTCAAATTTAAATAGACCAGCACAGTTTTTTACCTGCGGTGTTAGGGCTTTCTTATTTTTTTTATCTGAATTTTTAAAACTTGAGTACTACATTGAATTAAAAAAGGCCGAAAATTAACAGAAGTAAAAAAACATGAAAAAATTTTCTCCTGCGGCGCAATTTTCATTCTTTTCGAGATTTAGGGAAAAAATAACGGGCTTTTTTTTTGTTTTTGGATAGATTATTTTCAAAAAACAAAAGGGTCTTCCCCTCATAGAATTTGAAAATTCGAGTCGATCGGATAGCTCATTCTTGAGTTATTGTGTAAAAACAAACAACGTGACGGACGGGCGGACAGACAGACGTTAAATATGTAATGTAAAATTATAAATTCAAACAAGTAGGCTTTTTTATCCTACATGCCACTAAATGTGTAAGTTTTACGCCGTAAGTCAAAATCTTACCAACCACTTCAGGGGAGAATAAGGTTTAACCCTTTAGGGGGCAGAAGGCAGAGCATGTTTTACATAAAGTTAGTGTTTCTTGTGCAAGGACGATTTGAAACGACCGAGTCGGCCAAATCCTAGGTCAGTGTGCATTTTTTTGGGGCGAGGCTTTTTTTTTAGTCATCAACATTTTTGGCAGCGAGGAGTTTTTTTTTAGTCGTCAAAATTTTTTTTGTCGGGAAATTTTACCTGGGCCTGACAAAAATTTATGAATACAAAATTTCCCCTTGATTTGACTTGGCCTTTCAGTTTATGGTCTTAGCTGCTAAGACTAACCGACCAACAAATCTCAATTTACAATTTTATTTAAAATATACGATCTGCTATATCTGGGATATACGATCTGCTAGATCTGGGATATCCCATTCTTATGTTTTGTTTCTTTACTTCTAACCGCGCGCGCGCGCGCTCTCAACTTTACGATTAAAGCGTCATAAGGCAGGATGCGTGTAAGTGAGAGACAATAGCGCTTTAAGGTACAGCAACGAGGTTTTGAATGTAAACTATCCTTAATAAGGCCCATCTTCGTATGCTATCTTCATTTACTAATCTTAAACAGGGGTGGGCGAAACTGGGGGGCCTTATTAGTTTTTTGTCCCAAAATTTTTTCTGTGTAAGTTTTTTGTAATTTTAGTTTTCGAATATGATTCCTCAGGTCAAAATACATAAAAAAGGTACGCTTGTTCTAATACTGTAGGAAAAAAATTAATTTGAAGGTGAAATTTCACGGTTCGAGGATGGAAAATGAAATACTAAAATGTTGAAATCCTAAATTTCAATGATGCAAGTATATCATGTACATCAAAAACTAAGAAAA
>OY294046.1:23907275-24010864 GCA_958510825.1 Brachypterus glaber
AGCCATTGTAAAAATAAAAATATTTATTGTAATTTAAATTATTTGTATACTTGTAAATGATTTGAATACAAAAACTGGCATTTTAAAAAGAATTATTTTTATATATTGATGTTTTTCAACATAAATAAGATAATAAATAAAGGGAAATATTATAATTTTATTAAGAAAACATTAAAATAAGAAAGTAAGGAACAATACTTTTACTTTTAAGTGAAAAACGTTTTGGTGTAAAAATAATTTTTTTACATTAATGTTATTCATAACTAAAACATAAGTTTTTACTTTTATTATTTTATAAGGCAACTTTTTTAAATTAAAATAATTTTTTATTGATTTTACAAGATTATATTTTTCTGAGTGTACCTAAACACAATACTTTAAGTTAAAGGGGGCATAAAAGTCAACCAATTCTAGACTTTTAACAATAAAATTTATAAAGGTTTTTAGTAGTATTTTTTATCGTTTTCTTTGTTTTCTCCGTATTGTATAATCTCAAACAAGCGGTATGTATATGTTTATGTTCTGAAAATCAGTTGCCCCCCTATGTGAGCCGAATGGGCATGTATTTATACACGTTTTGCCGCTTCTTCCTTAGCTTTTAGCTTAAGGCTCTCTATGGACAGCCCCATGGGGTTTGGGCCCAAACTCGTAATAGTATTAGTATTAAATACTAACCTAGGGTATTATGTTATGTTTTGACTGCTTATATTACGCAACATTGCATTCCGCGAACTGCTAAGATTCTTGGTACATCGTTTATATCGCTTTAAAAGTGATTTGTCAGCCAATTTATTTACAGACAGCAGATAAAACTTAAACATGTTAAAGTAGACATGGTGCCAATTGTTGTTTAACACCGCTTGATTTATAAAATACGCAGTTAGTGCGTTCAATGGAAACAGCAAAACTCATTGACAGCTGTTAAATCACTATTATCAGTTTTGATTGACAGATGTCGCTGGAATCATTCCTCATTAACGTTTTGAGATGATTAGTTTTGATTGATTTTATAAAACCGCGGGATTGTACTTTTTGTGGGTATTTGTAACCTCAAATGATGGTTTTAACATGTGACAGATATTAACCGTTCAGCAGTTTGCTAGCAAAACTTATCATTTGATAACTTGATTAGTTTTGCTGTTTCCATTGAACGCACTAAGTGGGACCTGGGATTTCACGAGAGTCGAGAAGTGGAAACCGTCTCGATTTTAGGGAGCCCCAAGTTTCGGGACAAGAAATAGGTTAACACGTTGAATGCCTATAAAAACCTTGAGAAAAGGCCAAAAGCATTTTTTTAAATCAAATACAAAAGTTTTTTATATCATTATTATTTATTTTAGTGAGTGTTTGGGCCCAAAAGCACAACCCACAAGGGTTTCTCGAAGGGTTCCCAGCAAGAGGTGGGCTTAATATGCATTTCCCACGACAGCCAAAGCACGACTAATCAGTTTTTAGTAATCACAGAACACCCCCCTAATGCGACTATAGTAAAAATGACCGCACGCCGATTCAACATTCAAAGCTCCTGCGCACTAGTGGCCAAGTCATGCGGCCAGGTCGCGGCAACCAGGTTGCCACGAAAACTGGAGAGCGGCCAATCGAGCGCGACCACTGATAGCCAAGTGCGTGGGGTGCATTAAACACAATGTAATCATTTCGTTTGGACATCGCCGACCTCGCCGCTAGTGCGCAGGAGCTCTCAAATCACCGGCAGTCAGCGTGTTAATCTTGTCCTGACCATTTATTGACGATCAACTTCTGGTCTCGTCTAGCGAGAGTCTTGATTTTCAAGACCTTCTGCAGGGTTTTTTGACATTAGTACCGCGCGTCAAAACATCCCCACAGTAGACAAGACAAGTTTTAATTATTGACAATGATTCTTTATTTCCATAACTTCCCCTTTTCCCTTAGGGAAAAAGGGGGAATACCGCGCCTAAGGGAAAACCTTGATAAAAAATTAATATAAGGCAATTTAGTTAATATTACTATAATTTTATCCCATAAATAAGTATTATTATAAAAGTAAATATATATAAAAAAATAAAAAATAAAAAGATATATTTGGAAAAGCCTAACAAACTAAAGCTTAAGGATTATGGTGTGAATAAACTTTATTAAGTTATAATAAAAAGGTACATTATGAAGTAAAACTAAAAAAAATAAACAAATAGCGTGTGTAAAAATGTAAAGTTTACTATTTGTAAAACATCAAATTAAAAACAAAAAATATTCTAAAAAAACTCAAAACTTTTAATTGTTTCTTTCAATTCTCCACACAATAAACAAATGTTGAGATCAATATCGTCTAATTCGTCATCTTGGCTTAAGCCTAGACGCACGTCATTCCCCGAAAAACACACCTTAATTAAAAAATGCACTAAATGAAAATATAATATTAATTAAAACACATGCGACATTAACTGTATAAGGAAAAAAATTTTCTACAAAGACAACCAAAAAGTTTAAAACTAATTTACCTTCCGGAAGGTGGGGGTAGAAGCGCCATGTCATATCGTGTACCTTCATGTATTACGATCCCATTCGTTAAGGCGCCTTTTCACGGAGCAATTTGTACGCAAGTTTGGTGCTATAGAATTTTGTTGCAAGAATGTCACTGCGCATGCCTTCAGGCAACTTTTTTTCGAGCCATCAAATTATTAGAACAAGTTCTATTTTTCGACGATTTTCACGCAAGATTTATAGTTATTTTCATGGTGCCAACCTGGAAAAAAGTTACCAAATCGATTTCTTTTTACTATTATAGTAGCAACTGCACATGTTAATAATAATTATTATTAATAATAGGCCGGCCTGTCTAACTAATAAACTTTCTTAAAAAAGAAAATGCTAGGTTATGTTTTTCTCAACAAACGCAGAGACACGTCAAAATTAATGGTTGGCAGCACTGTTTAACTTGCAATATATAGCGTCAAACTTGCGTACAACTTGCTCCATGAAAAGGCAAATGAATTTGCAATTGTCCTTATGCTATATCTGGCAGCAAACTACACAGCAGCAAACTACACAGGATCAAACTTGCGCACAAATTGCTCCGTGAAAAGGCGCCTTTAGACTGTGAGCTCAAAGAGAGACAAGTAGGCGTTAATTTTTTATTACGTATTTCGGTCTCTGAATCCGACCCGAGTTATTGTGCAACAAGTTTTTTTTAATGTCCATTTTTTTTATTTAAAAATATAATTTTTATATGAAGTTATTTATATTTATATCTCCAATATTTTTTTAATACCGTTATTCTATTTTTAAGTTAAAAATGTGGGATTATTGGAGCACTGTTTCGCATCCCTAATAGCACACTTTGTTCTTAGAACATTCTAAGGAGGAAATAATATTCTTAGAATATTCCTAGAACGACTGTGCTATCATTGTGCGAAAATTGTTGTGAAACGATAAAAAAATATTCTTTTTATACATAGCTATATATATTTTTTATATTGAAAAATCGCCATATTTTATTTTTTTTTCAATTTGTTATATATCTAAAGAGTAGGAATAAATATTTTTCTGTTTTTATTTTAAAAATATTCTGATATTTTAATTCTTTTGTATTTATAAGTTTCTCGTATTCTAAAAAAATTAGAATTCCTTTTTTTACGCATAAATTTCCTGTATTTTGTTAATTTTAACTTGTTTTTTTTTTATAAAACAATAGTTTATAACTATTTGTAACATGTATTAGCATAATTTAAATAAAAAAATTAAGTATGGTTTTTATCTTTTTAAAATTTTCGGTTTCACCGTACCCGAGTTAACTCGTATCTTTTTTCACCCCAGTTCCCGAAGGTTAAGTTACAGTTTATTTTAGAGAGCGATTTAATTAGATTCACGCATAGTAATTTCAAAAAAGCTAACATTCCAACGCAGGTTGCAATCTTAGCTAAACGGCGGACGGTTCTTTACAGTTGTATTACTATATGGTGCAAACAGTTTTTTAAAATTTGTTTTTGGTAGGGGCATGAAAAGTACAAAAAGTTAATCAAGTGTCGAGAAGTCCCGATATCTGATCAAGAGTCTTGACTCTTAACGACCTGACTCGCTTGATTTTTTAAGTTATACTTTTATCTTGAAATCAGCAAAACAAGAAATCTCTATTCGCGTTTAATCGTGATTAATTCATATAGTAAACATTTTCTCCGAACCAAGTCACGTGACCACATCGTCAGGTCAGGGTAACCCTGTAACACAAGGTCCTATACGACATTTTTTTTTGTTTTTGAGATTTCGGTATTTTTGGTTTGGTTTGGTTTAAAAACATTAAAATTTCCAATTTTATCTTAAATTGCACCTAAGTGCATAGCACCTGTATATAAAAGTTTTTTTTCTAATTTACTTAGGTATACAAAATATTGCACAACTTAAAATTCTAAATTTATATAAAAATAAAAATACACTTAAAACTAATTAGTGTTTTTTTTTTATTCAGTATAATTATCACACACATATATATTGTCTACAGTGTATTACAAACTTTTTGATGTTGTTTATTTGCTTAATTTTTGTTGGTAGGTTGTTGTAATAAGCAGGCCCTAGATATATTATAGGTTTCTATATTATCCTTTTTATATATAACAACATGTTGTATTTTAAAATAACTATGTAAATTTATCAGTGTTATGGGAGGAAACTGAAGGCAGTTTTGGATTTATCATTACGCGTTTATACAAGATCAAAAAAGTTTTCAAATGCAGGCCAGTGTAATTTTTTTACATATTTGGGCGGTGTTATTGCTTAATATTTTAACCTAAATAATTAGCAGTATTTAAACATATAGGAAATATTTCAAATTAGTAAAGCTAATAAAAAATTAATTTATTTTTGCATACATATGCATTTGTTTTAGTAATAATATTTATAATATTTTATAACGAAAATTTTCCTACCATGTTTCCTTTATTAAATGGATAAATATTTTACCAGCATACATATAAATATCGATGGCTAAGGACTAGTAGGTCGTAGTACATTCGTAACAGAGAAATGTGAAACTGTAAGTTGAGAGTCGGTCCGTCGTTGGCACAGTGCGCACGACTCTCATAGGAGCCAGGCATCAGTTTCAAAGCAGCGTTGTAGGGAGGTAAATGCGCGTGTGTCAGCGTGTAGCGTAGCATATCATATTCTAGACTCTATTCATAGACATATGCGGCTGTTACCGGGTACGCATTTCGGCTTTGGCCGATATGTGAGTGCACAATCTTAATGTACAAAGTATACCTTAGCACCAGGCTACGCAACCAGATTATAGGGCGGCAGCCAAAGTGTTAAATTAGAATGCCTTAATGTGACGTTTTCTGTCAAGAGAAAGGAGTAGAAACCGTAAAACAGCAAACGTATTTTTAGCCTTTTCCTAATGCCAAGTTTCTCTTATACTTAACTTGAATTGGATTTTTTTCTCTAAAATTCCATGCCGTTTTGTTTTTTAAACTTTATATTGGAAAGATCGAAGAAGATTAAAATTACTAAAAAAGCGGTTATGGCATACTGCCTATTTAAATTGACACTGAAAGTAATACGTCAAAATTAAATTGACATATTTATTATTAATAATATATATTATTAATAATATTTATTATTAATAATATTTATTATTAATAATTAATATTATTAATAATATTTATTATTAATAATATTTATTATTAATAATAGTTTATAATGATTTATTAAGGTACGGCATCTATGCAGCGTTTTTGTTATGCGTCTAGACGCAGCGTCCAAACGCAGTAGTTCTTTAATACATTCTAATGGAAGTGGCATATACATATACTGCGCAAACACGCTGCGTTTTTACTGCGCTAAAATCGCAACACTAGTTTAAAAAAAGTACTGCGTCTGAACGCAGCGCCCAGACGCATAGCAGCAAAGCGCTGTCGTTTTGGCGGCGATTTTACCTGTCAGAATATTTTTTTGTCTGTCAAATTTCACAGCAGAGGAGTATAATAATTATACGTTTACTTCAGACACCGAAAAAAGAAAAAGTTTGTTTAAATTAAAAAAAAATAGTTCCAAGGTCCACTATATGCACTTCTCAACAACTTTTAAAAATGTCCGTCTGTCCAAACGAAACAATAATCGACTTCCTTTCATAAAAAAACAATCAAGTTTTAAGGTGGTTAGGCACAAGGCCTATTGAAATTAAAAAGAATCCCTCCAAAAATAAGAAAGTTATGGGGAGCTAAACATTAAAACAAAACGAAAATATTGAAGTGAAGAAAAATATCCGATCAACTTTTTTTTTTAGGAAAAATTAGTTTTGATTAAAAAGATCAATCGTACCAAATTAAAAAAAAATCTCCACAAAAACCAAAAAGTCAGGAAAATTTACTCTTATTAGCCTTCCGTTAGCCGCGCTATAAAAATTACATCGTTAGTCGCGCACGTACCATAGGGAACGTTCAAGTATTACGTAACGCAAATTTTGATCAATAGTGATGCAGATAATTCAGAATAATGCACGTAATGCAGAATAATGCAGTAATGCATCTGCAGTACAGATGTAATGCAAATAATGTACGTAATTTACAGATAAGGCACATTTAACGCAAGTAATGCAGGTACTACACGGGTCTGCATTATTAATGCAGACAGTTTTGTACATCGAATGCAGCAGTGACAGACCCCTTGGGGATTCCTTATTCGAAATCAGCATATGTATTACTGCACATTATTTCGAATATAACGTTTAGTAAGCTACTAACAAAAGATAAAATACTTTGTTTTAAACTGATACATGCAACCAAAGGAAGGTTAAAATGCTCACTAGTATCAAATTTAAAAAAAATCTCCCCAAAAAAACAAAAAAGTTATACACGGAAAGAAATTAGTGGGCTCTGCGCTATACATTATAAGATATTTGGTAACAGTGGCAAATTATAGTGATTTAAACTATAGATTATAAGGGACACAATAACTAATAATGTTAAAAATAAATTGGGAACGATTATATATATTATAGACACGATTATATTTATTACAGGCACTATTATAAATTTAAAGAAATTTTATTATATTATAAAAATTATTAGCACGGACAATAATTAAATCTATTTAAGCTATAAATGCCATACTATTTGTTATATTTTATTATTCACTAAACAATTAAAGTATTTCATATAAATTTTTACACTGACTGCCATAATTGTAAGAGAAAGCCTTGTATTTATATAATAAGCGATTATAATTTGTTTGGTATGTGTGTTATAGCGCTCCTAGCTATAATTTTTTTTTTCCGTGTAGGGGGCTAAACATAAAAAAAAATAGAATCAAACGTACTATCAGGAAAAATTGCCTTTATTAAAATAGGCAGTGAATCCATTTAAAAAGAAGGAGGAACGCGGCAAATACAAAAAAGTTAAAATTGAGAAAAATTATTTTTTGTGTTTTTTGATGGCCGTTGCATACGAAGGTATATTTTTAACTTTTTTTAACAAGAAGACGTTTATCTCGTATCATAGAATGTTTATTACAAAAAAAAAAAACAAACAAAAATTAAATGATGAAATACGATAGAAATTGTAATTTTCCTTAGTAACTCATTCTTAAATTTCAGATTAAAACAGAATATAAACGCCGTATGTGCATTTCCTTAGTATCTTAAAAATAACACTAGGCAACACGGTTTCTTGCCCCGATTGGAGTCATATGTTTTTTAACTAATTTTGGGTCGCTGAAACCGAATCTGGCCTCAAAATATCTATATTACCTAAGTTTTCTGAGAAAAATAAGATAAAAATGTTAAAAAAGCATTATTTTATCCCTCTTTTGTTTTAAAATCATGGGAGACAAAAATATTCCAAGGACAAATTTGGATTCGGCGACTCAATATTAGTTAAAAAATACCCAACTTAAAACATAGAAACTTTAAATTCATAGGTAGAATAAATAGGGATATTATAAAAAAAAAAATATTAAAAAAAAATGGATAATGTGACAAAACTAAGTAGGGGTGGAGGGTAAGGAGAAGGGTGCATAAGGGGACAAGCTTATCGCCACGTACTCATGCTAAAAATTGTCAAAAATCATTACTAGGGGTCAAAAATGAACCAAAAAAATGTTACGTATTATGGTTCTTATGTAATAAAGTAACATTTTTATGATGTAGAACCATTAAAAAAACAAAAAAAAATACACAATATTTTGTTTTATAAATTATTTTTAAATTGGCATAATTGCATGTACTAAAATTTAAAAAATAAGACGTGCTGAATTTTTTTTAAGGTCAAATTTGGATTCTGCGCCTTTAAATTGATAAGAAAAATATATTTTTTGGGCTCGGGAAAAAAGTTTACACTGTGTACTTTAATTTTATATCTTTTTCATTTATTTACTTTTTAGGAACAAACTAAGCAAAATAAAAAAATATTTGTATAAATATTTTTGTAGAGAATTTTATAGTCTACAAATTAAGTTCTATAAAGTTTTTAAATTTTTTTTATAGTTTTGCCACAAATGAGCAATTAAGTAAACTCTGCACTTTCATTTTAACCTTTTTATTTTTTTTCGCGTACTTACTCTGACAGTAGGTTCTTGACATATAGATTTTTGAATTCCTCGTATTTTTTTTAATATACACTAAAATTTTCAGAATTCTACTCTTTTTTTTTAAGATTTTGAAAAAAAACGTCATTATTACCTGAACTTATATCTCAAAAATTTTAGGTGCTGGAATTTTTCTAAGATCAGATTCGGATTCTACGCCCTCGAATTAGTAAGAAAAATTTACTTTCCGATCGGGGCAAAAAAAAAAGTTGCGATTTGTTGCCTAGTGTAATTAAAGCTTATATATACAAAGAGGAAAAATGCGGCATTTACTTAAATAAATAAAAGTTTAAGGATTTTAAGTTAATGTATTTAAAAAATATAATAAATTATTTATTTTTTGATTATACCTCAATAGATAACATAAGAATTAATTCTGATACCACAGTAAAGGTAATTTCTAGCGTTTAGGATTCAATTGGCGGCAAATGTCCACCGTGGCATAAAATGTTTTTAGCAGCAGATGTCGCTAACTGTTATTGCTGTTCCTTAAAATTATTTTTCAAATTCATATAGCATATGGAAAAGATTTGTTATTCACATTTGTCCTTATACTGATATGTGACTCTGATGAGTGCTAAAAAGCACGAAATCGATCAGTCACTTCGGTTTGGACGATTGTGTTAATCAGAACAAAAGTGGTTGTAAGGAATAGTCAATTATTACTAACATAAGATTGGTCAATATTTAGAGGTTATCTTTTATTAACGAACTCTTACCTTTATTCTAAATTAAGAAGTAATTTTTTTTCCGAAAATTGATTTTTCAAAATCATTTCGAAAACATTAAAAAAATCATATGTATAATAAATAAAATTTATTGTTTTGTTAACATATTAGTTATTAAAATCCAACAAGCAAATGTCGCATTCTTCCTCTGTAATTTTAATGCGGCAAAGTACTTGGGAAAGTATGGATGCCGCATTTTTCCTTTGTATATCAAGATAAATTCTGTAAATGCTCTAAAGTGCCCTTTTGGCCCTTAATATATATATATATATATATATATATATATATATATATATATATATATATATATATATTTTTAAATATTTTTAATGAAAAGAAAATTAAATTCTTTTGGTACCAAAAACTAATTTTTCCAACATTTTGGAATTGCCGATGACTTTTTTCGGATGGACCGAAAAGAACATTTTTGTTGTGAAGCACAACATAGCTTATCAAATTTTAACGCTTTCTTTTATTTGCAGGTTTTTTATGGTACATTTTCAGCCACTGAGGTAGCATATTATTCTTACATCTATGCAAAAGTGGATACAGAGTATTATCAGATAGTGACGTCCTACACCAGGGCTGCCATTCTCGCAGGAAGAGCAATCTCAGGGATTTTGGCACAACTTTTAATATCTCTAAATGTGTGCAACTATTTAGAATTAAACTACATTACTTTTGCTGGTAAGTGCCACTTTCGAGTTTAATTTGAATTTTATTCGGTAAACTCCACACGGTGGTCTTAAGGGCAACGACCAATTAAAACGCAACATTTTTAGCTTACACTTAGTTTAGTTGACACAGTGCCAGTTTAAAAGTTGGATCAAGTGGCTCTAAGTCAAAAATGACAATCCAAATTATGCTTAGATTGTGATAGTAGAGCATCTGGGCGATCCTGAGGATTAAAAATTATTCTGCTATTATATCATGAGGTTTAAGGGCCACGACCAATTAAAACGCAACATTTTTAGCTTACACTTAGTTTAGTTGACACAGTGCCAGTTTAAAAGTTGGATCAAGTGGCTCTAAGTCAAAAATGACAATCCAAATTATGTTTAGATTGTGATAGTAGAGCATCTGGGCGATCCTGAGGATTAAAAATTAATCTGCTATTATATCATGAGGTTTAAGGGCCACGACCAATTAAAACGCAACATTTTTAGCTTACACTTAGTTTAGTTGACACAGCGCCAGTTTAAAAGCTGGATCAAGTGGCTCTAAATCAAAAATGACAATCCAAATTATGCTTAGATTGTGATAGTAGAGCATCTGGGCGATCCTGAGGATTAAAAATTAATCTGCTATTATATCATGAGGTTTAAGGGCCACGACCAATTAAAACGCAACATTTTTAGCTTACACTTAGTTTAGTTGACACAGTGCCAGTTTAAAAGTTGGATCAAGTGGCTCTAAGTCAAAAATGACAATCCAAATTATGCTTAGATTGTGATAGTAGAGCATCTGGGCGATCCTGAGGATTAAAAATTAATCTGCTATTATATCATGACGTTTAAGGGCCACGACCAATTAAAACGCAACATTTTTAGCTTACACTTAGTTTAGTTGACAGAGTGCCAGTTTAAAAGTTGGATCAAGTGGCTCTAAGTCAAAAATGACAATCCAAATTATGCTTAGATTGTGATAGTAGAGCATCTGGGCGATCCTGAAGATTAAAAATTAATCTGCTATTATATCATGAGGTTTAAGGGCCACGACCAATTAAAACGCAACATTTTTAGCTTACACTTAGTTTAGTTGACACAGTGCCAGTTTAAAAGTTGGAACAAGTGGCTCTAAGACAAAAATGACAATCCAAATTATGCTTAGATTGTGATAGTAGAGCATCTGGGCGATCATGAGGATTAAAAATTAATCTGCTATTATATCATGAGGTTTAAGGGCCACGACCAATTAAAACGCAACATTTTTAGCTTACACTTAGTTTAGTTGACACAGTGCCAGTTTAAAAGCTGGATCAAGTGGCTCTAAATCAAAAATGACAATCCAAATTATGGTTAGATTGTGATAGTAGAGCATCTGGGCGATCCTGAGGATTAAAAATTAATCTGCTATTATATCATGAGGTTTAAGGGCCACGACCAATTGAAACGCAACATTTTTAGCTTACACTTAGTTTAGTTGACACAGTGCCAGTTTAAAAGCTGGATCAAGTGGCTCTAAATCAAAAATGACAATCCAAATTATGCTTAGATTGTGATAGTAGAGCATCTGGGCGATCCTGAGGATTAAAAATTAATCTGCTATTATATCATGAGGTTTAAGGGCCACGACCAATTAAAACGCAACATTTTTAGCTTACACTTAGTTTAGTTGACACAGTGCCAGTTTAAAAGTTGGATCAAGTGGCTCTAAATCAAAAATGACAATCCAAATTATGCTTAGATTGTGATAGTAGAGCATCTGGGCGATCCTGAGGATTAAAAATTAATCTGCTATTATATCATGAGGTTTAAGGGCCACGACCAATTAAAACGCAACATTTTTAGCTTACACTTAGTTTGGTTGGCACAGTGCCAGTTTAAAAGTTGGATCAAGTGGCTCTAATTCAAAAATGACAATCCAAATTATGCTTAGATTGTGATGGTAGAGCATCTGGGCGATCTTGAGGATTAAAAATTAATCTGCTATTATATCATGAGGTTTAAGGGCCACGACCAATTAAAACGCAACATTTTTAGCTTACACTTAGTTTAATTGACACAGTGCCAGTTTAAAAGCTGGATCAAGTGGCTCTAAGTCTTAAATGACAATCCAAATTATGATTAGATTGTGATAGTAGAGCATCTGGGCGATCCTGAGGATTAAAAATTAATCTGCTATTATATAATGAGGTTTAAGGGCCACGACCAATTAAAACGCAACATTTTTAGCTTACACTTAGTTTAGTTGACACAGTGCCAGTTTAAAAGTTGGATCAAGTGGCTCCAACGAACTAATAACTATTCTCTCTAGAATACGCATACCGTTAATATAAAGTATCGTCAACCTCTCGGTTTGTTTGTAAACAAATAGTAGGTATATTCAGGCCTGAACAATAACAGTTACCAGTAACTGTTATTGTTGTCTCTGTTAGAACAAAGCTGTGCGAGTAAGACAGACAAATGTATATGTTGGCTTCGTTTTTGTGAGTTTTTACAAATGAAATGCCTATTCTAGAGAGAAGAGTTATTAGTTCGTTGAGTGGCTCTAAGTCAAAAATGACAATCCAAATTATGCTTAGATTGTGATAGTAGAGCATCTGGGCGATCCTGCGGATTAGAAATTAATCTGCTATTATACATAATCAGGTTTCATTTGTTTATTGATGTAAATATAGTGGTTAAAAATTCTCAAGAATAATGTATCTAGAAAAAGTTACATAATCTTAAATAACACCGGTCCACAAAAAAAAAGTTTAATTACTATTATTTTTTTACGTATTTTTGAACGCCAAAATAGTATATTAGGCACCGAGTACGCGCAGTGCCTAACTATGGGGGAAAGCGTCTCCCCCACTTATCTTGAAAAGTTATATATTTCATTGATCCAAAACAAAAGTTGTATAATTTATGGTCTTGGAAAGTTGTATATTTCATTGATCCATAACTAAAGTTGTATAGTTCTCCGTATGAAAGAAGGGAGGAATGATTCGCGCTCTCTTCTTTCCGTCAAGAGGCGTGCGTGCCTACATCGCGATGCATCGGGCCTCCCACTTGCACACACATTCCAAACATATTTTCCGTAGCCACAGATCCTTGCGTCAAACTATATATTTTATGGATTTAAAATACAAAAGTTGTATATTTCACGAAAAAGTGAGGACCTTTTTTTTAGTCACTAACTTTTTTTTCGAGGAAAAAAGTATTTTAAGGCTAACAAAAATTGTAATTTTTGACCTCCACAAAATTTTCTTCGCTACGGTCATTGAGGTAGAGTAAAAAGTCCAAACCAGCGTCAAAAAATACGTATAAAATACACTGCCCAGTAAAAGAGCTTTTCCATTTTTCACCTCCGCGCCTAAAATGGATTTTTTATTATCAGATTCACTTTTAGCAACCTTAAAAATATGCAAATTTACACGAAATCTACCCCCCGCCCCTCAGGGGGTGGAGTTAGAATTTTTTGTGTTATCAGATTCTTTTTCAGAAACCTTAAAAACCCCAATATACCAACTTTCACAAAAACTACCCCCACCCCTTAGGGGGTGAAATTAGAAAAAATTTATTATAAGATTCAGTTTTAGCGACCTCAAAAACCCCAGTATATAAATTTTCAAGAAAAATACCCCCTGCCCCTCAGGGGGTGGAGTAAGAATTTTTTTACTATCAGATTCTCTTTCAGTAGCCTGAAAAACCCCAATATACCAATTTTCACGAAAACTACCCCCACCCTTCAGGGGGTGGATTTAGAATTTTTTTGTTATCAGATTCACTTTCAGCAACCTCAAAAACCCCAATGTACCAGTTTTCAGGAAAACTACCCCCACCCCTCAGGGGGTGAAATTAGAAAAAAATTATTATCAGATTCAAGTTCGTCAACCCCAAAAATCCCTATATACCAATTTTGACGAAAATATTTAAACATATTTACCCCCTTACCCCTGCGGGGGTGGAGTTAAATTTTTTTTATTATCAGATTCAATTTCAGCAACCTCAAAAACCCCTATATAGCAATTTTCTTTTTCTTGCCGGACCCCAATGTTCACCAAAAACAATCCCGACCTAGAACTTTTGGTAACATTCCTGTATGCCAAATTTCAAGTATCTAGCTTAAAGAGTTCGCAAGTTTTCAAAATGGGAAAGCAAAATATACTCAGGTTTATGGAAAAATAACTTTATTCTTTTTTGTGGTCCGGTGTTGGTGTTTTTATTGGACTTTAGGACACAAAATTGTTTGTACTACGAGCGCAATATGTGATTTCTGTTTTCGCGTGATTGCTGATCTCGGCTTGACGATCAGTTCCAATTCCAAGAAATTAGTAAGTTTTCGCTCTTAGTACAAAAACAAGCCGTGAAGATATGTAATGCTACGCCTTCCATTATATACTACTCACAGTGGATGGTATGCATTTTCCCAAATAACGCAAGATAAAACGATTAAAAACGCAAAACAAAATATTGCTGCCAACAAATAAATACTTCCCCTGTAATGCCTATTTAATTATAAAAAAAAAATCGAAGGACGAAACAATTTGTCAAAAAGAAAATTCAAAAAAAATATTTTTTTTTTCGAAAACATATCTTTTTTGTAAAACGAGAAATTGGATTTTTTTTTAATCCTAGACAATAATTTTTTTTTTCAAAAAAAAATATTAAAAAAACTTCTTTTTTCCAAAAATATTTTTTTGAAAAACGATAAATTACAAAAAACTAATTAAAAAAAAACAATTAAAAAAAATGTTAAAAAAAATTGAAAATAAATTTTAATTTTATATAGTTTTTTATTTTTTTTTTTAAGTTTGACCCCCCATAACTTTTTGGGGCAATTACTTTCAAAAGCAATATATTGCTTAATACGGTTTCTCATAGAACTTGATTTTTCCTAAAAATTTCAAGTCGATCGGATTATTCGTTCTCGAGTATCGAACGGACGGACAGACAGACGGACATTTTCGAAATTTCTTATTTTAGTGAATGACTGGGTATTAACAGCGTCGACATGACATTCCGCTTGGTGAACAATAGTTTAAAGTGTCTATTTACTTGAAAAAAAGAGTTTTTTTTAATTCTAATTTTTGCATGCCCCCGGTAAATGGGTACTTCGATCCGACCCGTGATTATTAATAATACCTAATCATACTCCGGCGATAAATAATAAAAAAAGAAAATACATACAATTATGTTTATTTTCAATTTTATGACTCATAAACAAATTATAATAATAAATTAAAATTTCTCATAAATACGATACATTCAACTGTTTCTGCTTACAATTATGGCGAAGGCGCTACTATAGTACTGTTACACTTTTAAGTTACATACAGTTGTATACAGTTAAAACTGTATACAGTTATACATGTAGTTTCACACTACTAGTTACTAGTTAGGAACACTAGATCTAGGTCTTAAGTTAGCAAGGCTACAGACTGTCGCCTTGCTAACAAAAAGATAGTTTTAAGAAAACGAAAAATTATTAAAAAATTTAAAAAAAAGTTAGCAAAAAAATAAATAAACTTATGATGATATTATCTTACAAAGAAGTTTTTGTTGGTATTATATAAAGAAGTATTTTAATTTGACATAAAAAAATCTAAATGTTAAAAAGGGCTATTATACCGAGTATTATACTTCTTTATAATATAATACCAAAAAAAGAACCTCTTGGAGAGATAATATCATCTTAAGTTTATTTAAAGCTACCTCCAATATGAGCCTGGATTATTAGAAATATAATTTTTTTTTCAAAAAAACTTAAAAAAAAAATATAATTTTTGAGGGGATTAATTTAAAAAATAATACGGATCTTCTTCTCGTAGAACTTGATTTTTCCTAAAAATTTTAGGTCGATCGGATTATTCGTTCTTGAGTTATCGTGTTAACAAAAATCGTGACATCGGACGGACGGACAGACAGACGGACATTTGAAAAAAAAGTTTGTTATTTTTGAAATTTTTCGGAAATTCGAAACTACCGTATATTATTCTAGCGCCGGCCCTGTGAATAATATAATAAAAAGAGTACATAACAAGACTCAAAACGTTGGATAGATTATACATACCGGGTGAGTTTCAATCCATGTACACCCCCTAAAATGGGATTGTTTTCAGCCCGATGAAAGCAAGTTTTTTGTAGCTTATATTTCTTAGCAAGGGCTACAAAATGGCGTTCAATTTTTTTTGCACTTCCGGTTTCGCCGGAAACTAAGTCAATTTTATTTTTTTAATGGCAACCCCTGTATATTTTTACATTTTTGAATTCAAAAAACAATTTTACATCTAAAAAAATCAATTAATTATTTTTTTATTTGTTAAAAATAGTCTAATCCGGCAAAAGTGGAAGTGAAAAAAAATACGCCATTTTGTAGCCCTTACAATAGCGCACCAAACAGTTAGATGCATGCAAGGTTACAATTTGAAAAAAATGAGTTATGAAAGAAAAACCATTTTAAAAATTACAAAAAAACTACAAAAAAAAAACAAATCTTGGTTTTTACGTAAAATTTGTATTTTTCCACATTTAGCAAACAAATTAGATTTTATTTATACAAAAAAAAATCTTGTATGTTAAAAAAAAATTAAAAAAAACGTACTAAAAAAAATAAAAAGTTTTTAAATTATTATTTTTTATGTAAATTTGTTTTCTGGATTCACAAACGCAAAAATAAACAGGGGGTGTCATTTAAAAAAATAATTTAACTTAGTTTCCGGCGAAACCGGAAGTTCAAAAAAATATTTGTTTACGCCATTTTGCAGCCCTTGTTAACACTTTCGCTGCGGCCATTCAGGTTGATAGTCATCCCCCCCAACCTAACTGTTTTTTTTCGAAAATATATAATATTCATATTATTGTAAAAATACAGCGAATCGAAAACGGCAAGAAAATTTCTATGTCCCGGACCCTATGCCACACGCTGACGCGCGTATTTACCTTTCAACAACGCTCCTATGAGAGTCGTGCGCGCTGTGTCAAGGACGGGACCGACCTCAAGAGAGTCATGCGCAGTGACAGTGTTAAGAAATATAAGCTATAAAAAATTTGCTTTAATCGGACTGAAAACAATCCCATTTTAGGGGGTATACATGGATTGAAAATCACCCGGTATAATTTAAATAAAGCTTTATGTAGATATTTTAGTCCAGGCTTGGGGTAGGTTCTTGTAAAAGGTCAAGGAGAGTTCTAGTTTGGTAGATTTGTACAGTTTGGTGTCCTTATTAGCTATTAAGTAATAGCTATTTTTAACCTAGGTGGCGCTGGAGAGAAGATATTCTCGAAAAACTGGTTCTCGGTACCAGTTTTTCAATATAGCGGCGCGAGCGGCGGTCGCTCAAGGTCAAAAACTCGGAATATCAATGAGGATACCAGACTGTACAAATCTACCAAATTAGATATTTCCTTGACCTTTTGCAGCGAGAGCCCTCTTTTATTTCCCTGTCGTTAAACTAACGTCTTTTAAAATAAATCCCACTATAATTAACTATATAATAATAAGGTAACTGCGATTTTATAAATAAATTACTAAAGAAATCGATAGAGATACTACCTAAAATGTTATATACAGAAAGATAAAAATTTTAAATTTTGACACTCCCATGCAACAAGGATGTAACTCAAGTTAGACCCATTTTGAGTTATACTCATAGGTAAACGCCTTGAAAAAAGACACACATGGTGGTACTACTCAGATTTCTTTACAAGCCATTTTAACCAAAAGCTTATCAAAAAAACTAAAGTAAGAAATTCTAAACTTGAATATTATCAGAAACAAACAATAAATAATTATTATATGCTTATAAGCAATAAATACTTATACACTTAAATAGGGAATCTTATAAGCTTTCAAATGATGAATCACATGCATTTCTTTTCCACTCATTTTTCCACCCTTAAATAACAATTTTTTTTTTAGAAATTTAGCTGTCGTGAAAAATGACATTATATGAGTTACAGCTTTGTTGCTTGGTAAATAGTACCTAAGGAACCTCAACTTTTGACATATGAAACATTTTGCATGTCGACTTTTTCATCGCTTGTATAAATATTATGAATTTTTAAACAATTATTGTAAAAACACAGCTAACCAAAAACAAACTTTACCAGTACAAATGCCGAGGGAACTATCACCCCGACAAAATTTTTGATGACTAAAAAAGGAATGTCCTCACCTTCAAAACAAGCTTTGTCCCTGACGGTTTTTATCCAAACTAATGCAAAATAATACAAAATAATGCAGATAGTACAGAATAATGCACAATAATGCAGAATATAGCACGTAATGCAGAATAATGCATAGTAATGCAGGTACTACAGATGTAATGCAAAGTAATGCAAATAATGTACGTAATTTACAGATAATGCACTTTTAATGCAAGTAATGCAGGTACTACAAGGGTCTGCATTATTAATGCAGACAATTTTGAACATCGAATGAATAATAATAATAATAATCTTTATTTGCCCAACAGTTTGCACCAATTCTAGGGCAAAAATACATATATACCATTATATATAAAAATATACAAAATAAATAATATATATGGATACATAAATACACAATTTTAACCTATTATTGTAGGTTGTTAGTGTATAAAAGTGAGTTTAGAGAACACGCGTTAATATCAATGGATCTGTTTAACGAATTAAAGTTATTACATATTATATTTATTGGCGATCTAACCATAACGTTAGTCCTGCTAAAATTACAAATAAAAGTATCCTCACGTCTCGAACCCAAACGCGGCACTCTGAAATTGATTTGCCTGAGTAAGTCCATGCAATCAATTCCATTGTGAAGCAGTTTATATAGAAAACATAGGGAAAAATTTATTCGTCTAGTCTTAAGTGACAGCATATTAAAGCGGTTTAACAGTTCAATATTGTCGTATCCTTGAGCAGGATAGACTCCTTCACGTTTAAAATAAAGAAATTTTGCAAATCTTCTATTCACTGCATGAAGCATTGATAGACCCCTCGACAAATGCATTAATTTTAAATCCGACAAAAAAAAACAAAAATGGCAATTATGCACCTGTATCAAAATATAGCACATGGAACATTTCCCTATTTCTTGTACGCTTAAATCTTTTTAGTTTGACGGATTAAGCGTTGAGAGAAATTTCTTTTTTTGGAGTTTCGGGGTTCCATTAGAGTTAATTAAATAAATTATAGCCCAACTAGTAAAAAAATTAAAACAAAATTAAAATTGAATTTGACATTTGTAATGTCACTTATGTAGTATTAGTGTTTTTCGAAAAGTGAGCTTAGGTGTCAAAATCATTTTCCACTTTTTTGCCGATTCGGATAGAGTTTGAGACGCTCTTTCAGCTTTTTTCGAAAACTTGTTTTCGCACGTAAGCCCCCTTTTCATAGACCAGCTCACATATAACAAATAAACATTCTTTAATTATATTATATAACAAAATCGATATACATACAAGCCTATTGCGATATATATCTGTTTATATTTATAAAATAAATCACACGTTCCTTAGTGCGGTCCTGTTAAAGCATTGTAATTCCTAACAGTGATGATCTGTGACGTCACACTAAGGTGGACGTTATTTCGAAAGTTAACTTCCAATTCTAATTTTAATAATTTTAAACCTTTTGATAATACTAATGGCGATTTCTCCCGTTAGATTAGACAGGGACAAAAGTTCTACCCAAAAGGATAGAAGACATACATACACTCCCACTTCCACCCAACCAAACAAATTCTGTATTTGTTCTTTGTTGAAGAAGTACAATATTTACTTGGCCGGGCGAAAAGTGTAACTATAATATTTTTATTAAAGAAATTACTGGCGCCATCTAAATTTTAGTAGAATTATCTTATTCTACAGATTTACATTAGCTATGTTCGTTCGTGCCGCTCAGTGCTACACTTTCCGGCCAACCAAATAAATACTGTATTTGTTGTATGAAAAACAAATACAGTATTTTTTGGTTGGCTGGAAAGTGTAGCACAAATGAGATAGAGATAGGGTAGACGTCTTTTGTTTCATAATTCTAGTTGTAGAGAGCTCCATCGGATACACACAGTGCGGTATTTGTCCTTAACACGTTCGCTGCGGATGTAGCGCATCGGCGACATTCGCGTCTCCACTCTAGTGCGGCTGTCGCCTATGAACGACAATTGCATAGTTTCGTTCCCAATGAACTTGAGGAGTGGGGAAACAGGAATGGCGTCTGAACAAGTGGCTTATATGAATGGCAGCCATTAACCGCATTCTTTATTCTAGGGGGTTCAAATTTTTCACACTAGGTGGTGCGATTTGGTAACTTTATAGGGAATTTTCATCTTGGTGCTTTCAGAGACCAACTTATCTCTGGTGCTTAAAGCACCGTGCTTTATTGACAATGATGTTTTTAGGGTTATGTACAATGTCAGTGGATTTAAAAACGGTATAAAAAAACATTTATTTCTCAAAAAAAGATATTTCTATTTAAAAAAATTACAGAAATGTATAAAATTAAAAAAATAATGACAGAATTAAAAAAATAACTAATAAAATAAAAAAAAACAAGGTAGGTCATATATAATATTTTCTCAAACCTTCATTCTTATACATTTTGGTACTGGCGTGTAAATTGTCTTAATTAGGGTCACTCGATCAGTTTTTGCTTTGTCTAGTTGGTGTGTTAGTGTGTTTTGGTGTTTGGTCGATTTGGGCTTTTGATTTGAGGTGAAAACTTCCACAAACCCAAACGGCTAACCACCAAAACACTAGACAAAGTAACAACTGATCAAGTGACCATAGTCTTAATAATTTTATTACTTTTTTTATTCAGTGTCAATTTTGATTAAATTCATCATAATTTAGTTATAAAGTAGCATTCACTGATCTAAAATTAAATGAATTTTATAAAGGGAGCTTCGAGTCATAACTTCCAACCAGTCGAAACTCTAGCTCTGGGGCTAGGGAACGTTCAAGTATTACGTAACGCAAATTTTGATCATTTTGGACCTCCCCCCCCCTGTAACGCTATTTTCCTATACCATTATAACATGGGCGTAACACTCCAAAATGACCCCCCCTACATAATACTTGAACGTTCCCCTAGTATTCCAACCACTTGATTTTAAAAATTTTAAAGCTTTTTGGTCAGAATTGTATTCTCCCCGTTTGAATGGGGACTATGCCCCCGTTTAAATGGGGGCAAGGCATCAAAAACACCAAACAGGCAAAAAAAACTGACCTACACCAAAGAGTTAGGTTACGTTATGTTTAATATCTATAGATATACAACAGTGCAAAATCGGTCAGAACTCCAGACACTCTATTGTATAAATACTTGTAATAAAATGTACATATAAAAATCTTATTTTTGAAATACACACTCTATTTTTTCAGGTTCGAACTCTGGCTTTCTTCAGAAGTACTTTCTCTTTTCCAAAAACCATGTCATCATATTTAAAATGCCTTGAGCAAACAAATTTATTCTCAGAAAAAGTATACCTACGTAGATTTGGGTATTTTAAAAATATCAAGCCATTGCTCCAACAATGCTTTATCTTTTGGAAACCTGTAAAATAAAAAACTCTGGCTATAAATTAAATCTCACTAAATTTGTGGTTTTATATACATATAAATGCAAAATGTACAAGTCAATATAATCCCAACTTACTTAAAAAATGAAACTTTCTCCAGATTTATTCTTTTTACACTGCGGCAGCCAATGACACAGCAAGACATAATTAGAAAAGTTTTTCTTGTATACTAATCACTCACTAAAAAACTATATATACACTTACACTACGGAAATTAATAAAAATAAAAAAACTACCATTTAAAAGTCTCAAAAATGCTCAAACATATAATAAATTATTCACAGATAAAGATATCAACATTTCAACCGCAAGTATTACCAGGAAAAACTAGTACGATAACAGAGACTACAATTTCTGATGATAAAATTCCTTATAAAGTTACCAAATCGCACCACCTAGTATGAAAAATTTGAACCCCCTAGAATAAAGAATGCGTTTAATGGCTGCCAACGTAGTGTCACTACTTATTTGTATTGGAATCCTGTTCCCCCACTCCTCAAGTTCATTGTTCGTTCCACAGTTCACAGTAAAATGCCAGCACTGGTGAAGGGTGCACGAATTTTCTTCAGCGTGTTAGCATAGTATTGTCGTTAGAAGTGTTACAAGTGTTAAGGGAATTATTATTAGAATGTCTGTTTATAATTTTATGACAGCTGAAGTCAGTAAAGTTTAAAAAGTGTTTCAGCATCTGGGTGACCTGTTTTAAATCCGCAGCGAACGTGTTAAAAGTTGGCCGGACCCTTGTACGGGTTTATGTGCAATTAATATGTTACGAATTAATAATAATAATAATATTTATTTCTTACAATATCTTAATTTTTACATTTGAAAGCAAAACCACCACGAAAGTTTCTGAAAAACTTGTTTGTGGTGTATGCCTACTTAAAACTAATTTTCTAAGAGTCTATTTATGTATAAAAAATATAAATCAACAGGTTTTTTAAAATAAACAAATCAAAAAAAAAAATACAATGACAATTTACAATAAAACATATTTTCTTAAACTGGTAAATAATTTTAACAGTAAAATACATTTTTTTAAGATATAATTTCTTGAATCGTATTTTTGTTTTCTAAAATCCATTTTTTGCTTTCTAGTACATATTTGGCATATTTTTGTTGTGTGTTTTTTAGATGCATAGGAAGAATATTATACAATTTGGAAATATGTATGTTTAAAAACGAGTGAGCCCAGTCCGCACAAATTCATGGCAGGTACATGGCAGGTACATAACCACTGTTCTATGTGATGTTGCAGCTATGTTATTTTTATAGTCCATGTACAGTCCTTGGACTTTAACAATTCCGCCTCAAATTATGTATTAGGTACATAACATGTAACATATCAGCTACATACCAGGTACATAACATGTTATATAACTTTTGCAATATAGATGAGAGGTATCAGCCATGTCGTTTTTATACTCCTTGATATGTAGCAGAAACATACCAAATACATCATAAGTTATCCCTTGCCATATGGATGAGAGGTCTTTAATACATTAAAATTATATGGGTGATATGTAACATGGATGTTATAATGTCCGTTTAAATTCCCCCGTACCCCCGTTGAACGGCAAATATAAACTTCCAATTTCGAATAGGTAAATGACACAAATATGAAATACATATTTGTGTGCCACTTACCTATTCGAAATCTAAAGTCGATATCTACAGGGTCCGGTCGAAGTCTTAATTTCGTTTATTTTGCAAAAATAAAAATATATCTTAAACTGACACTCGGTTGTCCTGCTAGGTATACACACAAAAAAATTAAAACTACATATTACATATTCTGAATAAAATATATTTTAAAAAAGGTAACTGTTTGTACATTTTTTTTAAAAACGTAAAATAAATAAACATATTCTGAAAAAAAAAATATATTTAAAATTAAAAAAAAACGTAATAATGCGTTTTTCGAGGGGTAAATCTCATACGAACTCGCGTAAACCAAATTTTGCATTACCCATACCCAATTTTGGCAAGATTTCGCGGGAGTTGGCAAGATTTCGCAGGATTTTGAAATATTTTGCGGGATTTCGCAAGATTTCTCGCAAAGTCTAAAAAAAAACTAAATAATTTTACATTTTCAAGTATAATATACTTAGTATAAGTAAGGACAGAAATTTTTAATTTTAAACAAAATTATAAAAATATTAATTTATTATTCCATCAATCTATTTTCTAATCATCGTACAGAGTGATATTGGTAGACTGACAGTTTCAGGCTGCTGGCCCTCTTCAGTACCAAGAGTCTACCAAGTAAAGTCTAAAAACGTTTTCTTAATCAGCGTGCAGAGTTGACTCTTGGTACTGAAGAGGGCCAGCAGCCCGAAACTGTCAGTCTACCAATATCACTCTGTACGATGATTAGAAAATAGATTGATGGAATAATAAAATACTTATATATATATATTATACGTTTTTGCGTAAATTACGCAAAAAAAATTCATTCAAAATCTCAGAATTCAGAATAAAATAAATACAGCGCCACACAAAAAAAAATGGATCTTCGAAGGACTCGACTAGTCAATTCCTATATATTTTGAGCCGCTGAATGCGAATCTGAGGTCGAAATTTAAAAGTTTTTAAAAAGACCTCAAAAAACCTAGCAAAGGATGTTTTTTTGAGTTTATTTTGAAAATGGGACCCAATTTTTTAACTCCGACTCGGATTAAGCGGCAGACAGACTAGACGAGTCTGTCGGAGATGCAACTTTAGTTTGTGTAGCTGTGATATTAATAAAACATTTTTTACAACTTTTTTCCACCAATATTACCGCGTCCCACTGAAATATGACATAAGTAGTACTTCTGGTGTACCACACCTATAATATGGATGCTTTTGTTTCGGCAGTTTAAGAGTTACAATATTATGTTAACCTATGCTACTGAGAGTAGCCGGTGAGGGAACGTTCAAGTATTATGTAACGCAAATTGTGCCAAAATTCATACACTTCATACCCCGGCTCTCGCGTTATTATAGATTATTGAGATTTCATATTTTGCCTACCCCCCTAATAGGGGGTGTGTTAGGGGGGGGGTAGCCAAAATATGAAATCTCTACAGCCTTAAATAACGCGAAAACCGGGGTATGAAGTGTATGAATTTTGGTACAATTTGCGTTACATAATACTTGAACGTTCCCTGATACACGCGGTACCAATGTAAAAAATACCGAGAGTCGCCGGTGACTCTCATGGTAGCCAACGTGTTAAATTATTTAAGATTTCGGGAATTTCGCAAGATTTCCGCGAGGGTGGTACACAAGATTTCTCAGGAGATTTAGCTCGCAAAATACATTTAGAACAAGTTTTAGTTTTCTTCAGCCTTTTACAGTAAGGATCCCAACTCCTAGAGGATAAATAAATAAAAAAAGTATATCTCTTTTTCATCAAAGTTGTCACATAGAACTTGATAATTCTCAGCAAACAGCTTACCCATAAATATAGATTAACATACCACAATGACTTCAAATGTTCTCCATTTATTTTATCTATCCGTTTTTATAGGTAATAGGTACCTTTTTTTTGCAACTAATTGGGAAACATTTTTTGTGTTGGGATACATCATCCATCCCATGGGATGGAATCTCACTGACGTCGTCATTTCCAACAAACGACACAACTGCATATTCCATTTTACTAAAAAAGTTAATCCATTATAATTTGAAATCTTATTTTGAGGTTAATTTTAAAAAAAGTATTACGATTATGTAGATTATAAAACTTGTATAAACTAATAATTAGTTTTATTACTAACCTATCATAAAACACTCCAAAAAATAGCTTTTGCAACACAAAAATTAACAACAACAAACACTATTCCGTTAATTATGACGCCATACTCTACTACTATTGGCCAAATGATGTAGGCTAGATTGCGGGAACTTCAAAATTCTAATTTCTATTTCCAAGAAATCACAATGTGATGTCATCTCTGATTTCTGTATTTTACAAGATATTACATAATTATAGTTATACCACGAATGCGGATAGGCGTATTCAACGATTATGGGAATTTGTCGATTTCCAAAATAACTTTAAAAAAGTAAATTTGATTTAACCAATAATAATAATAACTTATTTGTGAGTTTTATCCGAGTCGAACCCAACTGAAGTTTTAAATAAGCAATATTAAAAAAAATCATAAAAAATGAAAAAAAATTGTTTTTTTTTAAAGATCTTTTTTGAAAAACGAAAAATTATTGAAAAAAATATAAATTAAATTTTTCAAAAAAAGTTTTCAAAAAAACAAAATTTTTTTCAATATTTTTAATATTTTTTGTTTTTGTAGAATTGATTTTTATAATAAAAGTAATTACGTTAATCGGAATATTTTTTCAGCTTTTTTCGATTTTTTTTTTAAACTTTATCCCTCCATAAATTTTTTGTTTTTGGTGGGATTACTTTCACCTCGGATTTTTCCTGAAAATTTCAAGTCGACCGGATTATTATTATTAACCTGTACATACGGTCAACATATTATGGTGAATTCATAACATTTTATGTATCTGGTATGTTCTCATACCATATATATGATACATAACATGCAATATTGCATGTTATGTATCATACATATGTATGTTACATCTTATGTAATATGGCACATGTAACTTAAAAAATCTTTCTGTTATAGGGCATGTTATGTAGCATACATATGTATGTTACGTCTCATGTAATATGGCACTTGTTACCTAAACAATCTTTCTTTGTGATGTTGCATCCATGTATGTGCGGACTGGGAGTCTTAGCTTTATTTGACTGGGGAATAATACACTCGATAATACAGTTTTTATTTTAGATTTTAAGCTTTCACGGCCATTAAGATATAAAGAATTTTCACTTTCGGGTTTAGACCGTGTTAATGGATTTTCACTTTCCGACGTTTCGTCTCTTACTACTAGAGACATCTTCAGGGATTAATCTGAAACTAAGTTTCGAATCAACTTGTGTCACTATTTATGACGAGTTGTGGTTATTCACCCGTGACGAGGTTTTTCCTATCAAAGACTTCCATATTGCAGGTAAGTGGTAACCAGTGTCCCGATTGATATTGTTAGGATGCTTGATGATTTCTATCGATTCCCGTATCTTCCTTGGCATTTTTCTCGTTTCTGTTAATATTTGTTTTGTTTCAGACAAATTGATTTTATGACCTGTTTCATGTACATGTTCGGCTACTGCCGATAAGGAAATTTGTTTCTTTCTTATATTGCGCTCATGCTCTTGAAGTCTTGTAGAAATTTTTCTCTTAGTTTCACCTATGTAAACCGTACCACAGGAGCAGGGTATTTTATATACGCCTTCTGAACTCAGGGGTATTTTGTCTTTTGTTGTTTGTGTCAGGCGCCGCAATGGGATCCCCATTATCACCCCCTGCGGCCAATGCTTTCATGGAATACTTCGAGAAAAAAGCTATTGAGTCATTTCCATTAAAACCTAAAATTTGGCGCAGATACGTAGACGATGTCTATGCTATTTGGCCCCATGGCATGGAAAGCCTTCAAGGTTTTCTAAATCACCTCAATTCCCAACATAAATCTATACGGTTTACGATGGAAATTGAGAACAACGGATCACTTCCCTTTTTGGACGTTTTGGTTTACAAAACGGAAAATGGCTCAATAGGACACTCGGTATACAGGAAGAAAACCCACACTGACAGATACCTAAACGCATTTTCACATCACCATCCCTCTCAAAAACGCTCGGTAGTTAATTCACTTGTTCATAGGGCTTTCATGATTTCAGACAAGAATTCCCTAGGCACAGAACTCCTTAAACTAACCAAAGCCTTGACCATGAACGGTTATACCAAAAAAGACATTAATAAGACCATATACAAATACAGAAATCCCAGACCCAAACAATAGGGTTTTTGTTTTGATTAAACCTAGTTTTATATTTGTGATCGTTAAATACAACTCGTTCTTAAAAAAATATTTTAACAATTCCAATGCATATAACTGGTAAATATTAAACACAGATAAGTTTTCGAAAAGGTCATTAGTGGGATATCTTCTAGGTTTATTTAGTAAAGTTTTTAAAATAAGTTTTTGTGTTGTAGAAATTTTGTTTAAATTTGTTTGACTTGTGCCGCCCCATACCCTTTAGGGTACTAAATAAGTTAATATAAAATTTTATCCTATGCAGTCACAAGAAAATGATATCTGTAATTTATATTAAAGAAATATGTATATATAAAAATAAATTATGGTATATTATTTTGTTGAAGGGTAATGATGACTATTGCATATGAGGATAAAATTGGCATCTCGAGGCGTCAGCCGAGGGGCGTAATTTAATCTTCTAGGGCATGCCGCTGTGAAGACTATAAAAATAGGCTATTAAAAAGTAAACCTATAATACTCTTTTAGATGATTAAAGTCGAGTGAGTGACAGTGAAGAGGTCAGACGTCGCCCAGCAGATTTCCATTGAGTAAGATTATTTTGGTATATAATTATTCTAACTAACATATGCTCACTTGTAAGCTTGCTTGCTAAGTGTAGCAGCCCTTTTCACACTGTGGACTTAAGCCAATTCCCACGAACCGCTGAGGCTGGCGGTTTGGTGTGTTAAAGGTTCCCTGAGACCCCAACCACTAACAATTAGTGCTTAACACTACACCCCCCCCCACCCGGGGCCACCCAGGCCCCCGAGAACACTACTTCTATTTTTCCCTTCGAAATTCAAAAACCACTATGGCTGAAAATATCGACGCCACCATGGCAAACTTCCCAAACCAACAAATGTCAGATTACTTGCAAGATCAAATCAAGGCCCAGGCAGAACACTACAAAACCCAGGCTGAATCACATAAAAATCAGCTCGAATTCCTTCAGACACAACTAGCCACCGCAAACGAGACCATCAATGGACTCCGAGAGGAAATTTCCCGCCTCTCCTCTCAAATAGGGACACTCTTATCCCAAAAAACCCAAACCCCCACTCAAGAGCTCTCCGATGCCCCCGATCATTTCGAAACGGACATGTCCGTAGTAGAGACCGATTCGGACGCAGTCCGATCCCCCCTTGCCTCCCCGCGCAAGCGCCTAAACCGGCGCAGAAGGAGCCAGAAACACAAACTGAATTCAGACCTAGAAGAAAAACCCGCTAAGACCCAAAAAACCCCCGGCAAAGCGACTGCCTCCGAAGAAGTCGCTAACCCCTCCGGCTCAGGGCCCCAACCCCCCGTTACGGCCCCTGTAAACCCAAAAACCCAAGCTACTGGCCCAGGAACCCCCCCCGACCAGGAAGCCCACAAAACCCCCAAAATCCCCCCCATCATCATTCGAGCCCCTGAAAAATGGCTAGCCTTGTCCCGCCACTTCAAACCAAAAAGTAAACATCCTCCACGCGAAAAATACCTCCGAAGGAGTGCAAATTCGCACCCAGACCAGCGACGACTTCCGCAAAGTCACTAGGCACTTAGACACCGAAAAAATTCCGTATCATAGTTTTACCCTCCCGGAGGACAAGGCAATCCACGCCGTAATCCGGGGAATCCCCACCCAGATAGACGTCGCAGACGTCCAAGCCGCTCTTATCGAGCGTGGCTACCTCCCCACGTCAGTCGCGAGAATGACGCGTACTAAAGACAAGACCCCCATGCCCCTGATCCTAGTCATCCTTCCCAAGGTGACAGGACAACAGCACCCCATATTCAAAGAGACTAGGCTTCTACACCTAGTCATAAAGGTCGAAAGCCAGACCTATAAACCCAAATTCAGGCAATGTCACAAATGCCAACTCTTCGGCCACTCCCAGGCCAATTGCAACGCCCCGGCCAAATGCGTAAAATGCGCACAAGACCACCACACAACAAAGTGTGAAAAACCCCGTCACACGGACGCAAAATGCGCCAACTGCCTAGGCCCCCACACGGCAAACTATCATAAATGCCCCAAACACCCATCAAACATCGCTCCAACCCGTACAAGGGTCATACCCCCAACCCAAAAATTCACCCCGGGCATCTCCTACGCCCAAAAGGCAACCAACGCCGCCACCCCACAACAACCCAAGGCGGCCCCAGGTCCCAGTGCAAATCCCCCCAATATTTTTGATCAATCCCAAATTTCAAAAATCCACACCTTCATGCAAGAATTCGCCAGCTTCATGCAGGCTTTTGGCTCCCTTCAATTACCCAATCTAGGCCCCCAAAATGTCTAGACAAACAAAACCCAGAGCCCTTAAAATAGTCACCTGGAACGCTGATAGCCTCAATTCAAAAAAACCGGAACTCATAGAATTTCTACACGAAAATCAAATAGATATAGCCCTCATCCAAGAGACTGGTCTTAAACCACATCATAGGGGTACCATACCCAACTATTCCTGCTACCGTAACGATAGACTCCAGGACCGCAAAGGAGGCACAGCAATCTATATCAAAAAACACATATCTCACGATCTTCTTCATGCGCCCCCACACAAAGCGATCAAGTCGAAACTACCTCCATATTCGTCAACATGCACGACAATTCCAAATTCAGGATCGTGTCCCTCTACAAACCCCCAAATAAGGAGGTCAGACCCGCCGACTTCGAAGGCTACTTTAACGACAATCATCCAACAATCCTAGCCGGAGACTTGAATTGCAAACACGCCCTTTGGCACTCTAGAACAACTACGGCCAACGGCCGTAGGCTTTACGAAATATTACAACGTAACCATATAATGGTTACCGCACCCGATTCCCCAACCCACTATGGCCACGGCCTTCCTGATATCCTTGACATCGTTTTGTATAAAAACACGACACTAAACATTAACATCGAACTAAGACACGAACTAAGCTCCGACCACCTTCCAATCATTATCACGGCAGGAGGCATACCAACCGCAAATCACACCAAAAAAACCGTTTACAACTTCTCCTATATTTCCGAACTCCTAGAAAGCAACACCAAAATCAATTCAATAAATTCCGTCCAAGAACTAGATATTGCAGTAACCACCCTCACCAATACCATAAAATCCGCAATGGACAGCGCCAAATTAATCAAAAAAGTAGATATCCAAAACCCACAGGACCTTCCCCGAGACCTCAAAGACTTAATCAGAGAGAAAAACCGACTTCTTCGTCGTGCACGCACCCTCCAAGACCCCCATATAAAACGCGAAGCAAACAGACTTACCCAGGAAGTCAAAGACCGACTAAACGTACTAGCAAATTCCCGCTGGGAGGGAAAAATAAAGTCACTCAACCCCCAGGATAGATCACTTTGGAGAATGGCCAAAACCCTATCCCTCGACCACCAACGAGGCATGCCCCCAATTCACGGCGAAAGAGGAGTCGTCTACTCCACCCCCGAAAAAGCCGAAGCATTTGCTGACGCAATGCGGAAACAATTTCAACCAAACCCTCCAATCCCCCCCGACTCCGACTCCGAATCAGAGACCGACTCCGAGCCCGACTCGGACGACGAGAACTACGAGCAACTCATGCATGAAAGAGACATAAACCACATCTATAATAGAGTCACTAACCAAGTCGAAAACGACATTATCACCCCCACATCCCCCGAGGAAATCAAACGCATCATCAAAAATCTCCCAAAAAGGAAAGCCCCCGGTCCCGATCAAATACCGAATAAAATCCTTAAAATACTCCCCCGGAAAACCATTATGGAAATCGTTAACATTGTTAACGCAATGCTCAGACTGCGCCACTTTCCAAAGCCCTGGAAAAACGCAGACGTAATAGTAATCAAAAAACCCGGACAAAATCCAACTTTTGCTGAAAGCTACCGCCCCATAAGCCTCCTTTCCTCCCTAGGCAAAATAGCCGAGAAAGTCATACTAACCAGACTTCAAACTCTAGTTGAAGAACTAAATCTCCTTCCAAACGAGCAATTCGGCTTCCGAAGCAGACACTCCACAGTCCACCAGGTAGCTCGCCTGGTAGACTCTGTAACGGACGGACTAAATAGGCGCGAAGCCGCGGGACTGATCCTCCTGGACATCGCAAAAGCCTTCGATAAGGTTTGGCACAAAGGTCTTGTAGCCAAACTCCACTTTCTCGGCCTCCCCCCAGGCATCACCAAACTCATAGCCTCCTTCCTCAAAGGCAGAGATTTTCAGATAAAAATAGGCGACTGTAAGTCCAACACCCGCCGCATCAGAGCTGGCGTTCCACAAGGTTCCCCACTATCCCCCCTTCTGTACAACCTCTTTACGGCAGATATTCCAAAAACACAGGGCACTGAACTAGCCCTGTTCGCCGATGACACCGGCATCCTAGCAAAAGCCAGAAACCCACAGCGCATCCATATCGCCCTCCAGCGCCAAATGGATGCCCTAATCAAATGGTTCTCCAAATGGAAAATCAAAGTAAACGCCAATAAAACCAAAGGCATCCTAATCTCCAGGATTAGAAGAGGCCCACCCCAACCCATTCAGATAAATGGCCAACCCATTAACTGGGAAAACCATGCCAAATACCTCGGCATTACAATCTCCAAAAACTTGACGTGGGATCAGCACGTCAAAAACACCCTCCAAATAGCAAATTGCCGCCTCTCCAAACTCTACCCCTTAATAGGCAGAAAGAGTCCCCTATCCATTAAAAACAAACTTCTTCTCTACAACCAAACCCTAAAGCCGGTACTTCTTTACGGAGCCCCAGCCTGGAATAAAATCACCCTTAACAAAGCGCTCTCAGCAAAACTTCAGGCCTTCCAAAACAAGGCACTCAGAATATGCCTCGATGCCCCCTGGTTCATGAGGAACAACCAGATACACAGAGATCTCGAAATGCCCCTCCTAAAAACGGAAATCATCCGCTACAGCACGTCTTTTATACAAGACAATTTAGATCACCCAAACCCCCTCATCTCAAACTTTCTAGATTACGATCATGAAATACACAACACTCACAAAAAGATCAAAAACGTCCTCAACCAGTAATGGTACCCACTAATACAGGACAGATGCATTCCCAGCATCAGTGAGATAGTCTCACTCCTCCCGCACATCCCTCCTCTCCCTATCACATCCCTCCCCATCCCCCTCCCACCCACTCCACAGCGCCAAATTATGACAGATGCAACTCGCGTCAGTGAGCAGAGACTCACTCCCCCCAAATTATGACAGATGCAACTCGCATCAGTGAGCATAGACTCACTGCCCCAACTTTCAATTCAGATTAAATATTTTTTTAGATAAATGAGCCATAGGCTGCGCCTGTCTCTTAAAGACCCAAACAAACTATTGATGATGATCTTTTAGGTGTACGGATACGAAGAGCTTAATAAACAAAGCGTCGAGTAACAAGAAAAAACCTGCTGCTAACAAAAAACTAAAAATTCAAAAAGTTTTTGTTTTCGAAATAAGAAAAAAATAGATTGTTTTATAGTTTTTTTTCCTTTTGGCCCCGTTAAACCACCCTGACTTTTACCAAAAACAATCCCAACCTAGAATAGACAGAATTGCTTTTTCGCGTAAATCACATTTTGCATATCGAGAAACGTAAAAAAAGCATAAAAACAGTTTTACTAACGCAAGACTTTTCTTTCATGCATGAAATTTCAATAAAAGATATTGCATTTCCTTAAGATAATTGTTGTACAAGGATTAAATTATTATCACTGGTCGGATCGAAGTATTCATTTACAAGCTAAAATTAGAATTAAAAAAAACTACTTAGTTTTTTTTTAAGTTCCAAGTGAATCACTAGTAGCGTCTACATGACCTGTCTGGTTAGTGAAATAGTTAAAAGTGTCAGGAGCGCCTATGTGCAGCTCTTTATGCCGCGTTTTGATAAACTGCGCATAAGCTGACCGTTTTCAATATGTTATTTTGAATAAAAAACATTTTTTTACAAAAAAAAAATACCAAACAGACGCCAAACCAACGTTAACGTAAACCAAGGCCCCCTTATTAAAAAAAAAGACCAAACAAGAAAAAACCAAAACAAACTCCTGCACAGAGAGCTGCAATTAGGCGCTTGGAAAAGTGTCTAACCATTTATTTTAAAAAGTAGTTTTTTTAATTCTAATTTTTGCTTGTCCCCGGTAATTGAATGCTTCGATCCGACCATGATGATTGTAGTATATTAATTCTTCATTAAAATTTATAGAAAATCAGGAAAATAACTATATCTATCACACTGTAAAAACGATGCATTTGTTTATTATTCATTTTTTTTGTGATTGAAAATTGATTTTTGTATCCTTGACACGAACTGGTTTTATATTATAAATTAGGTGCCAGGTCAACCCATTAGTATATTAGACTATATTTGTCTAATAGTATTTTATAGAATACACGCAAGTGTACCTCACAACTATTTCACATGTGCACTTGCAAGTGTCCTTTCGATTGGTGTAGGAGCGTCTCTGAGTACGATTATGACAAGCGCCTAAATGCAGCTCTCTATGCAGGATTTTGTTTTGGTTTTTTCTTGTTTGGTCATTTTTTTTAAATGAAAAAAAACGTTAACGTTGGTTTGGCGTATGTCTGGTGTTTTTTTTTTGTAAAAAAATGTTTTTTATTTAAAATAACATATTGAAAAACATTTTAAACAAAATTATAAAAATATTAATTTATTAGGTTTGTTTTGGTTCTCGAAAATCGCAATGCTCAGTCGCAACTGCGCCGATTCCGAATCAGTTCATAACTGCGATTTTCGAGAACCAAAACAAACCTATTGGTAGACTGACAGTTTCGGGCTGCTGGCCCTCTTCAGTACCAAGAGTCAACTCTGCACGCTGATTAAGAAAACCTTTTAAGACTTTATTCGCTAAAGGAATATAGTCATTAGATTGATGTAGGCTTGTGCGCCATCTATTGCTAGATGTAGACAACTACTCATACCTCTCCTAGTCTGGAGACTTTGAATGCTAGCAAGTTGAAGACTTGTGTGTCTCAAGCACATAGTACCACTAACGTGTGGTTAGACGTAGAATTAATAAGGACAGTCTACCAATATTGGTAGACTATATATATATATATATATATATATATATCACTCTGTACGATGATTAGATAACAGATTTTTGGAATAATAAATGTTTCGTTATATTTTAAGGTATTTAAATCAGAAAGACCTCGGTCGTTAGCCTGTTGGATTTCCAATAAATATTAGTATTATTATTATTAAATCTTTAACATGTAAACTAAAAGTATAAGCTGAATACTGTTAGGTAAAAATAAATCAATAGCTAATTCTACTTTAACATAATTGCAATGAGTAAACAAAAGATCCAAAAAAGTTCCTCTGCTATTAGGAATATTGTTTACCAGATATAGGTTAAATAAAGAAAAGTTACTAAATACAAGTTCAGCGTTGTCATCCACAGGACAGGAAAACGGTAGCTCCAAGTTGATCATGAGTCCAAGTAGCAGCAATGGATTGGCAGTGATCCAAATAAACCTGGGCACTAGAACGTGGTGGGATCTATAGTCCTCCAATTACATTACAGTTTTGTTTAACCTTGTACTATTCTACTTAATTAAGCATCCCCTAAGTCCAGGACTTGTGTGGTCTAGTAGTAGAGGAAACTTTTCTTTATTTAACCTATATAATTAATATTACATTTTTAATATTATCTATTTAATTGTTATAAAAATGTTCAGTCCGGATCCGAGCGATTGTAAACACTAAATCTGATAAGAAACTAAACCGTGATAACGAATCGCAACATAAATTAACGCAGTATTATAAAATTAAAGGTTAATCATGAAACTTTTCTTCACAGATCCTAAAACAATGTAAACAAAAATGTATTCGCACCATATAGAATTTTTAACTACGAAAATCCAGAGATTTGTCACTAATAAACTGGATGAAAATAACAACACTACTATCTTGTTCAGCGCCGTACTTTATTGGGTATAATTTATTTTTACAAAATGGCGAACCAATATGGCCGACCTTTTTGTCAAAATATTGGTATAATTTAACAAAAAAAATATAGGGGGGGGGGGTTGAGGGAGCTGATTACGAATTTTTGCGTTTTTGGTCAATTCTCAGGTTAAAAAATATGCATATAGGGTCAAATTTTGACGACAAGCTATTATTTGTTATAAAAAAAAGTTTTAGTGCGTGGGCCCACAGCGATTGGCCAAGTTATTCAAAAATATATAATATGTCGCACAGTAAACCAATTTTGCTGGTCAAAACTACTTTTGCTTGTTTTTAACTAATTTTAATCCTTAATTTGGCATAAATATAAAAGGAACAAACTACTAATATGCTGTAACGCATAGAAAGTCAAATGAGATAAAATACAAACAAGCCAGAGTGTATATTTTTAAGCTTTGACATTTTACAATTCTACACATATTATTAAAAAATAAACTGAAGCACTGTGGTCCGAATTCGGAAAAAGTGGTCAACACTTTTTTTGTGTTATATAATTTTTCATGTCTGCTTCAGTATGGCAGTATAAAATTAAAAAGTCTCACTGTGGTTCGAATTTGGAAACAAATGGTCAAAACTTTTTTGTACGACAGTATATAAATTAGGATGATTTAACTTAAAAATGTAAAAACTATGTTATGACCATTGTAAGGTAAATCATCTTAATTTTATACTGCCATACATGAGCAGACATAAAAAACGCTATATCAGACAAAAAGGTTTTAACAACTTTTTTTCAAATTCCAACCACAGTGCGTTAGACTATATTTTTAAATAATTTTATTCAACTCTGGGTCCCAACATGTTTAAAAATGTAAAAACTGTATATTATGACCACTGTGCGGTAAATCATCTTAATTTTATACTGCCATACTTAAGCAGGCATGAAAAAGGCTATAACAAAAAAAAAACAGTTTTGACCACTTTTTTCCAAATTCGGACTACAGTGCGTTAGATTATATTTTTTAATAATTTTTTCTATTTCGCGACTCTTATAAGCTCACACGCATTTTGCGTGTTCTTATAGGCCCATAAGAGGTCTGTACTTTTTGTTCTTTTGGGTTGGCAACAGACCTGGCCTATCGCTTGACGTTTTCCGTGCAAATGTCAATGTCGCTTTAAAGTTGAATTTTCTACAAAATTTTGTGTTTAGGTTATTTTTACCATGTTAAAATTGTGGCTTGGTTAGTTGCAGTAAAAAAAGAGAAGAGATGACTATAAAATATATCAAAATATCATTTGTTCTTAGAATTTTAAACTCTGGTGTAAACTGTAATGCCAATCCAAAACAAAAATCCCTAAATAAGTCATCAATTTAAATGTAAGTTTTTTTAAATTTTAGAGAAAAATAGAAAAAATTGTATAAAGCACTCGTTTCATAACACGTTTTTAACGCACAAGTACAAGTTTTCTAAAGTTATGTTTTCTAAAGTACATATGTTATGAAAGTAGTACTTTAATATACTATTATTGCACTCTGGGGTCCAACATGCTTAAAATGTAAAATTGTATGTTATGAACACTGTGCGGTAAATCATCTTATTTCTTATACTGCCATAGAAACTCTATAATATAGAGTTATTATCACACAAAAAAGATTAAATAAAAAACTCATAAATATAGTAATTTTTATTGATCACTGTTAGATATATTTTTTAATTAAAAATAAACAGTAAAATATAAAAATGATATAGAAACTTAAAAATAATTGTACAATATTCTACAATTTTAAGACCACTGTGCGATAAATCATTTGAATTTTTATACCATATTTAAGCAGACATGGAAAAGGTCTAAAAACACACAAAATAGTTTGGACTTTTTTTTAAATTTGGACCTCTTTGCGTTATAGGGAACGTTCAAGTATTAAGTAACGCAAATTTTAAACATTTTGCACCCCCCCTTGTAACGCTATTTTCCTATACCATTAACATGGGCGTAACACTCCAAAATGACCCCCACCCCCCCTAGAAGCGTTACGTAATACTTGAACGTTCCCATATAAAATTTTTTTAGTAAATTATGTTATTTTAATTATATACCGTCTAGTAATGGTTTCATGAAGAAGCAAAAGTGAGCTTATGTTCAAGCGGTCCGCAGTTCTGATCTAAATAATAATGTTTCTCTCATTTTGTTTGCTTGCAAAAAGAATAACTGACCATAATAAAAATACGCACCTGTTTCTTAGTGTATAATGCAACACTGCATTCTTAAGGCACATTTTTAATTAATATTACAACTTTATTTGAGGAGGTGAATTTCAAAACGCAGTTTTTGACTTTGTGACATAGCAGCTTGTCACTTAGTAAACAATACAATTTGATTATCAAGTAATTGACAAGCTGCTATGTCACAAAGTCAAAAACTGCGTTTTGAAATTCACCTCCACATTTATAGCGTTCATTATAACGCATTTATTAATATTTTTGCACATGTGCTAGATGCCTTTTGTAAATTTATATTGGAACCAACAAGCAGTACTGCTTGTCACATAACTGACTCAATTCTAAGGGGACATTTTTTGATTGGTTATATTGGGTAGTAAAAGATACTTTTATCCAAAATCATTTACTTGTGGTTTCTTAATTTAATTTTAATATAATACATATTAGTAAGTCCCATATATTAATTAAAAATACGAATAATATACGCCAACTTGACGTCACACAACTGACATTTGCTTAATTTTTTTATTCTCACGTCAAAAGAAAAGTACCAAACAAAGCATAAATGGTTGCTTTTATTATAATAAAACGCCCTATTTGATATGAAAGCAAAAAAACCGTATTTATTTAGCAGAAATATTTTTTTTAGCCAGGGACAGCTTTTATCCTCTAGAAATATATTCTTCCTTATGCTGCCCTACTACGCTAGAAAGCAGTAACTCCATTTGTTGCCTAGCGACGTTTTGGCGTCAATTCTGATGTAATATTTTGAAAACGCTGCTATGCGACAAATGGAGTTACTGCTTTCTAGCGTAGTGAGGCAGTATGTAACACCGTAGGGCCAACAGTTTTCAAGAAAATTGCAATTTAAACATCTTTCACGTTCTGAGTATCAAAAGTATAAACTAAAAAGGCGCCAATAAAAAATTCAATGCTGTAGGCGAGGCTGCAGGGTTATTCTAGATAAAAAACTATAACATACAGTTTTTATTCAAAAATTTCCACAAATGTGAGCTTAAGGAAGCTTTTATAAACAAAATTTAAAACCCTTTAAGCATGCAACCCGCTTTCCTCTTTATTTTTATATAATATATAAAAAAAAGGTTATTTCAATAGTTTTCCACTGATATGCTATACAAGGGTATTTTAATACGTTTTCAATGCAAAAGAATAATGAACATGTTAGGTGCACCTACAAAATATCCACAATTTGTGGATATTCGTGGACCACAAACAGACGTTTTTCGGTATTACTCAAAATATCTTCCATCGATTTTTTTAATTTTTAGTTTCTTTTACACGTATTCGATCCCTTAACAATAATTGACATCAACTTTGGATGGATGTGAAAATTAAAAAAAAAACATGTTTTGGATAGGGATTCCAGGTTTCGGGATCCCGATCCCGAAATCCCGAAAATTTCAAAAAGTTCGGGATCCCGATCCCGATCCCGAAATTTAAAAATGTCTCATTTCATCAGAAATGAATTTTCTTATATTAAATAAATAAAATTATAAAATTTAAACCAAAAACTTTTATTAAAATAACCAGTATTAACCATATTTTATTTAAATTTATATTTTACTAAATTAAATAATTTAATAAATAAAAAATAAAATAAACACTAATAAAAGCAAAAAAAAATTTTTATATACAAATTGTATGTGTGCATCACGAAAAAAAAAATAAATATTCAGTAAAATATTTATTATTAAAAAAAACAAACTTTTAAAAGTTAAAATAAATAAATTAAATAAAAAGTTAAAAAAACAAAACTTTTTAAAAGTTAAAATAAATAAATTAAATAAAAAGTTTAAAAAAAACATACTTTTTAAAAGTTAAAATAAATAAATAAAATAAAAAGTTACATCCAAGTTGGTAGTACCAACAAAACAAAACAAACCAAATTAAAATATAAATTCATATAAAAAAAATATATAAAAGTAATTATAAACAAACTTAAAAATTTTGAATTAAAATTATGTTTTTTATTAGCTTAAGAAACATATCTTTTAAAAAAATGGCCATGAACGACCTCTAGATTTTTTCAAAACTTCTGAAAAAATTCAATAATACTCTTAACCCTACCTCCCCCCCCCCCCTCCCCAGTGAACAAATTTAAGGGGTGAAAATCTCACCGTGAGACCCCCTAATTTTTTAATTTAAAATTTTGGTGAGTCACCCTAATAAAAATTCCCTATTTAGCTTAGAATATAAGTAATTTTCTGAACTAAGACCTTACTTGAAATAAAATATTTATACAAACATAATTAAATCAAAATTAAAATTAATTTTTGTTTAAAAATTTATTATTTTTTAGCACATATACACACGCCATGGATCAACAACGACTGAAAATTTAAAGAAATTCTGTAGGTTATTCAAAACAGCTCTTCGAAAATGCTCAGCCCGTTTTCCAAGAAATTGTTTCGTTAGGTCTATGACTCATAGACTATGACCTTCTTTAGGGGTGCATTTTCACCATCGTAAACAAAAAATATTATACGCAAATCACAATTACATATCGAGTAACCCGATTCGAGTTCAATAAATAAATTCTAATTTTTCGGGATTTTCGGGATTTTTCGGGATTTCGGGATTCAAAAATCTTCGGGATATCCCGAACTTTCGGGAACCCGAATTTCGGGACTGGAAACCCTAGTTTTGGACCCGCCGTGATTTGTATCCAATAATTTTTTGTATGTTTTTTGTCGATTTTGGAAAATTCGAAACATACTCTTCTAGCGCTGTGAATATTATAATTATGCTTACCTAATTATATTAATTTTTATTTCTTTGTCTTCTTTTTACCTAGTTTGACAAAAAAAAGGACACGCGATGTTATTTATTTATATAATTACCTTTGTTAAATTAACCTATCATACAAAGATAACACGGTACGACAGAAAAAAAAAATTCTGTCATCGAACCAATTTTTTTAAGTCAATTTTGGGTCGTAGGATTTGAATCTGTAATTAGATTTTTTGGGTCACGTCCGATACAGGGTGATCCATAACTGGCATGCCAAAATTTAAGAGGTGATTCTAGATCCAAAAATATAAAAAAAGTTCCTATAAAGGTTGGTCCGGAAATGAGGCCTAAGGGATCTAGGGCCCTTTAAAATTGTAATAAAAATAAAGTTTTTAATTAATAACTCGGGTACCGTTTAAGCTAGAGCGGCGAGCTTTTGCATGTATACTAGTATTAATAAGGGCAATAAGTTTATGTTAATTAATTTTTTTAATTTATCCAGAGGCGTGCCCAGACGGACAAAATATATGAGGCTTAAAACATTTTTGCCCCAAACTTTTCTATGTGTATGTTTTTTGGATTTGTTGTAAAAAATATAGATTTCTAGAGTAAAAATACATATAAAATATCATACAGTGTAACACTGTAGGAGCAACCGTTATCAAAAAAAAATGCAATTAAAATTAACATTTTGTACCACCAAAAACGTTACTTTTTAAAAGGCTATTACTCCTTTAATATTAAATTTAGGTGTTTTGGTGTATAATACTTTTTTGCTCAGTTTTAAATGAAGAATCACCCTGCAGCATTAAAATTTTATTGGTGCTTTTTTTTGTTCCCCATTCAATACGTCATCTTCGAAGTGCCGTAGCTCCCTTAGGGCTCATTTCCGGACCAACCTTTATAGAAACTTTTTTTCATATTTTTGGAATCACCTCTTAAATTTCGGTACGCGAGTTCTGGAACACCCTGTATTTATTCTATATGCACTTAAAGTTATCATTTCACTCTAGTTTACAAGTTTATTTTTTTCTGTTTCCTGAAGTTATTTTTATCATTTTTCGGGTAATTTAATACGGAAAATCCCAAAATATAAAAAAATAAATAGTATATTATTTACCAAGTGAGAGAAGTTTAACATTTTTGACCTGCGTCAAATTGCGGGATGAGCGCGCTAGCGCGAAGCCCGCAAGACGCGGTCTAAAATGTTAAATCTTCACTCACGTGGAAAATATAGTATTTTTTTCACTACCAGTACAATTAATTAGCTATTTATTTATTTATTTTACTAAAATTTAATGAAAAAGCTTATAAATTTAAAATATCACGCTAGCCGTACACGGCCATTAAAAAAACAAATGAATAACTTGACATTTCTGGCAGAAATTTTCTGGTGATCTGCTAAAATTATTAAGTTAAGTGTTTGTGTTTGTGTTTGTGTGATAAAATATATAAAAATTGAAAGTGGAATGCAAAGTGATGATTCTGGTACTCCCCCAGAAATAAGGGGACAGGCGAAAACTGTGAGGGAGAATCTATTGCCTCAAAAATCAATATATGGGGGTTGTACCTCTAGTAATCTATGATCCTTACGGTAATATGTGGGTTGTATTATCTATGGTTGAATATGATGGACCAATGATTTTCACTTTTCGAAGTGTTTTTTGTAAAATGTTATATATGTACTAATTTAGTTAATATTTTTTAATTTATCATGCAATAAATAAATTTGGTGCCTAAAGACACTTGTAAATAGTAATTTAATAATTATGTGAAACGTCAGATGCCAAAACAGCTGAATAAAAATTCATTATTAACCATGGTGCAATTTCATTATTTTTAGAACCTCTGACGTCACACTATGTCGCAAACGGACCAAAAAAGTGTCCAAAACTATTTTATCCTTGTAATTGATAAAAAATGTTTTATTTTTAAATAAAAACACAAATTCGTTTTTTTTTCTTTAATTTTTAAGTGCATAAAGGGGCTATCAGACATTTTTTGAATGTATAATGAGTGATCTATATAATTGCTTTTATTAATACATATTCGTATTTATCCTAAAAAGAATAATTAAAACAACAAATATTATTGGCAACTTTATGTAAAAACAGTTTAACCGCCAAATAAACAAGATAATTTTAAAAGAGCTACAATCCTTTTAAGGAGTGATTTCTATAAACATATGACCAAAACCGAGTCGTAAGAGATCTATCCCTTTTAAAAGGGGTTCCAAAAATTCAATTTTTATTGAATAACTCAGAAACTCTTTGTGTTATACCAACGAGATTTGCATGTGATGTATCCTTAATAAGGCCTATCAGTCGATGGTATTTGCATGTGGTTAAGGTAAATACAATGAAAAATACATAAAACAGTACTTTGTAATGACATAAGATTAACTATTTTTCAGAAAAATACAGTGCAGTGCAGTGGCCTATCTAGGGGGTTGCAGCCCCTCTCACCTAGATTCTTAAAAGCAACCAAAAAAGCTTGTTTTTATCAAAAAAATATACCGTATGTTGAGTTAAATTTCTAAAATATTGACTTAGACCCAAATCCTAAAACCTAGCTACGCCATGGCGTGCTACTGGAATAGGTGGGTACTGAGAGAGACAGACAAAAAGACAGACCTACATTATTTAAAACTCCCCTTTTCTATATTATTTAAAGGTTTCACGATAGTCTGAATCAAAAAATTAAATATGGCTACTTTAAAAAATTTTAGAGGTTACCGAGGGTTGTCTCACTGGCCAAAATGTGTACACGAGGGGCTGACCGCGTCTGAAATTTGTACAAAAGAGTTCCTTTTTGCAAAGAGTTCCTTCGGAGTTCCTCAGAGTTCCTCAGAGTTCCTCCGGAGTTCCTCCAGAGTTCCTTGGGAGTTCCTCCTGTGTTCCTTAAGAGTTCCTCTCTGGAAGGGGTAATGCAGCCGTAGAAATTACCGCGCTATGCAAGCACTACTGCCAATAAGGTACCCTCAAGAAAAAGCACTACTGCCAATAAGGCACCCTCAAAAAAAGGCTTTATCCCTGGCGGTTTCAACCAAACTTGGCGGCCCTACAAAAAAAGAAGTTGGCGCCCAAAAAATACCTTCATGAAAAAAAGCTTTGTCCCTGACGGTTACTACCAGACTTGGCGCCCCCTCAAATGAAAATGACACCCCAAAATAACCTTCAACAAAAAAAAAGCTTTGTCCCTGACGGTTTCTAGTTGGCACCCAAAGGTAGGATGTTTTGATAATCTAGTTTAAAAATAAAAACGTTAATCCGCATGGGTAATGAATAATAATTGTTTCTGACCGCGTCTGAAATTTGTACAAAAGAGTTCCTTTTTGCAAAGAGTTCCTCGGAGTTCCTCTGAGTTTCTTCGGAGTTCCTCCGGAGTTCCTCGGAGTTCCTCGAGAGTTCCTCAGAGTTCCTCGGAGTTCCTCCAGAGTTCTTCAGAGTTCCTCCTGAGTTCCTTTGGCTTGTACAAAAGAGTTCCTCGCGGTCAGCCCCTCGTGTGTACATGTATTGTCAAAAATTCAAAATAATTTCGTAATGTCAAGGTAATGTCAAGTAATAAATAATAAAATTAAATATGCTCCTAACAAGAGTATCCCGTCCGACTGTGACAGACGGATTCCGTCTGGCTGTGACAGAGGGACGGAAAACTGAGCGATCCTATACGGGTTCAGTATTACGTTACGGACCCAGGGTCCGGGACCCTTTAAAAATGAACATATGTAGTGGTATTCTTTAGTTGGCCGCAGTATTTAATTTGAATGAATGGTTAATTTTTTTACTAATACACCATTACTATTGGTCTACTGGTGGTACTTTTTTGCACTGGGAAAAAACTGCTTGTATGATTTTTAAATATCTAAAAAAAAGTTTAAGTTTATGTTTAACGAATATGACCTTAATACTATAGAAATAATAACACCCATCCCATGGCATGTTTCAAAACTAACCTCCCCCTTTCGCGTAGAAATTTTCACGCACGCAATGTCTACGCGCAGGCGTAAATAGTAGATAATGTCTACGCACATGCGCACTAGGACATAATGTCTGTAATGTCGAGTAATGTCAAGTAATGTCTTGTAATGTCAAGTAATATCTTGTAATGTCAAATAATGTCATGTAATGTCAAGTAATGTCAGTTAATGTCCCGTACTGTCAAGTAATGTCGAGGTAATGTCAGCTAAAGCGTACATGTATTGTCAAAGGTGAGACACCCCTCGGAGGTTAAGATTGGATGCCGTGATAAATAATATACTACAATTTCTCCTGCCATACGGATACTTGTGATATTTTTTTGGACAAGTTATTTATATGTACGTAAAAAGGCATATTTTACAATATGTTTGCCCAAATTTTATTCATTTATCTAACGAAATTTAGATTTTAGAGGCATTTTGGCTAATAAGTACAAAATATTAAATTATGTTAATTTCTTGACTTGACATGAAAAAAAAATCGCTACATCCAGATTATCATATTTCCCTGGGTAAAAATAGTCATTCATTATGAGGAAAGGTCCAATAATGATTATCTGATACATAACATGTCTCAAATCTTAAAATAAAAATAGGACTTTTGGACACTTACACGGCCTCTATAACACGTCATAGGTAGAGAATACTATATTATGCACCTAGTATGCGAACTAAGTCTTTAGTGTTCGAGACTGAGGTTTTTTTTGCTGAGACGGAGTCAAGGCAAAAAATCAGTCGAGAACACTTAAGACAGTTCGCATACGTGGTGCATATACCATTTTTTCTACTACCTAAAGGTAGTAACTCTAAATATTAGTTACTAATGTAGTTTAAAAACTATTTTGACTTAGCTGTCAGTTTGACAAGTAAGTTGAAAAAAGTTATCAGTTGTCTTAATTTTTTTCATTATTGACCGTCGTCAATAAACAATGCTTAACAACGGTCAATAATAAATGAGTTCACTGATTCTATTGGTTGTCAATGTAGACAAGCCTTGACAACGGTAGATAATATGTAAGCTAGCACTTAATTAGGTAGTAGAAAAATGGGTCGGTCAAGTTAGCCCCCCCCCAGTTAAAACTTAGGGTCGAAAATTACATAGGTAGTTTGCACACAACTTGCACAACCTTGGACAACCAAAAAAAAAGCTTGCGCACTAACCATTGGTTAATTATATGAAAAAAACCGTGGGGGGGGGGGCTAACTTGACCTTAGCCCCCCCCCAGTAAAAAAGTTAAAATTTTTCACTACAATCTAATAGTAAATAGCTTGCACAAGCTTGCACAACCAAAATAAAAGCTTGCGCACCCTTAACAAGAGCGTTGAGGGGTAAATAATGTTTACCGTCAGCCCCCCCCCAGAACTAAAATTGACCGAAAAATGTTGTAGTATGTTAAAAAAAGCTTGCACAACCTTGCACAACCAAAATAAAAGCTTGCGCACCCTTAACAAGAGCGGTAACGGAGAAATAATGTTTACCGTCAGCCCCCCCAGAACGAAAATCGAAAAATGTTGTAGTATATTAAAAAAAAGCTTGCACAACCAAAATAAAAGCTTGCGCACCCTTAACAAGAGCGGTGAGGGGTAAATAATGTTTACCATCAGCCCCGCCCCCAGAACTAAAATTGACCGAAAAATGTTGTAGTGTATTAAAAAAACTTGCACAACCAAAATAAAATCTTGCGCACCCTTAACAAGACCGGTGAGGGGTAAATAATGTTTAACGTCAGCCCCCCCCCAGAACTAAATTTGACTAAAAACTGTTGTAGTATATTAAAAAAAAGCTGGCACATCCAAAATAAAAGCATGCGCACCCTTAACAAGAGCGGTAACGGGTAAATAATGTTTACCGTCAACCCCCCCAGAACAAAATTGACCAAAAAATGTTGTAGTATATTAAAAAAAGCTTGCACAACTTTGCACAACCAAAATAAAAGCTTGCGCACCCTTAACAAGAGCGGTGAGGGGTAAATAATGTTTACCATCAGCCCCCCCCCCCCCAGAACTAAATTTGTCTAAAAACTATTGCAGTATATTAAAAAAAGCTTGCACAACCAAAATAAAAGCTTGAGCACCCTTAACAAGAGCGGTGGGGAGTAAACAATGTTGTAGTATATTAAAAAAAAGCTTGCACATCTTTGAACAACCAAAATAAAAGCTTGCGCACCCTGAACAAGAGCAGTGGGGAGTAAATAATGTTTACGGTCAGACCCCCTAGAACTAAAATTGACAAAAAAATGTTGTAGTATATTAAAAAAAAAGCTTGCACAACCAAAATAAAACCTTGCTCACCCTTAACAAGAGGAGTGAGTGGTAAATAATGTTTACCGTTAGCCCCCCCAGAACTAAAATTGACCAAAAAATGTTGTAGTATAAAATAAAAGCAAATGAACTTTTTAAGTAGCCTACAATACTTTTTTTACGTAAATCAATAATTTGTTGGCGGCAGTGGGTAGGTACTTAATTTATTTTTTTTACTGACTCAAAAGTTTTTTTATTAAAAAGTTCTTTCTAATAAAATTTTCATTTTATTTATTTTGTTGTTGAAGATAAAAAATACACTGCCCAGTAAAAGAGCTTTCCCATTTTTCACCTCCGGGCGTGAAATGGATTTTTTATTATCAGATTCAATTTTAGCAACCTTGAAAACCCCAATATACCAATTTTACGATAACTACCCCCCGCCCCTCAGGGGGTGTATTTAGAAAAAAATATTTTAAGATTATGCTTTAGCGACCTCAAAAACCCGAATATATCAATTTTTAAGAAAACTACCCCCGCCCCTCAGGGGGTTCAGTTAGAATTTTTTCATTATCAGATTCACTTTCAGAAACCTGAAAACTTCCAATATAACAATTTTTACAAAAACTACCCTCCCACTCAGGGAGAAATTTGAAAAAAATATTAGATTCATATTCGTCGACCTCAAAAACCCCTATATACTAATTTTGACGAAAATATTGAAAATATTTAAAAAATATTTATCCGCTCACCCCCGCGGGGGTGGAGTTAAAAAAATTATCATCAGATTCAATTTCAGCAGCCTTAAAAAGCCATATAGGGGAGACCGGGGTATAGTGGTCACCCTAAGGCAAAAAAAAATCATAAAAAATTTATTTTTAAATTTAATGTTTTATTTTTTTTTACAGTATACAGGGTGTAACAAAAAAGGTGGGCTGGCTACACATAGCCATATTGTACTCACCAAAACAATCAAAAAAGTTCATATAAACATTTTGTCTAAGGGAGATACGCCCCTTTGAAAGTGGCTAAAAAATTCGTTTTTTATTTATTAACTCAGGAACCCTTTCAGTTACAGAAACGAGGTTTTAAATGTAAACTAAACTTAATAAGACCCATCTTCTTATATTATTTTCAGGTACTTATTTTAACCAGGGACGTGCGAAACGGGGGGGCCTTATTCGTTTGGACTTTTTTCTGTGTATTTTTTTTTTTTGATTTAATTTTCAGAAGATGATTTCTCAGGTCAAAATACAAGAAAAACGTACTCTTATTGTAATACTGTAGGATTAACCGTAAATCCACTTGAAGGTAAAATTTCACCCTTCGAGCACAAAAATTAAATACTAAAATGTTGAAAACCGAAATTTCAATGATGCTAGGTGAATGTACATCCAAAACTAAGAAAAAAACCTCATATACAGGTACTTCCAAAAATCAATCCTAAGGGAGCTGTGGTCTCCTAAAAATGCACCATATTTAAAGGGCCATAGTATCTTTAAAAGCGATGTTTTGACCTACACGTATAGAAGCTTTTTTTCTTGGTTTTTAATTTATAATTAGCCTGCATCATTGAAATTTTGGTTTTCAACATTTTAGTATTTATTTTACGTCGAATCGTAAGATTTTTTCACCTTCAAATCAATTTTTCTCGAAGACGGTTAATCCTACAGTATTACAACAAGAGAACCTTGTTATGTATATTGACTTCAGAAATTATCTTCTGAAAATAAAATGACAAAAAAATTACACAGAAAAAAGTTAGGGACAAAAAACGAATAAGGACCCCCGTTTCGCACGTCCCTGGTTAAAATAAGTACCTGAAAATAATATACGAAGATGGGCCTTATTAAGTTTAGTTTACATGCAATACCCCGTTCCTGTATCTGAAAGGGTTCCTGAGTTAATAAATAAAAACCGAATTTTTTAGCCACTTTCAAAGGGGTGTATCTCCCTTAGGACGCATTTTAGACAAAATAGTCAATTTTAGTTGTCCAAACACTATTTACCCCTCACCGCTCTTGTTAAGGGTGCGCATGGTTTTATTTTGGTTGTGCAAGAGACTTACTATTAGATAGTAATGAAAAATTTTAACTTTTTTATTAAATAATAGTTCTGCGCGGGGCTGAAGGTAAACATTATTTACACCTTATTGCTCTTGTTAAGGGTGCCCAAGCTTTTATTTTGATTGTGCAAGGTTGTGCAAGTTTTTTTTTAATATATTACATTTTTTGGTCAAATTTAGTTCTGGGGGGGCTGACGGTAAACATTATTTACCACTCACCGCTCTTGTTAAGGGTGCGCAAGCTTTTATTTTGGTTGTGCAAGGTTGTGCAAGCTTTTTTTTAATATACTACAACATTTTTCGGTCATTTTTCGTTCTAGGGGGGGCTGCCGGTAAACATTATTTACCCCTCACCGCTCTTGTTAAGGGTGCGCAAGCTTTTATTTTGGTTGTGCAAGGTTGTGCAAGCTTTTTTTTAACATACTACAACATTTTTCGTTCAATTTTAGTTCTGGGGGGGGGCTGACGGTAAACATTATTTACCCCTCACCGCTCTTATTAAGGGTGCGCAAGCTTTTATTTTGGTTGTGCAAGCTTGTGCAAGCTATTTACTATTAGATTGTAGTGAAAAATTTTAACTTTTTTACTGGGGGGGGGGGGGCTAAGGTCAAGTTAGCCCCCCCCACGGTTTTTTTCATATAATTAACCAATGGTTAGTGCGCAAGCTTTTTTTTTGGTTGTGCAAGGTTGTGCAAGTTGTGTGCAAACTACCTATGTATTTTTCGACCATAAGTTTTAACTGGGGGGGGGCTAACTTGACCGACCCTAGAAAAATAATATTTCTACCAATGAAAAAAATAAAGATGTGATTTTAGGCTGCTGGTGAAAAAAAAATTAAGTTTTTGGGGATAGGTTTTAATACCACCCCTTTGAGTGACACCCACCAAAAAAATCCGGGGAAACACTTATTTACCCACCTCTAAAGTGTAAAAGTTGGAAAGCTGTCAAATGGCCGGAAGGCAGCTAAAAAATATAAAAACTAGTAGCGTGCACCAGTTTTTAAAAATAATAAATATCATTTTGAATAATATAGTGTGTAGAAGATAATTTTACATTAAACCAGTAAGGGGCTATTTAAGTCACATGACGTATATTTTTAGTAAAAAACTTACTTCTATTTGAAATAAAATAAACTATTTTGGATAATTCCATGGCAACTTACCTTACAGCCGCAGAAAACAAAAGATACTTTTAATTATTTTATTATATCGTCGGCTTACAAGTAAAAGGCACTAAGTCACTTTTTCGCAAAAATGGGATTTTAATAGCACTGTAGTTAATTTTTGATGATCTATGTATATGTAAACCGAAATAACTTCTAGGTAGACTGCCAAGGGAGTTACCCACTAAACAAAACTCACCAATTTGATTTTGATTAAAATTTTATCTGGCAAGTCACTTAGTGCACTTAGTGCGTTTTACTTGTAGATTATTTCAGATGTTTCTGCACTAAGCGACTTTCTAAAAAGTGTTAATTTAAAAATATGATTGCTTGAATCATTTATATGATACAATATCTCGTTATTTATTGTACTGACAAACGCATTCAAATTTTAACTGATAGATTATTTTAATTTTGCTCTTAAATTCTTGGTTACTACATAAATAACAAGAATATAAGAAAAAAACTAAAGTTCGCGGCAAGTTCGAAAAACAGCCCTTAGAATTGCACCGTGAAGTATTTTATCGCCGATCTCGGTGGCGCAGTTGGTAGTGCGTCCGGCTGCCAACACTGAGATTGTGGGTTCGAGCCCCACATAGAGCATGGATGTATAGTGGTGTAAATAGTCGGTAGATGGAACTACGATGACTAACTGTAATGTGGGTTGCAGGTGAAACTGTAAACACATTCAGGGTGGATGCGAGTTCTGTTGAGGACCGTGCTTCGGAGGGCGGTCCCGTCAATTAGGCCATAGCAGCGAAAAACGACGTTAAATGATTAAACAAACAAACAAGTATTTTATCATTAATAATGATTCATTATAATTATTGACTTTAGGAGATGCTTCTTTGCCGGCACAGCCGATGGCCTCTGAAAACTGTCTTAGTTCTGGCATAGTAAGCAGTTTCATATAATTAATACTAATTAATTTTATTAATTTTGGAAACGTTCTTTAAACAATCTAAAAGTCCAAACCCTCGTCCAAACCCTTCTTTTAAAAATCTATTTTTTTTAAATGTATGTAAACATCTTGTTTTCTACTTTATAGTTATACATTACGTTTAATTAATAGAAGGGTTTTAATTTTAAATAGTTGTTTTTTATATTATTTTATTGACTTACTGCTCTTTACTTGTAAGCCGACGTCGTGGGCCTACAAGTAAAAGGCACTAAGTCCATGTCTTTTTTCAAATTTAGTTGAATTAAACTACTTCAATTTTTCTTTATTTAACTGCAAAAGGGACATCATTATGTCCAAACATGTCATTGCAATTTGCGATAGTTTTTTTCCAAAAACAATTATTACAAAAATTAAAAAACAACAATGAAAGTTAAATTTGTCAATATCTCAAAACCATGTTTTTGGACTTAGTGCTCTTTACTTGTAAGCCGACGATATTATCATTTTTAAACAAAAAACCTTTAAAAATAATAACACACACTCTTTAATAATAATATAATAAAATATCTAAAAGAATGTGTTTTTTTTTCTGCAGATGTAACATGAGTTACCATGGAATTACCCTTTTAGAAAAATATTTATTTTATATATTTATTTGTATATTAATAATAGTTGGTATATTAATAATAGTTGGTATAAAAAATAAAGTAATTTCAATACAATTTTATATTAAACTATAGTAAGCCGTGAAGATATGTAATGCTACGCATTTCATTATACAGAGTGGTCCATTTATCATGACAATCTTTAATATTTTAATAACTGCTAGATATAGCAAAAAAAGTTTTAAACAAAAATTATAAGAGCTTAATTGAAGCACAAAATAGTGTATATGTAATATGTTTAGCGGACACAATGGAGGGAATATTTTTTTAAATGAAAAAGTGCTTGGGTGATAAATAATTTTAAAGCTTGTAAAATTTTCTATTCGACCATAGATTTTTTATTTATACGAAAAATTTTTGAGGGTGTTAAAAAAATTGGGGGGGCTAAGCCCCCCCCCCTAGTTAGGCCTATGTCGTTACTAGGGAAATGCTTTAAGTTAATCAAAAACTGTTTTTTGTGTTTTTATGCCCACGCGGGCCATAAAATACACTTTATGCTCGCACGGGCATAAAGTATTATGTAGTTGATAACTAAGCAATAAAAACTCAATAATAACTACGATTTCATAAAAAGAATTAAAATTCAGCACCTTCCAAAAATTGCTTTAAAAAAATTAAAAATTATATTGTCAAAAAGGGAATTTTATAAGCTTTAAATTAATGTATTACACAACCCCCTATCCATTTGAAAAAAAAAATGTTCCACCTTATCCCCCTACCTACACTGTGTCACGTAAACATATCAAATATAAACCATTTCGGGCTTCAATTAAACTTTAATAACTTTTGTTTAAAACTTTTTTTGATATATCTAGATGTTGTTAAAATATTAAGGATTGTCATGATAAATGGACCACTCTGTATAATGGAATGCGTAGCATTACATATCTTCACGGCTTATTATAGTTTAATATAAAATTATAATGAAATTACTTAATTTTTTATTTTTATACCTACTATTATAAAAATAAAATAAAATATTTTTTTTTTCTAAAAGGGTAATTCCATGGTAACTCACGTTATATCTGCAGAAAAAATTACACTTTCTTTTAGATATTTTATTATATTATTTTTAAAGATTGTTTGTTATCTATTATTTTTAAAGACTGTTAAAAAATGATAATATAATAAAATATTTAAAAGAAAGCGTCTATTTTTAAAAATTGGTGCACGCTACTAGTTTTTATTTTTTTAGCTGCCTTCTGGCCATTTGACAGCTTTCCAATTTTTACACTTTAGAGGTGGATAAAATGCCATGGACAATATGATAACAGATTTAGATTCCTTGCAAAAAAGTACCTTAACAATGTTTCGATTAAAAACGTCTAACTTTATCGGTTTTCTCTCAAAAAAAAAATAAAAACGAAACTCGGGATTTTTAATTTTTTGCGATAATTAAAAAAAAAATGCCAGGTCAAATTTTCTTTCAGGTTATTGATCAGCATAAAAATGCGCAACTTTCTTATAATTTAACCGATCTTGTATATTTTATAATAACCGAGATACACGGTGTATTTGAAATAGGGTCCGAAATTTTAGAGGGTGATTCTACATCATAAAATATGACAAAAAGTTCCTATAAACGTATGTCTAAAAATGCGTCGTAAGGGAGCTTTAAAAGTGGCTATAAAATCGATTTTTAAAATAAAATAACGAGGTTTTGCACGTGAACTAATCTTAATAAGACCCATCTTCGCATTAATAAAGTATTCTATTCTATTCTATTCTATGTTATTTTCATGTACTTATTTTAACAGGGATGTGCGAAACGGGTGGGCCTTATCAGTTTTTTGTCGCAAACTTTTTTCTGTGTAACTTTTTTGTATTTTTATTTTTAGAATATAATTCGTCAGGTCAAAATGCATAAAAAGGTACTCTTGTTGTAATACTGTAGTATTAACCGTTTTCGAGAAAAATGCATTTGAAATGGAAATTTCACGATTCGAGGAAAAATTAAATACTAAAATGTTGAAAATCAAAATTTCTATGATGCAGAGTTATTCTATATCAAAAGCTAAGAAAAAAAGTTTCTATGCATGTAGGTCGAAAAACCGCTTTTAAAACTACTATGGCCCTTTAAAAATTGTGCATTTTTAGGAGATCATATATAGTCTCCTAGCTATAGTTACCTTAGGATTGATTTTTGGAAGTACCTGTATATGAGGTTTTCCCATTTTGAAAATTTTCAAAATTTCGGAAAGCCTTGTACGTGCAAAAATTTTCAAAAATTTTTTTTGCGTATTTTTGCGTTTTATGACATTTTATGTCGATATAAATCAATTTCAAGCAAAAACAAAATTGTTGGTCGGTCGATCGGTCTGTCCGGGAAATCTTGTGGGCACGATAACTTAAGAACGCTTTAAGTTAGAGACTTGAAATTTAGCATACAGGTATGTTACCAAAAGTTCTCGCTCGGGATTGTTTTTGGTGAACATTGGGGTGCGTCCAGGGGAAAAATACATTTTTTTTTTTAAATTTGAAAATAGCTATATTTTGAGGTTGCTGAAATTGAATCTGATAATAAATTTTTTCTAACTCCACCCCCGAGGGGGTGAGGGGGTAAATACTTTTAAATATTTTCAATATTTTTATCAAAATTGGTATATAGGGGTTTTTGTAGTTGACGAATCTCATAATATTTTTTTTTCTAATTTCACCCCCTGGGGGGTAGTTTTCGTGAAAACTGGTATATTGGGGTTTTCGAGGTTGCTGAAAGTGAATCTGATAATAAAAAAAATCTAACTCCACCCCCAAAGAGGCGGAGGGTAGTTTTCGTGAAAATTGGTATATTGGGGTTTTCGAGGTTGCTAAAAGTGAATCTGATAGTAAAAAATTGTAAATCCACCCCCTGAGGGGTGGGGGGTAGTTCTCGTGAAAATTGGTATATTGGGGTTTTTGAGGTTGCTGAAAATGAATCTGATTATACAAAAATTCTAACTCCACCCCCAAAGGGGCGGGGGGTAGTCTTCATTAAAATTGGTATATTGGGGTTTTCGAGGTTGCTAAAAGTGAATCTGATAATAAAAAAATTCTTACTCCACCCCTGAGGGGCAAGGGGTAGTTTTCTTGAAAATTTTTATATTGGGATTTTCGATGTCGCTAAAACTGAATCTTTTAACAAATTTTTTCTAATTTTACCCCCCGAGGGGTGGGGGGTAGTTTTTGTGAAAATTAGTGGATTGGGGTTTTTAAGGTTGCTGAAAGAGAATCTTATAATAAAAAAGTTCTAACTGCACCCCCGAAGAGGCGGGGGTAGTTTTCGTGAAAATTGGTATATTTTAAGGTTGCTAAAAGTAAATCTAATAATAAAAAATCCATTTTACACGCGGACGTGTAAAATGGGAAAGCTCTATTACTGGTCAGTGTATTTAATGTAAATTCACGCTGCCTCATTGAAATCTTGGTTTTTAACATTTTAGTATTTAATTTTTCGTCCTCGAACCGTGTAATTTCACCTTTAAATTAATTTTCCTCGAATTTTGAAAATTCGAAACTACGGTATAATATTATTCTAGCACTGGCGCTGTGAATAATATAAGACGATTTAATTTGGGATCAATCAAAATATTTTTTCTTTAGGGGAAATTAAAAACTATAGTTAGATAGCGATATTCAGCGATATTCTTGTAGAGTTACTGACTAGAAATATACGATTGATTACTGATGCACCCCTTTATGGTCTCATAATATGGCAGCTCAGAATAATTGGTTTATTGCCACGTCAAAATTTTAGAAATGTTACTGAGAACAAAGTGTGGACCATAAATATGATCAAAAGTAAGTTTTATTTTTTTTTTAATTCTGAGAGATCATTCTGTACCATGTATAGGGCTAGTCCGTTCATCGAAATTTTCGTTAAAGAACCCGGTTGTAATGCAACATTCAAAAGAAATGATTCTATACTTTATTATTAAAAAATACGAATTTTGACAATTTTTTGCACGAAATAATTTCTTTGGAATGTTGCATTACAACTGGTTTCTTTAGCAAAAATTTTTTACACCTTTCTCTAAATTTGCCGGCAAATATTTCATCTCTCTCCTGCAATCGGTACTCCAAACTTACACAACAGAAATACCAACTATTTATAATTTATAGATTATGGTGCGTAATGCTATGATTGCGAAGTCGCAGTGTTCGGTACTTATGCAGGGCTCTGGGCTGAAACTAATATTTTCCACCTCTAAATGTAATCTCCCATTAAGTATACTTAATGGAAGATTACATTTGGAGGTATACGTATCGTTACTCTTAAAGATCCTTGATGTTTGCTTTCGGTTTATTCTTCTTAAACTGAGAGCAAGCATCTGTGATCTCTAGTTTCTCTACGAAGGGACGAATAAGCGATCTTCGTCCATTTAATCTGCCGAAATTTTTTAAAAAGCATTAATACATTTTATCAAGGTGGGCATTGAAATCGTACATTTTACAACATAGATTGATTTAGTTTGACAGGTAAGAGTTAATTTTTAAAGTAAGGTTATTTATTTGTCAAATTCAAAACATATCAAAGCAAAAACACAGTATTTGCTTTGATTTTTTTTTTCTAAAAATTAAAATTAGTAGAATAAAATTTATCGGAAAAATAAAACAACCTAATTTATATAACTTTTCTAATTATAAAGCATTATAAGAATAATTTAAATAGTACAATACAAAAAAACTAACAAAAAATCCAGTACATACTGTATTTTACCCTAGACGGGTTTTGTCAAAAGCTTAACCCAACTTTTAAAATCTTTTGTCAAAATGATATGATACCTCCCTTGATAAAACCTATTAATGCTTTTTAAAAGTTTTCGGCAGAAATGGCAATTTGGATCAAATCCATTTTATTACTGTGGCGCTCCATGGCGACATTGACATAATAAAAGCCGGTATTCTTTCCTCCGAGTGCAACGTGACTTATTCCTTGTTTCTCTACGTTATCAAACGCTTTAGTGATTTTTTTTTGTTTCAGCTATGATAATGGCAACAGTATGGAGTATATTTCTTCCATCAGCCGACAGGAGTATTTATTTCCACCCTAGCTCAAAACAATCGCACACTCTTGCGGAAAAATCAAAAATCGCCTTCGTCAAGATGAAAGCGCACTTCAAATATTCATTTTCAAATATGTACGTACTTAAATGGAGCTTATGGTGGACTGTGTCTTTTGCTGGATTCCTGCAAGTGCAGACCTATATGCAGCCTTTATGGCAGGCTATTTTAAGTGATAAGACCAGTCCTGATTATAATAAAAATGCAATTTATAACGGTGCTACCGAGGCTATTTTGACTGTGATAGGTTTTTTAGGGGCTTTGTTAGCAGGGGTAACGAAAGTTGATTGGAAAACTAAGGGAGACCTTACTTTATCTTTATGTTCCTTAATACAAGGCTTCATTTTGTTAATTACGTCACAAACTCAAAGAATTTTAATTAGCTACACTTGCTACGTAGCTTTTGGAGGTCTGTTCCATTGTGTTATAACCATAGCTAGCTCAGAAATAGCCAAATACATAGCCGAGGATAGTTACGGTTTAGTTTTTGGCATAAATACTTTTGCAGCTTTAATCATACATAGTTGTTTGACTGCTGTGGTTGTGACAAGTGGAGTTGGATTTGCGCTGCCCCCTAAAGAACAGTATTTTGTATATGGAGCGTTTCATATTATTTTAGCTATAATTTTTATTATTATTGGTTTGACTGTGTGGATTATGAGTAAAAAAGATATGAGAAAGGCCAGTGTGGCCACTATTAATTAGTTAATATAAATAGTAAGGTGAGCCGAAATAAGCCATTTTTTTTTTTAGAGAAATTTGGCGAGTAACACATGTTACAGCCTGAGAGCCTTAGCACGATTTAAAAAATATACATACAGAGCGGTCCAAAAGTCACCCCCCCCCCCTCTTAACTTTGAACGAGTTAAGATATCGACTTCAAATTTAGAACTCTTAAATAAGACAACTTAAACTATCTTTAAGAATATATTTGATACTTTTAGCTCTTAAAATGTGGGCAGGGGGGCATGGGGCGACATTTTTTTAAATGGAAAGGTGGGTCGTGTGATACATCATTTTAAAGCTTATGAAATTTTCCATTTAACTGTATATTTTTTATTTTTTTAAACATTTTTTTTGGTTTTAAAATAGGGTTGAAAATGGGTATTTTTGTCAAAATTTCTCTAAAAAATCCAAACAATTTTTTAAAAATGCCTAATTTCATAATGAAAAAAAGTAAATTATACTTTTCAACTAATTTTAGTTGACATAAATAAAAATTAACAAAAAAAAACTTAAAAATTTATTTTTTAGCACAAAAAACTGAAAAATCAAAACCTTAATAAACATGTTTAAAAAAATTAAAAATGTATGGTTATATAGAGAATTTTAAAGGCTTTAAAATGATGTAACACACGACCCCCCTTTCCGTTTAAAAAAATTTCCCCCCATGCCCCCCTGCCCACATTTTAAGAGATAAAAGTATCAAATATATGCTTAAAGATAGTTTAAGTTGTCTTATTTAAGAGTTCTAAATTTGAAATCGATATCTCAACTCGTTCAAAAGTTAAGAGGGGGGTGACTTTTGGACCGCACTATATGTAGTTACAATATTTTAAGGTGGCAATATCCTGGGTTCTTTTTTAAACACTTTTAACTTGCTTAAAAATATTTATTTATTACCTTCTTGAAATAAAACTTAAATGAACAATACTATACAGCGTGATTCACCTAACACAAATCACGCGTTTTTTGACGTTATTTTTATAGTTATGAAAGTAAGAATTTCGACCTAATTACCTACAACTTCCTCTAAACAAAACTTTTCTAATCTTTTTTGATTAGAGCTCCACACATGCATTTTTTTAGCATAACAACATTTTTAAATGCCAAAATTAAAAATATATATTTATTTTCTTTATCATATATTTGTTTTTACTAAAAACATTAATTTTCTTTTAATTTTTTTTATTTAAAAAAAATAAAATAAAAATAGTAACTTTCTTTTAGGAATGACCTGTTAACGTAAAATAGTAGATTGCCGTCAAATTCAAATATTACGTAGGGTCACACTTCCTGCGGCAGCTTTCTGCTACTGTCAACGTTCACAAAAACATATATAAATAAAATATAAATAAAATAAAATCCAAATATAAAATCCAAAAGAACCTGTCACACATATAGGGGGGTTCCTGGGCCTCAGTCAAACTGCCTCAAATTTTGATATTTTGTAATTCCGTTAAATTAGGAAAATTGCAGCCAAATTAAATGACCAGTTTCGGAGAAAAACGCTTTTAAAAATCTAATTTTATGACAGATTTTTTGACGTATATTAAGGTTATTTTTTACTTACGTACATATTAACTTAATTAGCTGTTTTAAGTTTATTGTACTCTATTAATTAAAGAACAGCCAAGATAAATATTACATAAAAGGCTTTATTGTCCTTTACTTACACGTGGTTCTATAAAAATTTTAAAACTTTGTGAAACTTCTACATGCTGGCATTTTCCACGTGTTTGCTAATTATCTGCATATTTTCTGTTAGATTTTTGCTTGATTATGTTGAAACATGGTTTGGTACATCGACAAATATTTTATAATTATATATTTTAGATTTTCTTGATATAGTTTTCCAAAAATAAGTCTGAGGTTTGACAAATCTGTCATCATATTTTCATAGGTAAAATATATTATTGAGATTGCCTAGCAACAACTTTTAATAAATATTAATATAAAGGGTTCACTAATGAATTAAGTTGTTGCTAGGCAATATCAATAATATGTTTTGCATATGAAAATATCATGAGAGATTTGTCAACTATTAGATATTCTTTTTAATATTTATTAAAAGTTGTTGCTAGGCAATCTCAATAATATATTTTACCTATGAAAATATGATGACAGATTTGTCAAGCCTCAGACTTATTTTTGGAAAAATATATCAAGAAAATCTAAAATATATAATTATAAAATATTTGTCGATGTACCGTTTGAACATAATCAAGCAAAAATCTAACAGAAAATATGCAGATAATTAGCAAACACGTGGAAAATGCCAACATGTGGAAGTTTCACAAAGTTTTAAAATTTTTATAGAACCACGTGTAAGTAAATGATAATAAAGCCTTTTATGTAATATTTATTTTGGCTGTTCTTTAATTAATAGAGTACAATAAACTTAAAACGGCTAATTAAGTTAATATCTACGTAAGTAAAAAATAACCTTAATATACGTCAAATAATCTGTCATAAAATTAGATTTTTAAAAGCGTTTTTCTCCGAAACTGGTCATTTAATTTGGCTGCAATTTTCCTAATTTAATGTTTACCCCCGAAATTACAAAATATCAAAATTTGAGGCAGTTTGACTGAGGCCCAGGAACCCCCCTATATGTGTGCCAGGTTCTTTTAATTAGATTTAATCTGACAATTATTGTTAGAATGACAAATTTAACAAAGCTAGATTTTTGGAAATCATCGTGAAGAAAACAGTTATGTAGATAACACATTTGGTTGTCCAAAAACTTAAAAAAGGTGGAAGAAAATACCATATCGTTGAAAGAGAAAACTTTCTGGTTAATGTGGCAATTTATTCAATAATTTTATTTTAATCTAATTAACAAGCTACATTGCATTATAAATTATGTCTATTTATTTAATTAAAAAGTATTTTTTATTATTTAACAAAATAAATATCTTCAATGTTAACTAATTTTTCACTGTGTAAAATTACAAATATTCACTCCGGCTAAGCTGCTTTTATAAAACCCATATTGGGATCTTGATATTTTTCCAAAATTTTTGCAGTTAACCAATTTTAGGTACTATTTTTATTGTAATTTAAACAATCGAATTCCGGGCCGAATCCTAAAAACCAATATTACTTCCACAAAATGCCATGCTTTTGGAAATATCTAAGCCTTGCCCAAACCACTCCAGTTTTGCAGAGGATATAAATAATAGTTTACATCATTGATAAATTTCATTATTTAAATCTTATCAAATAAATTTTATTCTTTGCGAGTCTTCTATCAGATTTGACAGTTAATGTCATATTTTATGAAAATCGTATTTGAAAATTATAATTTCACAGCAACCTATTTTTTTGCGGTAGCGTCATTCCAAAATGAAAGTAGCATTTTTTAAGATTTGTTAAAATTAAAAATGTTAATAGAAAATTAATGTTTTTAGTAAAAACATCTATTATATGAAGAAGAAAATAATTATATATTTTTAATTTTGGCATTTAAAAATGTGCTATGCTGAAAAAAATGCTACCTCAAAAACAAAAAATAGTAGAAAACTTTTATCTAGGGGAAATTGAAGGTAATTAACCTGTAAAATTTTTATTTTCATAACTTTAATAATAACGTTAAAAACTGCTGTGCTCCCATCCGTCTGTATAGGCTGTCGACCCAGTGGTGGTGATATAGAATTCTCTATATTATTATCTCTATTAGTTTTCGTATGTAGAATATGGCAAATTCCATCAGTGCACTGGGCGCCATGGTGCACCAGAGATCAAATCAAACATTCCAAAAACATTCACAGCAGCACGCCAGGGTATTTCAAACATTGTCCCCTTCTTAATTTTGATCGTCCTGATCAAATATCTCATCTTCATCATAAAACATCAATCTATCCAAATAAACTACTATCATTTTACATTTGTGGCTGCGCTGAATTCTGTAAACCAAATCATTAATTCATTTAATTGTGATAACTGAATTGTTTAATAATTATTATAATAAATACTTAAATACTTTTTATCATCAAATACGGCCCTTCCCATGACTGCATTAACTTCGGGAATAATCTGTTTATTCAACACCTTCATAGAAACACAATAATTTTAAAAGTTTTTAATTCTAGTCGTTTAAAATTAAGAAAAAAGAATTTTAAATCACAAGATGTCCGGCTTTATATTATTTAAAAAAATCATATTTTTACCTGGTACGTTACTTTGTGTTACTTTCTCAACCTCTTATCTCCAATAAATTGATTTTCTGTTGGTTGTACTAATCAACACTGTATAATGACTGATAACTTATACAAACTCCAACTTATTATTCCAGTACTAAAGTGGTTTTCCACTTAAATAAGTAGTTAGTAGGTTATAATTAGATAACTGTCAAATCTAACCAATCAGGAAATCTAACACTGACAGTTAACTGAGAATAATCTAAGTAAGTAAAATCGAAAACCCCTTAAATAAACTAATTGGAATTCTTATTTGGTTTGTACAAGTTATCGATAAAGTTGATTATTGCAAGGAACCGAACCGATTTTTTTTTTTTTGATACGAAGTTGAGAAAGTAAAGAAAGACGATAAAGAACCCAAGTTGTAACTTTGTTTTAATAGCCACACTTAAATATTCCCAAAAAATCGGACCACCCTAATAAATAGTAGCCTATTGTAAAATCAGTTTAACTAAACTTACAGTGTGGCTTCAATTTAACTGACCAAGCTAATATATCAGGGTCATAAGAAGTTAGGTTTTGATACGTTATTTAAAGGTATTTTTGGTCCCATTAAGAATTATTTTATATAATTTTTTCACTTTTATAATAACGGATATATCGATGGTCTAGCACCTTTGTATGCTAGACCATCGATATGGACTGTGTATAAAATTGTAAGACGTATACATACCGGGTGTCGCAGAATGTATTGCGTACAATATAATATGTTATGTCTGTTACTATATTACAAATAGTAACATATGAAGGGTCCAGTGGAAAAACCACGAGGTTCCATTTTTTAAAAGTTGAGAAAAACGAAAAGTTTCGTAACTACTGGTGAAATAGTTTTTAATGACATTTAGAGTAATTTTCTCGATCAAAAATTCATTAGGACCCCATGTTGAATCCAGGCACGAATAAAAACTTCATGTATACCCAACATTTTTATTCATTTCAAAGATGTAAACATTCAAATTCAAATTTTCAACCGCAGTGGAATCTTATTCAGGCCTATTCACATGTACTATTGAAATCTATTCAATATTGACAAAAATTACAATCCCATGCAGTTTTAATACAGTTGACTTAAATGACCTTGCAATTTTCGTCAATATTGCCACAAATCTCAATATCAATAGTACGTGAATAGGCCTGATTGTCCCTGTACGGTTTTGTATGTTGATTCTTCATGTTACAAGCTAACAGACGCCGCTAAAATTTCGATTTCGAAAAAAATGGAACCTCATCGTTTTTCCACTGGACCCTTCATATGTTTAAATTAAACTCTGGACTGGTTAGGTTAGTATTAACACGTTGCGGTAGAAGCCAAAAATCTAGAACTTTTACAAAAAGCTTGTTTTAATTTTACCTGTATGCAAAAATTACATTTTTTACGTATTCGAATAACTATTGTAAACCAATAAAGTTATACCATACTATGGTGTGGTAAAGATATACCATAGTGTGTTATGCATGGCATACCCAATTTTGTGACCCCTGCTATCAAATTAAAGGCATATCCAGAAGCTTGCATAAGAACATAAAACATAAGAATGCGATGCCGTGATTGGCTTACAAAATACATGGCGGCCCATCAAGCCAATCACGGCATCGCATTATGTTTTATGTTCTTATGCGAGCTTGTGAATAGGCATTAACGTTTCAATGCCATAAAACCTGAGAAATCTGGCGCATGTCGACTTTTGAGGATAGACCTCGGTTTACACTTCGACCGCAACATGTTAAGATGGTAAAATTACTAAAACAACAAATAATTTAGGCATTTGAAAAAAAAATTCAGTTTTAAAATTACAAATTTTGGGAATATCTAATCTTTAAAATAATACTTGTAAATAAGATATCGTCGTCAATTTTACTAAGTGGTGTATATATGAGGAGGTGAAAATCAAAACGCAATTTTTGTCTTTGTGACAGTAGCTTGTCAATTACTTGACAATCAAATTGTATTGTTTACTAAGTGACAAGCTGCTACGTCACAAAGGCAAAAACTGGGTTTTGATTTTTAACTCCTCATAATATGATATTGTATTGGTCATTCGAATTAGGCACACCCTGTACATATGGAAAAGTTTTAAAGCATATTATATCCAAAATAATGATATAAATAAAGTATATATTATAATACATTTTCGACAATAATTGACTACGTGTTGATTTCAGTTGTCAAAAAATCCAACAGATCCCCCACATTTCATGTTAAAATTTTACTAACTGGCACCTGTGCGCTGAGGCAAGGAGAAGAGAAGAGGTATAAATATTGTGCGTGTTTTATAGGCGACCTTGGATTCTAATCATTCCGGCCAGGTGTCAGTTAGTAAAATTTTAACAGTGGGAAAATGTCTTTCCGAGAAGTTGACTGAAATCTTGGTATAGTCGTATTAAAGGTGCAAGTCGCTTGCAAAACAACTTTACACTACGAGATTTCAAGAACGCTTTGACATGACTTGAAATTTGGAACAATTTTTTTCTACTTCTGCTCTTTGTTTCAAGTCTTAAGTCTCTGAGGCAAAGCGTACTTGAAATATCGTAGTGTAAAGTTGTTTTGCAAGCGACTTGCACCTTTATTACGACTATATATTGTATTCCTTCCTCTCTTCGAAAAATGTTAAAGGTGGTTTGGTCCACTATGTATTTGAAAAATTTTCATTATTATTATGGTTTAAATTTAATAAAAACCAAAATTATTTAAAATGTTCGTTAAGTATTACAGATGTTAAGTTGGTTTTAATATGTATAATTTTTTGGTGTAGCTAAGTTTATTGGCCGCGATTGTATTTCGGAAACAGTTAACACGTATTAACATTAGAGCAACAATTTTTACTGCAAGTTATGCTTTATAAAGGCGTGAATTCCTCGGGGGGTATAATATAATACCTGTCTATTATGTTAAAATTTTATTAACTGGCACCTGATCGGAATGAATTCAAGGTCGCCTATAGAACACACACAATATTTTACCTCTTCTTTTCCCTTTGCCTCAGTTCACAGGTGCCAGTTAGCAAAATTTTAACAGTACTTTGGCATACCGAAAATAGTGTATAAAATTCATACAAGATGGGCAAACATTTTTTTCGTTTCCGAGATATAGTTCCAATAATTCATAAAATACAATACGCCTGTCCAAACGGGTATTGCACCAAAACGGCTGATCAACCGAAGGTGTTACCCGGTCAGTTTTCTCCGGGGGACTAAGAACTAAAACGTATTTTTTAAATGGATGCATTTAAAACAAATAAAATTCTCTATTGGACTGTATATTTTTTTATTTTTTACACAATTTTTTTCAAGGTTTTGATTTTTCAATTTTTTGTGCTAAAAAAGTGTTTTTTTTTTTGTAAATTTTTATTTATGTATAATTTACGTTTTTTCATCATGAAATTAGTAATTTTTAAACAATTGATTGTTTTTTTAGAGAAATTTTGACAACAATACCCATTTTCAACCCTATTTTAAACCCAAAAAAAAAAGAAAATGTTTAAAAAAATTAAAAAATATATAGTTAAATGGAGAATTTGATAAGCTTTAAAGTGATGTATCACACGACCCCTCTTTCCGTTAAAAAAAATGTCCACCCATGCCCCCTGCCCACATTTTAAGAGCCGAAAGTATCAAATATATGCTAAAAGATAGTTTAAGTTGTCTTATTTAAGATTTCTAAATTTGACGTCGATATCTCAATTTTTTAAAAAGTTAATAGGGGGGGGGTTACTTTTGGACCGATCTGTATATTGAAAAAGAATAGTTTAATACATTCTAGAACTATGTATAATCTCATGCCAATAAAACTATCGATTTCTAATTTATCTAAAAATTATATTATTACTGAGATAAAGTACCAATATTTACCAATTGTAAAATGTATACAATACATTGTTAAAATTTATAAACTTTATAGTATAATAAAAAAATATATAATTTTAATATTTTTTAATTTTATGTATGTTTACAAAAATATTTGTTAATTTTATTTAGTTTTTTTCATGAACAACGTAAAATTATTATTAAAGCCTTGGAGGTCGGAAATTGCAAAAACATCTTTACCCAGGGCCGTAGCTATGGGGGGGGGAGCCTTCCCCCCACCTATCTTGAAATCAAAAAAGTTGCATATTTCATGGGTTAAAAAAAATAATAAATTTTTAATTTTGGGAAAAAAAGTTTTAAATAATTTTATGGCTTAAAAATATATAAGTTGCATATTTTTTGAGATTTTCAAAAAACTTGAATATTTCGTGGATTCAAAATATAAAACTTGCATATTTCATAGAGGGCGGGAAAAAAGTTGTAATTTTTGACCTCCCCTCCACCAAATCTCCTTCGCTACGGCCCTGTCTTTACCATTTAAATATATAGTAATAATTTTTACTATATAGACAAGCGCGTTCTCAGCTTTACGTCTATAGTAATTGCGACGACTATATAATTAAATTCTCTTTCCAAATAGCACTCTTGAGTATTAATGTTTTTTTTTAATATCACAAGATCAGTCACCGTCAGTTATTCAGTTATTCAGAAAACGAAAGAATAATTGTATAGCATTTCTGGTATTACTCGAAAAATTACCTAAGTAGAGAGTTTTAGGAAAGACAGCTTGAAGTTGCTGTTTGGACTCAATTCCTAGCATAGAATTTAAATTAGTCAGTTCAAATTTATTTTGTTATTATTTATAGTTTGGTTAATATTAGTTATCTACGGCACTGATTATGGATTTATCAAATTTGACATATGGAGCCGTGAGCTACCCCTGGCGGAATTATAGTTAATTAAAAGTCCGTTAACAGGATTATCAGTATTGAAGAAATCAGTGCGCTGAAAACATGAAAATGGTACGAAAATGTAAAGTGAAGTAAAGTATTCTAAAAATTAAATGTGTAAGAAGTTCTTACTTACTAAGAACGTTAAAAATATAATCGATAATATTACCGCGTGTTACACGGTGGCTTTATCTCTAAAAAGAGTGAAAATACTTCGCGGATGTACCGCTATTTGGATTATTCTGGATTAGGGCCCCTACTTACGTAACTAATGATGAAAGGGCCCCTATTTTAGTGTCCCCTTCATCATTAGACAATATCATCAAGTCTATTACGTAAGTTAGCAGTCCACTTAAATATATCGGAACCTCCCTGGCAGAGTAAGCCTATGGATATCACCCCAATACAGTTGCATTAAGATTGTGCTTGACTGATGCGTGAAGTGCGACTTCGAGCATTAATGCTTTCATACGACGCTCAGACAATATAATACGAATATTGAAGACTTCTGATCAGTGAAATAAAGTTATTTTATATTTTTCCCCTGTAGTCTTAATATTAAAATTGTTTAGTAGATCGTTTTTATTTTTAAATTAAAGTGGTAAAACAATTAAGATATTAAGATTCAAACGCGCATATATTTTAATGTTCCCTAGTATTCTATTTTAAATAATAACTGTAAGAGTTTGATTTGAAACCAAAATGTAGAAAAACCAGAAAGGTGTTTTTGCAATTTTAGGCATGCATCATGATTTTTAAATAGCTACATTTCTTTTAAGGGGCGATTCCACATAAAAAATATGTCCCAAGGCGGCTCATAGGGGAGCTAGGATTCCAAAAATTCGATTTTTATTTAAAAACTCAGGAACCCTTTGTTCTATAGCGGTGAGGTTTTGCCTACGATAAGGTCTATTATCCTATTTTATTTTTATACAGTTATTTTAAACATAAGCGTGTGTAATGATGAGAGTATCGCTCTTTTGCCACCTACACCTCTTTCCGTTTAACTTTTTAAAGTTTTATTAGTAGTATTACTCGAGCATGCCCGGAATGGGCCAAACTGGCTACAGTGGCAATTCTATAATTTGACCATTAATTAAAGTGATGTGTTGACACGGATTATGCGTAAGAAATGTGGCCAATGTATACTGAAAATCGGATAATATTTATGCTATAATATTATAATTAAATTCACAAAATAAGTAATATTATAATTAAATTCACAAAATGAGTTAATTTTAACTCTAGCAAAAAAGGGTTCTCTTGTTGTAATACCGTAGGATTAACCGTTTTCGAGAAAAATACAATTAGGATAAAAAATTACACACTAAAATAAAGTGACATAATACTTACATACATAGGAACTTTTGTTGTTAGTTTGTAATGTAGAATCACCGCACGTTATTGAAATTTTGGTTTTTAACATTTTCGTGTTTAATTACATTTTTGTCAAAAACAGTTAATCCTATGGCAAAAATACCTTTTCTGTTTTCTATTTTTATCAAGGAAATCAAATTTTAATTATATTTATATCAAAAATGTTTAAAAAGTTTGGGCAAAAAATGGTAAGCTGCCCCTCGTTTCGCACGGCCCTGTTATAGGGTGATAGACCTTATTAAAAATAGATCACGTACAGAACATCGTTGATACCTATACTGCCCTGCTAAGACAAGTTGTCCTATCTGCAAATTAGATGTTTTTGTATATGGCCATGGCCATATATAATAGATATATCTAAAAACATAAAACTGCAGTTTTAATGTTTTTGTTTGCACTTTTTGAAAACATGTTTAAATAAATATGGCGTTGGGTTCTGCTTTATTTTAAATCAAAAATACGTAATATCCTTTGAAAAAATAATATTTTTTTTGTCAGAAAAACAAATTATGCATTTTTTCTATTTGAGAAAGTTAGGATAAAATGATCTAAAAAGTCCAATCAAATTACTAAGATCTGTAAAGTTAGTCCTAGTCCCGACTTATTCGTCTAGTAAAGACTAGTTAGGACAATTTTATTTAGAAAACATTCAAAATTTTCCACATAGGACAAACATCTTAGGCTAATTTTTAGGATTTGAGTTTTAGATAGGACATTTTTTTTAGTAGGCACATGGGGCTAGTGTAAAGCAATACAATGGTATGCTTATCTCAAAAAGTGAATTTTTGCAGATAGGACAACTTGTCTTAGAAGGGTAGTTTTGAATAAGCGTAACTCCCTTACGCGTATACGAGACGTTTTTTGACAAATGTTTAAAGGTTTTTTTTATGTAAAATCACCCCTTAAAAAATAGCCATTTAAGGCGCTATCCACAGGTTCTATAGAGCATTATAATGCGAGCCCATCATAACGTAATAAGCTAGCTCACAAGATACATGACGGCACATCAAGCCAATCACGGAATCGTATGTTATGTATTATGCTAATTATGCGAGTCTCTGGATAAGAATTAAGAATTATCCTCCATTCATGTTTGAAAAATAATTTACCTATACACATACAATTGCATGTTGTACAAGTAGCCAACATAGACTGACTGTTTTTAGAAACTTTTATTTAAAACTATACCTATGTAATATATGTAATTAGTTTTATTTAGATGTATTTTTTAATTAAATTTTATAAAAGCAAACATATCTTTAATTTAAATTCCAGCCTTTTTTTCCAGGCCAAATTTTAATCTTAAAATTTTTCGATTCGGTGAGTAGTTATAACTGCTCACTCACTTAGCGCCTATGTGCAGCTCTTTATGCAGCGTTTTAATAAACTGCGCAAGCGCATGCGCTGACCGTTTTTCAATATGTTATTTTAAATAAAAAAAATTTTTTACAACAAAAAAACAACAAACAGACCAACGTTAACGAAAATCAAGGCCCCTCATCGGCCTTAATGATAATATTAAGGGAGTGAAGGCCTAACAGTATTTCCATAGCCAGAGTTGGAGTTGTGCACATCGCTCCAGTTATGCACAGGCAGGCCAGTCTCTGGATCTTTGAAAGCTCCAGTGCAGCTGTTGCCTGTATTACCTTGGGCCACCAGACTACGGAGCAGAAGGTAATCCTGGGTCTTGCCACGGCTGTGTACAGCCAGCGTACCATGCGTGGTTTTAAGCCCCAAATCTTGCCAACCGCTCTTTTCGTCGTCATGATGGCAATTTTACTTTTTAGTATTACATTCTGCATGTGTGTGTTCCAAGTTAGTTTGTCATCTAGGGTGACGCCCACATATTTAACCTCCCGGGACAGCTGCAGTTGTTTATTAAAAAGTTTGGGCAGGGCAAGGCCTGTCAGTTTTGTTTTCCTGGTGAAGTTAACAAGGGTTGTTTTATCAGGGTTTACATTAAGCGTTACCCTGTTGCACCATTCTTCGACCAGTATTAACGCTCTTTGCATTAGAGCAGAGACGATATTCGGATATTTCCCCAAGATAATTATGACAATGTCGTCCGCATATCCCTGGGCATAGAATCCGTTTGGACTTTTTAATATTTCCAACAGTTTATCAACCACCAGGTTCCACAGAAGAGGGGAAATAACCCCTCCCTGTGGGCAGCCTTTTGCAATTAACAGTCTGATGGTTTCGTTAAACATACTGGCTTCTGTCTGCCTGCCTCGCAACATACAGCCTAACCACCTGTATACGGTGTTGTTTACTCCACGTCGCTTCACTGCAGCCAGCATGGCGTCGAATGGGATTTCCCTATTGTATTCAGTGAGAGTTTGCGTGTATTCCTGCCACTCTCCCGTTCTGTTCGCAATGTTAAATAACTTGCGAGTCTTTGTTCTTAACTCCAGAAGGTTATTATTCCACCAGTTTTTGGTATTTGCTGTCTTGCGACGCTTTTTTGGGCAGCTGTTTACATATGAGGATGTAATTGCTTGTTGCAGTTTATCTGCAACAATCTCGATGTCAAAGTCGCGCCTTATTTGTTTTTCGACATCCCTCAGGTTAACCCCAACTTCTCTCTGTAATTCTCCCAGTTTGTGTTTCGTGGATTGCGGTATTCTTGTTCTGGCTTATCAACATTCGTGATTTCCATGAAGATATATCTGTGATCTGATAAAGACAGTTCATCAGACACATGCCATTTCTGCACATTGGGACGAATTTGAGAGGTTGCAAGAGTAATGTAAATTGTACTAAAATCATGGTTTATTGCGTTTTTCTCAAAATCGGAAAAAGATAGGTAAAGTTTTTAATCATTGTTAGAATCTGCGCGTAAATTACTACTAGAATAAATTTAAATTTTTCTTTTAAGTAGTTGGTGTTATTCGGGATTCCTCCTGAAGAGTTTTTACCAATATCTTTCAAAGATATGCAAACTCGATTTAACTGTTAATGGATCTATGATGTCCATACCCTGTACTACCAAGATCCGTTGTTTGTTTCTGATGCCCTTTCTTTAAAACCTAATCACATCCGGGGATCACTGTGTCAATCTTGTCGTAACAGACGTGGGTTTATTGCCCCTATTTATTATATCTAAGTTATTTCTAACAATAAAATCAAAAAGGTACTCACCTCTTGGATTGATGTTGGTGCTGCCCCAAGCATGGGGCATGCATGCCGTGTGATACGAATTTGCATCAAGCCCAATGATCCTCTGCAGGTTATTTTTTCCGCAGTAGCTGATGAGCCTCTCCATTTCCGCAGATGGTGATGGGGTTGGCGAGTCGTAGGGCAGGTAAACCGAGGCTATAACGACCTCTTTTTTGGTTCCCACCGCTTCGTAGCTAAGCCTAATTGCCGCTTGGTCCCTAGTACACAAGTCGGTTAAATTGAAAGCTTGGATTCCATTCCTGACATAGATGCAAGATCTAGTTGATTCTGCAGTATTGTTATAGTAGAATAACTTACCATCAGTATTTCCCAGTTCACAGATTCTTCCCCCAGTAGTCCAGGGCTCTTGAATAAGGGCCAGGTCTGGTTTCCTGGAGTCAATGATTTTACGTAAGACAGCCGTAGCCGCCTTACAGTGCTGCGGGTTTATCTGGATTACCCGCAGCATCCTTCTTTCTCCAGTCAGTGATCCTGAAGGTTATTTGCTGAAGCCCGATATAAGCAACGTTATTTCGAGCTGGCAGCGCCTTCACGGATTTTTCATCCAAGCCAAGGACAAGGGTAACTCCTTTTTTCTCAGCTTGGCTGCTTATTATCCTCCAGTTTTCTGTAAGCAGCCCCTGGTTCTGGGTTTTCAAAAACTGGAGGATTTTTGCCGGTTCCCTAACTCCCTTGAGTTCGGTAGGTACCTAAACAACAGCCTTGACAGTTCGGACAATCTCTCGAGCGTTTCCAGCTCTTAAGACGGCCCACTCCCAAAGCTGCAGAATCGACACGTTGCCTAGGAGCCAGGTTTTTGCAGCCTCGTCGACACAGTGTACGTACACAATGCCGGCTTCAGTGTAGGAGTTTTTAAAGCAGGGGCCAGTTCCAGGTTCGCTTTTGAATACCTCCCGTACTATGGCCTGCTGTACCTCCTTGCACTGTTGCTCTGTGAGCTTTGTCTCAGGGAAGTTCCCGTCGACGATCGCTATTTTAAAGCCGGCGGTAGCCTCGCTGTAAGCTCCCCAGTATTGGGTATTGCTTTAGCTTGGCCGACCGTCTGCCTTTTTTTGGTTTGTTTAAGGTCTGGAGGGGTGTTGCCTTCCGACCTTGCACGTTTTTGCCCCTTTGCAGGGGTTGCTACGATTGTAGTTTCAGCAGCCTCTGCCGACTTGGGCTTCCTATTCTTCTTCCTAGGGAATAGTTTCCCCTCTGGCTTTGGCTGCTGCGATTGCCAGTTTCCGACGTTGTGAGCCGGACATCCTGACAACCGGTTTCTTGAAACCTAGCCTGTTAAGGCTGGAGTTCAAGTCTTGAACATCTGCGTTCCCTGATAGGCTTGCGCTGCCGCTTCCCTCAGTTACTTGCATAGGTTGGGTCTTTCGAAGTTCTCCGATTCCCTAGAGGTTATTTTGGGTCTTTCGTAGTTATCCGATTCCCCAGAGGTTGTTTTGGGTCTTTCGGAGTTATCCGACTCCCCAGAGGTTTTTTCGTTTTTTTCTAAATTTCCTTCCACGTGTTAATCCCACGAGAAGTGCGGATTGAGTCCACCCCAACAGAGCCGCTTATTGGGGTAAGGCTAACCCCCCAAGGGTAACGACAGGGTTGCGCCCGGTTCCCTGCCGGCACCGTTTAAGACACCATAACCCAGGTACCATCCAGGCCTCACCAGGGTAGCTTACGGCTTGGCTTGGGGGATATTTATCGACCTCCCAGTCTAGATCCATCGAGTTTAGTTTCAACAGGGCCACCACGTGAAGGGTGCGTATCCGGCCAAGAGGCCGAATCGTGCAATAGTGTGCATTGCACGATTCGGCAGTTATTGCCAGGAGTACCCAATGGTCTTGGGTGCTAAAGAACACCCCTGGGGTCAGGTATTTCCCCGCTCAGTTTTACCCCGATTAAGGAAGCCCATGAAACCCCTTAGCCCCGCAAAAAGGTGTGTGTGTGTATGTGATCTTTTTAAACAGGGTAATTTCCTTTCTTTTTTTAATTTTAAATTTCGCGGTCAATTTAAATTTCGCGGTTAATTTAAAGTTTGCGCATGCGCATTCCGTAGACCGCTGCTAGATCTTCATGACATGATCTCGTAATGACTTTACAATGAGGAGTCATCTGTATACATTCATGAACTCGGAGAAAATCATTAAATTATGTTATAATGACTTCCACGTGAAATAGCAAATGTTGTCCGGGAAGTGCAATAAACTAGAGGAACTCCTCTAGTTCATTGGGGATGTGTGATATATACATTTGTAAAGTATACTTTACCAAATGTTACAGTAATTTTTACTACATTTTGCTAGTATTATTAAACACATGTTGCTTGGTGTTTCAAAATTTGGAACAACAAAAATTTGGTAACCAGCATGTTGTGTTGTGTCTCAATATGACAAGATATATACAATACGTACATTGTAGTATTTAATATCACAAGTATTGAATATCAATGGTGGCCATATAAATTAAAAAATTGTATTTATCAATTTACAAAGTGCAAAAAAACTAAGAAAACCCCCTTCTTAAAAAAACCTGACTTAGGGCCACTTGCACCGTTGAAGGTTTAACTTTAAACTTGGATTAAATTGACGGCTGACCAATCAGAACGCAGCATTTTTAACTTGAACTCGGTTTAGCTGAGATAATCCCGTACCAAAAGTTGGTGCAAGTGGCCCTTAATAAATTAAAAAATTGTAAATCGTGCAATAGTGTGCATTGCACGATTCGGCAGTTATTGCCAGGAGTACCCAATGGTCTTGGGTGCTAAAGAACACCCCTGGGGTCAGGTATTTCCCCGCTCAGTTTTGCCCCGATTAAGGAAGCCCATGAAACCCCTTAGCCCCGCAAAAAGGTGTGTTTGTGTGTGTGTGTGTGTGTGTGTGTGTGTGTGTGTGTGTGTGTGTGTGTGTGTGTGTGTGTGTGTGTGTGTGTGTGTGTGTGTGTGTGTGTGTGTGTGTGTGTGTGTGTGTGTGTGTGTGTGTGTGTGTGTGTGTGTGTGTGTGTGTGTGTGTGTGTGTGTGTGTGTGTGTGTGTGTGTGTGTGTGTGTGTGTGTGTGTGTGTGTGTGTGTGTGTGTGTGTGTGTGTGTGTGTGTGTGTGTGTGTGTGTGTGTGTGTGTGTGTGTGTGTGTGTGTGTGTGTGTGTGTGTGTGTGTGTGTGTGTGTGTGTGTGTGTGTGTGTGTGTGTGTGTGTGTGTGTGTGTGTGTGTGTGTGTGTGTGTGTGTGTGTGTGTGTGTGTGTGTGTGTGTGTGTGTGTGTGTGTGTGTGTGTGTGTGTGTGTGTGTGTGTGTGTGTGTGTGTGTGTGTGTGTGTGTGTGTGTGTGTGTGTGTGTGTGTGTGTGTGTGTGTGTGTGTGTGTGTGTGTGTGTGTGTGTGTGTGTGTGTGTGTGTGTGTGTGTGTGTGTGTGTGTGTGTGTGTGTGTGTGTGTGTGTGTGTGTGTGTGTGTGTGTGTGTGTGTGTGTGTGTGTGTGTGTGTGTGTGTGTGTGTGTGTGTGTGTGTGTGTGTGTGTGTGTGTGTGTGTGTGTGTGTGTGTGTGTGTGTGTGTGTGTGTGTGTGTGTGTGTGTGTGTGTGTGTGTGTGTGTGTGTGTGTGTGTGTGTGTGTGTGTGTGTGTGTGTGTGTGTGTGTGTGTGTGTGTGTGTGTGTGTGTGTGTGTGTGTGTGTGTGTGTGTGTGTGTGTGTGTGTGTGTGTGTGTGTGTGTGTGTGTGTGTGTGTGTGTGTGTGTGTGTGTGTGTGTGTGTGTGTGTGTGTGTGTGTGTGTGTGTGTGTGTGTGTGTGTGTGTGTGTGTGTGTGTGTGTGTGTGTGTGTGTGTGTGTGTGTGTATGTGTATTTACAAATTTACAAAGTGCAAAGAAACTAAGAAAAACCCCTTCTTAAAAAAACCTGATTTGAAACAGACCCCTATCGAAAATTTCTAATAGGTCCTAATAAAATTAATAAAAATCTTAGTCGGTTTTATTAGATTTTATTAACATGGTTTTAAACCGACTAAACGATATAGTCGGATTAATTAGGAACTTTCTGTTTTTCAACTTAAAATTAAAAACTTAGCTATCTGCGCATGCGCTAGCAGAAATCGACATAAGAAAGTAAACAAACGACCCGCATTAAAAAAAATAAATAAACACCAAAGCAACCAAAAACCTAACGTAAACCAACGCTTTCCATTAAAAAAAACACCAAACCAGCACAAAACCAAACGCATGCGTAGATCGCGGAATACGTTCCTCCCGTTAGCCCCTTAAGAGCGGTTGTATCACTCAACACGGTTGTATCACTGGGTTGTATGCAGCTCTTTTGATAAACTGCGCACGCGCATGAGCTAACCGTTTTTCAATATATTATTTTAAATAAATAACATTTTTTTTAGAAAAAAAAAACACCAAACAGACGCCAAACCAACGTTAACGTAAACCAAGGCCCCCTCATAAAAAAAAAAAACACCAAACAACAAAAAACCAAAACACACTCCGGTACGGAGAGCTGCAATTAGGCGCTTGTGTGGGCTTAGCCTATAGTTGGCAACTCACAATACTTAAACCTATATTTACGGTTGTCTAACTTAACTTAAAGGTTGTATGCAGCTGTTTATACTACTGTGTTTTGGCCGTTTTTCAATATATTATTTTAAATAAAAAAACATTAAAAAAACGACAAACCAACGTTAACGTAAATCAAGGCCTCCTCATTAAAAAAATAAAACACCAAACAACAAAAAACCAAAACAAAATCCGGCACGGACAGGTGCAATTAGCCGCTTGTCAATGGGCAACCGGTAAAACACTACTTTGTATAAGATGTTGCGTTGAATGTTATTCATTATTATTATTAAAAATAACGTTACGCTTAGGGCCACTTGCACCAATGATGGTTTAACTTTAAACTTGGATTAAATTGACGGCCGACCAATCAAAACGCAGAATTTTTAACTTAAACTCGGTTTAGCTGAGATAATCCCAGACCAAAAGTTGGTGCAAGTGACCCTTAAAAAAATAACCTGTTGGCAAATTATTCTTTATTACAGGACTTAAAACGTTTTACGTAGCAGGTTTTACAATTTAAAAGTATTTTTATTAGATTGTATCCAAAAGCGTCACTTTGTATATAATAAACCTGTACGAAAAGTTTAATTTTTCATCCTAGTCGACGTTGATTGGTTGATTGATACTAAGGGCTACTTACACCAATGATGGTTTAACTTTAAACTTGGATTAAATTGACGGCCAACCAATCAGAACGCAGCATTTTTAACTTAAACTCGGTTTGGCTGAGATAATCCCGTACTAAAAGTTGGTGCAAGTGGCCCTAAAAATGTTATTTTCGTAAAAATGACTACGGTTTCTCAACTATCCAGAAGCTTGCATAAGAACATAAAACATAACAATGCGATGTCGTGATTGGCTTACAAGATACATGGCGGCACATCAAGCCAATCACGGCATCGCATTGTTATGTTTTATGTTCTTATGCGAGCCTGTGAATAGGCACTTATGTAAATAAATGGGTTTATTAGAAGGGTCCGTTTTATTTTACTACACGTCATTTATTACCAATAAATTGTTCGTTTAATTTAAAAATACCTACAAAATTAAAAATAAACTATAAAAATAGTTGAATAGTAGGAAAAAATTCAAGCTGTTTTGCCAAAAATAAAACTACATTTTATTTAATTTTTGTTTCTTGATTCGTAGTAAAATTTGCTAGCAAAACATGCATTTTTTCAAATTTTATTTTGGAGGTAAGAAACACGTGAGTGGCTAGCTAAACAGAGACCACAATCTCTGGCTAAAATTTGAATGACCAGGAATTTAAAAATATTTTACGTATAATAATTTCGTATTTCGTTCGTGTCGTAACGCAGGCGTATAGATTTCGTAAGCACCGAACCGTTTTGTTACGTAGGGTAAATTTTATTCGGGCCAAATTTTGTACCTGCCGATTTTAACCGAAAGTGGTTGACCAATAGGAACGCCAAATTTAACTTCAAAGTTTCTATGATGCATTTTTTGTTCCAAACAAAGTAATAACGCGAAAAAATGTGGTTCAAGTGGAAAAAAACATACTGTATAAACAAAGGTGGTGTTCAATAAAAGCAATAATTGTGCGGATAAGTAAAAAAGTCGTTTAAATTTGTGTGTTTTGAATTGATGTTGTAACTAAAAAGTCGCTTGGACAAAATGGACGTAGTTAACGCTCATATTCAATCACAAGGTTCGATATGTAGCGATACAATAGGGGACGAGGCCCCAAAAAACACAGGCAAGTAATTAAAGGTCCTAAAAAGCTAGATTTTATCATTTATCTCAAAATAAACGTTACAGTTTTTAGGTTATGTTGACTTCAAGGTTAAATAAATTTAACGTTTAACAAGTCAAATTAACTAAATTAATAGTGTAATCAACAAGCTAATACCTCTCATTACAATTTCAGCTGAAAAGATAAATAAAAGGATATGCCTTGTGGGGAAAATTCAAAACGATAATAAACTACGTACAGCTGCAGAAAGTTTTGGTGTTCCAGTAGTTACTTCAGATAATGGTAGAGAATACATAGAAGATGATAGTTGTAGTACAATATTTGTGTTGGGAAGCTTTGAGGGAGATGTATTTAATAATTTATCTAAAACAAGACAATGTTTGTTGGGTCCGCCAGCCCTACAACAATTGGCAAACAAAAAAGAAACATTACCAAATAATACGCGGCCACTGTATAGTTTAGCTATGAGTGGTGTGGTTGTGTGTTTAACAGGATTTAGGGTTAAGGAAGATTTGGTAAGTACATTAAATAAACTTAAATAAATTTTATTTGTAAGTACATAATATTACATATTATGTGAGGCATGTAGGATCAAAAAGTGATAAGTTAAACTCAGGGATGGGTCTAAGAGGGGCATGGGGGTAGGTAGGACCCCAATAATTTTCTATTGACATATTTAAATTTGCGTTGGCAAAATTTGAAACATTTTATTAAATTTCATCTTGAAATAATTATTATTCACAAGTTTAGTTGGAAAATTTGAAATAGTGATAACTTTTTTTTTTCATCGTTTTTATTTGAGTGGAAAATTCCTTCGAGTTAGCTAATTCAAACAAGTTGTCAAAGAGTGATCTTTTGTTTTAGTCCTCATTTTGTTTAACACGTTCACTGCTGACAACCCACCAGGCGGGTCCATCCCCTACTCATATTTAATGCCAAGAGCTCACCTGGCAGGCGTCTCTTTATATAGGTGGCAGCGAATGTGTTAAGTGACTTGCCAACAGCGCATATCAATCTCAGCAAAGCCCAAATCAGTTTAGTTCTGCAAAAAATAATTCCAACTTTATCTTTATTTTACTAAATTTTAAAAAGTAACATTATGAGAATAAAGAAACACAAAATAAGCTACCAAAAACCTCAGTTTTTTCTCAATTGAGAATTGATTATTGACTATTATCATAAAATATCTATATCACATAATGTGAGTTCTGTGTCTAAAATTATCTGACCAAAATTCTTATAAAAGTCTCAAAAACAGTATAAAATAAATAATTATTTAGTAAATTATGGCCATTTCTGAGGAATAAAGTCCATTATCTTCCAAAACCAAGCACCTCAGATTGTACTATTTATTGTTTTAGTATTGTGTAGACCTCCTACTAACAAGATAAACTATTGGTTTGCATTACCAAGTCACATATACATATACATTATGTCTGTGATCAACATGAAAATTTTGTTTTTCACACAACTTTCCTGGCTTAATCTGTTAAGAAAGGGGAAAGTAATAGCTATATTTATTGTAAACATGTTAATTAAATTTTATAAGATAACCTTTTGGATTTTATGAAGTAATTCAATTTGGAAAAAAACTGATACCTAAATAATTCATATTTTTAAAGTAAATTGTGAGTTACAAGTTAAAACAATTTATAATAGGATATAAAAAAATGTATTGTCAATTATTGCTGTTACATACACTTTATGTTTATTATTATACTCTCCGCAGCTTCATAGCAGAGGAGTATTGTATGTTAACTTTGGACAACTTTTAAATATGTCCCCGAGTATGTCCCTCTGTCCGTCCGTATGTCACGTTGTCTTGTCATCACGATAACTTCAGAAAGAATTAACCGATCGACTTCAAAATTTTAGAAAAAATCGATCTTGGTATGGATTAAGTCTATAAAATTAAAAATAATCCACCAAAAAATAAATGGTGGGATTTTTTTTTAATTTGGTGAGATTGGTCTTTTAATAAAAGTAATTTTTCCTAAAAAAATAAAGCTGATTGGAGATTTTCTTCCACTATTTTCGATTGTTTTCAAGGTTTAGACCCCCATAACTTTTTGTCTTTGGTGGGATTTTTTTTTTTAATTTGGTGAGATTGGTCTTTTAATAAAAGTAATTTTTCCTAAAAAAATAAAGCTGATGGGAGATTTTCCTCCACTATTTTCGATTGTTTTTAATGTTTAGATCCCCATAACTTTAAGAAAAATTAAAAAAATAGAAGAAAAGGTGCGACCAACGTCGTTTTTTCAGGGGCGCCACTTAAAAATGAGAAATGTCGCAATACAATTTAATTAAATTTAACTTAAAACTTCACCAGGAAAAAACTACTTGCAACTGCGAGGAGTATACTATAGAATGCGAAGCATTATATATCTTAACGGCTTGTTTAATAGTAATAATTAATTCTAATTTATCAGCTAATTGAAAAACCTTCACCTTAAATACAGAGGCTTTTATATAGTGAGGTCCACCAATAAAAATATGTATTTTTTAATTTACGTTTAAAAAGCATTTTTAATTGGTATCCATTTATACCATGTAATACTTTTATAAATACTTTTATATACTGGGTGTTTCAGGAAGGTGGTTCACCCCCCTTAACTTTTTTATACTTTGAGCTATCCAAATGAAATTTGGAGATCATGCATAAGACAAAATTTGCGATTTTTTGACATATCAAACAACTTTTTTTCACTTCCGGTTTCACCGGAAATGACCTTAACTTTCGATTTTTAAATGGGACACCCTATATATTTTTACATATTTTGTCTTAGAAATCAATTCTGAATACAACCATATATCACTTGTCAATTTTTGACAGGTCATGTAATTTTTTATTTAAATTTTCATTTTCTTAAGAAAAATACTATTTTGATTTTTTTCCGAAAACTCTAGGTGCGCTCTAAAAATTAAAATTAATTCACGTGCAAAACCTCGTTAACATATCTCAAAGGGTTCATGAGTTATTAAATAAAAACCGATTTTTTTAGCCAATTTCAAAGGGGCGTAGCTCCCTTATGGCGCATTTTTAAACATATGTTTTTTTTCATATTTTATCATGTAGAATCACCTGTTAAAATTTCCTACGCTATTTCAAATACACCCTGTATATTGAATATGATCCTCATTTATGAATTTAAAAAATTGATTTTTTCTTAAATTCATCCCTTTCTATAACCTATAAAAAGGTATAAAAATGTAAATACTCAGTAAACACTAAGGTCTATTTTGTGTCGGAATGTCCGCCTATTAAACGTATATGTACGAATAGACATAAATATACGTAAAATTAACTTTAAATAGGCGGACATTCGGACACAAAATAGACCTCTGTGTTTACTGGGTAGATACTTAAATTTATTTCACTAACCGGACTGTCATTAAAAAAAACACTTTTGTAAAAACATTTTTCATTTATTTTTTTTTGCTTTCAAAAAATATTTTTTATTCGAAAAAGAAATAATTTGAAAACAAAATAAAAATATTTTTTTTTTCAATTTTTTTTACAAAAATTATTTTTTAATGTTTGACAGCGTTGACATGACAGTCCAGTTAGTTTAAAGTGTGTTTTAAATATGTTTTTTTAATTCTAATATTTGCTTGCCTTTGGTATAGTTCTCCGCATGAAAGAAAGTCACCGACTAAAGGGGGAGGAATCATTCGCGCTCTCTTCTTTCCGCCAAGAGCGTTATAAGGCGTGCGTGCCTACAACGGGCCTCCCACTTGCTTACACATTCCAAACATATTTCCCGTAGCCACAGATCCGTGCGTCAAACTATAAATCAATACTTCGATCCGACCAGTGCTTATAAAGCACGAATAAAAACATACAAAAAACTCAAAGTATCAAACTTTTTGTTGTCTAAATCCAACTCATTTGAGCTGCTGAATCCAATCGGCACCATATTTAATCTATCTTGTCTAGTTTCCAAGATAAATCAAAGTTAAAGACCAAAAATTATAATTTTTGACATTTTTATGTCCATTTTTCTAAAACCCTGAATATATAGACAAATTCTGAAGCCAGATTAGGATTCAGCGCTTCAAAATGTATAAAAATAGTATAAGATGGGATATGTCAGACCTAGATGTGTGCGCCGCGAAAATTTTCGCGGCGTTTATGTCGATTTTAGCCGGGAGCGGCGACGCGCCACGCCACGACAAATTTACGACTAAAATTATTTTTTATAGAAAATTTTTAGAAACAATAATAAAATAATTTTAAAGCTTTACCAAATAAATCATCATCATGAGTTATTTACAGTTATTTCTCAGTCCACTGTGCATTGTACAGGGTGTATTTAAAATAGGGTAGGAAATTTTAACAGGTGATTCTACATGATAAAATATGACAAAAAGTTCATATAAACATATGTCTAAAAATGCATCATAAGGGAGCTATGCCCCTTTGAAATTGGCTAAAAAAATCGGTTTTTATTTAATAACTCAGGAACCCTTTGAGATATGTTAACGATGTTTTGCATGTGATTTAATCCTAATAAGGCCCATCTTTGTATGTCATTTTCACGTTATCAGTTTTTTGTCCCAAACTTTTTTCTGTGTAACTTTTTTGCAATTTTATTTTTGAAATATGATTCCTCAGGTCAAAATACATAAAAAAGGTACTCTTGTTGTAATACTGTAGGATTAACCGTTTTCGAGAAAATTTCATTTGAAGGTGAAATTTCACGGTTCGAGGACGAAAAATTAAATACTAAAATGTCGAAAACCAAAATTTTAATGATGCAATGTTATTCTACATCAAAAACTAAGAAAAAAAGTTTCCATACATGTAGGTCGAAAAAACGCTTTTAAAGCTACCATAGCCCTTTAAAAATGGTGCATATTTAGGAGACATAGCTCCATTAGGATTGATTTTTGGAAGTACCTGTATATGAGGTTTTTTTCTTAGTTTTTAATGTACATTCGCCCTGCATCATTAAAATTTTGGTTTTCAACATTTTAGTATTTAATTTTTCGTCCTCGAACCGTGGAATTTCACCTTCAAATGAATTTTTCTCGAAAACGGTTAATCCTACAGTATTACAGCAAGAGTACATTTTTTATGTATTTTGACCTGAGGAATCATATTTCAAAAATAAAATTGCAAAAAAGTTACACAGAAAAAAGTTTGGGACAAAAAACTGATAAGCCCCCCCCCCCCCGTTTCGCACACCCCTGGTTGAAATAAGTACATGAAAATAACACATAAAAACGGGCCTTGGTAGGATTAGTTGACGTGCAAAACCTTGTTGATATATCTCAAAGGGTTCCTGAGTTATTAAATAAAAACCGATTTTTTTAGCCACTTTCAAAGGGGCGTAGCTCCCTTATGACGTATTTTTAGACATATGTTTATAGGAACTTTTTGTCATATTTTATCATGTAGAATCACCTGTTAAAATTTCCTACGCTATTTCAAATACACCGTGTATAGTTCCTCACAAAAAGGTTTGGTTATTATGAAAAAGTAACCCGCAAACAGAATCTCTGCCGCAAATTAGGAGCTTTTTTTTTCAAAGGGCGGATGTCACACAAATAAAAAAATCTACTACATTTTGCCAAAAAAATGACACATCCGCCTTTTGAGAACCTAGCCCCTGAAATGTAAATTTAATTCGCCTTCGCCAAAATTGCAAAAAAATTTTTTTTTTCGGGAAAAACTAGTAATGGCATGATGAGGCAATTTGAGCAAAATCGTTAGGAGTCATTTTTGAGGAAATTGAATTTTTAGATTTTTATCAGTAAACTACCGTTATTTGGCAAAATAGACAAAAATCAGGGAAAACCACCTGAGTAATCCCCTAAAAACTATAGTTAATGTTTGGTTTTGTTATGTTATGGTATGGCCTGTAGACCTCTGGACGGACGGACATCGAAAAATGGGGTTTTCTGAATGCATTTGAATGTATAAACAGATAAATACATCAAAATACGAAAAACAATTCTTTCTTATCTCCGAGGTCGCTCGAACTTAAAAAACTATTTAATAGGACTAATTTATGTATCTAAATTTTTGTGCTTATACTGTGTGTTACTTTCCCACTTGAGTAAAAATTGAGGTTTATTTTTTTATTTTGTATACTAGCTACATAAGATTAAATAATATGTATTTTTTAGGCTAAGTTAGTACCATTGATTCATCATATGGGAGGTTCGATACGAAAAGACGTGTCGACCAAGGTAACGCATTTAATAGCAAACGCCAGCGGGGGCGACAAATACCAGTACGCGTGCACATTTCGAGTGCCCATCTTAAACCTCAACTGGGTGTTCCAGAGTTGGGAGCACAGGGATAATGTCGATTTCAGTGCTACGACCGACACGTTTATGGTGAGTTTTTTTTTATTTTAATTTTCTAATGTATTTTCAAATTATAATAACCAGACAGATAAATGAGCAAGACCAAGATGTCTGGAGGCTTTAGCCCTGGTACCTGCACTCAGTCAATCTTTGAGGCTAGTAAACAGAGGCCGCCACGCTATAAGCGGCCGTCAAATCGAACTGAAAATTGCTAAAACGACCGTATTTGAAGGTAATGTTTACATGTTTAATTTTAAAAGTTAACGATATTATTACCTGACCAAAATTATCATATGTAATATTATATATATGGTTGTTTTAGCAATTTTCAGTTCAATTTGACAGCCGCTTATATTGTGGCGGCCTCTAATTACTAGCCTAAAAGACTGAATAAGTAAAGACACCAGGGAACTAGTTCAGTCATCTTGAGCAAGACAATAACTAGGAAAACCATGGTTAATATCTAGGCATTACCCTCGCGACAGACCAAATATGACACAACTCTGTGTGACTGATCGACGACATTCAAAAAACATATTTCAGGGTTCTCACAGATGTGAAAAATCAGGGAAAACCTGGAAAAGTTAGAGAATTAAAAAGGTCCTCTGAAAAAACTGGAATTTAGCTACTTTTTGCCGAAAAATCTGGATTTTTTAAATGTTCAAAAATCGGGAAATTTCGCTTTTAGGTCGTTTTAGGTTTCATTATTCCTTAATGACAATTTTGTTACATACAAACATAAGATGAAGATGAAAATTTTGATCAGGGTACAGATTCTTGTCTATATTAGGGATGGAAAACTCGTAACCGGTTTTTCGATCATAACCGGTTATAAGAAAAACCGATTAACCGGTTATTGTTGGAGTTTAACCGGTTTTCGGAAAAGTGGTCAAATCCCCACCTACCTCTTTCCAGAGGTAGGTAGGGACCTTTTTTTTAGTCATCTGCTAGGGATAAAGCCTTATTTTCGTGGGACTAGTCATGTAAATGTGTTTACAGAAAATCGGTTTAAATCGGTTCTTTTAATCGGTTATTGTTTTAGAGTCTGAGGTTATTTCCGTAACCGGTTAACCAAAAACCGGTTATTGGCTACGGTTTTCCATCCCTAGTCTATATAAAGTAGGATTTAAACATGGTTAACGTCACTTAGCCAGGAGCGCCTAGTTATAGCTACCAGCACGGAGCTGCGCATGCGTAGTAGAGGGCTAACCGTTTTTCAGCGTATTATTCTAAATCAAAACCAATTTTTTACAACAAAAAACAGGCACAAAACCAACGTTAACGTAAACCAACGCCACCCCATTAAAAAAACACCAAAAAACCAAAACAATCTCGGTGCGGGTAGCTATAATTAGGCGTTCGTACTTAGCCATGGTTTAAACATAGGCGGCTGAATGTCACAACCCATTGCAACGTTGCCGATATTTTGTGGTTGCGTGTATCTATTGTCGGTTAATTAGTTTACGTTAACGGTGGTATGGTTTGGTTTTTTGATTGGTTTGGTGTGTGTTTTTTTTTTAATGGGGGCCGTTGCTTAACGTTATTCGTTTGGACACACCAAACCAACCTAAAAACCAAACCAAAATATCGGCAACGTTGCAATGAGTTGTGACATTCATCCGCCTCTGTTTAAACCAGTACATTGCATGTAATAAAAGGTCGTTCTACAGCCTGAAAGTCGAAAATCATTTTCACACCTGTAATTTCATATCCAAAATTAAGGAAGTTATCGATATTTTTTATGTTTAAATAGACAGGGAATTTTATCAGCTAAACTCTGGAAAAGTCTTGGAATTTAAAAGTTTAATAGTTGTGGGAACCCTATATTTTTTTATTTAGTAAATATTTTTGATGTCCATATTTTTTCCGCCCTTATAATTTTGCTATTAACTTAAAACTACTGTCTGGATATTAATTACACAGGCTCGAAAAAAAAGGCCTGTTGTCCCAGACGAAACAAACGTTTCTATACGTTTTTGGGGTCGCTGAATCCGAATCTGGGATTGGTTAATTCGTTTTTAAGCTCAAAAAAGTCATGAAAGTTGAAACATTTTATCACTTTTTTGAGGTTAGCAATGAAATGCGACCTGACCGCGTCAAACCAACCCCAGATTCGGATTCAGCAACCCCAAAAACGTATATAAATGTTTGTCTCGTCTGGGGAAACATACCTTTTTTTGTGTGCCTGTGTTATCATTATGATATGATAATATTTATTTCGAAGTGTATAGTTTTCGGAGCATATATAAAAAGATAAGATAACTGGTTTAAGGTTAACCTCATTTTTTGATCGTTCATTTAAGTTGGTTTTTTGGTTGTTTTTTTTCTTTTTAATAGGTGTCGAAGACCACAATTTTTACGAAAAATACAGGGTGATCAGTAACTGACATGTCAAAATTTTAAATAAAAAATAAAAGTTTGTATAAAGGTTGGTCCGGAAATGAGCCCTAAGGGAGCTACGACCCTTCAACTAAAATTTTAATGCTGCAGGGTGATTCTTCATTTAAAACAGCAAAAAAGCATTCTTCCCCAAAACACCTAAATTTAATATCAAAGGAGTAATAGCTTTTTAAAAAGTAACGTGTTTGGTGGCACAAAATGTTACTTCATCTTAATTGGTTTTTTTTTAAACGGTTGCACCTACAGTTTTACACTATATGATATTTTTTATGTATTTTTACTCAAGAAATCTATATTTTGTACAAAAAATCCTAATAATGTACACATAAAAAAGTTTGGGTCAAAAATGTTTTAAGCCTCACATAATTTGTCCTTCTAGGCACGCCTTTGGATAAATTCAAAAAAATAAATTAACATTGCCCTTATTAATACTATTATACATGCAAAATCTCGTCGCTCTAGCTTAAAGGGTACCATAGTTATTAATTAAAAAGTTTATTTTTATTACAATTTTAAAGGGCCTTAGCTTAGGGACACTAGATATAGGTCTTACGTTAGCAAGGCGACAGACTGTCGTCTAGTGTCTCTACCGTAGCTCTCTTAGGGCTCATTTCCGGAATAACCTTTATAGGTACTTTTTTTGATATTTTTGGATGTAGAATCACTTCTTAAATTTTGGCATGTCAGTTATTGATTACCCTGTATACCTTAAAAACCTCGTTAAAAACTTTAAAAAATAAATGCTCGGGCGACTAGCCGTTTCCAAGTACTCGGAATACTATACACTTCCTATCTATTTATGCAACAAAAAGGAATAACAGGAGAATTATTTTTATGCTATGCAATCAGAAGGAATGGTTTACATGAGGTATATATATATATATTAATCTAGTTAATAAATTCATAATTAAAGATACAATTTATATATCTAAACCGAAAAATTTTAACATTTTTACATTTTTATCTTGTGAATAAAATAGTATATAGTTCTCCACACGGGCGAATAACTACGACGAAAGGGGAAGTTATCACTTACGCTCTCTTTTTTATGTCATAAGCGTCATAAGGCGTGCGTGCGTGCAAGTAAGATAACCCACATTCCTTACATATTTCCCATAGCCACACATCCGTGTGTCAAACAATACATACTTGTTAATAAAACTTTAAATGTTAAGGCTCGAGATTATAATATCTGACTTCGGTCTACGGTCTCTTTTAGATAACGTCATGCCTTAAAATGTGCAATTTTCTTAAAATAGTATGTAATATACATATTATTGTTTTATCCTACACAAGTTTAAAATACGTTTTTCTCGCCTCGTTTGCGGCGGAAAAGTGCTTCTTTTCCCGGCTAGGCTATAAAAAAATTCAATAACTATTAGGGGTCGACCGCTATGGATTTTATGCCGATACCGATAATCGACCGATACCGATATGGACGTTGCCCATATGCCGATATACCGATATATATCGGCATATGAAATATGAATAAAACAGTGATTAAAAAAATGTTGGTTAGATATAATAACTACATTTAAATGTAAGTTTTCAAAAATGGAATATAATAAAAAGTAAAATACATTTATTAAGACCAGGCAATATAGTATACAGAGCGGTCCAAAACTCACCCCCCTTAACTTTTGAACGAGTGGAGATATCTGTTTCAAATTTAAAGCATTTAAATAAAACAACTCAAACTATCTTTTTGGATATATTTCAGCTTTTAAAATGTGGGCATGTGAACACAAGGGGCATTTTTTTTAATTAAATGCAAAGTAAATTATACTTTTCAACAAATTTTAAATAATATAAATAAAATTTTACAAAAAATGTATTTTTTATCAAAAAAAATTAAAAGTTAAAAAAAATGTTTAAAAAATAAAAAAAATATATTAAAAAAAATCCCTCCTATACCCCCCTGACCACATTTTAAAATCTAAAAATATTGAATATATGCCAAAAGATAGTGTAAGTTGTCTTATTGATTGCTAAAAATTTGAAGACGATATCAAAAGTCGTTCAAAAGTTAAGAGTGGGGGCGACTTTTGGACCGCACAAGTAGTACATAATATGTATAATATATTAATATAATATAATTATATTATACATATTATGTACTACTTATTAATTACCATTTGCCGATATGCCGATATGGACTTTTAATATCGGCCTATTTTTAATATCTTAATGTTGATATCAACTTAACCTATTTGGATTCATAATTAAATTCTGAGTATGAACATGTATCATTTGTCAATCTTTGACAGAACATTTAATTTTTTATTTTAATTCGAATATTAAATCTACTTAGCTTTGAAATATGTTAAATAAATCTTGGCTTAGTATTTTTCTTATGAAACAACGTTTTATTTAATTATTAACCAATTTAGAGGTCTTCAGAACTATGCAAATCATTTTTTTTTCAGTAAAGCTTTGTTTAATTGTCCGGTAGTACCATTAAATCACATATGTTTTTCTTAAAAGACTGATACCAATATTGTATTTAATCAAAATTTATGGGGAGAAAATGACTATTAAAGTTTATTAAAAAATTACATGTTCTGTCAAAGATAGATAAATGATACATGGTTGGACTTTAATTTAATTTAATTCTGAATCAAAATGTTTATTTGTACATACATATCTGTGGCTTGGTTCTCAAAGGGCGGATGTCACTTTTCAAAGCTTTGTCAATAGCAGGGTTTTCTTAATATTACATCAGAGTTGACTTGAAAACGTTGCTGTTGACAAAATGACATCCGCCCTTTGAGAACCAAGCGACAGATATGTATGTACGAATATACAGGGTGTTTAATTTAAAAAACAGAAGTTGAGGTAATTTCCGGCGAAAAAAAACAAATAAATTGGCCAATGTTAAATTATATAAATCACCAAAGTTTCGTTTTTATCGAATGAAAATTATCTTTTATCTTAATTTTAGGGCTGGACATAAATAATCTGCCAAATGCTCACTGGGTCACTTACACTAGTCGGATTTTTTTCTATAAAACCACTTTTTTTATCAAGTGTACCTTGATGTTTGGTGTGTGCTAAGCTTCTCGTTGCCTGGTTTAAATTTATCTAGTAAAATAAAAATGGGTTAAACTGACAATGTCTAATGTTAAATTAAAAATATCGACTTGTAAATTTAGAGACCTTGTATTTCAAAAAATCAATTTTCGGTTCCTTGTACTAATGTTAATTAGTACATGCTGACTGGTAACTTATACAAACTCCAATTGATTACTCGAATATAACGTAACTTATAAACTAATTCGAATAGCTAATTGGAGTTTGTATACAGGGTGTCCCAAAATCTCTTAGGGGTGATCAAATCTCATTAAAATAATACCAAGTTCATATAACATTTTTTGGCTACGCCCCCCTCTAAGATATTTGCCCCCAAAGATCAAATAGAAAAATCAAATATTTTGAATAACTTTTTTTATTTTTAATATTTTTTAAGAAAAAGACACTTTTTTATCCAAAAAGACACTTTTTTATCCAAAGGCAGGAGGACCGTAAAAAAATATTCTTATATTTTTTTTAAAAATGCTATAAATTATTTTTAAAATGTTTTTCAACAAAATTAAATAAAAAGTTCATATGAAACTTTCGACTGGGACCCTCCTCCTTCGATATTCGCCCCTTAGATTTGATTTTAATTTTTCATCTAAGGGGTGAATATCTCATAAAAAGTTTTTGTTTAATTTCAATGAGATACAAACTTTTTTAAGATAATTTATAGCATTTTTGAAATAATATAAAAATATTTTTTTACTGTCCTCCTGCGTTTGTATTAAAAAAGTGCCTTTCTAAAACGCTTCATTTTATCGAATTTTGCTAGAGTATTTTTTTGATCAAAATGGCTCACAGAATGTAAACAAATTTGTAACCCCAAAAAACTTAGGGGTTTGGAACCATAACGAAAGTCCGCCATTGACTTTTGAAAAGGAAAACAATTTTCAAAAAAAAAAATATATATGTCAATTTATTTTTGACGTATTACTTTTGGTGAGATTTCAAATAAACATTGCCAATACCGCTTTTTTAGTAATTTTAATTTTGCTCGATCTTGCCAATATAAATCTAGAAAACAAAACGGCAGCGAATTTTATAGAAAAAAATCTGATTATAATACCTAACCTACCAAACCTAACTTTTTTGTACTTTTTTATACTATTTTATGTGTAGGATAAAAAACAATATTTAATCCACGCCGGAAAGTCTTTCGACCCAGAGAACATCCTTTTTCACAGCTAGGATTACGATATACTATTATTTTGAGTACAATTTTCTTCTTATTTAACTAATTTTCTTTTTGTGTTTAGGTGGAATATAAATTGAAACCCTTCCATGGAGCGAAAGTATGTTTTCTGGGCTTCCCAGAGGAAGAAGAAAAACACATGAGAGAAGTTCTTGTAGAAAATGGAGGCCAAACTACAACAATCGATGATCCCACCTGCACACACGTCGTAAGTCCAAATTTTAAGATTCGATTATTTTAAACAGAATAATCAAAAACTTGGATTTTTTAAACACTTAATTTCATATTCAAGTCCAAATGTTTTATTGGGACAAAATTATTATGTTGCTTTTTTTTTATTTTCCGCAATTACATAATTTAATTTTAGCTATTTTGAGGTCCCCATTGTCGTCACCCATTTACGTAAAATTGAAACATTTTAGACTGTCACTTTTTGAACAGTCCCGTATGGGAACGTTAAAGTATTACGTAACGCTCCTAGGGGGGGGGTGGGGGTCATTTTGAAGTGTTACGCCCATCTTAATGGTATAGGAAAATAGCGTTACAGGGGGGGGGGTCCAAAATGATCAAAATTTGCGTTACGTAATACTTGAACGTTCCCTATTAAGATTGTTAAGGTTGGGGGAAGGGGGGAAATTTTCAAAAATGTTGTCTATGTTTATTGCTTAATAATTATCATATTATAAAAAAAATAATATAGTTCGCGTTAATTTAAAAATCGATCTGGAAAAATCAGGTTAGGCATTTAATAATTCAAAAAATCAGTGAAAAATTGCCTTTTTTATATAAAAGTCCGGGATTTTCCTTGAATCTATATTTGTCTTAAATTTTATTAGAATTAAAAAGTAAAAGTATTTTTTATTTGTACGAAATATGTTTAAGACGATCACTGCGAGAGCCATTTTTTAGAAACTTCCTATTTGGCGGAACGGGGCCTCATAGCAAGAAAATTTGCAAAACTTTCCCACGTTCTAAAGCTGTAATTTCTTTATTTGTTAACCTATTTAATTTTTATTCATAGCTGTATGGTCTTTAGGTCATAAACTAACAGTATGCTACATAAAGCTACACAAGGCCTTTTTATTTTTCTGATGTCGAAAACTGCCCAATTTTAAAGTAGTATATTCTCGAAATAGGCCAATACATTTTGCTTTAATCAACATTTTCAAAAAATTAGTATCATGTTCATGATCCGTGCCGAAAAATACAAAGTTTTATCTCGGGACCTATTATTATATTATAATAAAACCCCGTACCACTGAATAGAAAGTTTTGTAAAAATGCTACCGCAAGATACGTAGTTTTATTTCGGGGTCTTAAACGTGTTAAATATTAAATTATATTTAAATTTGAGTCGGGGAAAATTTTAACTTTGCTCAGGGAAATATATTGATGAATGGCGAGAACCCTGTTAATCGTTGTCACAGCCCTTGGGTTAGAGTGCCTTAGGCCCGGTTGTACAAACCTCGCTCAAATCTGAGCCTACCCTGTCTGTCATGGAAACGATTGTTGCAACAAATGTTTCCATAGTAAAGGAGCCTCGCTCAAAGTTAAACCAGGTTTGTACAACTGGGCCTTAATGTGACTCTTTCTTGACGGACGTCTCACTACAAAAAATTACAATATTTAGCAATATATTTGATGCGGTCTAAAAATATTTGTTTTAGCATGGGTAATTTTATAAAAATAAGTTTCATACGTGCATAATGAATTCATTTTATATTTATTTTCTGCTTTTTTTAAATCTTTTGTATTACAACACAGGAAAAATGCTATAAGTTCACTTACTTTTCAATGTACCTAATAAAATATTTTATCTTTAAACTTTTGGGATTATATCAGAATTACTCTTTTGGCATTATATCTGAATTAGAGCACTGGATAGGCAGGTTTGTTAGGGTGGGTAGGTAGTCTACACACTACACAAAGAGAGTACCGACATATCCAAAATCTCATCCCGAAAATGGCGGACGGAAGTACGTCATTAAAAGGAAAATTTAAACAAAATAATTTTTCATTTCATTTTTTGAAATTTTCATAGTAAATGTCAACCAATTTTAACTTAAATAGTTAGCGCAAATGTTTGGTGTATAACAGAACTGATTTCAATATTGTTTTTGCAGTAGCAACGACGTGTCCGGTTTCTAAGAAAATTTCTTGCGGTCTGAAATTGTGGCTATGTCGGTACTCTCCTGCGGAACCACTCAAACTACCCACCTACCCTTACAAACCTACCTATCTAGTGCTCTAATCTGAATTGGACTTATAGCTTATTTCCATGTTGCCTAAAATGCGCTTAAAATCACTCATTTACACAATTTAGTTTTACGTAAATATATTTATGCGAGGGGAAAACCTCCCTTTCAAATTGAGTACACAGATTTTACAGAATTTTGGAGATATTAAGATATACAGGGTGATCAGTAACTGCCATGCCAAAATTGAAGAGGTGATTCTACATCCAAAAATATGGAAAAAAGTTTCTATAAAAGGTGGTCCGGAAATTAGCCCTAAGGAAGCTACGGTCCTTCGAAGATGACATATTGAATGGGGAACAAATAAGATCAATAAAATTTTAATAAAACAACTTGAATTCGTAGACAGTGTATATTATACACTGTCTACGAATTCAAGTTGTTTTATTAATTCAACACAGTGTACTGTCAAAAATCCCAAATTTAATAAAATTTTAATGTTGCAGGGTGATTCTTCATTTAAAAAAAGTAAAAAAGTATTCTTCACCAAAACACCTAGATTTAATATTAAAAAAAAAACTAACGTTTTTGGTGGCATAAAATGTTACTTCCTCTTAATTACATTATTTTGAAAACGGTTGCTTCTACAGTGTTACACTATATGACATTTTTTATATATTTTTACTCAAGACATCTATATTTTTTACAAAAAAGTCCAAAAAACTACACATTTAAAAGTTTGGGGCAAAAATGTGTTAAGCCTCACATATTTTGTCCGTCTAGGCACGCGTCTGGATAAATTCAAAAAAATAAATTCACAAAAACTCGTTGCTCTATCTTAAGGGGTAACAGAGTTATTAATTAAACACCTTATTTTTATTACAATTTTAAAGGGCCATAGCTCCCTTAGGGCTCATTTCCGGACCAACCTTTATAGGAACTTTTTTTATATTTTTGGATGTAGAATTACCTCTTAAATTTTGGCATGCCAGTTATTGATCACCCTGTAAAAGCAATTTCAAAAAGATTTCCAACATTTTAAGGGATTTTAAGAAGATTTTAAAGGTGATTTTAAAGAGACTTTTTTTTTAGAAGATTTTAGTTGGGATTTTAAAGATTTTAACTGTTATTTTAAAGATTTTAGAGTTTTGTTTAAAACCTTTGCACAGATTTTAAGGGAGATTTCCCCCTCGTATTTTTGGGTGCACAATAGGCACAATTTTGTTTTGTTTTTATTGGTGTGTGATTTTAAAATTGTTTTATTTTCATGTGAGGTACTGCAACTAACCTGAAACTGATTATTTTTTTTTAAATTATACCTTTAAATGGAGAAGCGTTGATTTCACCTTACAAGGGAAGTTTTATATTTCTTTTATCCAATGCTTCGTTATAAATCCCCGTTTACTGCGGCCATTTAAAATAAGTCGACTGACTATCTTTTGTTCTTACTTCGCCCTGCATTGCTATAGGCAATTGCGCAACGTGGTTTAAAATTTTTTATCCAATACATACAGATAATAAGATAATTACCAGCTTTATTTTAGATAGATAAACTCAATAATAACCCCCGCGTGGCTTTTACTTTATTGAGTGGATAATTATTTATTTTACCCACTCAACTGTCACTTGTCAAATTATTTTCTTGTAAATGTCATTAAAATTTTTAATAAATATGAATTCCTAAGCTATTTATTGGATAAAACCTTGTATGGCACTCATGGGTAAACCGATATTGCCCTCTCGAAAATTAACCTGCTTGGCTGACGCCTCGCAGGTTAATTTTCTCATGGGCAATATCTTACTTTACCCACTAGTACCATAAATAACTATTAACCCACTTGTTTAAAAAAAAAACAATTAAAAAGCTACTAAAATACAGACCTGTATAGAAACTTCAAACTATGACGTTTAAATGTCAGTTGTAAAATATATTAAAAATAATATTTTTAGCAGAACAGGCGTTGGATAAAAGATTGTATGATACACGTAAATTAAGTAATATTGCCCACTCAAGAATCTTGGTGGGCTTTGTAGTTCAATTATTCTGGTGGGTAATATAGGGACACTAGATCTACATCTTAAGTCCCAGAATAACTTGTATCGTAAATAACAGTTATTTACGATACAATACTAGTTACTATTATTTATTCTCATTTTAAAGAAAATGTAAGTTACTACTCTGTGCTTATTTGATGTTGCTAAAAATAAACTAAAAAATCAGAAACGGATATAAGTTGTGGTATTTTCTCATAAAAAATGCATGGTCGTGGGTTTTAGGTTATGGAACAGTCGGAAATCTACACACTGGACCCCAGTGGACTGCTTTCCCCAAAAATAACATCTCCAGAAACTGTAACCTCACCGTCAACCTTTCAAAAACCCTCTTCCACCCCTAATAACAACAGCATCTCGAACTTTTTCTCGAAAACCAACCAAACACTTTCTTGTCTCGAAACTCTCAGAGAAACATCTCAGGACGATCTGGTAAACGAGATGGATAGCATTTGTTTCGACCAATCCTTTGACGTCACACACGCGGGTCAAAGAAAACGAAAAATTGCCTCACCCGAACAGTCCGGGGTTCTAATCAAACGAAAAAGAGACAAAAGTTACAGCGAAAAACGCAAAAAAGTTACTGAATTTTTTAAAACTCCTATTAACTTATTTTCCAATCGACGACGAACTATAGACGCTTCGAGCTTCAACCAAAGCTTAAACGAAAGCGTGCTTTCAAGCTCGGGGGTATTTAACGTGGAAACCCTAAATAATTTAAGTAATTATAATGACGAGACTACCCCTAGGGGTATTCACAAACGCGTGAAGAAAAACCTCTTTACTAGGACTTTTAGTTCATCGAAATTTTGTCGAAATAAATCGAAAAAACACGACCTGAATTCAACTAGATTGTCCTTTGGGGAAAACGATATAGATGGTGCTGAGAAAATGAATGCAAGTTGTTTTCCTGATATTTCCCTGAATCCTTTTCCGTCTAATAGCGAGCATAACTGCGTTGAGTTCAAGCCACCGAGAGGAGCAACGGTGTCTGCGGTACTAACTTCATTTTTTCTTGTTGTTTTACGTTTTTTTTTTGTGTGGTATATTTCAAATTTGCTTCTTTTAGTTTTGTTCTGTAATTGCACTTGATAGTAGAGATTAAAAAAATCCCTTTTTATATCCGAGGAGCCCACTTGTTTCAATCACGAAATCACGAGATCCCGTATTTAAGATTTCTGGATCGGGATTTACTAAAATTTAATATAAAACTTGATATAAACTATTACTGTATGTGCGCATTTGATATTAAGACCAACTTTGATGTAATTTTCGTGTAAATGGAAATAAAGTAACTTTGTCAAAATAGCGTAAAAGGCTTGTACTTTTTACAGATTTGAAGTATTATAGTGGTTTTCAAATTTCCAAATTCTGTAAAAATTACCGTAGATCAAACACTACTATTTAATTGTAAAAACAAGTATTGTTCATTGGCTCGCAATTCAAAATCATACAAGAAATATGTATTTTTAGGCTTTGGCATACAAATAACTATTGTTGGTCGGCATGATTAATAACATCTTCATCTTCAAGTCAAATTTGACATAAACAAAATGCCATGAAAATACAAGGCTATTTTGATTATTTACTATTTAAGTAAGATTAAATTCTAGGAATTTTAACCGTTCTGCATAACTAGCTAGATAAATAATTCAAAAAAATAATTTACCTAAAAAACATTATTTTTTTTATAAAGTCTTCACATTAACCTTTATGGTAAAAAAGAATTATTAAAACATATTAAGGCATTAAAAATTACATGATTTTTGAGGTGACTTCAAGTGGCGACCGCTCAGTCTGTATTAGTTTTGATCACTTTTTTATAGTACGTCGTATAACAAGATTCATGTATTTTTATTATTTATATTTGAAATATACCACAGTATGTTGTAACTTGTAATATCAAATTAAAAAAGGATTACAAGTTGTAATATTTTTTTTATAATCATAAGAATACAAAGCTTTAATAAAAATTATTATTTTCTTAATTTACAAATAGCTTTCTTTGTATTTTTATGAGCTGGGTAGTTTGTAGGATTATTTTCATGCCTGCTTTAGTTAATCTTCTTGCTAGAAAGACGAGGTTTTAAAAACAGTGCCACGCAATACAAATCTAATTTTGTCCCGAATTTAGGTAATCGACGACGGGTCCAGAACTGAAAAACCGGAAGTGGCCAAAGCCTGCGTTCTCAAAGCGGAATGGTTTTGGACGTCGGTACAAAAAGAAGTTAGCCTCCCAGAAAAAGACTATCTGTTTGATGATGTAAGTATACGTAGAAAAAAAGTAAACAGTTGTGTTGGCTCTTACCATAAAGCACAAAATGAAGAAACCGCATTGATGGATAGTTTTTATATGCAACAAATTAATAATAATGTTAATGAAATCCCGAAAATCCCTAAAAATAAATTGCCTGAACCCAAACCCTCTTGTAGTCAACCAAAACGTGCTCAAAAACTAAATCTGAATACATGCAATTTAGGTGTTACTCAAATCAATAATAACCTTAAAAATAATGAATGTATTGATAAAAATAAAATGTATGCACCCAAAGCATGTTGTAATCTTCAAGAACTTGCTCGAGAACTAGGTCTAAAGTCATGCAAACACCTAGATAATGAAGGTGCTGATGAAAATAAATTAAGTGTAGCTTCTTGTAATTACAAAGAACTTGCTCAAGAATTAAATCAAAAGACCTATAAATATCTTAAAAATGCCGATAAAAATAAATTGTCTGCGCCTATAACTTCTCGTAATTATCAAAAGCATACTCAAGAACTAAGTTTAAAGATGTATAAACCAGGTGTAAGACCACAAAAGTATTTTTATGTTTTTTTGAGAGAAAACGATCACGTTTTCAAGAACAACGATTGCAAATGTTACAGGGAGTATAAAAAGAAACAGTTGTTAAAAGCTTTTTTAAATGGGGGTGAAATAGAGATAAGAAACAAAAAGTGTGCCTGTACAAGTCTTCCGAGGCAGGGTTTTGAGATTTGTGTACACTGTGAGTGGTATGATACTCCAATAACTAAGGCTTGTAGAGAACGTAGAAAAATGGAGTATATGAGGTCACAAAAACTATACGAGAGCAATTATAAATGTTGTGCAATATTGTAATTTAATTTTGTTTAATGGTGGATTTACCCACCATTATTTAAAGTTTAAATTTTAAATAATTCACCAGTCATGTTTTAGTTTTTATAAAATTTTTCATTCATTCATTTTTAATTTTAAGTAAAAAACATAAAAATTATTTTTAAGAAACCACAGTTTATAACTAAAAACCATCTTCTCTATTTGCGTTTCAAAAAGTTCTTTTTGGGACACGTAAACGGGTTTTACAAAATATAAATTTAACACGTTAAGCCCCGGCGTGGGCTTAGCTTGGCCCTCACTGGAATGTTTCTCACTACCGCGAGGTTCATGCGCTGCCCACACTGGAACTACTTTTAAGACGTTAATTATAATAGAAAATATTAATATTTTAAATCCAAATGGATAGAAACTGTAAAATAAAGATCCGCCAATGTTTGACGGGTAGAAAAGCTTGCAAAAAGAACAACTGGGCATCGGTTTTAAGCGGTTCTCCTTCTGGCGTTATATATTATTTACGCGTCTTCTTCCGCAGTTTTCACACGCCACTAAAACATGTTCATCAGCATTATTTTCATAAAATTCGCTATCATCTTTTTAATCTGCCATTTTACAACCTTTTTGGCACAAATCATAGGCAAGACTAATAAAAATTACCACTCTGAAAATAAAATTTAGACAGGAATGAGCATAAATAGTTTGTGAGGTACAAGCCAATACCATACCGGTCCCAGATCGCTCCAGACCGCAAGTACCACTTGTACTTCAAATATATGTAATGAAAAAATGCCGGTCCAAAGGGACCCTAATATTATTTCTATACCGGGGCTCAACGTGTTAAAACACCGACAAAAACAACTGTAAACTGTCAAAATTACCCTAAAATTTACTTAAAAATGGATACTTTAACGCAGACAGAATAAATATTATAAAACATTGTTTCACAATGCGTTTTTTTGGCGCACTTGTCCATTGGAAAACTCGCCACAATGTGGAAAATAAAAATCTGTCAAAAACTCATTTTTTAAAAATTAAAAGAAGTGGAGGACGTGACTTTTGCAGTCCCTTTGTATAAGGTATTTGCTACAAAGTGTTTAAATGTATATCTTGATGTGTTTGAGTCGGTTAAATCTAACTTAGCGGGTGTATGAGTTAATAATTCGAGTACGATATCTAAGGATTGTATGATCTAAACTAATTTTTCATCAAAATCGAAATTAGGTGCGTTTTAGTGACACATTCCCAGTTCCACCGGTTTGGGTTTCAGTTTTAATAATCGTTTTCTTGCCGTTGTTAAACTTTCTCCACCGTCAAATTACTCGATGGCGGTGTGAGAAATTTTTAATTGTCTTGAATTTTCATGAGCCTTGATAGAACAAAATACGAACAAAATACCATTTGTCATTTGAAACTGAAATCAAAACGGCGCGGTGGATCTTAAAGTACTTTAGAGAAAAACTTTAATGGGAAAAGTTATATGGTTTAAAAAAGGCACATTTTAAAAATATTTTAAAATATACAGGATGGTCCTCTTAGGGTGAGTAATCTGACTTTTTTTTAATGGGATGGCATATTTTTTATTATGCCATCTTATTTCTCAATTAAATGCCTTTATTCGGGTACCATATTGTATGTATAGTTTTTGAGAAAAAATGCATTTTTACTGATAAGATAAAACCTTCTCCAATTTCTTTATTTTTTTGTCAAAAATTAATAAAGTTTTGCAAGCTTATATTAAAAGGGTGTATTTAATTACCATTAATCGGAATAAAATCAGTTATGACTCATCAATGTTGAAAATAAACATAGAAACATAGGCTTACGGAATAATTTTGCCGAATTATGAGGGAAATTTTTATAAAGGTCACTAAATCGAAACATTTGCCGACTAATTTGTTACACACAACAATATTGAATATACATATTAACTATAAATATGTAAATATATCGGTGTTTTTCGAAGAAAATAAAAATGTAAATATTTAAAACCTCACGTCAACGATAGAATCGACGCGGCGCCTATGCGAGCACTGGAAATTCGCCGATGACTGTTAATTACTTTATATGCAAAAAATAAAATATTTTATACAGGGCGTTCAAAATAAATATTCAAACTTTTGGATTATCAAAGATAAAAAACTCCATTTTTTTTAATAGAATGCTATATTTTTTATTCGCTGGTTAAATGTAGAATGAAATTCTGCATAAAATGATTAAGATACTTTATAGATCCCTTTAGCGGTTTTTAAAATCCATCCTGTATATTTTAAAATAATTTTAAAATGTGCTTTTTTAAAACCATACAACTTTTCTTATTAAAGTTTTTCTCTAAAGTGGATACTTTACTATATATCGACCGAGTCGGCTTCGTTGATTTTATCAATCGCCGAAATTGTATATGTTGAATTGCGTCATCTGTCATCCGTCTGTCAGTTGCGTCATCTCGTAAAATTTTTGTGAACTTTTAAATATGGCCGTCGTTGAACTCGCATAATACAACCAACGAAAGCTACTGAATATGAACATCTCTGTTCTCAGGGAATAAAAATTAAAGTGTGAGACACCGTGTTAAAGAATTTTTCGTGTATTTTTTCACCAAGAAAAATAACTTAGTCCTCAATTATTTACGCGCTAAGTTAGATTTTACGAAAGTGTATGCCTGGTCCTACAATGTATTGATTTTTAGGTTCTTTTTTAAATGGCAACTTACGTACCTTTTTAAAAAATAGAAAGAGGCTTATTTATTCCATTAATATTTAAAATTATACTATACTTTTACAGCTAGATCGTACTTATTTGATAAAAAAGTGTTATATTTTGTTATATCATATATTTTAAAAATTGTAATCCAATTGTAAATTATTTCATATTTATTAACTTATTATTTCTTATTAATTTATAAATTATTTAAATTGTATACTGCTTTAATAATACTAATAAAATAATGATTTTTTTATAGAAATACGGTTTTTATTAAACCTCGATAAATTTATTGAATTAAACGTTTTTTAACAATAAAAAAAGCTATACTTTTTTTGATCAGTATACAGAATAAAAATGCCAAAACATTTTGTATTGTCACGTGATTTGGTTCTCGAGCAAAATTATAGATTTCTGTACGAAATTTTATGTTTTTGAAGGTAATTTTGTGATATTTTAATAATAATAGGTTAGCTTTTATTGCAAATTCTAAATTCTAAAATATACAGTTTATTTTGAGTTTTATTTTTTTATATTTTTGTGCATCTTGAGTAAAAAAGAAATTAGTTTACCAACCATTTTTTAGTTTTGTTAAAATTGGTCATTTTTGGTTTATATGTGGTGTAATAATTATCAATTGGAACGATGTATATTTCCGAGAAGTATCTTGGAAGCGGGTGTCTTTTCCTTCATAGACCAACGAGGAAATATTATCTTTTAAAAAAGGTCTTACTTTAAAGGTTATGAAAATTAACTACGAACTGTTTTTTATTGGTACAAGTAAAATTAGTTTTTCTGATGATAAAACTGTTTTCCATATTACTTTTCAATGCTAAAATTGCTACATTAAAAATAACTTACAAAACATTTGTTGCATTGCTTTTTTGTTGTTCACAGTTTTTTGAGGGTAATTTGACAGACCATTTTTGATATATTGATAATATTTTATTTATTTTAGTTCTATATGTTTAAAAGGTAAGATTAGAACCATTTATGTGAAAACCCCTTGCCTTAAGTTAAAACTAAAGTTTTGTCTTGTTATTATCAAAATGCGTCAATCGTTTTTCCCTTAACATTTAACATTTTAAATTAAGGACGATCCATAAGTTTTTGTTTCAAAAATTTAATTCTTTTGTTGTTTTTTTTTTGTGTATTTGTTTTTGTTTTTTTTTTATTTTCTTTGGTATTTTTGCTTTAGTATATTGTTTTTGAAAAAGAAAAACTGATTTTGCTAATAAACCATAACAAAATGAACCAATAATACAGTTTTTAGATTTGTAAACTTATTGAAGGCTTGGTTCCAAGCAGAAAATAAAGGCATGGTATTTTATTTCTGATCAGTTATTTCTAATTTCCTTCTTATCTATACTTCTTTATTTTATCTAGAGATATAACAATACAGGGTAATTCAGAAAGATAGTACAAAAGTTGCATTTCAACTCCTTAATTTTTTATCATTTTTGAATCACCATGTAAATAAAAAACCATAGGTTGAAGTCTTACAATGATTAATAGAATGTTTATTGAAATAAAATATGTACCTTTATTATTTTGTTTGTCGCTCCACGGTTACCATTCCTACCGTTTTAAAAATAACAACGACCCGCAAAATAAATTAGCTTCATAACTATTAACCAGACAATATATAAACAACTTTCACTTTCGGGTTTAGACCGTGTTAATGGATTTTCACTTTCCGACGTTTCGTCTCTTACTACTAGAGACATCTTCAGGGATTAATCTGAAACTAAGTTTCGAATCAACTTGTGTCACTATTTATGACAAGTTGTGGTTATTCACCCGTGACGACCTTTTTCCTATCAAAGACTTCCATATTGCAGGTAAGTGGTAACCAGTGTCCCGATTGATATTGTTAGGATGCTTGATGATTTCTATCGATTCCCGTATCTTCCTTGGCATTTTTCTGTTTTCTGTTAATATTTGTTTTGTTTCAGACAAATTGATTTTATGACCTGTTTCATGTACATGTTCGGCTACTGCCGATAAGGAAATTTGTTTCTTTCTTATATTGCGCTCATGCTCTTGAAGTCTTGTAGAAATTTTTCTCTTAGTTTCACCTATGTAAACCGTACCACAGGAGCAGGGTATTTTATATACGCCTTCTGAACTCAGGGGTATTTTGTCTTTTGTTGAAGTCAAACATTGACCTAATTTTTGGTTGGACCGAAATATAGGCTTAATATTTGACTTCTTCAAAAGTTTACCTATTTTATCCGTGATACCGCTTACATAGGGAAGTATAACTTGTGTCTGTCTGTCATTGTCACTATTGTCCTGTTGTTTGGGTCTGGGATTTCTGTATTTGTATATGGTCTTATTAATGTCTTTTTTGGTATAACCGTTCATGGTCAAGGCTTTGGTTAGTTTAAGGAGTTCTGTGTCTAGGGAATTCTTGTCTGAAATCATGAAAGCCCTATGAACAAGTGAATTAACTACCGAGCGTTTTTGAGAGGGATGGTGATGTGAAAATGCGTTTAGGTATCTGTCAGTGTGGGTTTTCTTCCTGTATACCGAGTGTCCTATTGAGCCATTTTCCGTTTTGTAAACCAAAACGTCCAAAAAGGGAAGTGATCCGTTGTTCTCAATTTCCATCGTAAACCGTATAGATTTATGTTGGGAATTGAGGTGATTTAGAAAACCTTGAAGGCTTTCCATGCCATGGGGCCAAATAGCATAGACATCGTCTACGTATCTGCGCCAAATTTTAGGTTTTAATGGAAATGACTCAATAGCTTTTTCCTCGAAGTATTCCATGAAAGCATTGGCCGCAGGGGGTGATAATGGGGATCCCATTGCGGCGCCTGACACTTGTTCATAGAACTCTCCCTGTATCAGAAAATATGTAGATGTCAGACAAGCTTCAAATAATTTACATAACTTAGGGTCAAGATTTCCAGTTGTAAGTAGGTCTCGTATGATATTTATTGTATCGGGAACGGGAACGTTAGTAAATAGAGATTCTACGTCGAAACTAACCATTATGTCCGAGGGGTCCAGGGTCACTGTCGATAAGGTTTGTACAAAGTGTGTGGAATTTTTTACATAAGACCTCGTTTTTCCAACTAACTGATTTAAGATTTGGGCAAGGTGTTTGGCAAGTTTATACGTAGGGGAACCTATTGTGCTGACAATTGGTCTAAGAGGGGCACCATCCTTGTGAATTTTAGGTAAACCATATAATTTTGGTACGCGGGAGTCTCGGGGGGTTAGATTATAAATTTCAAGAGGTGTAAGGGAGGATTGTTTAAGTAATTGTGTGATTTTTCGTTCAAATTTTCCAGTAGGATCGGTCTCGAGTTTTTCGTATGTGTCATTGTCTATGAGTTCCGTTATTTTGTTAAAATAGTCAAGTTTGTCCATCACCACAGTGGCATTACCCTTATCAGCAGGCACAACAATAATATCGTCATTACGATTAAGATTCTTTAAAGCTAAATATTCCTCCCTTGTCAGGTTAGACTTAGGTGGTTTTGACTTTTTTAGAATCTTAGCCGTTTCATAACGTACTATCTCTGCATCTACCGTGGGTAATGAAGACAAGGAAGACTCCCACTATAGAAATTATTTCTTCTGTTGGTACTGTCCTAGGTGTAATGGCAAAGTTATGTCCTTTGGACAGCAAAGAGATCTCACATTCTGTTAAGTTTGTCTTTGACAAATTAACAACAGTGTTTGAATTTACTGGAGGTTTCTCTTTACTATCCAAAGAAGAAAAACTTTTTCTTTTGGATTTCTGAGACTTTAACA
>OY294046.1:24011064-24176353 GCA_958510825.1 Brachypterus glaber
CAATGCTTTCATGGAATACTTCGAGGAAAAAGCTATTGAGTCATTTCCATTAAAACCTAAAATTTGGCGCAGATACGTAGACGATGTCTATGCTATTTGGCCCCATGGCATGGAAAGCCTTCAAGGTTTTCTAAATCACCTCAATTCCCAACATAAATCTATACGGTTTACGATGGAAATTGAGAACAACGGATCACTTCCCTTTTTGGACGTTTTGGTTTACAAAACGGAAAATGGCTCAATAGGACACTCGGTATACAGGAAGAAAACCCACACTGACAGATACCTAAACGCATTTTCACATCACCATCCCTCTCAAAAACGCTCGGTAGTTAATTCACTTGTTCATAGGGCTTTCATGATTTCAGACAAGAATTCCCTAGACACAGAACTCCTTAAACTAACCAAAGCCTTGACCATGAACGGTTATACCAAAAAAGACATTAATAAGACCATATACAAATACAGAAATCCCAGACCCAAACAACAGGACAATAGTGACAATGACAGACAGACACAAGTTATACTTCCCTATGTAAGCGGTATCACGGATAAAATAGGTAAACTTTTGAAGAAGTCAAATATTAAGCCTATATTTCGGTCCAACCAAAAATTAGGTCAATGTTTGACTTCAACAAAAGACAAAATACCCCTGAGTTCAGAAGGCGTATATAAAATACCCTGCTCCTGTGGTACGGTTTACATAGGTGAAACTAAGAGAAAAATTTCTACAAGACTTCAAGAGCATGAGCGCAATATAAGAAAGAAACAAATTTCCTTATCGGCAGTAGCCGAACATGTACATGAAACAGGTCATAAAATCAATTTGTCTGAAACAAAACAAATATTAACAGAAAACAGAAAAATGCCAAGGAAGATACGGGAATCGATAGAAATCATCAAGCATCCTAACAATATCAATCGGGACACTGGTTACCACTTACCTGCAATATGGAAGTCTTTGATAGGAAAAAGGTCGTCACGGGTGAATAACCACAACTTGTCATAAATAGTGACACAAGTTGATTCGAAACTTAGTTTCAGATTAATCCCTGAAGATGTCTCTAGTAGTAAGAGACGAAACGTCGGAAAGTGAAAATCCATTAACACGGTCTAAACCCGAAAGTGAAAGTTGTTTATATCTTAATGGCCGTGAAAGCTTAAAATCTAAAACCAGACAATATTTTTCTTACGTATTTTTGGACGAATATGACAATAAAAAAATCTCGACGACCTTTAAAGTGCCTCGCTCCTTAAGTGGTTTCGGTCAGATTGGACTGAATTTTTTAATATGTTAGTAGTTCTTGACATTCTGATTAAAAGTTTGTAAGCGCACAATTTTCAAAAATCAATAGTTTATGTGCTAGAGCAGCAATCTCGAAAACCGCGGTCTTATGGAAAAGTCGTTTCGGTTCGATTTGGCTAAATTTTGGATATGCTATAGTTCTCCACTTTCTGATCAAAACTCTCTGCGGACACAACTCTTAATATTCAATAGTTTACATGCTAGAGACTTTGAAGATCTAGCTAGTTTAGTATTCATTTTGCATTTTATTGTCAGCGATATTTTTCACTGTCAAATTCGTTTTTAGCCGACAAACATACGCAAGAGCAATTGACTTACATTTTTTGTGGGTGAGTTTTATTTATGTCCACTACCAAAATGAAGATTAATCTTCATTTGATAAAAACGAAACTTTGGTGATATTTATAATTTTACATTGACTATAAATGGCGGATTTATTTTTTTATTTTACTTCCCGTTTCGCCGGAATATGTTTTTTTTTTAATGGAATACCCTGTAATTTTTTCATTTTTGAATTCAGGCGAAAATTTTATGTATATTATTTTTTTTACTTTTTTTTTAGTTTCCGTTTTTATTGTATAAAAACGAGATTTTCATGAAAATTGGCATATAGGGGTTTTTGAGGTCGCTTAAACTAAATCTGATAATAAATAAATTTTTAACTCCACCCCGTGGCGAAGGGCAGTTAATTTTAATTGTTTACATTGTTTTCTTGAAAATTGGTATATAGGGGTTTTTGTGGTCGATGAAACTAAATCTGATAATAAAAATTTTCTAAATCCACTGTACATAGTTGTTTTTTTTTTTTAAATCTTTTTCGCCACATATGGCAAACCTGGTACTGAAGAGGTTAAGCTTAAAAAAATATAAAACATTAAAATAAAAATTTGATCAGTGACAGCGAATTAGAACTAAAAAACTTTTTTTTCTCCTGAACTCCTATTTTTTAATGTCCATGTAAACTTTATTTGTGTATTTTTCCGCTATTTTTCATATGCCAAATTTATGATGTACCTTGAAGATTAAGTAAAAAGAAGGTAAATTATGAGTATCTCGTTATTATGCGATAAAAACGAAAACGAAAAAAAAAGAAAAAAAAACAATCAGTTTTTTATACATAAATGTAAAAAAATACAGGGTGTTCCATTTAAAAAAGTATACATTTATGCCACTTCCGGCAAAACCGGAAGTGAAACAAAAAAATTAGTTCCGCCATTTTATAGCCATTGTAAAATTATATAAATCACCAAAGTGAATTTTTATCAAATGACGATTAATCTTAATTTTTGGAGTGGCCATAAATAAAACTCACTTGGTATACTCGAGTCTTATTAGTGTTAAAACAAGGTTCATAATTTGTTTATAAATTAGGTGGTAATGAAATCATGGCCATTTCACAGATTGAAATTTTATTATTAGTATGTCAGATTTGGTTTTGTATATTTTGAAGACTTGTACAAGGCGTTTGATTATGTCGTATTCACTACATTGTTTTTTTTAAATCTAGCAACCAGAATCGATACTGTCACCTCGGCGAGACTCCCATTTGGCCACTCCCAGCAGTCAGAGTCGAAGAAAACGCAAACGACTGCAAAATGAAATCATCTCCTCCTTGGTTCAACATTCCCCAAGCGTGCACAAGCGAAGGTCTTCCGTCAGTGATGCTGGACTTTTGTCCGTGTCCGGATACTCGCTGGACTGCACCGTTAGTCCGGACAAAGCGCTGAAAGATGTCGGCACGATCGTGGCCGAAGCGCCGAAGAAGCCCTACACGCAGCGGCACCAAGTGTTCTTGGAGTTAGTGCAGACCGAGAAGAATTACGTTGCCATTTTAGAAACGATATTAACGGTAAGTCCAAAAAAAATTTTTTTTAGGACTTACCCAAACAAATCCCAAACATAATGGGATTTGTTTGGGTAAGTCCTAAAAAAAATCTTAATATGGTGAATTTTAAAATATACATTGTCTTAGCACATTAGCGCCCATATATTTTTTTCTAATTTTTATTCTTTTGTTTGTATAAAATCAGTGGTATCACTGAGCGTTAATGGGTTAACTGGTTTATTTCCTGGTTAGGTTCTATGTGATTTTCAGTAATATCGAGCTTAACCCACTAGTACCCAGATTTTTTTTATTATTTTTTTGTATCAAATCAGTTGAGTTAAATTATGAAAATATGTCCTAAAATAATAAAAGTAGAAGGTTATAAAATTTATTTAATTTCATTTTTGACTTTATTATGTGAACTTGAGATTTCTAAAAAAAATCGCCTGTGGCACTGAAAGAAGTTAGTTTTGAATGCGAAACATTTTGTATTCTAAAAGTTTTATACTATAATAAAATATTTGAGAAGTTGAAGTGTAAAACTTGACATAGCAAGAAACATAGAGTAAATTGAGAAAAACCTCCGAGACTGTTACTACTGGAAATACAATTTTAAATTTTTGATACATAATATAGAATGTATGTGGTAGAATATGAATTTTAAATTATTATTCCTTATTAAAAAAAAAATGATTTGACATTAGGGATATATTCACTATAAATAAAATTGAACTGTTAAGTTTTAAAATGAAAAAGTCGGGAAAATTTTTGGAATTTTAGCAGTAGTGGATACGTATTTCTTTAGTTATTAACTTTTTCATCGAGGGAATAAAAGTTGTAATTTTAGCAGAAGGGGGGGACGTTTTTTTTTTTTTTTAGTTTTTGTCAAGGGGATAAAAGTTGTAATTTTAGACCAAAAAAAGTTGTAATTATTCACCTTCTCCCCCTCCCCCACTAAATCTTGTTCGCTACGGCCCTGAATTCATGGAAGGTTTAAAAATTTTAAGAAACTTTATATGTGGATTTGTCCACTTGTGATTATCAAACATGCAAAATCAATGGGATCTTTTCAGTTTAGGTTCACAAAAAATTTAAAAAATCGATAACTCTATATGTATTTTACCCAATACAGTCAAAATTTAATTTTTTCACAAAAATTAGATAATATCTACATATTATGTCAAGTTTTACAGTTCAACTCCTCATCAAATTAAAAAAATCCTGATTATAATTATGATTAAATTAGATTTTAATATCCAGGAATGGATAAGGAATGCTAACTTGCACCAAAATTGCAAGTTGAGATAAGTCCCTAGATTATACAACTCTACAAAATAGGCTCAACTTTTTGCTCTGGGAAACGGAAAGTTGGACCTTATAGAGTTTTTTCTCCTGAGTCCGAATCTGCTTTCAGAATTTTTCCATCGCGTCACAATTTTGCGCAAAAGTCGTTTATAAACCAAATATGCGCTAAATTCGTAATTTTGGAAAGGCTCTATTTTTGTTATACTGGCAAATTTTTACATAACCATCAAATCAATTTATAGCTTCAACCTTAAACTATGCTTACATAAAATAAAAAATATTAAAACTTTTAAAATATAGACGTAAGATCAGTTTTTTTTAAGCCCCTTATTTTATCCAAAATCAATGAACTCAATTTTGTACATGACTGTTCACGTCACTAAGACATCAAAATTGATATGAAAATTTGTAAAATTTATTATTTTTAATTAAAATTAGTTTAAATGGTTATTTGCATTAACGAAATGTGTTTTTTAGCGTAGATTTTCATGAGGAATTGAAATATTTACTCAGATTTTTTCCATCACGTGCAGATTTTTAGCAAACCGTGATTTAAAGTTTCCTGCTTTTGCACCATTTTCCGTTTTGGTAGTTTTTTAAGCAACACATTTAAGCGCTACATTAATATATTCATTTTTATAAATGCAGTTTTTTTTTGCGGAATTTAAATATGCAATTAGGTTTGTTCTAACACGTCACAATTTTGCGCAAAAAGCACATAAGTTTCAAAGTTTCGTAGAAAAGCCGTCTGTTGCAAGTAAATTAGGCCTAAGCTGAATTAATTTAATATGCTCAACTAGACTGAACATGCTGGTCAATACAGTTTTTTCTGCTGAATTCAATTATGTAATTAGATTTTTTGCAGCACAAAAATTTTGCGCAAAAAGCGTATACGTTTCAAAATATCGTAAAAAGCCGTCTTTTCCAAGTAAATTAGGCCTAAACTAAATTAATTTAATATGCTCAACTAAACTGAACATACTGGTCAATACAGTTTTTTCTGCTGAATTCTAATATGTAATTAGATTTTTTGCAGCACGTAACAATTTTGCGCAAAAAGCGTATACGTTTCAAAATATCGTAAAAAGCCGTCTTTTGCAAGTAAATTAGGCCTGAACTAAATTAATTTAATATGCTCAACTAAACTGAACATACTGGTCAATACCGTTTTTTCTGCTGAATTCAAATATGTAATTAGATTTTTTGCAGCACGTAATAATTTTGCGCAAAAAGCGTATACGTTTCAAAATATCGTAAAAAGCCGTCTTTTTAATGTAAATTACGCCTAAGCTAATTTTATATAATATGCTCAGTTAGGTCAAATATGCTGGTTGATGCAGTTTTTTCTGGTGAATTCAAATATGTAATCAGATTTTTTGCAGCAGATAACAATTTTGCGCAAAAAGTTTCAAAATAGCAAGGTAAAGCCGTCGGTTTTGAAACGTATACGCTTTTTGCGCAAAATTGTTACGTGCTGCAAAAAATCTAATTACATATTTGAATTCAGCAGAAAAAACTGTATTGACCAGCATGTTCAGTTTAGTTGAGCATATTAAATTAATTTAGTTTAGGCCTAATTTACTTGCAAAAGACGGCTTTTTACGATATTTTGAAACGTATACGCTTTTTGCGCAAAATTGTTACGTGCTGCAAAAAATCTGATTACATATTTGAATTTGGCAGAAAAAACTGTATTGATCAGCATGTTCAGTCTAGTTGATCATATTAAATTAATTTAGCTTAGGCCTAATTTACTTGCAAAATACGGCTTCTCTACGATAATTTGACACTTAAATGCTTTTTGCGCAAAACTGTGACGTGCTGGAAAAAATCTAATTGCATATTTGAATTCGCGAGAAAAAACTACATCAACTAGCATAATTTACCTAGTTGAGCATATTAAATTAAATTCAGCTTAGGCCTAATTTACTTGCAACAGATGGCTTTTCTGCGAAACTTTGAAACTTATGTGCTTTTTGCACAAAATTGTGACGTGTTAGAAAAAACCTAATTGCATATTTAAATTCCGCAAAAAAAAACGGCATTAATCAAAATGAATATATTAATGTATCGCTTAAATGTGTTGCTTAAAAAACTACCGAAACGGAAAATGGTGCAAAAGCAGGAAACTTTAAATCACGGTTTGCTAAAAATCTGCACGTGATGGAAAAAATCTAAGTAAATATTTCAATTCCTCATGAAAATCTACGCTAAAAAACACATTTCGTTAATGCAAATAACCATTTAAACTAATTTTAATTAAAAATAATAAATTTTGCAAATTTTCATATCAATTTTGATGTCTTAGTGACGTGAACAGTCATGTACAAAAGTTGAGTTCAATGGTTTTGGATAAAATAAGGGGGTTAACATAACTAGTTTTTTAGTCTGTATTTTAAAAGTTTTCATATTTTTTATTTAATATACGCAAGGTTTAAGGTTAAAACTATAATTCGATATGATGGTTATATAGAAATCTGTTAGGATAACAAAAATAGAGCCTTTCCAAAATGACGAATTTAGCGCATATTTGGTTTATAAACGACTTTTGCACAAAATTGTGACGTGATGGAAAAATTCTGAAAGCAGATTCGGATTCGGGAGAAAAATTCTATAAGGTCCAACTTAGCGTTTCCCAGAGCAAAAAGTGTGTTGCATTGTGTTATCTAGGGACAGGTATATGTGTTATGTATATTATACATAATTTTTTAAATAATTTTTAATAATATTAGAGAAAGTCTATTAATTTACCTGTTCTTGTTGCAGTTATTCAAAAGGGAACTAGAAGAATTAATAGAAGAGGATCCCTTGTTAAACAACACTGAAATCAACATAATTTTCGGCAAACTGCCTCTCATCTGCGAAACTCACTCTCTTATGTTCAAGGAATTTGAATACTACTTAAATTCTTGGACGGAAGAGGCAAAAATTGGTGACACGATAGTAAAATTCTCGACGAATTTACTGAAAGCATATCCGCCTTTTATCAACTATTTCGAGGAGATGAAGGAGAAAATCGACGAAGTCGACAGATTCAATCCCAAGTTCCACGCCTTTTTGAAAGCAAAGTTAAGTAAACCGGAGTGTGGCAGGCAGACTTTGCAGGAGTTGATGATCAGGCCGGTGCAGAGATTGGGTAGCATCAGTCTTTTACTGAATGGTAAGTCAAATTCAAATTTGTTATTTCCGATATTTACGGATAGCAATACACGTTATAGCGTTATTTACCCCTTCCCGCATACCGTCCCATTTATAGCAGGAACCGGTTTTTTCATTGCTCCCAAACAAGTTTTTTTTCTGTTTCGATCACGTATAATTTTTTTCAGCTATAAGCCATGCCAAAAATCTCATTCTTTAACGTGAGGTGTAGAATTTTTAAGTTATGGACATTGGTCTACATTAACGTAATCAAAAGAAGTTATTTAACACATTTTTAGAAAAATTGAAACAAAAATTAAATTTTGGACCACCCTAATGGCGCGGATTTTTTTAAAATTTATTTGTTATATACCTCCCTCTATCTGAAAGTATAACCCTAATTTAAATGTTTTAAAGATTTGAACGGTCTTTAAAAAATATGTATGTATAAAAAAAATAAATATAAATAATGAAACATTAATACTTATATAATAATTCTGTGACAAATTAGAAGCACAACACGATTTTTATCAGGTGCAATGTTTTTCTAAGTTTAAAAAAAATATATACCTACCTACTATGTTTTTAAATTTCTCCGAAAGCCTACTTTATACAAATAGGGTATAACATTCAAAAAATGTATTTATTTAAAAATTGACCAATAAAATTTATTATTATTATTATTATTATTAAAATTTATTATATTATTCGAAATCAGCGGTATCAAAATAGTCGTATGCAAAATTTCAGGATTTGTCCCTGTTTTTTTTTTGCTGGAAAGGGAACGTTCAAGTATTACGTAACGCAAATTTTGATAATTTTGGACCCCCACTCCCCCTGTAACGCTATTTTCCTATACCATTAACATGGGCGTAACACTCCAAAATGGCCCCCACCCCCCTAGGAGCGTTAATACTTAAACGTTCCCAAAATTGTGCGGTTGTTTAGAAGTTAAACCTGTTATATTTTTTTAGATATATTGAAACACACGCCCAAGACGAACCCGGACCACGCGTCTTTAGAACAGGCTCTCGCGGCCTTAAGGGAGGTTATGACACACATAAATGAGGACAAGAGAAAAACTGAAGGACAGAGGATGCTATTTGAAAAGTTTAATGAAATTGATAATTGCCCGGTAAGTAGATTATCAATGTGCAGTTTATGTCTCTTATCAGGGAGGGGGTGGAAGGTGAACTATACTTTAATGATCTAGTGTCTTTAGTAATAATTAGGGGCTGTCCATATATTACGTAAAGCAAATTTTCAAAAAAATTGACCCCCCTGTGTAACGCGTAACAATATAAAAATTTGTATATTTTTTTCTAACATATTTTGATACAGAATTCCGCATAATGCAAGACGGTAAAAAGACGGTGTAAAAATAATACATATTTATTATAATAATACATATAGCACTTAATGTACTTAAAGGATACTAAAATACAAAAACTAAATATTAGTTATTTTTCCATGGACAAGTCATGTGTGTTTCCAAGTCTACAAAAGGCATTACAGATCGTTCTGTTTCTTGAGTGTTTGTTAGACATTGGCTTAGGTACACACATTGGTGTTCTGTGTGTACACATTCCGCTCGAAAATGTATCATCGCCGATGATTCATCGGCAAGATCACGCAAGAACAGGGCCGTAAGATTTTTTTTTAATATCAATGTCAACAGTTTTTTTACTGATTAAAATATTATTTAAATATGCATAGTTTCGTCAATTTTTGTGTGAAAAAGGGAATTATGGGCCACTAAATAGTAATTTATGTTGAAATAAAAATACATCTGCCAAGCTTAGGAAATAAACATTAAATTTATTAAATTTCGTTACGTAACGTTTGGACTTTTTACATTACATGTTTGTTTAACATCGTACTATTCTACTAAATTAAGCATCCCCTAAGTCCAGGGCTAGTAGTAGAGGGAACCATCGGCTTATACTGTCTTTCGAACCAGTTTTTATAGGGATTGTCCGCTTCACTTACGCCTTCGCCAAATTTCAATTTTTAATTAACTAAAAAAGGCAAATCGGCGCCAGTGAGAATCTAATTCACGCTAGTTGGTTAGTAGATTTGTCATGTCGTCATATGATGATTATAGTTTTCTATATCCATTGGATTTGCTTTGGGTATAGAAAACTATAATCCTCACATGACGATGTACAGACGCGGTAGACCGCTACACCAATCCATAAATAAATAATATTTTAACAATTTATTTTTCTTTTCCACCTATTTATGCTAAATTCGCTTGTTTTCTCCTTTAATTTTTACGGGTAGCTACATCCGGATACCTGTATTTATTTTTTGTATTTTTGGGATTTTAAATCATTTAAAATGTCATAAAATGCCGAGATAATAACCGTATTACTTTTGAACGAAATATCCGATTAAAAAAAATTAGGATTGAAGACCTAGTTTGTGTCGCGTAAATAGGGCAAAAACGAATATAACTTTTTAAATTCCCTACAAAACACAAAATTAATATTTTTTATCATAAAATATTAGTTTCTGAGATATAGCGATTTAAAGATATTGCTGCCCATCTAAAAAGGGTATCCATTTCAGCTTGTTTTATTTGGTTTCATGTTTTTAGCCTCGTTTTTAGCATTTAAAAAGTTTATATCGGTACTTCGTCAGATTAGAGTTATGTACAGTGCACATACAACTTTGTAACTTTAACCTGACGACTTGTAGAAAATGTCATGAAATCACTTCAGAAGTGCCGGCACATATTTCCCTGGGAAAATTTAGATGAACAAAATTGACGAAAGAAACGGACTAGGATGCTTGTAGAGGACAGTTTGGACATTACAGAACCACTCACAGTATAATCCCAAAGGTTCATGTTTATAAGATAATGGCTTAACGATTATTTCTTCAGGATGAACCAGACTTAAACCAATCGCTGATCCTCCACATTAAATATTGATTTTAATACTATTTTTTACCTAGATTTCAAATCCGTTTGTAAAATTGAGCTATCTATTTGCACTACGAAGAAAAACACATTATGGAGGGTCTCTAATTCGGTGCCATTCAGAGACTAATTTAAATATTTCTTTCAGCCTGACATAGTTTCTTCACACCGAAGTTTCATAATATCGGCCGAAGTAATCCAACTAAACAGCTCCGAAGGCCTAGCCAGTAAAGGAAACAGTTTGGTTCTCATGCTGTTCTCAGACCAACTAGAGATCTGCAAAAAGAAATCGAAAGCCTTCAACAGCTTAAAGTCCCCCAGCAGCGTATCCAACCTGCAGCACAGGTAATAAATTAATTATAGATTGGCCCATTACGTATGTACCGAAGTTTAGAAGGTCCACTATAATATTTTATTGCTAATAGTCCGGGAGCCCACGCCCAGTAGATTTTTTTATTACCTCACCGTTGAGACTTTGTATATGTGTTCTTTATGTCAAAAAACTTCTTACATAAGAAAATTCTCGGTAGCGGGGCGTTGTTTTTGGGACCAACTTTAGGGCGTCCGACAACGGTATTGCCAGAAAATTTTTGTCGCACAAGGTTACCACTTGATTTTAAATATTTTTATTAAACGATCCTGAAAAAATCAGCTGTCAGGTGCTAAATGTTATGACATCATAACTAACCTATTTTAAGGCTGCAGGGCATTCTTTATTTAAAACTAAGCAAAAAAGTATTCTTCACTGAAACACCTAAATTTAATATTAAAGAAATAATAGCCTTTTAAAAAGTAACATTTTTGGTGGCACAAAATGTTACTTCTTCTTAATTGCATTTTTTTAAACGATCGCCCCTACTGTATGTGTTACATCATTTGACATTTTTTACTCAAGGAATCTACATTTTTTACAAAAAAATCACATAAAAACATTGCTTAACGGGTACCAGAGTTATTATTTAAAAACTTTAAACTTTTAGCTCAATTTCAAAGGGTCGCAACTCTCTTAGGGTTCACTACCTGTCCAATGTTCCTAGGCTAGTTTTTCATGTTTTGTGATGTAGAATCATACCTTTTATTTTATGAAAAAGGACTACAAACGCCGTGTATACATTATACAAACAGCTTTACTTAGTTTATTATTCCATTAATCTATTTTATAATCATCGTACAGAGTGATATTGGTAGACTAACAGCGTGCAGAGTTGACTCTTGGTACTGAAGAGGGCCAGCAGCCCGAAACTATCAGTCTACCAATATCACTCTGTACGATGATTAGAAAATAGATTGATGGAATAATAAATTAATATTTTTATAATTTTGTTTAAAATTAAAAATTTCTGTCCCTACTATTTCTACGTCTAACCACTCGTTAGTGGTACTATGTGCTTGAGACATACAAGTCTTCAACTTGCTACCATTCAAAATCTCCAGACTAGGAGAGGTATGAGTAGTTGTCTACATCTAGAAATAGATTACACACAAGTCTACATCAATCTAATGACTAAGTATATTCCATTTGCAAATAAAGTTTAAAAACGTTTTTTTAATCAGCGTGCAGAGTTGACTCTTGGTACTGAAGAGGGCCAGCAGCCCGAAACTGTCAGTCTACCAATAGGTTTGTTTTGTTTCCCGAAAATATCAGTTCTGAACTGGTTCGAAACGTGCGCAGTTGCGATCGAGCTCTGTGCAGTTGCCACTGCGCCACTGCGGTTCTAAACCAGTTCAGAACTGGTATTTTCGGGAAACAAAACAAACCTATTATTACTCTATACGATGATTAGAAAATAGATTGATGGAATAATAAATTAATATTTTTATAATTTTTTTTTAAATTAAAAATTTATGTTCCTAGCTTTACTTAGTATACTGTTATAGTATTACCATCATTTTCATAGAAAACGCTCACATCACAGAACCCTGAGGTACCCCAACATTTTAAATTTTTAGTTGTGGTATATGTACTTTACTAAGATTGACACTGACATTTTCCGTAATAATTAAGTAAGGTTAAAGTAGTCTATATTATATAGTGCAAGTCCTATAACTGTCTTTAAGCATATATGCTTATAAGCAAAAAGGTTAACAGATTTTATTATAAATGATATTTATACAGTATGTCTCCAGATAGAGTTACAAAGAGGAATTTATTTTTTATTTTTTATTTGATCTCAAAAAAAGTCACTCTTTATAACTTGCCCTCCTTGATTTTAAACTCCCAAAACACTAAGCGCTTTTTGTACAACTCTTACGGTTCATGGGATAATGTTTTTTTCCTCAAAATAGTGTCTTCAAACATATAAAGAAAAAAAACATCATCAAGAGTGACTTATTTTAAGATATCAAAAATAAAAAAATCTTCTTTGTAATTCTAACAGTTGGTTTGTGTAATTTGGTGTAATTTTTGCGTGCCAAGCCTCAATGATGGCCTGTCGTAATTCTTCAGCATTATGACCCAGGAAAGTTAGTTTCTTCCCTCGCTCTGACTCCGGTATGGAAAGGGTTTTACCGCAGATAATTCATTAATTGCATATCTTCTTCTGCACTACTCATTCTACTTCGACCAGAACCCGGCTTTCTGCTAATCTGTCCAGTTTCCTCAAGTTTTTTCTTTGCTCGCATTATAGTGCTGTTTGCAACATTTAATTCAGTGGCTATTTCACGTACACTTATCCCGTCATTTATTCTTGCTGTTATAATACATTTTTGATAATTTGTAAGCTGCGGCATAACTAATGTGAATTATTTTGACAAGTAATGTCATAATAATATTTGACAAATAAATGTCAAAGAGACCTTGATAAAGTTCAATATAATCTGTAACATTTTTAGGTGTAAGCGTTTATTATGAAAACGATGGTACTAGAACAGAGCTCTTCTCAATCTTGACATAATACTATAGTTGCAGGTCTACAATAAAAAAGTACAAACATGTTAAGCTGATGCCACTTAGCACAATCAAACGGGTGATCAGCGTGAACGAGAGTGAAGAGTGCCAGAATGTGTTCAGTCTGGTTTGCAAGAACAACGACGAAATTAAGGAGCGACTGTACAGTTTTCAGATGCAAGATGAAGATCTGGACAAGGAGAGTTTCCTAAAACTTCTGACGAAGCATATGTCGTTTTCTACGTGTACAACTGACGGGGTAAGTAAAATAAATAAATATAATTATTTATTTTATATATTTTTTTTTTCATTAATTTATTTTTAAATAGGTAAAGCCTTGTATTTGTGCATTTTTTATGCAAATTTTTACCTTTTATGTCGAAAAAATCGATTTCAAGCAAAAAATTGTTTGTCGCTCGGGAATTTGTAAGCACGATAACTTGAGAACGCAAAATACGAAATTTCGAATTTAGGTTTAAAAGTGCTCGATTAACGTTGTTTTTTTTTTTAAAAAAAAACGGCGATTCCATGAAACAGAGGACAAATCGGTAAAAATTATATTTTTTTGCACTTATTATTGGTCGGACACAGTGATCCCCGGATATGATTAGGTTTTAAAGAAAGGGCATCGGAAACAAACAATGGATCTTGGTAGTACAGGGTATGGGCATCATAGATCCATTATCAGTTAAATCGCGTTTGCATATCTTTGGAAGATATTGGTAAAAACTCTTCAGGAGGCATCGCGGTCAACACCAACTACTTAAAAGAAAAACTAAAAATCGATTCTTATAGTATTTTTTGTGTAGATTCTAACAGCGTTTCGCAAATTTACCTATCGTTTTTAATTTTTGAGAAAAAAGCATTAAACTACGATTTTAGTGCAATTGTTGGACTGGTATAATACCTTTACTTTAGTGACTATTAAAATGTAACTAGACTAAAATAATAGCCAGAATATAGAAGTATAAAATCATAATAGCAAATTTAATGAAATTTTATCCTATTTACTTTAAAGACAATATTTCTATATCAATTTTTACCACCTCAGGGTGCTTTAAGTTGACTTTTATACTTCACATTTTGACTTTCTTGACAATGCTTAGTTAAACACATGAACTACAGTGGTTCTTAAATAATTTTAGGATTGCTAAAGGGTAAGACCGATATTATAGTGAACACTATGATAATTATTAAAGTCTTTGCATGCTTAGCAAGTTTGCTTTGATTCCAGGAATTATAGTTTTTGGGGTCGCTCAGCTTAAGTATTCTTATCTTGCACATGTGTTAGGTATATATTAGTATTATAACGACTTAAAAGAATAAAAAATTATAAAACAATTTAAAAACACGATTTTATTGAAAATTATTTATTTAAATTCTTTTTCTTGTTCTTTATCAAACATAATAATAATAATAATAATAAATGTCTTTATTAACCATTACATGGTACGAGGCGAAGTTCAAATGAGTCGCACATGTAATCGTAGGTATACGATTTACATATGCCACCCCAAGCTCTTCCACTTAACCTCACAAAAAATATACACATATAATTATGACCTAAAGTAATTAAACTAATACTAAATAATGATAATAATAATTAAATCAATATAATATTTAAATTTTTAACTAATGATACTTTACATAATGTTTAAGAATACGAAATATAAAATTATAAATACATATAGGAACAAATTAATTTAGAATTGGCTATTTTTTAATAGATCCCTAATAATTATTTTAAATTTGTTCTTACTTAAATTAAAAAAATCTCTATATTTATTATAGTAGGTACAGATATTATAAGAAAAAGTTCTTTCATATCTTGCGGAACTGTGAAACGGGATTGTCAGCAAATTTGTATCTCTCAAATTGGCGCCATGAATATTATGACGAAAGTTAAGCTTGTTATACAGATAAGAAGGTACTTTATTATTTATAATAGCGTGGTATTGACAGAGGGTCTGTAACAAAGCTCTATTTTCCATATTTAACCAATTGGCTTCTTTTAATTTGTGCTTTATGTGTTCATATTTCCGTACACCATATATATATCTTAAGCATGAGTTTTGTAATTTTTGAATTTTTTCTTTATATTCTTTATCAAGTGCAAATCCATAAATAACCGAGCCGTATGTAAATTGTGATAAAACTAATAGGTTACAGAGGAACGATTTTGTTGGAATGTTTAAATATGATCTATGTGGAAAGAGTGTACGCAATATGCCATATCCACTACGTAAACGTTGATCTATAAAAATTTTGTATCTAAAATTATTGTCAATGATAAGACCAAGATTTTTTGCGTTGTCCTTAAAGGATATTACAGTTTCATTTAATCTAAGCTCATAAGTATCCTTTATAAGTTTACATGCTTTGTCTGTACCAAAAACTAAAGCAACTGACTTGTTAGGGTTAATTGTTAAACTGTGGTCTTTAGAAAATTTTAGTATAGAGTCTAGGTCATCATTTATACGTTGAATACCTTCTGCCGCCTCATTTGGATGGAAAGAGTAGTAGAGTTGAGTGTCGTCAACGTACATGTGAGCTTTGCAGTATTTTATATATAATATCAAACAACAAGTATAAACAATAAAAAGATATGGACCCAGTCGAGATCCTTGCGGTACACCTAAGAATAAAAGCAGAGCAAAAGATATTGAATTATTTATCTTAACACTTTGTGACCTGTTAGCAAAATATGATTCTAAAAGTTGTAAACTATCTTCATCTAAACCTAAGTAGCGTAGAATTGAAATTAATAAAGACGGAATTAACGTATCAAAGGCTTTAGTGTAATCCAGCAGACAAAGCACCGTGACAAGACCCAGCTCTGTAGCGCTGAGAATATCATCAGTCACTTTTAATAATGCTGTTGAGCAATTATGACCTTTTCTGTAACCGGATTGGACCTCCGGTAATAGATTAAATTTATTTAAATGTTCATTTATTTGATCACTGATTACTTTTTCAAGAATTTTTGACATTGTGGGAAGGATACTTATGGGTCGTAGATGTTTAAATTCAGTAGGTTCAGGAATTTTAGGAATTGGTTTTACAATAGCTTGTTTCCAAGCCAATGGAAAATAGTTTTGTAGTAAGCAGGAATTAATTATGTTTGTTACGAAAGGAACGATGTAAGGACAACACAAAGATATCATTAATATACTTATACCATCAGATCCTACAGCTTGAGATTTTATACCAGATATTAGTTTTTGTACAACGCTATTGTCAACCAAACTAAAGTGTAATAGATTGCCTACTTTCGGATTAGTATTATTATCATAAAATTCTTTACATTCATTGTTTATGTTTGGTATTAACTGGGGTATACTATTTACAAAATAGGAATTAATATCATTTACATCATTTAGTTCCGGTGGAAGTTGAATATTTTTGTTATTGTTAATATCCAGAAACTTTAATTTATTCCAGATCTTTTTTTGATCGGTGTTTTTAAGGCTAAATGTATAAAATGCTTTTTTCTCATTACGTATGGCTACATTTACAAAATTTCTTCTGGACTTGTATTCGTCCCAATCAATTTTTAAACCGGATTTTCTAAACTTTATTTTGGCATTGTCCCTTAAGGACATTAATAGTTTGATTCCAGGGGTTAACCTATTATAATTTTTTAGTATTTCTTATTGTAATTTTAATGTATTCTATATTTTATCATTTTATACTTGTTTTTATATTTAACTATTTTTTTTTATTAAATATTGTACTGAAGAAGCCCCAACAATAAGGGCGAAACGTTGGCCTTATAATTTTTGAGTATTTTTAATTGTGTTCTTAAAAGCAAGCCTTCCAACTAATATTGTAAATTATGGTAAATAAATGCACTAAAAAGTAAAAATTTAAAACCAAAACGTCAACTTGACTTTTTCAAAATAAAGATCTAAATTACTTCAAGCAAGGAATAAATTCATAACACCTTAAAAAAATTAATTAAGCATTTCTTACACAAGTTTAACATCTTCACTATCCCCAAAACCACAGTTTAAATCTATTTTATTTATAAACAGAAAAAAAATCTAGTTTAAAATTGTTTTGGAACTACTATGTTACATTGACAATTAAGTCAAAATTTGAAGTATTTCATCACTCAAGATGCAAAAGGTCGTATTTTAAATTTTACTTTGTCAGTCTAAATTGTAAGAAACATAAATGAAATTACATTAAATTTCACCCTTTACGCAGTGTAGAGCTCAATGTCCACTCTATTCAGAGACCTTACTGAATTGTGGAGTTTTAATAAAATGCCACAACTGAGCGCCAAAATAAAATAAAGTAAAATTTAACATACGACCTTTTTTACTTTGAGTGAAGATATTATACACTGGCCACCTTAAAGTATCCCGTAACGATAAAACATTGCTATAGAAAGACTTTCTTTCGGGTCAGTAGGATTAAAATTCTTTATAATTGCTATTATACTTTTAAACTTAACTATTTTAGCTGTTATTTAAAACCAGTCATGTTTAAATATTCACTGAAATAAAGTTTTTATGCCAGTCGAAAAATTGTACTAAAATCATGGTTTATTGCGTTTTTCTCAAAATCGGCAAAAGATAGGTAAATTTTTTAATCATTGTTAGAATCTGCGCGAAAATTACTACTAGAATAAATTAAAATTTTTCTTTTAAGTAGTTGGTGTTGATCGGGATTCCTCCTGAAGAGTTTTCACCAATATCTTTCAAAGATATGCAAACGCGATTTAACTGTTAATGGATCTATGATGTCCATAGACTGTGCTACCAAGATCCATTGTTTGTTTCCGATGCCCTTTCTTTAAAACCTAATCATATCCGGGGATCACTGTGCGTATTTGTTTAGGGAGGAAAAAATGAATAAATAAAAATATTTTGTTGGTTTACTGTAAGATTTTTGTGCAAAGATAAGATAAATTATCCTAATCTTTATTAAGCATTAAAAAAGTCAAAACTTTCAAAAAAGCCAAAACTTCCTTAAATATGATCTCATTTTTCAAAAATACCGAGTTTTAGAATAATTTTGTTAAGCGGACTTTTCGTTTCATAATTGGAAAAAAAAACTTTTTATTTTTATTTTTTGTGAAAATCATATTGTATTTATTGAACTGATTTCTTTTGGACATATTTATAAAACATATTAAGAATATAATTTTTTTTGCATTTTTAGTACATCTTGACCACTTCAGAGGGCGTCTTTCAAAAGACACTTTATATAAACGGCTCCACAGTTTTTGGGCTTCCTGTAACACATAGAGTAAAACTAAATACTAGCCACTAAAAAGTCCCTTATGGAAAATTTCCATATAACTGACATAACCAAATTAAAACTAATTTTACTTATTATTTTTAGTTCTTTTGTTAAAAATATATTTACAAACGAATAAAAAATATCGTATGATACACGGACGAAAAATAAATCTCGGTCTTACGCGGTTGTCTCCGCATCCGACCGAGAAACATTATTTCTCGTCCTTGGATCATAATATACTATTAGAGTACCGATTAAAAAGATATACCTAAGATTATTATACATGGTGTCCCAGCTAAAACAGATCAATCGTTTTTTGGTGTTATTATTAAAACTATCAGAATAAAATTTAGCGATATGGGTGCTTAACAAAAGTTTTCTACTGGCTTTAAATAATATTTTTTAAAAATGATTATAATATTAAACTATTGTTTAATATATTTACATTTTCTAAACAAATCATATAATTATTTAATTATTTTTTAATTAATTTCTTTCAAAAAGTATGATTTTTTTTAATAAAATTATTTTATCAAGAACTCCATGAACTTCACTTATTTTGATTGCAGGCTTTCGCGAATTCAATATCAAAATTATATATGTCTGGATCAATGTCATGAAAATTGTTAAAATTGAAAAAACTTTAACTTGGGTAAAATGCGTTTAGGATTTAAACATTAAACAATTATAAAGTACGGCTATTCAGATTAAAGTGTTAAAAAATACAGTAGTTCCTCCTAGGAAATAGTTTGGGTACTTGAAACCCTTGAGCACAGACGTTAATAATCAAATTATTGTGATTTTAACAAAATAATAAATTAGGATTATTCCGAATAAAGTTATTTATAATTTAAATAAAAATTTTGAAACATTATTTGAATAATGTATAAAAAATAAAAATATTTTTTTTATTTTAGTATTAAAATTAAAATTGCATATTAAAATGGTGTCAGATAAGCAATAACTCAAAAACAAAACTAGCAAAAAACTTTTGGTTATGTACAGTTATACAGCTTGTTGGGTGTATATTGACTGACTGACCATGTTTTATGTAAATATATATTTTTTTAATTATAAAGAGTGACCGAAAAATTAGCCTCTTTTTCAAAGATCTGTAACTTCGATTGGAATTGATAAAATGTAACGTATGTTCTCAAAATTTTTGTCTGGTCATGAACTTGTGCAGAAAGCAAGATTTATTGTTCTAGAAGCTAAATATCCCCTTAAACAAAGGGTTAACTAGGGGTACTTGAATTGAATTTTATACCAAACTTTCTCACATTTTATAAAACATAACTGGCTGGATCCATTTAACTTGATTTTTCTTGAGATACTTTACTACTTTTTTTGGTTCTTGGCGGGTAGTTTTACCCTCTTTAAGAGGGTTAAAAAATAAAAAATTCAAAATATTTAAAAACCACATTTTACTGTAATATAAAACATAAAAACACGTAAAGGAGTATCACCCTTGGATTTGATAAGAATCCACCCCCACAAAAAGGGCTAAACTACCCCCCACCAAAAAAAGTAGTAAATCATAAAGTATCTCAAGAAAAATCGAGTTAAAAGGATCCAGTCAGTTATGTTTAATAAAATGTAAGAAAGTTTGGTATAAAATTCAATTCAAGTACCCCTAGTTAACCCTTTGTTTAAGGGGATGTTTAGTTTCTAGAACAACAAATCTTGCTTTTTGCACAAGTTAAGGACCAGACAAAAATTTTGAGCACTTATACGTTACATTTTATCAATTCCAATCGAAGTTACAGAATCTGATGTTTGAAAAAGAGGCTAAAAAACCTCTTTTTTTGCGGTCACTCTTTTGCGAGCCTCCGGTTAAACCCACGGAATAAAGTATTATTTCTCACATTTTCCCTTTCTGCTGTTTTCAGGATAAGTTTATGGCTTATCTTGAGCCGCATCAGTTGGACATCGATACCAGCGACCTCAGTAACGGCACCCTCTCCAAAGCCTTCAAGTTCGCCAGCCGGACGCGAATGAAAGTCGGTCGAGCCTTCTCGTTCAACAAAACTCCGTCGAAACTCAAGAGGGCCGTTTCCTCCATGATGTCGCCGTTCGGCAGTTCTACCAACCTCACCCCCGCCTCGCAGCTCGCCCAAATGAAGCTGGCCAGCTATAACAATATCAGTGTAAGTTGAATGCTATTCTTCAAATTTGCGTTTGCTAGTTTCGTAGACTTGTACAAAGCGTTTGATTTGATTAACTATTAGTAGTATATTAATACTATATTTGCCGTTCTTCCTATTAATATTATATCATAAACCAACCGTTATTATCAGTATTACTTAACCTTGTTTCTTACCCTTAAGCCTCTATCGCTACAGGAAAATCCGAACTAACTAACGTAAACGTGTGTTCATTTACTCCTTATAATTATTAGAATCAGACGAAATATCATCTCATTAATGGTATCCATTTTTTTACTGTTTGTTTTAGACAAAATAACTATATAAATATACAATATATATATATAAATAATTATAATATATTATACAGTGCGGTCCAAAAGTCACCCCCCCCCTTTAACTTTTGAACGAGTTTAGATATCGATATCAAATTTAGAACTCTTAAATAAGACAACTTAAGCTATCTTTTAGCATATATTTGATATTTTCAGCTCTTAAAATGTGGGCAGGGGGGCATGGGGGGACATTTTTTTTAATGGAAAGGGGGGTCGTGTGATACATCATTTTAAAGCTTATAAAATTCTCTATTTAAACTAACATTTTTAATTTTTTTTTAAATGTTTTTAAGGTTTTGATTTTTCAATTTTAGGTGCTAAAACATTCGAGTTTTTAAGTTTTTTTTATAAATTTTTATTTATGTCAACTAAAATTAGTTTAAAAGTATAATTAACATTCTTTTATGATGAAATTAGGCATTACTACTACTACTACACCAAACAGGTGCAATACCCGACCTAAACCAAAGAGTTAGTACACGAAGCTAAGTGTACGTCCTGTATTATTGTCTAAATTTTAGGGCCTTTAAAGCCTTTAAGGTATATTTTTGGTCAGGAACTTAGATATTTATACTGAGCATTTAAAGTACTAAATATAATGAAAAATAGTACCCATTTTCAACCCCATTTTAAACCCATTTTTTTTTTTAATTTAAAAATATGGAGTTAAATGGAGAATTTTATAAGCTTTAAAATGATGTATTACACGACCCCCCTTTCCATTTAAAAAAATGTGCCCCCATGCCCACATTTTAAGAGCTGAAAGTATTAAATATAGGCTAAAAGATAGTTGTCTTATTTAATTAAAAGTTCCAAATTTGAAGTCGATATCTCAACTGGTTCAAAAGTTAAGAGGGGGGGGGTGACTTTTGGACCGCTCTGTATAATTATATAAAGCCTAAACTCCCAGAGTAAAAAAAATCCTCTGCTAATAAATATTTTTACATTTCATCAATTGAATAAAATTCAGATTTATCTATTAATATCTGAGTTTTAAACTAAAGTCTGTATTGTCAGTCCTAAAACTGGCTTAAAGCAGCTTATATTCTTTTATTCTGATCAAATTATTACATTTTTGTATAATTATATCCTGTCACATACCTTTTTTTATCACATTTTACTAAAAGGATCGACAGTCGGACATCTCTGCTCCATAATATCTTAATTCTTGGACTTTTACTCTAACGTTTTTACTTTTAGACGCAGGCAAAATAGTGTGCGAATGTGATATCTTCACTGCCTATTGCTTATTTTTCGCGATGCTATCCGAAATTTTACCGATTTTTTAAAATTGCATTTACGTATTTCTAACAGCCACAGGACCCCGGGCGCAGGACTTGAGTTGGTCATGAAAAAAAATGTTATATCTATTTGGGACATTTTAGAAAATTTTATTCGCCTTGCGGCGCAGTAAAATATGAAAAAAAAAATCACTGAAATGGGGCACCAAATGACAACTGTTGCGGATATCGCCATTTTTGATATATAAAATTTAAACTAGTCTATTGAACATATTATGAAGGAACTATCCGATCGGGTTAAGGCGTCTAATTCAAATGCTTTACACGCCGGCTAGCGTGAGTTCGATTCTCACTCGCATCAATTGCCTTTTTTAGTTAATTAACAATTTAAATTTGGCGAAAGCGACAGGTGAAAGAGAGACACCGCCCTAAAAACTGTTTCGAAAGTTAGTTAAAGCCGGTGGTTCGCTCTACTATTAGCCCGCATAAGTCCTGGACTTAGGGGATTCCTAATTAAGTATAATAATAAACAATGTATTGTAATATAGTATATTACATTACATGTTTATTTACTAATAAACGTATGCAGATAAGTTCTGCAATTGGACAATTTTTAGCTTGCTGTTGCCGTTGTCAGTCAAAAACCTACCGCTGGATAGAGTGACCCTAAACTTATCTACCAAGGAAGTGACATATTGACGTCTAGATGTCAGTATCATGTCACTTCCTTGGTTGATAGGTATGCGTCTAGTAAACATGTCTTGGAGTGGAGTTGTCCAAGAGTTAAACTCCGGGCAGAATCTATCTGAGTTGATGTTTATTTATTTTTTGTTGTATGGTTGGTAGAATAAATTTTATTCCCTAAGTAAGGTTGCTATCAAGTTTCAAATTCATTGTCAATACAAACATTATTTTGACGTTTAAAAATCCAAATAATTATTAAAAAGCAAGAAGAAATGACAAGAATAATCTTTAAAAAGTATCAATCTACAACTGTTTTGTAAAAATTAAGCAATATAATACAGTGCTCAATAAGGGTTTCACAGTAAACGATGTGGAAATGTTTTTTTTTTGGCGAGTTAACATAATACTTAAATAATTGAAAAATTGCTTTTACTGTTCATAATTTTATTTAAAAAACATAATTTTATTTTAATAGCATATTGTAAATAAAAAAACTTACTTTTATTATGACTTCCACTTTTTAAAAACTTTTTATAATTATCTGTAAGACGTAACATTACATTTATTTTAATATAAATGTCAAAAATTATCAGAAACACAATGCGTAATAAAAATATAACTAAAAGTAATTTTTAAACCACTAATCGTAGCTTCCTTGATCCAATTTGTTACTCAGGTAGATACTGCGCCGAGTTTACTCTACTGTAGACATATCAATGACTAGGTAGAGATGCTCAAGAGTATACTTGATAGAGATGTCCGACTACCAAATCATCTTAATCTAGCTTGCATTGAAATGCGCTTTTTAAAATAACCCATATCAAATGTAAAAATTATATATCTAACAAGATTGATAAATTAATTTTGAAGTCAGATACGGATTCGGTTGACAGAGAACTAGAAGAAGATTAAAAACAACAGTGCAGGTTAGTCTTAAAATTCAATGTTGTTTCAACGTTAAAAAAAAACGCTAGACAAGACAGCGAACGTATATTCCCAACTGCTTTTTAAACATCATGAGATTGTTTCATGTGTCATAAGTTAACCATCGAGATGGTTCGTATTTAGCAATAACAGGCCCGCTTTATTACACTGAACTTAAAGTCTTTAAAAAACTGGTTGTTCGATTGCTGTGATTTTTATTTTATTTTGTAGATTTATCCTTTGAGATAACGACGCATATACAGGTCTGATTCACCTCACACAAATCACTCGTTTTTTTATGTTATTATTAAAGATATCAAAATAAAGTGTATAGACCCAATAAGCTACAAGTGAGCTAAAAAATGTTTTCTTCTTCCTTTTTTTCTCGAGAAAGTATTAACAGTCATTTAAACTGTTATGCAAACTCCTGGTATTTGATTCATGTCTCGATTTTACTTAATTAAGAAGATGCATGCTTTTAAGTAAAAGAATACCATTAGCGGTTCACTTAAAAGCTTTCCGATGACCGACGTGAATAAACTTTCTTTCATATTCTGGTTATTTATATTGAAACTAAAAATTTAACTACAACAGTTTCAAAATCTTATGAGGTGATGCTTTTTATTCGCAAAAATGTTCACTCAAATAAGCCTAATTGGAAATAAAAATCGATTGATAACTCGCTTATTATAAACAAAAGTATTACTTTTACAACATAGAATGAATCCATTCTAGTTCTAGATACGGTATGACTTTTTTCTACGACTGCTTTAGAATGTAAGCAAATACACACACTTTTCAAACACAGAATGAATCCATTCTGGCTCTAGATACGGTATGAATATTCCATATCAAGTGTTAGAATGAGCACATGTAGTTGACCAGTTTTTTATCAATTTAGTTCAAAAAATTAAAACTGCTCCATCTATTGTTAAATATTTAAACCTGATATCTGTCACAACAATCTGACATAACCTTCAATTTTTGCATTATAATTTGTAAATATGTGCTAAAATTAAATAAAAATCTGTTTTAAGTACTTATTTGATAAAATTATTAAATAACATTAGTTGCTTTATTTAAAAATATGTGTTTTGTTGCATTTACAATGTCGAGTCACAAAAAAACATTGTTTTTAACCTTGTCCGCAGTTTAAAGCCATACAGTGTTTCATATTTGCAGTCGAAGAAAAAGTATACTCTACAACACGTATGGAATAGTCATTCCGCGCTCGCGGGACCGTCATACTCGTCATACTCGCGCGGAATATTGTCTATTCCATACTAGTTATATAATATACTATATCATATTAAGTAATGAGTGGTGCCACCTCTTGTCTATAAAATAATGAAAACTGTGGCAAAATGAACGAAAATAATATAGTTTTTAATTATTTCATGTACATAAATAAAAAAAAATACGCCATCTATTAATTATTTAACCCAATTTTATTATTGTAAAAACGTGAATTTAGGTCAGTTTTAAATGGCCTATAATGCATAGCTATGGTGGTCTGTGGCAGTAAAAAAAAACTATAAACTCTAAAATATATTATTTGGACTAATATTGTTTCTTTTCTTTCTAAAGCTTCTGTAGGTGGACTTATTATGTTTTTAAAATATACGATTTCTTTTTTTTATTTATTCTTTCCTAATTGAGAAACGGCATCTCTCAAAAATAGCAACAAAAACAAGCTAGTATTTTTCTTGTGTTTATAAAAATACTTCTGCCAACAAAATAATACTTTCTTTTTAGTTCATTAAAAAAAATTGTATTTTTTAATTAAAAAAAAAATATATATTTTTTCGAAAAAAAAACGAAATTGATAAAAAAAATGGTCTAGAAGAAAAACCCTTACTCCACCCCTATTTTTACCAAAACAATCCCAACCGAGAACTTTTGATCAGGAACTTATGTTCCAAATTTGAAGTCTTTGGCTCAAAAAGTTCTTGAGTTATCGTGGTCACAAATTTTCCCAAACCGACATACGAAAATCATCTTTATATAAAACGTCGAGAAGCGTAAAAAAACAGTAAAAAATCGTTTTTTTTATTAACGCGAGACTTTTCTTGTAAAAAGTAAAAGTTTTATTCGGAGAAAAAGTTAATTATTTGGCTCGTCTCCTCTCTAGCTTAGATGAAAAGCTAACGCTGTTCAAATAAAGTATAACTCTATCTCCTATTAAAATAATATATTTTTTATTCGATTGTATTTAAAAGCGGATTTTTTTTATAATAAATCTAGAAAAAAGTTGGTTGGTTCATATTAAAGCTGATGACATTTTAACCAAAACGTCAAATGTTTTGTCAAAAATATAAATTTATTTGATTAAAATGTAACAAAAAATTGATACACGGGCGAAAAAATTTTTATGACGATTACGGTTGCCAGCCTCGTTCCCTAAGCTCGGCTGGCAAATAATAATTTCCCTAAAAACAATTTTTTTTTGTCCTTGAATTATAACAGTTATTATGATAGAAGATCCAAAATTAAGCCTGCAAACCTCGTGATATACACTATTTTTTATATAATTGTAAATAAAGAACCTGGCACACAAATAGGCAAAGTGAGACCCTGTTAATAGTAGGTTTTTTGGGGTGACCACACAAGTTTTATTTTAGTTATTGATAGTAGACTACCCCCTCATTACATATCACTAGTCACCTAAATCGCAGCTGTTCCTTCTTGGGAGATTTTTAGCTTTTTCTGTTTTTCTTTCATCCACACCCTTAGGCGGGAGAGGGGGTAACTTAAAAATGTTAGATAGAATGGTGGTGTTTTTTATTAGATTCAAATTCAGTATAAAAAGTTACATAATTGACCAAAAAAGTTTTTTTTTTCGACCTAAAATTAGACTATTAAAAAACTAAAATAAAAAACACGCCATTTAAAAAAATTGAAAAATTTGAATATTTTAGTAGTTTTCTATTGTTTGGGTTTATTTCATTGTTTTAAACCTAAAAATATACAAAAGAAATCAAATCTCAATTTTTTCCGCGTCATGACGCGTCCGGACATGGACATAGTACTATGTTTTAAAATTTAAAAAATACAACCCTAAAGAAAATTAAGTATAAGATATTGTACAGTTGGACCCACAAAAAACGCAAGATTTAAATATGCTAAAATGTCAATTTTACTAATTTAAGTAAGATTTTAAGAAATAGGTTAGATTAATTTGACAATTAATTGTCAGTTTTTTCAAAGTTTATTACAGAAAATGGATGCGAATAATGTCGAATATTAAAAAGATTATAATATTAATAAACTGAAAAAACATTTAGAATATTTAATCGAATCAAAAATTAAAACACAATATTTAGTAAATCTTATGAAAAAATAAAAATTTGAACTCTACTAACCAAACATATAATTAATTTATGAAAATTATGATTTTCGTCCAAACCATTATTCTTTTTTCTATGATCTTAACACAACTCTCCGAAACACTAAATAACCTTGCCACAATTAAAGGTTTCTATAGAGATTACTAGCCACAATCACTTCCTTAGATACTAATAGTTTGAGATTTCTTAACATTTCTTAACGCATTTCTAATTACTTTATAATTATTATAAGTAATTTTGACAAATATTGTCAACATGACAACGGCTTTGTTTGTATTGTAATTATTGAATTTACGCAACTAAATTTTCAATCTTGTTTTTTTTTCGGATTCAACTGTACATGCAATGTGCCACTTAAATTTATTTTTTTCCGCTAGGTCGAAAGGTTCGAAAAAATGTATTGAAATTATTTAGAGGAAGGACACTATAAGGTTTATAGTTTTTTTTTTGTATTTTTGATCTTTGTGCGTCGACACGATCCGAAAATGTTGAAAAACATAGGGAATGGACTCCCGGTAGTACTCTACATAACAGCGTAAAAGTTATTTGGTAGAACAGTTTGTTTATATTTATTTTTAAACAAACAAAACAGAGAAATCCCGTCATCGAGCATGTGTTGTACGATCCGGTAGTACTTTACATAAGAGCTTAAAAATGATTTGGTAGATCAATTTGTTTATATTTATTTTCCAACAAAACAGAGTAATACCGTCATCGATCATTTGTTGGTTAAAAAGTACCCCTCAGCACAATCCCAAATTTTTGAAAAAACTATGGAATGGTCTACCGGTAATACTTTACATACTTTACAGCGTAAAAATAATTTGGTAGATCAATTTGTTTATATTTTTAAACAAACAAAACAGAGAAATATCGTCATCGAACATTTGTTGATTGAAAACTACCCCTCAGCACGATCCCAAAATTAAAAAAAAATAGGGATAGTACTTAACATAATATACGTATGATTCGTAAAGTACTACCGGGAGACCATTCCCAATTTTTTCACAAAAATTTTAGAACAGAAAAAGCTAAAAATCTCCCAAGAAGAAACAGCTGCTATTTAGGTGACTAGTGGTATGTAATGAGGGGGTAGTCTACTATCAACAATTATAGGAAAATTTGTGTGGTCATTCCAAAAAACCTAAACATAACAGGGTCGCACTGTGTAGGGGGTTCAAACTGCCTTAAATATTTAAAGGCTTATAAATTAACACAATTTCTAATGTGAATTATGGGCGCGGCGCTCTTCCGCACTATGCTCTGCCTGTTCGTCAGTATTGGGATCAACTTTCCCGGATCAGTGGTTCGGGAGGAGAGGTTTCATAGAATAGGACTTCTTTCTGTGGGGTCGCTCGAAAAGCAGAATTTATTCTACCCCACCTGCTTCATTGTAAGATTTACGTCAACGAATCACAAACGAATGTCGATAAATTACCACAGAAATGCTCCAAACTTAGCGAGAACGTTTTCAGCAAAATCTGTATCATTGTATGGAAGCTGGAGGTGAACATTTCGAGCATTTACTATGGTTAAATGTATCTAAATTTACGAAATTAAAAATCCATTTTTTTGAAAACGGTTCACTTAAATTTAAAAAGTCGTATACCACTGTTTAGAAAATTAAAAGAGCTTTCCTTTGATGTATGACTCGACCCATTTCCCCTATTTAAATTTTAGGGGATGTTTTCCCCACTGCCCTAGGGTTGACGTGATGATATTGCAAATAGGAAAAAATATTGTCCCCCTCCAAACTAAAATCGACCTGTCCGAGCGTTTTTTTACATCTACGCTATTATCACCAAAAACCCCCATGTCAACTTTTCGTTGGGCCACCCTGTATAATTAGCAAACACGTAGAAAATTTTCGCCGTAATGGAAGATTCACAAAAGTGTTAATATTTATTAGTAGAGGTTAGAATAATTTGACATATTGTCAGTTTATTAGTAGTCTCTCATAACTTATTACAGATAATGCGTGAATGCGAATAATGTTAAATAACAGTACCTGCTGTTATATGAAGCTGGAAAAAATAGAAAACTAGCAAATATAATAATTCTTGATCTGTAGAATCAAAAAGTCTCTCCAAGATGGTTATTTTTACGTTAATATTCCTTCTTTTTTACAAAATTAATGGAGAGCCCTTAGAACATGCATTTAATGTTAAGAAAGAATCGAAAACTTGCTCTCCTGAAAAATTACGTTTTTGTGACGTGTCGTTTACCTCCGGGGTCCAGATATACCTAGTAAATAGTAAACTGAAAAAACATTTAGAATATTTAATAATATAAAACACAATATTTAGTAAATCTTATGGGAAATAAAACTTTGAACTTAATAATGAAATATATAATTTATGAAAGGGTGTTCTCTTAAATAATTAAGTAAATATTCACTTCCTTCTTCCCGAGCCTGCACGCCTTTTAACTGTTTCCTCCTGTATCTATTTTTTCTTCAATCTTAACTTAACAAAACTCTCCGAATCATTAAACTTTTCCAAGTCTAGTTGCTCACATCCTGCTTCCAATAACACTATAGCTTGAGCTTTCTTAATCATTTAATTGATGCATTTCTAATTATGTACCGAATTTAATTAAATCCTTTATTGATTATGTACTTTATAATAATTATAAATAATTTTGACAAATATTGTCAACATTGACAACTGCATTGTTTGTAAACAATTATTCAATTTACACAACTAGATTTTCCATCTTGTTTTTTTTTTCGGATCCAACCACATGTAAGTAAATAATAATAAAGTATTTTATATAATATTTCTAATGCCTGTTCTTTAATTAAGAGAGCATAATAAAATTAAAACGACTAATAATTACGATAACATTTACGAAAGTAAAAAATTAACCTTAATATACCTACGTCAAAAAATCTGTCATAAAATTATACTTTTAAAAGCGGTTTTCTCTGAAACTGGTCATTTAATTTGGCTTTATTTGAGGCAGTTTGACTGTCGCCCAAGAACCCCCCTTATTTAGGGACACTAGATCTAGGTCTTAAGTTAGCCTTGCTAAGTCCCTACCCTATTTGTGTGCCAGGTTCTTTGAATTTTATTTATTTATTTATTTAAATATACGGGAAACTCCATTACAAGTTTAATAAAAGTTATAAAAAATTTAACAAATTAAAAATGTATGCAAAAAAAACATATAAAATACACGGCACCCCTCAATATTATTAAGTTACAAAAAAATGTGCCCAAAATCTAACATCGGATCCTAGTAGTGGAAGGTCTGAACATTAAATAACCGCTTTCAGTAAAATCCCAACCGTAGCGCTTTTGGAGAAAAGGCTTAACATCTCTTCAGGAGGATTCACGCTTCGTACCATTTATTTTTAGAAATGAGTTTGCTTTAATCTTATATAATTTTTGCTGCAGAACTCGAATCCACATGTAAAATTTTGCTAACTATTTGCATTTTCTATAAAAACCCAATTACTTATGCATTTAATGCTATTTTAGAACAACCATATTAAAACAGTCTTTTAGTCTAACGGGTTTTTAGCAAGCTAAGAATAAAGCTTTATTCTTATACTTTAAAATTGTAAAATTATAAAACATAATACATTTATGTTTTGTACCTGCTGACCCATTTATAAAAAGATATTTAGAGATGCTTAAGCCTAAATGTGTAAGCTAGTGTTATTAGAAATGTTATTTTTTCTGACAGCGGTTCTCAATAAGTTATCAGTTCTTATTAAGGTTTTATATAAAAACGTTATGTTTAAACTAAGGAAAAATGCCATTTTTACATTGTTTAAAAATAATTATGTTGCTTTATAATTTTAATTTCTAAATGTTTTTTTATTTTATGAACTGGATCTATAATTAAATTTCAAAACAATTTGTATTTGATTTTAATTATTTTTACTGAACTATGGCAAGGTAAACTGAGGGCTATGTTTTTTATATATTTATATTTATGCATGCATATTTATTTAGTACCTTCTATAGCCTAAACTACTGGGTCGATTTTAACGATAGGCAAAAATCAAAAAAATTATCACGCAAGTGATATAGGCGATATCAAGGCCGTGCGCAGGATTTGCTATCAATCTTCAATAAAAGAATGTAAAAATGCCACACCGCCGCAGGCGAAATTTTTTACAAATTTAAACCGTTCACCCAATCATATAATAATAAACCCATTTATTTTTTATTGATTATCTAGAAAAAAAATATCTGTTTAAGTCTGACTAAACGAAATTTTACCACAAAAAGTATTTTTGTACTTTTAGTAAAGTATAATGTATTAAATTTTGGTTTTGGGACCGCTGCATTTAATCTCCACGATTCTGCTAAATTTGACACTATAATCAAAATTTGACGGATAGCACAGTCTACAAAGTTAAGCATAAATATCTGAAACTATGGTTTAATTAAAGGGTCTGAAAGTGCAATATATACACATATTATGCTTTGAACTTTTACGATTTTAAAGAAGAAGCGTAAAGCTGAATTTTAGGCTGGCCAAAAGAGCGTTAGGTTAAAAAACTATTTTAATATGGTTGTTCTAAAATGGCATTAAATGCAGAAGTAATTGCGTTTTTCTAGAAAACGAAAAGAGTTAGCTAAGTTTTTCAATGGGTTTCGAATTCTGCAGCAAAAATCATATAAGATTAAAGCAAACTCATTTCTAAAAGTAAATGGTACGAAGCGTGAATCCTCCTGAAGACATGTTAAGCTTTTTCTCGAAAAGCGCTACGGTTGGGATTTTACTGAAAGTGGTTATTTAATGTCCGGACCTTCCACTACTAGGATCCGTTGTTAGATTTTGGGCACATTTTTTTTTAACTTAATAATATTGAGGGGTACCGTGAATATATTAACATGGATTAATTTACTATAGAATGCCATAAATAAGATTTGATCCCATTATATAAAGTCCAAACACTTTTTGACAAAACATTGGCGTTTGAGTACAAATGTCATTAGTATCAATAGGTTTGTTTTGTTTCTCGAAAATCAGCGAAAATATCTCAAACCAGAGATATTTAGAAAATTGCAGTTCAGAATCGGCGCAGTGGTAATTGAGCAGTGCTCAATCGGAAATGCGCACTTTACGAACCATTTCAGAACTACGATTTTTGAGAACCTAATATTCAACTAGTCAACACTTGTATCACTAGGGTAAATTGTAGTTACGTTAAAGCATGAAAATTAGTTTCATCTAGATTTTAATAAATTAAAACCTGTCGTAGAAAAATTACTGTGAATTTAAGGTGTTATTGCCGTTCTCGCAACAATGATGACACGCGACAGGCAATTAGGGTATTTCATCACACGAGTTTTAAAAAAATATATTTTCGTAAAATATACAAAATTAATAATCTGTGCCAAATTTCAACACAGAAATAAAATTAGGGTCAATCCCCACATTATTTTAAAATTGAAAAATAATTAAATTATATATTTTTATCATATCATACAATCACGGTTTTTTAATTAAACGTGTCTGGTATATCGTGTCGTGCATGCATACATTAAAATCTGTGACAAATTTCAGCTTAAGAAAGCGAATTTTGGAACCCACCGACTTAATTTTCAAATAAATTAAATAATTATTTTATTTTATTATTTTTTATTTTTCAAATGAAGTGGAGTAATTTCATTATTTTTTTGATTTAAAATGTGGCATAGACTTTAATTTGACACGACAGGTACATTTGATAAAAAAATCTTGCATTATAAAAAAATATATAATTTTTTTGTTGCAATTTTCAAATAAAGTGGGGCGTTCCCTTTGGAATAGAAATTCTATTAGAATCTTATATTTGTATTTCTAATTTTATGAAATACCCTGCCGGCAATAGACAGATGTTAGTTTTAGATAAAGAATTACCTAACTATTTTGTTTTTAATAATTTTTTCAGATACCCAAAAATTCAAAAACGTATTATTTGATGAACGCATTGAACTTATTTTAAATAATTTAATAATTTATATATTGTTTTAACACATTATTAAAAGAGCTTATATTTGCTTGAGGTTATTTACTTTTTTTTTATTTTATATTTTATTTATAGTATTTTATAAATTCGAAATTGTGATACAGAAAAATAATGTTGCATGCTTTTTTTGAAAGAACTAACAATAAAATTAACATGATATGCATTTACATTGTTTTATTTTACCATATCTACTTAACAAGACAGAAATATTTTAGTAGAAGGAAACATATTTTTTTTTGTATTTTTTTACAAAAAAAATATATTTAGTTTAATCCATTAAAAAATATAAATATGTAGTTCCTGGCTTATGAAAGGCATTCGCACGGTTTTTTTTATACAGAGCGAGTCCGCACATTTAACTTTTAAACGGCTTAAGATATCAACTTGAAATGGTGACCGCAAAAAAAAAAGGTTTTTTTAATCCTCTTTTTCAAACATTTGTAACTTCGATTGGAATTGATAAAATGTAACGTATGTGCTCAAAATTTTTGTCTGGTCATGAACTTGTGCAAAAAGCAAGATTTATTGTTCTAGAAGCTAAACATCCCCTTAAACAAAGGGCTAACTAGGGGTACTTGAATTGAATTTTATACCCTCTTAAAGGGGTTAAAAAATCAAAATATTTAAAAACACGTTTTTCTGTAATATGAAACATAAAAAACACGTAAAGGGGTATTACCCTTGGATTTAATGAAAATCCACCCCCACAAAGAGGGTTAAACTACCCCCCAAGCACCAAAAAAAAGTATTAAATCATAAAGTATCTCAAGAAAAATCGAGTTAAAGGGATCCATTCAGTTATGTTTAATAAAATGTGAGAAAGTTTGGTATAAAATTCAATCAAGTACCACTAGTTTAAGTTTAAGGGGATGTTTAGCTTCTAGAACAATAAATCTTGCTTTTTGCACAAGTTCATGAACAGACAAAAATTTTGAGCACTTAAACGTTACATTTTATCAATTCCAATCGAAGTTACAGATGTTTAAAAAAGAGGCTAATTTTGCGGGCACTCTTTGGAGCACGTAAATAACTCATATAATTTTTTGGTATATCGCACCCTTGCTTCAAAAGTGACAAAACTCAAAAAAAAACTGTGGTATGGTTTGTTTTGTACCTCTGTACTTTTGAATGATAACATATACAAACTCCAATTTATTACTGGAATACAACGTAACTTATAAACTAATTGGAATAGTTTATTGGAGTTTGTATATATACATATTATTATTATTATTATTATTATACATTTATTATTATACATTTATTGGAGTTTGTATATATACATATATGTTATCATTCATTAAGTAGAGAGGTACAAACCAAACCATACCACAGTCTTTTTTTTTGAGTTGTGTCACTTTTGAAGCAAGGGTGCGATGTATTTGATATTCTTAGGGGACAAAATGGAGAATGGAGGTCAGGGGCGAACATTTGTTTTAATGGAAAGGGGGGTCGTGTGATACATTATTTTAAAGCTCAACAAAATTATCTACTTTTTATTTTTTTTCAACGTTTTTTTAAGGTTTTCATTTTTCATTTTTTTTTTGTTAAAAAATGCGATTTTTTTATTTTTTTTGTAATATTTTATTTATATAATTCAAAATTAGTTTAAAAGTATAATTGACGTATTTGCATCATGAAATAAACCATTTTTCAAAAATTGTTCGAAAAAATTTTGACGAAAATTGCCATTTTTAACCCTCGAAGATTGCTACGAAAAAAATAAAAAAATATGTGGGCAAATAACCTTTAAAACGATGTATCACACGACCCCCTTCCATTTAAAAAAAATGTTTCCCCTTGTCCCCGTGTCTCCATTGTGCCCATTAAGCATATTAAATATATAGGTACCAAACATTGTTTAGGATATGTTATTTACGTGTTTTAAATTTTAAGTTGATATCTTAAGCCGTTCAAAATTTAAAGGGGGGGGGGGGGCGGACTTTTGACACGCTTTGTATATATTTTAATAATTTATTTAATTCTCTCTGTTTTAAAAGTGATAGAATTATATAAAATTATTAATGTATATTTATGCTTTGGTGACGCACATCTCTACTCACACACAACTCTTCCCAGGTAGCAAGGGATGTTATATTACAAGAAATTAACATCAGTTTTGGGTGTATTTTTAAACTAAATCATAACATCACATAATATTGAAAAATAACATGTATTTAACATCACATTTGCAACGTAACACGCGTGACATGACAACCATGTTATTTAATAACAAATATTTAGCAACGCTGTGAATGTATCGCATGTCACATATTAACGTGGCTTTCACGTGAATATCAGGTTATTGTGCTTCTCACCGACGTTCGAAGCAAAAAAATCGATATAAGATGATGTTGATAGAGTAAATTAATATAAGGAAATTGTATACATATTATACGATTTCCAATGGATAGGGGGCTCTGCCGGGCTTCTCAAGACCACGGACACGGATTAAAGGAATATATTCTACGCTTAATCTGCAATTTCGTATTTAGAATCTATCTGTTTCAATCTATGATTGTTTCAATTACTGATTGATTTTAAATCTGATTTTTTTTATAGGGTTATAGCGTTTCTAATGGTTTTAATTTAGAAAAAGCTAATATCCTAGAATATTATTTAAATATTAAAGTACCAGTAACGGCATCCATAAGATATTAGATATAACAGGAATGTGGATTTATGATGTCACAAACACGTTTTTTTCGGGATGTCATTGTGTGATGTTATTAGGGGCGGACTTAGGACATCCCCACCATGCTACATTCTTGTTAAATGAGACTACAATCTTAACATGTCACATATTAACGTGACTTTCACGTGAATATCATGTTATTTTGCTACCTGGGTTCTCAAACCAATCTCTACTCACATATATCTCTACTCACACACATCTCTACTCACACACATCTCTACTCATTGTCACATACTTTGACATTTATTTGATTAAAACTAGGATACCATGGCAGAACAAAGCACTAACTAAATTTCATTTAATATTTTTTTCGTAGATTAGCTTATAATTTTATTTATTGGAAACAAGTTTTACCTAATTTCATGTTACTATTAGTAGTAATAAACTTCATAATAAATTTTGGTTGCAATAAACAAACTGAATTACAGAAAAAAATATTAAATTAATTTAGATTAGTGCTTTGTTCCGCCATGTTCTAATTAAATAAATGTCAAAGTATATGACAATGAGTAGATATGTGTGTAAGTAGAGATATGTGTAAGTAGAGATGTGTTTGAGTAGAGGTGTGTGTGAGTAGAGATGTGTGTGATTAGAGAAGTACGTGAGTAGAGATGTGATAAGTCACCCTTTGGGTTAGCCAAAGTTAAACTTTTAGATAGGTAAATCTTTTTAAACAAAAATTATTATTTAAAGAATTTTACCACTTTTTTTAAATAAATTTTGACATGGATTTTTGCTACATGGGGTTAAAAGGTCAAACTTGCAATGTTTCGTAGTATTACAAAAACATATAGCCTAGAGGCAAACCCTTAAAAGTAAGACCACTAAATTAGTGGTTTAACTTTTAAGGGTTTAATTTAAATTTAAAATCCCCAATTAATAAAACTAAATTTCACAACTACATGTGATTGTATACAGTAGAGACTCGATAATCCGGATCTTCGGTAATCGGAATGATTCGGTAATCCGAACGTTAAAATTCGGATTACCGCATAATTTGGGTTACCGAAGATCCGGATTATCGAGACTACTCTATTAAAAAAATATTGACTAAAAAAGGTCATCACCACTCCAGATTTGGAAAAAAGCTTTGGAAACCCACATTTACAAACTTTAAGAAAGCATCCTCTCCTTCGGTACACCCCTATGTAGAAAACTAAGCACTGCAGAAAAAACGATGTACATAGTTATCCCTATTTACAAGTGCCTTTTAGAGTTACCCAAACTAAAATAGTTAAAATAATTAATTTTAGCCAGTTAAATTATATTTAAAATTATATCAATCGCTAGTAAAGCACTGGTAAAAAAACTTCAGTTTTACACAAATTTTTAACTTTTCATTAATATATTTTTGACAGAACTGAAAGTTTACTTAGTTAAAACTTTAGTAGATTGATCTCCCCAAAAACGCCTTTGACGTTCTATTATAAATTCGTAGGTAATCCGGTGTTTGGTTATTGGTAGAAAGAAGTTAATTTTTGAGAATTTCTTATCTATTTTAGGAATTGGGCAACGCAGATAATGCTCAAGATACGACACCAATGGCACCAATGTCAGTGCAGCCAACTAGAAAAATGAAATCGTCATCTTTAGGAGTGAATTCTCTAAAACGATTATAACCCATTACGCAGGACTACAATTTTTACCTTTTCATTACCCTAAGACCTTTATAGGTAATTCCAAATGTTTTTGGACGTAATGAAACTAAATCCGTTACCCAAATCATTCACACATAGAATTCTAGCCCTATATGGGGCCTAATAAGAAAAATATACATAAAAACTGAGTGACACTTTTTGCATTAAGTTTAATTTTGATTCATTGTCAGTCAAGTCAGTGCATGCAATGCAAAAAGATGTAGTGGACTTTCATAGTTGATAATTTGAAACTATTTTTAAAGATTATTTTTTAACGTTTTTATTAACCAATCATTTAACAATATTTCTGACCACGTGTTTATTTCTATCCAATCATATTAAAGTTATATCGGGAATTTTCTACTCTAGAAAATTCTAGTGAGAATCGCTGTAGTATTTTGTTTTTCAGTATTTCTCTTTCACAACAAGATAGATTTCATACCTAAAACTAATTAATAATTATATTCATATTTAATTGTAATTAAATATGAATATATTACTATTTATAATTATTATTATTACTTTATTATTTACCAAAAAATACCACAACATATTCTTTTTATAAAACGTAATGACAGTTTTTATAGGTTGAGTTTTATGAACATACCTAGCGCAGTACCTACCGCGCTAGTTTAAAAATGGACAAAAAAGGTTTTAGGTTAATAATTGAGAATGGAATTAAATAAACCAAATTAAAGATTATGCCTGTAAAAATATTAAGATAAGCAATAAAACAATTTATATCATTTTGCGATGACAAAATATAAAAGTTGGTCTGACATATTATAAATCGTTAAAAAATAATCTTCCGAATTACACATGATTCTTCAAATTATCGGGAAAATTTCAGTTTTCATTCAAATTTGCTGTCAAAGGAAATAATTACTCGCCCCTGCAGGGCGATGCTCCGGTCGTAATTATTTCCCGCATAATTCTCAGCCTCTTGTGTAATTATACAGAGCGGTCCAAAAGTCACCCTCCCCCCTCTTAACTTTTGAACGAGTTTAGATATCGACTTCAAATTTAGTACTCTTAAATAAGACAACTTAAACTATCTTTAAGCATATATTTGATACTTTTAGCTCTTAAAATGTGGGCAGGGGGCATGGGGCGACATTTTTTTAAATGGAAAGGTGGGTCGTGTGATACATCATTTTAAAGCTCATACAATTCTCCATTTAACTGTATATTTTTTATTTTTAAAAAAAAAAATTTTTTTGGGTTTAAAATAGGGTTGAAAATGGGTATTTTTGTCAAAATTTCTCTAAAAAAATCCAAACAATTTTTTAAAAATGCCTAATTTCATAATAAAAAAAGTGAATTATACTTTTAAACTAATTTTACTTGACATAAATAAAAATTAACAAAAAAAAACTTAAAATTTTATTTTTTTAGAACAAAAAAATGTAAAATCAAAACCTTAAAAAACATGTTTAAAATTTTTAAAAATGTATGGTTATATAGAGAATTTTAAAGGCTTTAAAATGATGTATCACACGACCCCCCTTTCCATTTAAAAAAAATTCCACCCATGCCCCCTGCTTACATTTTAAGAGATAAAAGTATCAAATATATGCTTAAAGATAGTTTAAGTTATCTTATTTAAGAGTTCTAAATTTGAAATCGATATCTCAACTCGTTCAAAAGTTAAGAGGGAGGGGGTGACTTTTGGACCGCACTGTATATGAATATTGACTGTCATAGTTGATAATATTGAAACTGTTTTTGCAGAATATCGGAAGTGACATTTACGTTTAAATTAAAAACAATGTAGGTATAGTTATTTGCCTACATTGACATATCGTCGTGTTACTTTCTCAACCTCGTATCTCCAAATAATGTTCGGTTCTTTCCACTAATCAACTTTGTAGATGCAGACTAATGGCTTATACCAAATAATTCTACACATACACATTCCGCACATCAGCAGCTTTGCTGATTCCCGAAAATGAAAGAATAAAATATAAAATAGTTAATTTTTAAATGATTTGACAGTAAATGTGGTACGTTTAATTGCGTCAGTGTAAAAATGCTTATTATACTATTCACAGCGCCTGCGCTAGAATAGTATTCACGGCATTCCTGAAGGATTAATGAGATGAAGTAGCTCTACAGAAAAATCTTTTATGCAAACTATATTTTTCGGAAAAATTCGGCAAAGACAAATGTAGTTTGTATAAAACGTGGTTTCAGAGGTATTTTAAAACTGTTTTTAAATTTACCACTAAACATTGTGTTAAGGTTTTCTTGTACGATTTTAAAGAGAAAGAACCCCGCTCTAATTGAAGCCTGGACAAAAGCTTTCAGGTACTATGATAATTTCTCTACAAGGACTTGAAAAACGGAAAAAAATATAAAAAAATACAAAAAATCGCTCAGAAAAAATGAAAAAATATTTGAGCCAACAGAGGATTTTATAGGCTTTAAAATGATCACACTAAACCCTCGATTAAACCCCTTTCTATTTAAAAAATGTCCCCCCTTTACCCCTGCCACGATTGTGTCCCCTAAACATATAAAATATATATTACGGGCAAAGACGATAATCCGGCCATTATTGGCCGGCCAATGTTGATAACTTGAACAAAAGATTTACATCATTGTCTGGCCATTATCGTCAATGTCCAATTACCGTCTTTGACCGCAACATATATACCAAAAAATTATTTGGGTTATGTTTTTCCAGATTTTAAGTTAATGTCTTAAGCCGTTCAAAAGTTAAAGGGGGGAGATGCACTGTATAATATGGACGATTAAATATTATTGTCGCCTACGATGTTTTGCAAAAAACAGTGTCAAATGCTACAAATTATAAAATATGTTAGGCGGAAAGCAAAAAGAGACCTCTTGTCGGCAATTTCCGGTTTTTAGTTATTGATATTTTTGAATTAAGCTCTAAATTTTAAACAATTTGGTGCAAAAAAACTAAAAACCGGAAGTTGCCGACAAGAGGTCCCTTTTTGCTTTCCGCCTCACATATAATATAAATTTATCATGACTTACTTTGCCAACTTCAAATTCCTGAAAACAGAGGTTTAAAATCCAGAAGGGATTTATGGATAATAAAAAATTAAAAGTGTTACTCTTTTAAACTAAAATTTAGTATCCCGATAGAATTTTTAAACTAAATTTTTCTAAAATGCAGTGATTTGCTAAAATAGTATATTATGGTTATTAGATCAAATGGTTATACCCGCCGCAATTAAAGCATTTTAATATAGACAAAACTAGCGCGTCGCATTCAACGATAAGCAGTTTTTAGGTGACCGAGGTCTTTTATATCTGAAATGTCTTCGACTTTGGCGAGGTATAATTATGATACAAGAAAAAAAATTGTAGGGCAATTACAGAGATTTCCAACCGTGCTCGGAGAGCGAACTTTGCAACAGTAATCGCCCTAAAAACAGTTTTCGGTCTTGTATCATAGTTACTATTTACTTATCACTATTTTTTATTCGTTTGGACTTTACTTATCACTATTTTTTATTCGATTGTCATATTTTAATAAATAATTTTGTATTTTTGTCAACAAATTTGAGTTTACGACTATTTCAAATATTTAATTTATCAATTATTCACTAGTAAGGAAAATCTAACTTTTCGTACAGATTTGTAATACAAAAATTTGGTGCATGTAGATTCAAAAACATATTCTTTATTCATTAACACTTTTTAGGATTTGCGGCCGTAAAATTAGATTTTACAGAGTTGTTTATAAATGTAAAATAACTGAAAGTAACTGGTTGATTGTCATTAAAACTAATGAAATTTGACATTTACGTCAAATTTTTATTAAATAAATTTAATAGGTATTTTTTAATTAAATCGAATAAAAAATAGTATTTTAAGCGCGGACGAAAACATTTTCTTTTAGACTTGCCTAACATTCGCTTGCTCGTCAACTCGCATTTTTCCGAAACATTGTAGTTTTTGTCCTTGTATCATAAATATTATTGTGTTATATTAATGGCTGAAGGACCTAGGTCGATGGTCATTTGTACATGACGTTTATTATTATTATTATTATTATTAATAGACAAGTATATAAAAAATATATCCATAGGATCTGCCCGTCCGAATTAGTAGTTTTCGTAACGAGTAAGCGACTTTAGTCCTTAGTGCAGAATGAAGTTTTTTTGACGACGCGAAGTCAAAAAATCCAGCGAGTGCACTAAGGACTAATATATCCTAATATAATGAACATGCATTTTTCTTTATTTCGTGTACACTAAGTCGTACGAAAAATTCTTTATCTGTCATACTTTTCATTTTATATTTGTGTTTATTAAAAATGAGAATAAAAATAAAATAACACAATAGTATACGCGAACCTAGTTTTCAGTGCACTAGAGTGCTTATTTTTTTACAGGGCAGAGCCGAAAAGGAAATATACTACATTTTAGAAAAATGTAGTTTCTTTATTGCATTGTATAAAGAAACGAAAAACTCTTATAAGATTAAGAGTATTTAGTTTTTGACAAAAAAGTCAGGGGCAGAAAACGGTAAATTTCTCATAATTTTTCATCTAAGATAACATTTTACGGGAATCGACAAAAAAAGTTTTCTTGTCCCTTTTTTAAAATTTCCGATTATTAAAAATATTAACTAAAATTAGTAACAAATTAGTTATTTTAGTTTGTTGACTCGAAGACCAATAGTCCAATCCTTTTGACAGACAGAAATCATAGATGCATTGTAAAGTAGCCAGCAGAGTTAAGTTCAGTGTTGCTAACGAATTTATTATGACAAAGTTGTAACTTTTCGTGATAAAAAGTCTCAAGCCTATCACTAACCTATTTCGGAACGAAAAGCTAGGTCTTAATTGATGACCTTAAGGGTCACTCGATAGGTTTTAGATTTGTTTAGTGTGCACTAAATCCCGAAAATTTTAAAAAATTCGGGATCCCGCTTCCAGTCTAGACCCAACATTTAAAAAAAAATAAAAAATACTACTAATAATTATTAAATAAATAACGCATTATTAGTTAAAAATAAAAATTCTTGTTGTAATTTTACCTATATGCCAAAATCACATTTTTTACATAATCCAAAAACTATGGTAGACCAATAAAGTTATACCATTTCTGAAGATACATTTTCAATTTTGTTGCCCTTGCATGCTATCAAGTTAAAAATAAATCTGCGAGGACTTTTGGGGGTTGATCTTCCAAAATTTAATTATTTTATTATTCACGGAAAAGCTTCGAATGTTTAAGTAAATTAAATTAATTCTAATTTTCATTTTCGTTTGGACTTTTGGGTGACAACCAAACGAAAAAATCTTCGGGATATCCAGAAATGTTGTGTCTGGAATCCCTAATATATAGTTAGGGATGTATGGCATACTAAATAGAGAAGCCTTAATGACATTTTCGTTAAAAAATAATATGTTTTTTTTGTGTTTTCACAATTCTGTAGAAAAAGGAGTACATACAATTCGTTTGCTAATAATCTTTAGAGTCCCGCATATTTTTTTTTGACTTTGTTTCGCATTTTGACGATGCGAAAAATTGTCTAAAATCGCCGAAAGTAACCACTTTTACGTCACGTACAGGGCCGTATGGGGGGGATCCTCCTCCCACCTATCTTAAAATCAAAAAAAACTTGCATATTTCATGGATTAAAAACATAAAAGTTGCATATTTTTTCTAGGGTGGGACCTTTTTTTTTATTTTTTTTAGTCATGATTTTTTGAATTTTGAGAAAGGGTGGAACTTTTTAACTTGAAATCAAAAAAAGTTGCATATTTTATGGATTAAAAACATAAAAGTTGCATATTTCAGGGATTAAAAATATAAAAGTTGCATTGTGGGGGACTTTTTTTTTAGTCATGAATTTTTTTTTTGAGTTTTGAGAAAGGGTGGGACCTTTTTTTTTAGTCATGAACTTTTTTTTGAGAGGAAAAAAGTTGTTTTTAGGCTAGAAAAAGTTTTGACCTCGTCCCCCCCCAAATCTGCTTCGCTACGGCCCTGGCCACGTAGTTTTATGTCACGTATTTTTGACGTGATGGATTTGGGTAACAGAGTTGGTTTTTCTTAACAAAAACATTTGTGAAACATATACTGGACTGAGGGTAAATCATGTAAACCTGTGTTACTTTTATTTATAAGTTTTATCTTTTAATAATATATTTTATGATTTATTAAACATATTTGTACATATTTTAAAAATATCGTAATATAAGAATCACCATTTTTAATAATATTTTATTCGATTCCCTGTAATTGTACAATAGTAGAAATGATTTCCAAAATATTTTTTGTCTTAATATTTTGTGAATTTTATAAATTTGCAGTATTTTTTTGTCTTGTCATTCGTATGTATTATATTTATTCTCATTCGAAAATTATAGAAGTTTTTAAAGGAAAATGTCTATTTTTAAACTTCTAGTTTTATACTGTGTTATGTAATACACCTTATAGGTGGTACTTTAAATAAATAAGTTATAAGCAGCTTAAAAACATTTTGTTTTTTTTTTCGAGTAAAATTTGTTTACAAATTTAAATGTGTGCCAACCCAGACAGCACAAAGTGTCTTAAAGAGATCTTAAAGATGTGCCTATTCACAAGCTCGCATAAGAACATAAAACATAACAATGCGATTCCGTGATTGGCTTGATGACCGCCATGTATCTTGTAAGCCAATCACGGCAAAGTATTCTTATGTTTTATGTTCTTATGCAAGCTTCTGGATATGCCTTAACTCGTCATTCAAGATGTCTTAAGAACGTCGGGTTTCGCCTTATATGCATCTTAAAAACGTCTTAACGACATCGTATGTTACAAAAGGTAACGTCTTTAAGACATCTTTTTTAAGATGCCTTACTGACGCCTTGCACAGGCGACTTTACAACATAATTTTATGTTGCTAGGTACGGTCGTATCGATATAAAAAGCGTAATAAGAATTTTGTTTTTCAAAAAAGATCTTAAAAAATGTTATTTTTTTATTTTTTTAATTTTCTTTTTCAGTTTTTTAATTTCTTTTTTGAAATTGTTTTTTACGGAACTTTTTCAGGAAAAAATACTTTTATTATAATGGTCAATTCTACAAATTTTAAAAGTAATCCCCCTAAAAACAAAAAAGTTATGGGGTTAAAAAAATAAAAAAACTATCATTTTCATTTTTTCGTTTTTCGTAAAAAGAAAATTAAAAAAAAAATGGGAATTTTTTTTTTTGTTTTTTTTTATTTTTTTTTTTTTTTTTTTAATTATTTTGTTTTTCGAAAAAAAGATTTAAAAAAATGTATTTTTTTTATTTTTTGATAAATTTTATTTAATTTTTTTGTTTTTCAAAATAGATCTTTAAAAAAATAACTTCTTTTATTTTTTTTTTTATTATTTTTTTCTTAAGTATTTGGAAAATGCAATATGCTATTTACTGTGAATGGAATGCGTAGCACTTCATATCTTCACGGCTTGTTTTTTATTCATCAGTTATAAGAATAGGTATATCTATAAAATCTATACCTGTGGAGAAACCCTTATCTAGTTGATTGTGGTTAATTTATTTTTAGCGATGAGTATCGAAGTTAAGACGTAACGATACTTAAAAGACATCTTAGACACATCATAATCAGATTTCTTTTTGTAGTTATCAAAATTTCTGCCAGGGGTATAAAAAGTGTTTGAGGGAATGACCTTTTTTTTGTAATCAAAATTTTCTGGCAGGGGTAAAAAAATTGGGGTTGATGAGCTTTTCTTTTTTTCTTTTTAGTCATCAAAATCTTTTGGAGGGAACAAAGGTTTTATTTCACTTGGGGGCCCTAACGGGTTACAAATGACACTAGCCGTCGTTGCCGGTGGCGGCCTTTTTAAATACGTTTGTCAAAATGCCAGATCAATCAACTAGCAAACAGGTAGGTGCATGCTTTGTTTTTATCCTTTACTATGCAGAAGACAAAAACATCTATAAGGCGTGCGGCATCTTTTGACGCAGACGCAGAAAGTATCAGAGTGCAAGCGTCAAAAAGGAGATAGAAGAAGAAGAAACGTTAAATGCCACATTTAGACATGAGTCCGTGGTAACACCGGTTAACCTGTATGTATCTCTTTCTCTGTTTAAAAAAGTTAAAAAAAGAAAGAAATACATACTCCCCTTACTTGGTTAGTAACCGCTGCTCCACAAAAAATCGACTATGGAGGAAGATGGAGTCTAAAAATATATATATATATATATATATATATATATATATACAGAGTGTTCCGTTTAAATTAGAATCGCCCCTGTAAAATTGGCACTTGTTATTTTATGATGGTCGGGTATTTTTTTTTTAATACCTCATTAATAACCGTATTTACTGAACCGAACTAGTTTTCCAAAGTATTAAATCTGAGCCCGCTACGATTTTTTGAAAAGTCGTTTTTTCGAGAAAACATGTTAGCGTTTTGTTACACTAAAACTGATTGCACAGGAGTGTTTACCCTAGCGAAACAAACTAGTAGAAAACTGGCTCAAACTCGTAAAAATATTTTACGAGTTTTAGCGAGTTTAGTGAAACATTATTAACTAGTTTTCAGCGAGTAAATAACTAGTAGACACTCGCTCAAGCTCGTAAAAATATTTTCAAAAAATCCTAGTTTCTACGAGTATTTTATAAAGAAATTCCCATGAAAATTTACCAGTATTGAACAAGTATTTTTCTACAAGGATTAACGAGTTTTCAGCGAGTAAAAAACCGTAGTTTTTACAAGTTAAACAGTCGTAGATGTTTACTAGTAATTACCAGTATTTAACGAGTATTTTTCTACATGGATTAACGAGTTTTCAGCGAGTAAAAAAACGTAGTTTTGCTTTCCCATTCTGAAAATTTCGGAAAGTCTTATATTCAAGATTTTTGTGATGTTTTATATAAATCAACTTAAAAAAAAAATTGTCGGTCGATCGGTCATTTTGTCCGGGAAATATTGTGGGCACGATAACTTAAGAATGCTTTGGCACACAGGTATGTTACCAAAAGTTCTCGCTTTGGATTGTTTTTGGTAAACATTGGGGTGGGCAAGGGGGACAAATGAGGGAAATATAGTAATTTTTCTCAAAAAATTAGAAATTGCTATTTAGGGGTTTTTGAGGTTGCTGAAATTGAACATGGTAATAAAAAATTTCTAACTCCACCCCACGGGGCTGACGGGGTAATTATTTTATGAGGAAAATCCAATGAAAATTTATGTATTTACCAGTATCGAACGAGTATTTTTCTAAGAGTATTAACGAGTTTTCAGCGAGTAAAAACCCTAGATTATGACAAGTTACTACGAGTATTTTATGAGGAAATTCCAATTACTATTTCTCAAACAATATATAGGCCAATCAAAACCTTGCATTTTTAGTTTCTTGACCAATCAGATCAAAATTAATCTGATAATTTTTGCACATGTGCATTATCACTTGGTTACTATCGAAACAAGAAACTGACAGTTACTGACATCTTAATAAATGTTATATTTTTGCAAAATGTGTTTTTAATTTGTGAAAATTACCTTTAGTTATTTTTATTGATAAGGAATATAAATGCTTATTTTATTACCAAAACATCCTAGGTATAAACCCTAATTAATTTCAAATAATATATTATATTTTATGCACTTTCTTAAAAGCTTTAAACTGATACTCATAAATTTTAATTTATTTAATTGAATATTGGTATTAAAAATAGGCCACTCGACACTAATTTAAACACTTATTAAAAATATATTTACAGTAAAGAAGTAAATAATTAACTTCTTTTAAATGACGGAAATCAAAACATCAAATGACTGCGCTGGCACCAGAACAGCGTTGCCAAACTTTATTAGCAACCGATAGCAAATTGTTTTTTTTACGGGTGGAAACACCCGTTATTTTATTTCTTTTCAGTTGAAAACTAAACTTTTTAAACAAAAACAGCAATGATCTTTATTAAAATGCTAAAATATATGATAAAAACTATTTTATTGGCATAATCTTAAGCTTAAAATATCCCTCAAGAAAAGTTTAGACTTGGCAACATTCGCGAACAAGTGAACATCGTGGTTGTAAAAAGCGCGACAAATTTGAGATTTAAATTTATAATTATTCTTTCAAAATACCATTCGTGCAAGTTGAATTATACATAATTTTATCCATAGAAATGCTAAAAAATTATACTATTACACTGTGAAGAGTATCCTTAAAAATGCGAAGCAATTTTACTATTTCACTGCGAAGAGTACTATAAAGAGTATCCTCAAAAATGAGAAGCAATTATACTGCGAAGAATATCCTCATTTACATAATTTCTAAAGCATATAAGGACCACAGTGGTTCGACCACTCTCCCAAAATGATATTGAGATTATACAAGACATATATTCGTCCCAAGCTGGAGTATGCGCAAACCAACTGGAGTCCTTACTATGCCAAAGACATTGAGGCCATAGAAAAAGTCCAACGTACCAAACTTTCTTCCGAACTTAAAAATTTGCCATATGAATCAAGACTTCAAATACTTGAACTTCCCACTCTGGCCGAACGAAGACTGCGAGGTGACCTTATAGAAACATTTAAATATATTAATGGCTACTACAACTGTGACCTCAATTTGTTTCATTTCTCCGAAAACATCCAGCTAAGGGGACACCGCCACAAAATCACCAAGGAGAGGTGTTCAAAACTTGTTAGGAAAAACTTTTTACCCAAGAGAATAGCATTCTCCTGGAACCGCCTTAGTGAAAAATACTATAAATGCAACATCGGTTGATCAGTTTCAAAACAGACTAGATGAAGAATTGAAACAATGGACAAGGAATCTTATTCATTATATGTAGTAGTCATACTCTATGTGATATTTAATGTGATATTAATTTAATATTAGTGATATTTACCTAACTTTAAATCAAGACATTTAAGTACAAACATTACAAATTAACACAAAGTCTCATCGGAGTAATCCGCCTACTCTTGTTAAAATAATAATATTAATAATAAAAAATGCAAAAAGTTTAAAGTAAAGAGTAAAATGTAGAGTAACCTCAAAAATACGAAGCAATTTTACTTTTACACTGCAAAGAACATCCTTAAAAATGCGAAGCAATTGTACTATTACACTGCGAATAGTATTCTTAAAAATGCGAAGCAATATACTTTTACACCGCGAAGAGTATCCCACAAAATGCAAAGCAATTATACTATTACTCTGCCAAGAGTATTCTAAAAAATGCGAAGCAATTATCCTATTACACTGGCAAGAGTATTCTAAAAAATGCGAAGCAATTATACTATTACACTGCGAAGAGTATCCTTAAAAATGCGAAGCAATTATACCATTACACTGCGAAGAGTATCCTACAAAATGCGAAGCAATTATACTATTACACTGCGAAGAGTATCCTTAAAAATGCGAAGCAATTATATCATTACACTGCGAAGAGTATCCTTAAAAATGCGAGGCAATTATACCATTACACTGCGAAGAGTATCCTTAAAAATGCGAAGCAATTATACCATTACACTGCGAAGAGTATCCTTAAAAATGCGAAGCAATAAAACCATTACACTGCGAAGAGTATCCTTAAAAATGCGAAGCAATTATACTATTACACTTCAAAGAGTATCCTCAAAAATGCGAAGCAATTATACTTTTACTCCGCAAAGAGTATCCTACAAAATGCGAAGCAATTATACTATTACTCCGCGAAGAGTATCCTACAAAATGCGAAGCAATTATACCATTACACTGCGAAGAGTATCCTTAAAAATGCGAAGCGATCATACTTTTACTCCGCGAAGAGTATCCTACAAAATGCGAAGCAATTATACTATTACACTGCGAAGAGTATCTTACAAAATGCGAAGCAATTATACTGTTACACCGCGAAGAGTATCCTCTAAAATGCGAAGCAATTTTACTATTACACTGCGAAGAGTATCCTTAAATATGCGAAGCAATTATATCACTACACTGCGAAGAGTATCCTTAAAAATGCGAAGCAATTATATCATTACACTGCGAAGAGTATCCTTAAAAATACGAAGCAATTAAACTATAACACTGCGAAGATATCCTCAAAAATGCGAAGCAATTATACTATTACACTTCGAAGAGTATCCTTAAAAATGCGAAGCAATTATATCATTACACTGCGAAGAGTATCCTTAAAAATACGAAGCAATTAAACTATAACACTGCGAAGATATCCTCAAAAATGCGAAGCAATTATACTATTACACTTCGAAGAGTATCCTTAAAAATGCGAAGCAATTATACTATTACACTTCGAAGAGTATCCTACAAAATGCGAAGCAATTATACTATTACTCCGCGAAGAGTATCCTACAAAATGCGAAGCAATTATACCATTACACTGCGAAGAGTATCCTTAAAAATGCGAAGCGATCATACTTTTACTCCGCGAAGAGTATCCTACAAAATGCGAAGCAATTATACTATTACACTGCGAAGAGTATCTTACAAAATGCGAAGCAATTATACTGTTACACCAAGAAGAGTATCCTCTAAAATGCGAAGCAATTTTACTATTACACTGCGAAGAGTATCCTTAAATATGCGAAGCAATTATATCATTACACTGCGAAGAGTATCCTTAAAAATGCGAAGCAATTATATCATTACACTGCGAAGAGTATCCTTAAAAATACGAAGCAATTAAACTATAACACTGCGAAGATATCCTCAAAAATGCGAAGCAATTATACTATTACACTTCGAAGAGTATCCTTAAAAATGCGAAGCAATTATACTATTACACTTCGAAGAGTATCCTCAAAAATGCGAAGCAATTATACTTTTACTCCGCAAAGAGTATCCTACAAAATGCGAAGCAATTTTACTATTACACTGCGAAGAGTATCCTTAAAAATGCGAAGCAATTATACTATTACACTTCGAAGAGTATCCTCAAAAATGCGAAGCAATTATACTTTTACTCCGCAAAGAGTATCCTACAAAATGCGAAGCAATTATACTATTACTCCGCGAAGAGTATCCTTAAAAATGCGAAGCAATTATACCATTACACTGCGAAGAGTATCCTTAAAAATGCGAAGCAATTATACCATTACACTGCGAAGAGTATCCTTAAAAATGCGAAGCAATTATACTATTACACTGCGAAGAGTATCCTTAAAAGTGCGAAGCAATTATACTATTACACTTCGAAGAGTATCCTCAAAAATGCGAAGCAATTATACTATTACACTTCGAAGAGTATCCTCAAAAATGCGAAGCAATTATACTTTTACTCCGCAAAGAGTATCCTACAAAATGCGAAGCAATTTTACTATTACACTGCGAAGAGTATCCTTAAAAATGCGAAGCAATTATATCATTACACTGCGAAGAGTATCCTTAAAAATACGAAGCAATTAAACTATAACACTGCGAAGATATCCTCAAAAATGCGAAGCAATTATACTTTTACTCCGCAAAGAGTATCCTACAAAATGCGAAGCAATTTTACTATTACACTGCGAAGAGTATCCTTAAAAATGCGAAGCAATTATATCATTACACTGCGAAGAGTATCCTTAAAAATACGAAGCAATTAAACTATAACACTGCGAAGATATCCTCAAAAATGCGAAGCAATTATACTATTACACTTCGAAGAGTATCCTCAAAAATGCGAAGCAATTATACTTTCGCACCGCGAAGAAATTATACTATTATACCGCGAAGCAATTATACTATTATACTGCGAAGAGTATCCTTAAAAATGCGAAGCAATTATACCATTACACTGCGAAGAGTATCCTTAAAAATGCGAAGCAATTATACCATTACACTGCGAAGAGTATCCTTAAAAATGCGAAGCAATTATACTATTACACTGCGAAGAGTATCCTTAAAAATGCGAAGCAATTATACTATTACACTGCGAAGAGTATCCTTAAAAATGCGAAGCAATTATACCATTACACTGCGAAGAGTATCCTTAAAAATGCGAAGCAATTATACCATTACACTGCGAAGAGTATCTTACAAAATGCGAAGCAATTATACTGTTACACCGCGAAGAGTATCCTCTAAAATGCGAAGCAATTTTACTATTACACTGCGAAGAGTATCCTTAAATATGCGAAGCAATTATATCATTACACTGCGAAGAGTATCCTTAAAAATGCGAAGCAATTATATCATTACACTGCGAAGAGTATCCTTAAAAATACGAAGCAATTAAACTATAACACTGCGAAGATATCCTCAAAAATGCGAAGCAATTATACTATTACACTTCGAAGAGTATCCTTAAAAATGCGAAGCAATTATACTATTACACTTCGAAGAGTATCCTCAAAAATGCGAAGCAATTATACTTTTACTCCGCAAAGAGTATCCTACAAAATGCGAAGCAATTATACTATTACTCCGCGAAGAGTATCCTTAAAAATGCGAAGCAATTATACCATTACACTGCGAAGAGTATCCTTAAAAATGCGAAGCAATTATACTATTACACTGCGAAGAGTATCCTTAAAAATGCGAAGCAATTATACTATTACACTGCGAAGAGTATCCTTAAAAATGCGAAGCAATTATACCATTACACTGCGAAGAGTATCCTTAAAAATGCGAAGCAATTATACCATTACACTGCGAAGAGTATCCTTAAAATGCGAAGCAATCATACTTTTACTCCGCGAAGAGTATCCTACAAAATGCGAAGCAATTATACTATTACACTGCGAAGAGTATCTTACAAAATGCGAAGCAATTATACTGTTACACCGCGAAGAGTATCCTTAAAAATGCGAAGCAATTATACTATTACACTGCGAAGAGTATCCTTAAAAGTGCGAAGCAATTATACTATTACACTTCGAAGAGTATCCTCAAAAATGCGAAGCAATTATACTTTTACTCCGCAAAGAGTATCCTACAAAATGCGAAGCAATTATACTATTACTCCGCGAAGAGTATCCTTAAAAATGCGAAGCAATTATACCATTACACTGCGAAGAGTATCCTTAAAATGCGAAGCAATCATACTTTTACTCCGCGAAGAGTATCCTACAAAATGCGAAGCAATTATACTATTACACTGCGAAGAGAATCCTTAAAAATTCGAAGCAATTAAACTATTACTCTGCGAAAGAATATCTTACAAAATGCGAAGCAATTATCCTATTACACTGCCAAGAGTATTCTAAAAAATGCGAAGCAATGGCGATTTCTCCCGTTAGATTAGACAGGGACAAAAGTTCTACCCAAAAAGGATAGAAGACATACATACACTCCCACTTCCACCCACCAAACAAATTCTGGATTTGTTGAACAAATACAATATTTTCTTGGCCGGGCGAAAAGTGTAACTATATTATTTTAGTTAAAGAAATTACTGGCGCCATCTAAATTTTAGTAGAATTATCTTATTCTACAGATTCACATTAGCTATGTTCGTTCGTGCCGCTCAGTGCTACACTTTCCGGCCAACCAAATAAATACTGTATTTGTTGCATGAAAAACAAATACAGTATTTATTTGGTTGGCTGGAAAGTGTAGCACAAATGAGATAGAGATAGGGTAGACGTCTTTTGTTTTATAATTCTAGTTGTAGAGAGCTCCATTATACTATTACACTTCGCATTTTTTAGAATACTCTTGGTAGTGTAATAGTATAATTGCTTCGCATTTTTAAGGATACTCTTCGCAGTATAATAGTATAATTGCTTCGCGGTATAATAGTATAATTTCTTCGCGGTGTAAAAGTATAATTGCTTCGCATTTTTAAGGATTATACTATTACACTGCGAAGAGTATCCTTAAAAATGCGAAGCAATTATACCATTACACTGCAAAGAGTATCTTAAAAATGCGAAGCAATTATACCATTACACTGCGAAGAGTATCCTTAAAAATGCGAAGCAATCATACTTTTACTCCGCGAAGAGTATACTTTTACTCCGCGAAGAGTATCCTACAAAATGCGAAGCAATTATACTATTACACTGCAAAGAGTATCTTACAAAATGCGAAGCAATTATACTGTTACACCGCGAAGAGTATCCTCTAAAATGCGAAGCAATTTTACTATTACACTGCGAAGAGTATCCTATAAAATGCGAAGCAATTATACTATTACACTGCGAAGAGTATCCTTAAAAATGCGAAGCAATTATACCATTACACTGCGAAGAGTATCCTTAAAATGCGAAGCAATCATACTTTTACTCCGCGAAGAGTATCCTACAAAATGCGAAGCAATTATACTATTACACTGCGAAGAGTATCTTACAAAATGCGAAGCAATTATACTGTTACACCGCGAAGAGTATCCTCTAAAATGCGAAGCAATTTTACTATTACACTGCGAAGAGTATCCTATAAAATGCGAAGCAATTATACTATTACACTGCGAAGAGTATCCTTAAAAATGCGAAGCAATTATATCATTACACTGCGAAGAGTATCCTTAAAAATGCGAAGCAATTATACCATTACACTGCGAAGAGTATCCTTAAAAATGCGAAGCAATTATACCATTACACTGCGAAGAGTATCCTTAAAATGCGAAGCAATCATACTTTTACTCCGCGAAGAGTATCCTACAAAATGCGAAGCAATTATACTATTACACTGCGAAGAGTATCTTACAAAATGCGAAGCAATTATACTGTTACACCGCGAAGAGTATCCTTAAAAATGCGAAGCAATTATACTATTACACTGCGAAGAGTATCCTTAAAAGTGCGAAGCAATTATACTATTACACTTCGAAGAGTATCCTCAAAAATGCGAAGCAATTATACTTTTACTCCGCAAAGAGTATCCTACAAAATGCGAAGCAATTATACTATTACTCCGCGAAGAGTATCCTTAAAAATGCGAAGCAATTATACCATTACACTGCGAAGAGTATCCTTAAAATGCGAAGCAATCATACTTTTACTCCGCGAAGAGTATCCTACAAAATGCGAAGCAATTATACTATTACACTGCGAAGAGAATCCTTAAAAATGCGAAGCAATTAAACTATTACTCTGCGAAAGAATATCTTACAAAATGCGAAGCAATTATCCTATTACACTGCCAAGAGTATTCTAAAAAATGCGAAGCAATGGCGATTTCTCCCGTTAGATTAGACAGGGACAAAAGTTCTACCCAAAAAGGATAGAAGACATACATACACTCCCACTTCCACCCACCAAACAAATTCTGGATTTGTTGAACAAATACAATATTTTCTTGGCCGGGCGAAAAGTGTAACTATATTATTTTAGTTAAAGAAATTACTGGCGCCATCTAAATTTTAGTAGAATTATCTTATTCTACAGATTCACATTAGCTATGTTCGTTCGTGCCGCTCAGTGCTACACTTTCCGGCCAACCAAATAAATACTGTATTTGTTGCATGAAAAACAAATACAGTATTTATTTGGTTGGCTGGAAAGTGTAGCACAAATGAGATAGAGATAGGGTAGACGTCTTTTGTTTTATAATTCTAGTTGTAGAGAGCTCCATTATACTATTACACTTCGCATTTTTTAGAATACTCTTGCTAGTGTAATAGTATAATTGCTTCGCATTTTTAAGGATACTCTTCGCAGTATAATAGTATAATTGCTTCGCGGTATAATAGTATAATTTCTTCGCGGTGTAAAAGTATAATTGCTTCGCATTTTTAAGGATTATACTATTACACTGCGAAGAGTATCCTTAAAAATGCGAAGCAATTATACCATTACACTGCAAAGAGTATCCTTAAAAATGCGAAGCAATTATACCATTACACTGCGAAGAGTATCCTTAAAAATGCGAAGCAATTATACCATTACACTGCGAAGAGTATCCTTAAAAATGCGAAGCAATCATACTTTTACTCCGCGAAGAGTATACTTTTACTCCGCGAAGAGTATCCTACAAAATGCGAAGCAATTATACTATTACACTGCAAAGAGTATCTTACAAAATGCGAAGCAATTATACTGTTACACCGCGAAGAGTATCCTCTAAAATGCGAAGCAATTTTACTATTACACTGCGAAGAGTATCCTATAAAATGCGAAGCAATTATACTATTACACTGCGAAGAGTATCCTTAAAAATGCGAAGCAATTATACCATTACACTGCGAAGAGTATCCTTAAAATGCGAAGCAATCATACTTTTACTCCGCGAAGAGTATCCTACAAAATGCGAAGCAATTATACTATTACACTGCGAAGAGTATCTTACAAAATGCGAAGCAATTATACTGTTACACCGCGAAGAGTATCCTCTAAAATGCGAAGCAATTTTACTATTACACTGCGAAGAGTATCCTATAAAATGCGAAGCAATTATACTATTACACTGCGAAGAGTATCCTTAAAAATGCGAAGCAATTATATCATTACACTGCGAAGAGTATCCTTAAAAATACGAAGCAAATATACTATTACTCCGCGAAGAGTATTCTACAAAATGCGAAGCAATTATACTATTACACTGCGAAGAGTATTCTTAAAAATGCGAAGCAATTATACTATTACACTGCGAAGAGTATCCTTAAAAGTGCGAAGCAATTATACTATTACACTTCGAAGAGTATCCTCAAAAATGCGAAGCAATTATACTTTTACTCCGCAAAGAGTATCCTACAAAATGCGAAGCAATTATACTATTACTCCGCGAAGAGTATCCTTAAAAATGCGAAGCAATTATACCATTACACTGCGAAGAGTATCCTTAAAATGCGAAGCAATCATACTTTTACTCCGCGAAGAGTATCCTACAAAATGCGAAGCAATTATACTATTACACTGCGAAGAGAATCCTTAAAAATGCGAAGCAATTAAACTATTACTCTGCGAAAGAATATCTTACAAAATGCGAAGCAATTATCCTATTACACTGCCAAGAGTATTCTAAAAAATGCGAAGCAATGGCGATTTCTCCCGTTAGATTAGACAGGGACAAAAGTTCTACCCAAAAAGGATAGAAGACATACATACACTCCCACTTCCACCCACCAAACAAATTCTGGATTTGTTGAACAAATACAATATTTTCTTGGCCGGGCGAAAAGTGTAACTATATTATTTTAGTTAAAGAAATTACTGGCGCCATCTAAATTTTAGTAGAATTATCTTATTCTACAGATTCACATTAGCTATGTTCGTTCGTGCCGCTCAGTGCTACACTTTCCGGCCAACCAAATAAATACTGTATTTGTTGCATGAAAAACAAATACAGTATTTATTTGGTTGGCTGGAAAGTGTAGCACAAATGAGATAGAGATAGGGTAGACGTCTTTTGTTTTATAATTCTAGTTGTAGAGAGCTCCATTATACTATTACACTTCGCATTTTTTAGAATACTCTTGGTAGTGTAATAGTATAATTGCTTCGCATTTTTAAGGATACTCTTCGCAGTATAATAGTATAATTGCTTCGCGGTATAATAGTATAATTTCTTCGCGGTGTAAAAGTATAATTGCTTCGCATTTTTAAGGATTATACTATTACACTGCGAAGAGTATCCTTAAAAATGCGAAGCAATTATACCATTACACTGCAAAGAGTATCCTTAAAAATGCGAAGCAATTATACCATTACACTGCGAAGAGTATCCTTAAAAATGCGAAGCAATTATACCATTACACTGCGAAGAGTATCCTTAAAAATGCGAAGCAATCATACTTTTACTCCGCGAAGAGTATACTTTTACTCCGCGAAGAGTATCCTACAAAATGCGAAGCAATTATACTATTACACTGCAAAGAGTATCTTACAAAATGCGAAGCAATTATACTGTTACACCGCGAAGAGTATCCTCTAAAATGCGAAGCAATTTTACTATTACACTGCGAAGAGTATCCTATAAAATGCGAAGCAATTATACTATTACACTGCGAAGAGTATCCTTAAAAATGCGAAGCAATTATACCATTACACTGCGAAGAGTATCCTTAAAATGCGAAGCAATCATACTTTTACTCCGCGAAGAGTATCCTACAAAATGCGAAGCAATTATACTATTACACTGCGAAGAGTATCTTACAAAATGCGAAGCAATTATACTGTTACACCGCGAAGAGTATCCTCTAAAATGCGAAGCAATTTTACTATTACACTGCGAAGAGTATCCTATAAAATGCGAAGCAATTATACTATTACACTGCGAAGAGTATCCTTAAAAATGCGAAGCAATTATATCATTACACTGCGAAGAGTATCCTTAAAAATACGAAGCAAATATACTATTACTCCGCGAAGAGTATTCTACAAAATGCGAAGCAATTATACTATTACACTGCGAAGAGTATTCTTAAAAATGCGAAGCAATTATACTATTACACTGCGAAGATATCCTCAAAAATGCGAAGCAATTATACTATTACACTGCGAAGTGTCTTTAAAAATGCGAAGCAATTATAGTATTACAATACCAAGTATATCCTAAAAAATGCGAAGCAATTATACTATTACACTGCGAAGAGTATCTTTAAAAATGTGAAGCAATTATACAATTACACTGCGAAGAGTATCCTCAAAAATGCGAAGTAATCATGCTTTTACACCGCGAAGAGTATCCTTAAAAATGCGAAGCAATTATACTTTTACACTGCGAAGAGTATCCTCAAAAATGCGAAGCAATTATACTTTTACTCCGCAAAGAGTATCCTACAAAATGCGAAGCAATTATACTATTACACTGCGAAGAGTATTCTTAAAAATGCGAAGCAATTATACTATTATACTGCGAAGAGTATCCTTAAAAATGCGAAGCAATTATACTATTACACTGCGAAGAGTATCCTCAAAATGGCGAAGCAATTAAACTTTTACTCCGCGAAGAGTATCCTACAAAATGCGAAGCAATTATACTATTACACTGCGAAGAGTATGCTTGAAAATGCGAAGCAATTATACTATTACACTGCGAAGAGAATCCTTAAAAATGCGAAGCAATTAAACTATTACTCTGCGAAAGAATATCTTACAAAATGCGAAGCAATTATCCTATTACACTGCCAAGAGTATTCTAAAAAATGCGAAGCAATGGCGATTTCTCCCGTTAGATTAGACAGGGACAAAAGTTCTACCCAAAAAGGATAGAAGACATACATACACTCCCACTTCCACCCACCAAACAAATTCTGGATTTGTTGAACAAATACAATATTTTCTTGGCCGGGCGAAAAGTGTAACTATATTATTTTAGTTAAAGAAATTACTGGCGCCATCTAAATTTTAGTAGAATTATCTTATTCTACAGATTCACATTAGCTATGTTCGTTCGTGCCGCTCAGTGCTACACTTTCCGGCCAACCAAATAAATACTGTATTTGTTGCATGAAAAACAAATACAGTATTTATTTGGTTGGCTGGAAAGTGTAGCACAAATGAGATAGAGATAGGGTAGACGTCTTTTGTTTTATAATTCTAGTTGTAGAGAGCTCCATTATACTATTACACTTCGCATTTTTTAGAATACTCTTGGTAGTGTAATAGTATAATTGCTTCGCATTTTTAAGGATACTCTTCGCAGTATAATAGTATAATTGCTTCGCGGTATAATAGTATAATTTCTTCGCGGTGTAAAAGTATAATTGCTTCGCATTTTTAAGGATTATACTATTACACTGCGAAGAGTATCCTCAAAAATGCGAAGCAATTAAACTTTTACTTCGCGAAGAGTATCCTACAAAATGCGAAGCAATTATACTATTACACTGCGAAGAGTATCCTTGAAAATGCGAAGCAATTATACTATATATATACTGAAGGATAAATAAAAATGGCCGGCGGCGGTAGTTGTTCAGAAAGTAGCTCCTCAAATAATATTAGTTTAAACCCGGATAAATGTGTTGTATGTAACAAGAAATTAGTTAACGGTGTTAAGTGCAGCCTGTGCAATATTTTAGTGCATAATAAATGTGCTAAAACATATGAAAAACTGCCAGTATGTCCTGAATGCCTTGAAAACAACATCAGTTTTCATGACACAGTTTCTGATAGTCACTCGGAACTATTAAATAGAACAATGATTGAATGCTCAGCCACACAAGAATTCGATAAATCAACAGAGGAAAAAACGGCAGTAGTAATTCTTCTTGAAAGTGAAAATAAGTTGCTGAAAAAACTAGTGAAAGAAATGCAAGATAACAATGATTTGCTCAAATACAAAGTTAGTGTCCTAGAACAAGAATTGCAAAAATATAAGATATATCAAGACAACAAAAATGGACAAAATGTGAGTAAAACAAATAATCAAATAAAAAATTCATCTCAAAAATCTGGGAAAATTTCTGAAAATAATGCATTATCATCGTCCGGTAGCCAAGCACCACCTAGTAACAATTTTACTAACGAAAACTTTGACAAGCAGGTGCAGCCACCTGTTAATCAAGCGCGGAACATTGCCAACACAACACTTCAATCAAACGTCACGGTAGTCGCTTCGGACGCTGTCAAAACACAAAATAAACAAAACGTAAAAATTGTTGGACAAAAAATAGATTGTGGTAATTTAGCTGCGGCGGAAAAAATGGCCTTTGTTTATGCATCAAACTTCAAGAGAACAACATGTACTACGTCCATTATTGAACATATTAAAACTAATACTAGTATAGATGATCCATATCTAGAAGAAATGATTATAAAAGGTCCTTATAAATCATTCAAAATCGGTGTACCTGAAGACAAATTAGAACAAATTATGCAAGCAATATTATGGCCAGAAAATGTAGTTTTACGGCCATTTCAATTCTCCAAAAGGCTTTTTGGACACCCAAATGACAGGTTTTCAAGTAACAGATACTCAAATAACAGGTACTCAAACAACCGATACTCAAACAGCCGGTACTCAAACAACCAGTACTCAAATCAAAGAAATAATTCATATGGAAACAGAAGGTCAAATTTCAATAGTTCAAATTAATTCAAGAAGTGCCAGACACAAGATTTTAAACCTAGATGTATTACTTTCTGAAAAGAAGCCGGAACTCAAAAAACAGTCAAAAAAAGTCGAAGAAAATTCAGAACAAATTAAACATCTAGAAGTAAAGTAAATATAGACCTAAGAAAAAAGATAAAATATCTTGAATCCAAAGCCAAAAATAATAATATTGTCATTTTTGGGCTAGAGGAATCAGACACTTCGGATCTGTTCTTAACAACTAACTTATTTAAAGAAAAATTAAATATTGAGATAACACCTAAAGACCTCAACAACATATACAGACTTGGGAAAAAAGGAACAGCGAGGAGGCCTTTAATGGTTCAATTTACTTCCAACTTGGTTAAGCAACAAATTTTTAAAAATATAAGAAGTTTAAAGGTTCAAATATTACTGTCTCAGACGACCTAAATAAAGAAGAGCAGGAGGAAAGAAAGTTACTTTATTTACACTATAAGGAAGCAAAATCAAAACAATACAACGCAAAATTAAAAAACAATATATTGGAAATAAACGGGGAAAAATTCTCATACGAACAGTTAAAGCAACAAAAATTGGCGAAGGAATCAAAGGATAATCAGAACCTAGAGAGCCATATTGAAGTCGATATACAAAAAAAGTAGCTAAACCAGAAAAGACAATAATTGAAGATAGAGAAAAGGAAAAAGGGCAAGATAAAGAAGAAAAAACACCGGTAAAGGATTTGGATAATACTGAAAGAAAACGAAAACACACTGAAGGGACTACTCCAAAAGAGGGATCAGCAAAGAAAAATAGATACGCTCTTTCCCTAAGAGACAGAAATAAATATTGAAAAAAAAAAAAATAATAATATCAACCTTTTTCTTTAAGCTTTTTTTTTAATTTTCACTTATATTATAATTTTAACTTTTAATTGTAGGTTTTTATTTTTAGGTTTTATTTAGCTTAAGTGCTTGTTTTAAATAATTGCTATAATTTTCATTTTTTATGGACTATTTTCTTAAAGATTTTAGGGTAGGTGGTATAAATACAGAAAATCTTGAGAGTGCTTTTGAATGTAATCAAGTTTTTGAAATAAATGCAAATACTACAAACTTCAGATTGTTGCACTTAAATATCAGAAGTGTTGCCAAAAACCTTTCCGAGCTAGAAGCATTTCTCGAACAACTTACTAACAGTTTTGATTGCATTGTACTTACTGAAACTAGACAAATTGATATAAATTACATTTCCCTAGAAGGTTATGAAGGTATATATAGCGGTGGTACTTTTAACCAAAATGACGGTGTAATTATATTTATTAGAAATGGCATAAACTTTAACTATAAGATAGAAAATATAAATATGTGTAAAATTATTAATACTGAATTATTATTTAATAATGAGTTAATTAATATTATAGGAGTTTATCGCCTCCACGGAATAAATTTACCTGGTTTTTTAACCGATTTAGATGCCTACCTTTCTAAACTAAAAAATAATAATAACTTAACTATATTTACAGGTGACCTAAATATTAATTTACTAAAGCCAGTTGACCAAACCAGTGAATACTTAAATATTTTGAGTGAATACAACTTTAAATCAGTGATAAATGGTGTAACAAGAAGGGAAGCAGGTAAGGAAGGCTCATGTATTGATCATATTTTTATTAAGGGACGGGAAAATCTGGAAGAATTTATGATACCAGTAATAATAAATACAAATATAACTGACCATTATCCCGTGGCAGTACAAATTGTTTTAAATAATGAAATAAAACAAAATCAAGTAGAAAAAAAAAATATCAAACAAATAAATTATAAGACATTAAATCGTGATCTAAACAATGTAGACTGGGATGAACTTCTATCCGCGGGCGTGGAATCTGCAACAGATAAATTCATTAAATTAGTCAAAGATAAAATAGAGAAAAATACTATTTTTAAAAAAATTAAAAAAGCCTACAAAAAAAGAAAGCTTTGGATAACAAGGGAAATAATTGACTCAATAAATTACCGTGATAATTTGTTAAAACAATATTATAAAACTAACAATATCGAAACTAAAAAAGAATACAACAATTTTAGAAATCGTCTTAATAATATCATAAAAAACGCTAAAAATAATTTCCATAAAATTAAAATCGAGTCTACTCAAAACAATAAAGAATTATGGAATACAATAAATAATCTAAAAAAGTCAAATAAAAAAGTGAATAACATTAAAGAAATTAGGTTAAATGATACAATAATTACAGATAAAAATAAGATGTGTAATATGTTTAATAAACATTATGTTGAAATGGGGGAAAAGCTAGCTAATAAAATAACAAAACCAAAAAATTATAAAGAAAACAGACTTAAGTTATCTAATTCTTTATTTCTAAGGTCCACCAGCCCTGAGGAAATCAAATCTGTAATTAGAAAACTAAAAAACAAAAAGTCTGTAGGTATAGATAACATAAGTGTAGGTATAATAAAAAATATTATTAACTCTATAGCTTATCCCCTAGCTAAACTTATTAATAAAATTTTTAAAACGGGAATATGCCCAACTGCTTTTAAAACTTCCATAATAGTTCCTATTTTTAAGAAGGGAGATAAGTTAGAGCCGGTCAATTACAGACCAATATCACTTATTACTAATTTTACAAAAATTTTTGAAACCCTTATCAAAAATCGTCTGGAAAGTTTTATTAAAAAATATGGCATAATTTCAAAAAATCAATACGGTTTTCAAAAAGGCAAATCTACCCAACATGCAATAGTCGCCCTAGTTGAGGAAATATATGAGGCAATTGACAAAGGAACCCCAGCTCTTTGTATTTTTTTAGACCTTGCCAAGGCTTTCGACACGGTATGTCATAGTAAACTAATCTCTATTTTATCTGATTTAGGTATTCGTGGTACACTATTAAAATTATTATCAAGCTACCTAACAAACAGAAAACAATACGTGCGGATTGGTTCAAATATCAGCGACCCCTTGTCTTCAAAATACGGAGTACCACAGGGTACCATATTGGGCCCTCTCCTTTTTATTTTGTATTTAAATAATATTTTTAGAATTAAAATCAGGGGTAGTACTATTACTTTTGCAGATGATACGACAATTTTGTATAAAGCACGAAACTGGATAGAATTAAAGGAAATCGTAGAAAATGATTTTCTGGGCATAAAAGAGTGGTTTGACTTTAACACATTAACATTAAACGTAGACAAAACTATGTTTATGCCATTTTCATCCTATGCCAATGGCCTTCCATCCTATAAAACAATTACCTCAAACAATTTTACCATAGTCAGAACAGAGTCCATTAAATTTCTTGGTATTACATTGGATCAACACCTCAGATGGGACATGCAAATAAAAGAAACCAATAGGAAAATTAGGTGCTTTATACCATTTTTTAAAATATTAAGAAATATACTAAACATTAGACAGCTTAATATGGTATATAGTGCTCTTGTTGAATCTCATCTAAGGTATGGGATTCTTGGGTGGGGTGGTGTATACAACAAATCACTTGAGGACTTGGAGGTTACACAGAAATACATTCTAAAGATCATGCATAAGAAAAATTATGATGACGGATGAACTTTTTTCTTTATCTCATAGAATGGATTGTAGGCAGCTATTCTTTCTCACATTGGCCACACATACCTACAAATATAGAAACGAAATGATTAATAGGAGCAATAGAGTCTTACCAAAAGGTTATGTAAACAATATATTTTAAACTTACCCAGACTAGTCATTCACAAGCATATTGATTTAAAAAATACAGACACTTACTTAACCTAACTGATTCTATTTATTTATAATCAATTTAGTTATTTATTATTTTTTATATTTTAGTTTCTTCTTACACGTTATATACTTACCACTTTTTACTCCTTTTAACTGTTTTCTCTCTCGGTCGATTGTTTGTTTTATTGCTGTGCCTTTTAAACCGTTTTGTCCCATTTTACACTTAATGTCTGCATTTTAACCATCATACATGTATATTTTACCCATTTTTATGTTTTTGTTTTTGTATTGTTGTTTTTATGTTTTTGTTTTATTTTATATACTATACTTACCACCTATACTATTTTTAAGTGTCTTTTTACCTTACTTTACTATTATTATTATTATTATTTATTATGTAGTTTATTTAGTGAGTTATTTAAAAGTTTGACTCGCACACAAAAAAAGTAACATCAAGTTTTTCTTGCCACTTACCTCTTTTACTTTACCTATTTTACTATACAAATATAGCAGTTATTTAATTTTTATATTTTACTTACTTTTATTTTTTACTTTTAATTTATATATTTTTATTTTTATTAATTTAATTAAGACTTTATTATCTTTTTATATTTATGTATTTTATAACTTTTATTGTTGTTTATATGTTTATATGTTATTGTATGTTACGCACGCGCAAATGTTCTAAACATTTTTTGTGCTATCAGCATATTTATTGTACCTATTGTTAACATTGTACTACTTTCATTTGTACCAATAAATATTATTATTATTATTATTATTATTATTATATACTCTCAATATGCGAACATTGGTTGAACAACGATGAAATTAAATATTTTAAATTAGAAAACTAGTGTTATATCAAGTTATTGTAGAACAAAGAAAATAGGTGGAGGTGTTGCCTTGTTTGTAGCACCCAGCATCAAAGTTAAATCTGTATCAGTACCTGTAAGAACTGTTGAACGGGAATTTGAATACACCTGTGCAAGTTTTAAATTGTGCAGTCAAAAAGCAGTTTTAGTCTCTGTGTACAGAGCTCCTGATGCTAGCCTTGTATCCTTTTTTGATCTTTTCGAAGAAGTTTTGACAAACGTCTCCTCCAGATTCACATATCTTTTTGTTGCAGGTGACTTTAACATTTGTTTACTTAATCAAAGTCCTTCAAAAACAAAATTGCTAGACTTGATGGGCAGCTATAATCTTTTACCCACAATAAATACACCTACACACAAAAAATCACTTCTAGATAATATTTTTACAAACTACAAAAAAATTGTGTCTGCAGATACATTTTTTGTAAACTTTTCTGACCACGAGGGATTGGAATTAGGGGTGAGTACCAATAAAAATTATTATGATAAAAATTCTAATAACTTTAAAATAATAAGGGACTTTTCAGAGCAAAATAAATTAAATTTTATTGAAAATATGCAGCAGTCCCAGTGGAATTCTGTACAAAATGCAAAATCAATTGATGAAAAATACTCAGAGTTTATTGGGATTATTAAAAACAATTTTAACACTAGTTTTCCATTAAAAAAACGTAATTTCACAAAAGTGAACAAGGGGTGGGTCACAGCTGAAATCCGCACAATGCGGCAAGAGCTTAAGGACTTAAACTGGGCTATTAAAGCAACTGGTAATGAAAACCTTATAATCAAATCAAAAACGCTACAAAAAAAATATAATGTTGAACTTGAAAAGGCCAAAAAACAACACAACAATAAACTAATTAATAAAAATGAAAATATTATTAAAAATACTTGGAATGTTATTAAAAATACCCTTAATGAAAAGTCAAAAAAAAAAGCTCCTACCCTCACCAGCGGAAATGAAAAAATTACAAGCCCAAGAAAAGTGGACCCTATTTTTAATGACCATTTTGTAAACCACGCGGACAAACTATTGGTAGATATGCCAAGAACAAAACCAAAATTTTCACGAAAAAATACTAGTAGTAATAGCATGTTTTTAAGACCTACAGACGAAAAAGGGGTTATCTCCATAATTAAATCCCTTCCTAAAAAATGGTCTGTAGGTCCGGATGAGATACCGGGGGCAATAGTAAAGTTATATATAGCTAAACCATTAGTTGATATAATAAATTTTTCTTTTGAAAACGGTGTTTATCCTACGGAATTAAAAATAGCTAGGGTAATCCCCTTACATAAGAAGGGTAGTAGGGATTCCGCAGGCAACTACCGACAAATCTCAAATTTATCGTTTTTTGCAAAAATTATGGATAAAATTATGCTAAATCGAATAACTGAATTTTTTAAGAAAAAGCTTTTATTTTCAGCATCACACTACGGTTTTCGAGCCGGTTATAGTACAACTAAGGCCCTGTTTAAAGTTATATCCCATATACTTGAAGCTATTGATAAAAAAAACCTGACTACAGCCATTTTTTTTGATTTGACGGCTGCTTTCGATGTCATTGATTACGAAATACTAATAGCTAAACTGGAGTCATATGGGATTGTGGGAATCCCACTAGATTGGCTAAAATCATACCTGGAGGACCGTAGCCAGTATGTTGAAATAACTGATAATGATAAAAAATATCACTCAGACTTCTTAAATTTAAAAAGGGGCACCCCACAAGGGGGCATTCTTTCGCCTCTGCTATTTTTAATATTTAGCAACGACTTGTTGGACTATTTACGTACAAATATTGATCCCAAATTTTTCTTTTTGTTGCAATATGCAGATGACACATCAATTGTTTGCAGTAATAATGATAAGGAGTTATTAAAGGAGATAGTAAAATCGCTAGTAAATGCAATGGATGAATGGTGTCGACAAAATTTTTTATTACTTAACCCAAATAAATCAGCATTAGTACAGTTTTCCACTAGGTCTGCAGATCAAAGCATACTTGTCAAATGTTCTAATAAAACGATACCAGTAGTTGACAGTTTTAAGTTATTAGGTGTCACTCTTGATCCCACTCTCACGTGGTCAAATCATGTAAACGCCGTAATTAAAAAAATGAATAGTTGCAATTATGCAATTTATAACCTAAAAAAGAACGTAGATACAAAAACACTTATACTTTTTTATAATGCAAATGTTAAAGCGCACCTGCAGTATTGTATTGTAGTTTGGGGGGGGACAAGTGCTATAGAGAGGCTTTTAATGGTACAAAAAAGGACGGTGAGGGCTCTAGCCGGCGCTGGATATAGGGACCACTGCCAACCTCTTTTCATCAAATTTAAAATTATGACAGTAATTTCTCTATACTTGTATAACTTAGCCTTGTATACTTTAGAAAACAAAACCTTGTTTACTCGAAATTCTGACATATCTTCAGGTCCCAAGACTAGGCACGCTTCTGATTTTTCGATACCGAAACACCGTCTTGTAATTTTTGAAAAGGGCCCAATATTTATGGGTATAAAAGTCATAAACAAACTACCGATAGATTTTAAAACAGGATCTTTATCACAAATAAAGAATAAATTAAAAGATTTTTTTATAAAGAACCCATTTTACAGCGTAGATGAATTCTTAAAATTTAAATTTAAAGTCAACCAATGATCGCTGTGTTTTTACTTATTTAATAAATGTTTTCTTTTCGCTTCTAAATGTTTTCTAAATGTACAATTTATATGTGTATTGTGGAATATATTGTAGATTATATCTATCTATGTAATTTATGTTTAATTTAATTTAAGTTTTGACATTATCCAATACTTTTTATAGGTCATATGGAATTAAATGATTATTATTATTATTATTATTACTATTACACTGCGAAGAGTATCCTTAAAAATGCGAAGCAATGATACCATTAAACTGCGAAGAGGATCCTCAAAACTGCGAAGCAATTATACTATTACACTGCGAAGAGTATCCTTAAAAATGCGAGGCAATTATACCATTACACTGCGAAGAGTATCCTTAAAAATGCGAAGCAATTATACCATTACACTGCGAAGAGTATCCTTAAAAATGTGAAGCAATTATACCATTACACTGCGAAGAGTATCCTTAAAAATGCGAAGCAATCATACCTTTACTCCGCGAAGAGTATCCTACAAAATGCGAAGCAATTATACTATTACACTGCGAAGAGTATCGTACAAAATGCGAAGCAATTATACTGTTACACCGCGAAGAGTATCCTCTAAAATGCGAAGCAATTTTACTATTACACTGCGAAGAGTATCCTACAAAATGCGAAGCAATTATACTATTACAATGCGAAGAGTATCCTTAAAAATGCGAAGCAATTATACCATTACACTGCGAAGAGTATACTTAAAAATGCGAAGCAATTATATCATTACACTGCGAAGAGTATCCTTAAAAATGCGAAGCAATTATACTATTACACTGCGAAGATATCCTCAAAAATGCGAAGCAATTATACTATTACACTGGGAAGAGTATCCTACAAAATGCGAAGCAATTATACTATTACTCCGCGAAGAGTATTCTACAAAATGCGAAGCAATTATACTATTACACTGCGAAGAGTATCCTTAAAAATGCGAAGCAATTATACTATTACACTGCGAAGATATCCTCAAAAATGCGAAGCAATTATACTATTACACTGCGAAGTGTATCTTTAAAAATGCGAAGCAATTATAGTATTACAATACCAAGTATATCCTAAAAAATGCGAAGCAATTATACTATTACACTGCGAAGAGTATCTTTAAAAATGCGAAGCAATTATACAATTACACTGCGAAGAGTTTCCTCAAAAATGGGAAGCAATCATGCTTTTACACCGCGAAGAAAATGCGAAGCAATTATACAATTACACTGCGAAGAGTATCCTCAAAAATGCGAAGCAATAATGCTTTTACACCGCGAAGAGTATCCTTAAAAATGCGAAGCAATAATAATTTTACACTGCGAAGAGTATCCTCAAAAATGCGAAGCAATTATACTTTTACTCCGCAAAGAGTATCCTACAAAATTCGAAGCAATTATACTATTACACTGCGAAGAGTATTCTTAAAAATGCGAAGCAATTATACTATTATACTGCGAAGAGTATCCTTAAAAATGCGAAGCAATTATACTATTACACTGCGAAGAGTATCCTTGAAAATGCGAAGCAATTATACTATTACACTGCGAAGAGAATCCTTAAAAATGCGAAGCAATTAAACTATTACTCTGCGAAGAATATCTTACAAAATGCGAAGCAATTATCCTATTACACTGCCAAGAGTATTCTAAAAAATGCGAAGCAATGGCGATTTCTCCCGTTAGATTAGACAGGGACAAAAGTTCTACCCAAAAAAGATAGAAGACATACATACACTCCCACTTCCACCCACCAAACAAATTCTGGATTTGTTGAACAAATACAATATTTTCTTGGCCGGGCGAAAAGTGTAACTATATTATTTTAGTTAAAGAAATTACTGGCGCCATGTAAATTTTAGTAGAATTATCTTATTCTACAGATTCACATTAGCTATGTTCGTTCGTGCCGCTCAGTGCTACACTTTCCGGCCAACCAAATAAATACTGTATTTGTTGCATGAAAAACAAATACAGTATTTATTTGGTTGGATGGAAAGTGTAGCACAAATGAGATAGAGATAGGGTAGACGTCTTTTGTTTTATAATTCTAGTTGTAGAGAGCTCCATTATACTATTACACTTCGCATTTTTTAGAATACTCTTGGTAGTGTAATAGTATAATTGCTTCGCATTTTTAAGGATACTCTTCGCAGTATAATAGTATAATTGCTTCGCGGTATAATAGTATAATTTCTTCGCGGTGCGAAAGTATAATTGCTTCGCATTTTTAAGGATACTCTTCACAGTGTAATAGTATATTTTTTTAGCATTTCTATGGATAAAATTATGTATAATTCAACGTGCACGAATGGTATTTTGAAAGAATATTTTACAAACAAAATAAGGAAGTATATAACTTTACCATGTTTATTGTTGTTTAAACAACAGTATTACTTTACAACTATAATTATAAATTTAAATCTCAAATTTGACGCGCTTTTTACAACCACGATGTTCACTTGTTCGCGAATGTTGCCAAGTCTAAACTTTTCTTAAGGGATATTTTAAGCTTAAGATTATTCCAATAAAATAGTTTTTATCTTATATTTTAGCATTTAAATAAAGATCATTGCTGTTTTTGTTTAAAAAGTTTAGTTTTCAACTGAAAATAAATAAAATAACGGGTGTTTTCACCCGTAAAAAAACAATTTGCTATCGGTTTCTAATAAAGTTTGGCAACGCTGTTCTGGTGCCAGCGCAGTCATTTGATGTTTTGATTTCCGTCATTTAAAAGAAGTTAATTATTTACTTCTTTACTGTAAATATATTTTTAATAAGTAAGTGTTTAAATTAGTGTCGAGTGGCCTATTTTTAATACCAATATTCAATTAAATAAATTAAAATTTATGAGTATGAGTTTAAAGCTTTTAAGATGTAAAACCTCAATATCATTTTTTCTTTTTGCGTCACATCAAATATGGTTAACATTAGCCCAGGGCAAGTGTTTAAAGTTCTAAAAAATGCGAATCAATTACAATCAATTACACTGCGAAGGATATCCTTAAAAATACGAAGCAATTTTACTATTACACTAAGAAGAGTATCCTTAAAAATACGAAGCAATTTTACTATTACACTTCGAAGAGTATACTTAAAAATGCAAAGCAATTATACTAGAAAAATGCGAAAAAAGTGGGTGTTAAAAAAATGCTGTCTGTCTTATAAATTTTGGATTCAGGACCTTTTCTATTTGGGTCACATCAAATATGGTTAACATTAGCCCAGGGCAAGTGGGTCAAAATGGACAAAAACTATTTTTTTTAGCGATATCTCACTATTTATAGTAGGATGAATGTTTTTGCATAAATGACATCTTAATAAATGTTATATTTTTGCAAAATGTGTTTTTAATTTGTGAAGATTACCTTTAGTTATTTTTATTGATAAGCAATATAAATCTTATTTTATTACCAAAACATCCTAGGAATAAACCCTAATTAATTTCAAATAATATATTATATTTTATGCACTTTAAATCTTAAAAGCTTTAAACTAATATTCATAAATTTTAATTTATTTAATTGTATTTAAAACAGGCCACTCAAAACTAATTTAAAAACTTACTTATTAAAAATATATTTACAGTAAAGAAGTAAATAATTTACTTCTTTTAAATGACGGAAATCATAACATCAAATGACTGCGCTGGCACCAGTACAGCCTTGCCAAACTTTATTAGAAAACGATAGCAAATTGTTTTTTTAAGGGTGGAAACACCAGTTATTTTGTTTCTTTTCAGTTGAAAACTAAACTTTTTTAACAAAAACAGAAATGATCTTTATTTAAATGCTAAAATATATGATAAAAACTATTTTATTGGAATAATCTTAAGTTTAAAATATCCTTGGCAACATTCGCGAACAAGTGAACATCGTGGATGTAAAAAGCGCGGAAAATTTGAGATTTAAAATTTTAATTATAGTTGTAAAGTAATATTGCTGTTTAAACAACATTAAACATGGTAAAATTAAATACTTCCTTATTTCGTTTGTGAAATAATCCAAAATACCATTCGTGCATGTTGAAAACATTTTGCTTAAGGAAATAGTTTTTCGTGCATTTTCGTCAAAATTCCTCGACCTGCGGTCTCGGAATTTTGTAACACGAAAAATGCCAAGCCAAATATTTTTTTATACAGTAAAAAAATTATCGATAATTCAACATGCACTTATGATATTACTACTAAAAATTTACCAGGCGTTTTTGTTGAAAACGTTTAGAATTTTTTTTTTTTTCAATAAAGAAGTTTTTTCCAAATTAACTTTTCTACACGTTTTCAACAAAAACGCCTTTTCCAAATTAATTTCTCTACACCTTTGTTGTTACAGGTATCTTTGTTTCAATTACCTCGAAATGACATATTTCGACATTTGTCATATTTTGATTGATAAAGCCAAATATTGCACAATTTTTTTCAAAAACCAATAATTTACTTTAAAAACGGGATCAGATTAGATATTGAAACGTTAGAAGTTAACTTTTATTCAGTTTTTCGTTCTCTTTTAATTATTTTAACGATTTATCAAGAATTTTATTAAAATTTCTTTATTTAGGCAAAATTTTTAAACTTTGGTAAGGTATTGACTAATAATATTTTTTAGTTAAAGAAGATATAGCAGATAAGTAATATTTTAAACGCAATACCTTACCAGCGCATCTAGAAATAGGTGCGCCTGATAAGTACATTTTAATTTTATTTTCTGTTTTAGATTTTTTATCGATATAAATAGTTATTGATGCGAAATGGCTCAAATTAATAATACTGTAAATATATATACGCCTCAAATAAATTATAGATTTGATTAAATACTCTTAAAAATAAAATCTAATATTACTCGCTGGGACGAGTAAACAAATTTCCTCGTATAAAACTAGTAAAAACTCGTAAAATGAAAGTTGGACAGGACATAAACGTAAAGAGGTTCCTAAAGGGCATTTCAAAATTGAGTCCCCAACGGCCAAGGTACAATTATACAATGTATAATATACATGGGACCCATAAATAGTTCTTGACTATCTTTCCAAACAAAATTTAAGTTTCTGCGTTTAAAAAAATAATTTACGTATTCCTCGTAGAAAACTAGTAAAAACTCGTAAAATGAAAGTGTATTAATACTCTCTGAAACAGGTAAATAAATTTCCTCGCAGTAAACTAGAAAATAATCGTAAAAAAATCTAATATTAGGGGTGACCGGGGCTAGTTGTCGCAGGGGTAAGTTGTCGAAGTGCCTATATCTTAAAAAGTAAAATATTTTTCTGCGCCAAACCAAGATTAACCGATGCGTTACAACAGTGTCATTTATCATTTGTAAACTTAAATGCAATAAATTAAAAGAACATCCAGATAAACCAAAAAATGTAAAAATTAAAGAGCCCAGTAATTTTTTGTGATTATCATTTTCCACAATATATTTTTATATTAGATCTCCGCAATAATATACGGGGTGTATACATTAAGCTGAACGATAAAAAAACAACCTGAACGCCTGAAAAGAATAGTAAAATTTTGTCTATCGCCACAAAACTTAAAATCTTATTTGGTTTTATCATTTTCCACAATATATTTTTATATTAGCTCTCCGCGATAATATACGGGGTGTATACATTAAGCTGAACGATAAAAAAACAACCTGAACGCCTGAAAAGAATAGTAAAATTTTGTCTATCGCCACAAAACTTAAAATCTTATTTGGTTTTATCATTTTCCACAATATATTTTTATATTAGCTCTCCGCGATAATATACGGGGTGTATACATTAAGCTGAACTATAAAAAAACAACCTGAACGCCTGAAAAGAATAGTAAAATTTTGTCTATCGCCACAAAACTTAAAATCTTATTTTGTTTTATCATTTTCCACAATATATTTTTATATTAGCTCTCCGCGATAATATACGGGGTGTATACATTAAGCTGAACGATAAAAAAACAACCTGAACGCCTGAAAAGAATAGTAAAATTTTGTCTATCGCCACAAAACTTAAAATCTTATTTGGTTTTATCATTTTCCACAATATATTTTTATATTAGCTCTCCGCGATAATTTACGGGGTGTATACATTAAGCTGAATGATAAAAAACAACCTGAACGCCTGAAAAAAATAGTAAAATTTTGTCTATCGCCACAAAACTTAAAATCTTATTTGGTATTATCATTTTCCACAATATATTTTTATATTAGCTCTCCGCGATAATATACAGGGTGTATACATTAAGCTGAAAGCTAAAAAATCAACCTGAATGCCTGAAAAAAATAGTAAAATTTTGTCTATCGCCACAAAACTTAAAATCTTATTTGGTTTTACCATTTTCTACAATATATTTTTATTTCAGCTCTCCGCGATAATATACGGGGTGTATACATTAAGCTGAACGATAAAAAAACAACCTGAACGCCTGAAAAGAATAGTAAAATTTTGTCTATCACTACAAAACTTAAAATCTTATTTGGTTTTATCATTTTCCACAATATATTTTTATATTAGCTCTCCGCGATAATATACGGGGTGTATACATTAAGCTGAACGATAAAAAAACAACCTGAACGCCTGAAAAGAATAGTAAAATTTTGTCTATCGCCACAAAACTTAAAATCTTATTTGGTTTTATCATTTTCCACAATATATTTTTATATTAGCTCTCCGCGATAATATACGGGGTGTATACATTAAGCTGAACGATAAAAAAACAACCTGAAAGCCTGAAAAGAATAGTAAAATTTTGTCTATCGCCACAAAACTTAAAATCTTATTTGGTTTTATCATTTTCCACAATATATTTTTATATTAGCTCTCCGCGATAATATACGGGGTGTATACATTAAGCTGAACGATAAAAAAAACAACCTGAACTCCTGAAAAGAATAGTAAAATTTTGTCTACCGCCACAAAACTTAAAATCTTATTTGGTTTTATCATTTTCCACAATATATTTTTATATTAGCTCTCCGCGATAATATACGGGGTGTATACAATAAGCTGAACGATAAAAAAAACAACCTGAACGCCTGAAAAGAATAGTAAAATTTTGTCTATCGCCACAAAACTTAAAATCTTATTTGGTTTTATCATTTTCCATAATATATTTTTATATTAGCTCTCCGCGATAATATACGGGGTGTATACATTAAGCTGAACGATAAAAAAACAACCTGAACGCCTGAAAAGAATAGTAAAATTTTGTCTATCGCCACAAAACTTAAAATCTTATTTGGTTTTATCATTTTCCACAATATATTTTTATATTAGCTCTCCGCGATAATATACGGGGTGTATACATTAAGCTGAACGATAAAAAAACAACCTGAACGCCTGAAAAGAATAGTAAAATTTTGTCTATCGCCACAAAACTTAAAATCTTATTTGGTTTTATCATTTTCCACAATATATTTTTATATTAGATCTCCGCAATAATATACGGGGTGTATACATTAAACTGAACGATAAAAAACAACCTGAACGCCTGAAAAGAATAGTAAAATTTTGTCTATCACTACAAAACTTAAAATCTTATTTGGTTTTATCATTTTCCACAATATATTTTTATATTAGCTCTCCGCGATAATATACGGGGTGTATACATTAAGCTGAACGATAAAAAAAAACCTGAACGCCTGAAAAGAATAGTAAAATTTTGTCTATCGCCACAAAACTTAAAATCTTATTTGGTTTTATCATTTTCCACAATATATTTTTATATTAGCTCTCCGCAATAATATACGGGGTGTATACATTAAGCTGAACGTTAAAAAAACAACCTGAACGCCTGAAAAGAATAGTAAAATTTTGTCTATCGCCACAAAACTTAAAATCTTATTTGGTTTTATCATTTTCCACAATATATTTTTATATTAGCTCTCCGCGATAATATACGGGGTGTATACATTAAGCTGAACTATAAAAAACAACCTGAACGCCTGAAAAGAATAGTAAAATTTTGTCTATCGCCACAAAACTTAAAATCTTATTTGGTTTTATCATTTTCCACAATATATTTTTATATTAGATCTCCGCAATAATATACGGGGTGTATACATTAAGCTGAACGATAAAAAACAACCTGAACGCCTGAAAAGAATAGTAAAATTTTGTCTATCACTACAAAACTTAAAATCTTATTTGGTTTTATCATTTTCCACAATATATTTTTATATTAGCTCTCCGCGATAATATACGGCGTGTAGACATTAAGCAGAACGATAAAAAAACAACCTGAACGCCTGAAAAGAATAGTAAAATTTTGTCTATCGCCACAAAACTTAAAATCTTATTTGGTTTTATCATTTTCCACAATATATTTTTATATTAGCTCTCCGCGATAATATACGAGGTGTATTCATTAAGCTGAACGATAAAAAAACAACCTGAACGCCTGAAAAGAATAGTAAAATTTTGTCTATCACTACAAAACTTAAAATCTTTTTTGGTTTTATCATTTTCCACAATATATTTTTATATTAGCTCTCCGCGATAATATACGGGGTGTATACATTAAGCTAAACGATAAAAAATAACCTGAACGCCTGAAAAGAATAGTAAAATTTTGTCTATCGCCACAAAACTTAAAATCTTATTTGGTTTTATCATTTTCCACAATATATTTTTATATTAGCTCTCCGCGATAATATACGGGGTGTATACATTAAGCTGAACGATAAAAAAACAACCTGAACGCCTGAAAAGAATAGTAAAATTTTGTCTATCGCCACAAAACTTAAAATCTTATTTGGTTTTATTATTTTCCACAATATATTTTTATATTAGCTCTCCGCGATAATATACAGGGTGTATACATTAAGCTGAAAGCTAAAAAATCAACCTGAATGCCTGAAAAAAATAGTAAAATTTTATCTATCGTCACAAAACTTAAAATCTTATTTGGTTTTACCATTTTCTACAATATATTTTTATTTCAGCTCTCCGCAATAATATACGGGGTGTATACATTAAGCTGAACGATAAAAAAACAACCTGAACGCCTAAAAAGAAAAGTAAAATTTTGTCTATCACTACAAAACTTAAAATCTTATTTTGTTTTATCATTTTCCATAATATATTTTTATATTAGCTCTCCGCGATAATATACATTAAGCTGAACGATAAAAAAACAACCTGAACGCCTGAAAAGAATAGTAAAATTTTGTCTATCGCCACAAAACTTAAAATCTTATTTGGTTTTATCATTTTCCACAATATATTTTTATATTAGCTCTCCGCGATAATATACGGGGTGTATACATTAAGCTGAACTATAAAAAAACAACCTGAACGCCTGAAAAGAATAGTAAAATTTTGTCTATCGCCACAAAACTTAAAATCTTATTTTGTTTTATCATTTTCCACAATATATTTTTATATTAGCTGTCCGCGATAATATACGGGGTGTATACATTAAGCTGAACGATAAAAAAACAACCTGAACGCCTGAAAAGAATAGTAAAATTTTGTCTATCGCCACAAAACTTAAAATCTTATTTGGTTTTATCATTTTCCACAATATATTTTTATATTAGCTCTCCGCGATAATATACGGGGTGTATACATTAAGCTGAACGATAAAAAAACAACCTGTACGCCTGAAAAGAATAGTAAAATTTTGTCTATCGCCACAAACCTTAAAATCTTATTTGGTTTTATCATTTTCCACAATATATTTTTATATTAGCTCTCCGCGATAATATACGGGGTGTATACATTAAGCTGAACGATAAAAAAAACAACCTGAACGCCTGAAAAAAATAGTAAAATTTTGTCTATCGCTACAAAACTTAAAATTTTATTTGCTTTTACCATTTTGTACAATATATTTTTATTTCAGCTCTTCGCGATAATATACGGGGTCTTTAAATTAAACTGAACGATAAAAAAACAACCTGAACGCCTGAAAAAAATAGTAAAATTTTGTTTATCGCTACAAAACTTAAAATGTTATTTGGTTTTACTATTTTCTACAATATATTTTTATTTCAGCTCTCCGCGACAATATACGGGGTGTATACATTAAACTGAATGATAAAAAAACAACCTGAACGCCTGAAAAAAATAGTAAAATCTTGTCTATCGCTACAAAACTTAAAAAAGTCCAAACCAAATAACATTTTATGTTTTGTAGCGATAAACAAAATTTTACTATTTTCTTCAGGCGTTCAGGTTGTTTTTTTTTATCGTTCAGTTTAATGTATACACCCCGTATATTGTCGCGGAAAGCTGAAATAAAAATATATTGTAGAAAATAGTAAAACCAAACAAGATTTTAAGTTTTGTAGTGATGGACAAAATTTTACTATTTTTTTCAGGCGTTCAGATTGTTTTTTTATCGTTCAGTTTAATGTATACACCCTGTATATTATCGCGATGAGCTGAAATAAAAATATATTGTAGAAAATAGTAAAACCAAATAAGATTTTAAGTTTTGTAGTGATAGACAAAATGTTACTATTTTTTTCAGACGTTCAGGTTGATTTTTTAGCGTTCAGCTTAATGTATACACCCCGTATATTATCGCGGAGAGCTGAAATAAAAATATATTATAGAAAATGATAAAAGCAAATAAAATTTTAAGTTTTGTAGCGATAGACAAAATTTTACTATTTTTTTCAGGCGTTCAGGTTTTTTTTTTATCGTTCAGTTTAATGTATACACCCTGTATATTATCGCGGAGAGCTGAATTAAAAATATATTGTAGAAAATGATAAAACTAAATGAGATTTTAATTTTTGTGGCGATAGACAAAATGTTACTATTTTTTTCAGGCGTTCAGGTTTTTTTTTATCGTTCAGTTTAATGTATACACCCCGTATATTATCGCGATGAGCTGAAATAAAAATATATTGTAGAACATGGTAAAACCAAATAACGTCATCTAAAGGCTCTAACGGTCTAACTCCAAAACGTCATATTTTTCAGGAGACGTAAAAAACGATTTAAAACTTAATTATAGCAATTTAGAACTTTAAAAATAGCTTGTTCACAGGTAAAAATGTTTGAAATGTGTTAATGTATTTAAAACTTTTCATTGTTATCTATTTTATATAAATTATTTGAAAATTAAATTTTAACCACAGAATCTAAATTCACTAATGGTCTAACTCCAAGGGAAGATAAAAGAGGATACCTATCGTATTATATCGCGTAATATTATTACAAAAAATTTATATTTTTATATTTAATATATAATATTACTACTAGGTAGGCATAATATATATACATTATTAATGGCAATAATTATAATTATCATCAAACAGTAAATTAACAAATATTTGAAACGGGATCCCCTGTTGTCGAGAAATAGTTTGACATTAGTGACAGTTCTCATTTAATTGTTTTCTCACAATCATATGATGGAGTTAGACACTCAGCGAATTAAAATAATTACGTTTTTGATTTTTTTGAGGCTGATATTGGTTTAATGCAACTTTTTTTTTTGAAGTATGTTGGTAATCAGATAATGAAGCAAATTTGATAAAAATCTCATTTTTGAAAAATTTGGAGTTAGACAACTAGAGCCTTTAGTGGACGATAACATTTTAAGTTTTGTAGCGATAAACAAAATTTTACTATTTTTTTCAGGCGTTCAGGTTGTTTTTTTATAGTTTAGTTTAATGTATACACCCTGTATATTATCGCGATGAGCTGAAATAAAAATATATTGTAGAAAATGGTAAAACCAAATAAGATTTTAAGTTTTGTAGTGATAGACAAAATTTTACTATTTTTTTCAGGCGTTCAGGTTGATTTTTTAGCGTTCAGCTTAATGTATACACCCCGTATATTATCGTGGAGAGCTGAAATAAAAATATATTATAGAAAATGGTAAAAGCAAATAAAATTTTAAGTTTTGTAGCGATAGACAAAATTTTACTATTTTTTTCAGGCGTTCAGGTTGTTTTTTTATCGTTCAGTTTAATGTATACACCCCGTATATTATCGCTATGAGCTGAAATAAAAATATATTGTAGAAAATGGTAAAACCAAATAAGTTTTTAAGTTTTGTGGCGATATACAAATTGTTACTATTATTTTCAGACGTTCAGGTTGATTTTTTAGCGTTCAGCTTAATGTTTACACCCCGTACATTATCGCGGAGAGCTGAAATAAAAATATATTGTAGAAAATGGTAAAACCAAATAACATTTTATGTTTTGTAGCGATAAACAAAATTTTTAATTTTTTTCAGGCGTTCAGGTTGTTTTTTTATCGGTCAGATTAATGTATACACCCTGTATGTTATCGCGATGAGCTGAAATAAAAATATATTGTAGAAAATAGTAAAACCAAATAAGATTTTAAGTTTTGTAGTGATAGACAAAATTTTACTATTTTTTTCAGGCGTTCAGGTTGATTTTTTAGCGTTCAGCTTAATGTATACACCCCGTACATTATCGCGGAGAGCTGAAATAAAAATATATTGTAGAAAATGGTAAAACCAAATAAGATTTTAAGTTTTGTAGTGATAGACAAAATTTTACTATTTTTTTCAGGCGTTCAGGTTGATTTTTTAGCGTTCAGCTTAATGTATACACCCCGTATATTATCGCGGAGAGCTGAAATAAAAATATATTATAGAAAATGGTAAAAGCAAATAAAATTTTAAGTTTTGTAGCGATAGACAAAATTTTACTATTTTTTTTCAGGCGTTCAGGTTGTTTTTTTATCGTTCAGTTTAATGTGTACACCCCGTATATTATCGCGATGAGCTGAAATAAAAATATATTGTAGAAAATGGTAAAACCAAATAAGATTTTAAGTTTTGTAGTGATAGACAATATTTTACTATTTTTTTCAGGCGTTCAGGTTGATTTTTTAGCGTTCAGCTTAATGTATACACCCCTTACATTATCGCGGAGAGCTGAAATAAAAATATATTGTAGAAAATGGTAAAACCAAATAACATTTTAAGTTTTGTAGCGATAAACAAAATTTTACTATTTTTTTCAGGCGTTCAGGTTTGGACTGAAATAAAAATATATTGTAGAAAATGGTAAAACCAAATAAGATTTTAAGTTTTGTAGTGATAGACAAAATTTTACTATTTTTTTCAGGCGTTCAGGTTGATTTTTTAGCTTTCAGCTTAATGTATACACCCCGTACATTATCGCGGAGAGCTGAAATAAAAATATATTGTAGAAAAAGGTAAAACCAAATAACATTTTAAGTTTTGTAGCGATAAACAAAATTTTACTATTTTTTTTAGGCGTTCAGGTTGTATTTTTATCGTTCAGTTTAGTGTATACACCCTGTATATTATCGCGATGAGCTGAAATAAAAATATATTGTAGAAAATGGTAAAACCAAATAACATTTTAAGTTTTGTAGCGATAAACAAAATTTTACTATTTTTTTCAGGCGTTCAGGTTGTATTTTTATCGTTCAGTTTAATGTATACAACCTGTATATTATCGCGATGAGCTGAAATAAAAATATATTGTAGAAAATGGTAAAAGAAAATAAGATTTTAAGTTTTGTAGTGATGGACAAAATTTTACTATTTTTTTCAGGCGTTCAGGTTGATTTTTTAGCTTTCAGCTTAATGTATACACCCCGTATATTATCGCGGAGAGCTGAAATAAAAATATATTATAGAAAATGGTAAAAGCAAATAAAATTTTAAGTTTTGTAGCGATAGACAAAATTTTACTATTTTTTTCAGGCGTTCAGGTTGTTTTTTTATCGTTCAGTTTAATGTATACACCCTGTATATTATCGCGATGAGCTGAACTAAAAATATATTGTAGAAAATGGTAAAACCAAATAAGATTTTAAGTTTTGTAGCGATTGACAAAATTTTACTATTTTTTTCGGGCGTTCAGGTTGTTTTTTTATCGTTCAGTTTGATGTATACACCCTGTATACTATCGCGATGAGCTGAAATAAAAATATATTGTAGAAAATGGTAAAACCAAATAAGATTTTAGGTTTTGTAGTGATAGACAAAATTTTACTATTTTTTTCAGGCGTTCAGGTTGATTTTTTAGCTTTCAGCTTAATGTATACACCCCGTTTATTATCGCGGAGAGCTAAAATAAAAATATATTATAGAAAATGGTAAAAGCAAATAAAATTTTAAGTTTTGTAGTGATAGACAAAATTTTACTATTTTTTTCAGGCGTTCAGGTTGATTTTTTAGCTTTCAGCTTAATGTATACACCCCGTATATTATCGCGGAGAGCTGAAATAAAAATATATTATAGAAAATGGTAAAAGCAAATAAAATTTTAAGTTTTGTAGCGATAGACAAAATTTTAATATTTTTTTCAGGCGTTCAGGTTGTTTTTTCATCGTTCAGTTTAATGTATACACCCTGTATATTATCGCGATGAGCTGAAATAAAAATATATTGTAGAAAATGGTAAAACCAAATAAGATTTTAAGTTTTGTAGCGATAGACAAAATTTTACTATTTTTTTCAGGCGTTCAGGTTGTTTTTTATCGTTCAGTTTAATGTATACACCCTGTATACTATCGCGATGAGCTGAAATAAAAATATATTGTAGAAAATGGTAAAACCAAATAAGATTTCAAGTTTTGTAGTGATAGACAAAATTTTACTTTTTTTTCAGGCGTTCAGGTGATTTTTTAGCTTTCAGCTTAATGTATACACCCCGTATATTATCGCGGAGAGCTGAAATAAAAATATATTATAGAAAATGGTAAAAGCAAATAAAATTTTAAGTTTTGTAGCGATAGACAAAATTTTACTATTTTTTTATGCATTCAGCTTGATTTTTTAGCGTTGAGTTAAATGAATACACCCTGTATATTATCGTGGAGAGCAGGAAAAAATACACTTTGTCTGTAGGGGGTTAAAGTTCAAATATAAAGAACATTTAAAATAAAATAAATTATTTTTTTCAGACACTCAACATATTTATTGTTTAGTGAAATTATTATACCCCGTATGTTAAACTAGCCAAGCTTAACCTATGTTTACTTGTGATTGACCAAAAATAACTCTTTTTAAGTTTGGTTTTAAATTATTGTTATTAACGTTCAGCTGAATATTGTGTTCAGTATTTTAGAACTTCCCGTATTTATTTGGTTTGGCCGGAAAGTGTAGCAGTGAGCGGCACGAACGAACATAGCGAATGTGAATCTGTAGAATAAGATAATTCTACTAAAATTTAGATGGCGCCAGTAATTTCTTTAATAAAAATAATATAGTTACACTTTTCACCCGGCCAAGTAAATATTGTATTTGTTCAACAAAGAACAAATACAGAATTTGTTTGGTTGGGTGGAAGTGGGAGTGTATGTATGTCTTCTATCCTTTTTGGGTAGAACTTTTGTCCCTGTCTAATCTAACGGGAGAAATCTCCATTGCACCATTGCAGTGCACTGTCCCCCTTAATCCGTCTCTGATCCTGACTGGCCGAAATATAACTCTTTGCGCACTCATCTCTATTATACACGACCAGTTAGAATAGAAGAGTATTTTCAGCAATCGACAGCGAACAGATAGAAGATCTTCACGATAGACAGGGAGGTGTGTTCTGTTTTCGTACACACCCAACAGCATAAATGGTTTTAATTATTTCAAGGTTTACATGCCAAGTTGTTATGGCATTGCTTAGTAGTTTATTGTTAAATACAACGTACACATTATAACAAGTTCAGACCAAATAATTCTGTCCAAACCAAGCGAATTTGAAGATCTATAGTTTATATGGTCCACTTGGAAAAGGGCCTGCATATTTTCTGGTTTTGGCGTCCTTATCGTTTTGAGGGACCGTCAAACCCAGGCCCCGGGCAAGCTTAAATAAAAAAAATAATAAATCCCTAGCGCCACAGGCGAAAATTATTACGAATTTGAAAGACTATAGACCATATATGGCACACGAAAATCGGCCTACATATTTGGTTGTTTTGGCGCCTTTATCGTTCTAAGGAAGTAAGTTTTAGTAAGCGCGCGCCTATGTGCTCCAAGCAGGTGTAAAAACTTTAAACGCGATTTAACAAAATTTGGCAAAAAAAATAGCAAGGAAAAAACAATCAAAAAATGGGGGTTTTCACACTTTCTTTCAAACATACACCATTTTTTTTATCGATTTTTCATTAATGGTGGTAAAATACCCTGTTCGAAACCTTCCTCTTCAAGAAACTTTTTTCTAACTTACCAATCCTGAGATGGAACCCTAGGTCTGGTGATTTTAAAGAGTTCAAAATTCTCTGTTTAATAATGCAACTATTTATTTTTTTAAATTTTTTTGAAGATTTTTTCTTCTTTTTTTCAGTATTTTTGTAAAATTAATTTTGGAAATTTTGCGCAAAAAGGTCCAAATAGTGAATATATGGTGTATTATCATGTTAAGACTAATTGTTTATCATTTTCATGTAAAATTTTTAATATTTATGCACAAAATATTAAAAATTTTAATAATTTTAAAAAAAGAAAATCTTCAAAAAAAATATTTAAAAATTAATAGTTACACAGAGAATTTTAAAATAAGGTATTACAAGACCTAGGGTGCCATTTGAAATATTGCCCCCCATTGACCCCTTAGCGAATAAAAAATAAAAAAATATGGCAAATGATAATTTTTATTTTATTCCAAATTTAAATTTTATATCTCATTTCGTTCAAAAGTTACGGGGGGTGTACCATTTAAAAGAATAATCCTGTATAAATTATAAAATGTTTAATATATTTTAATTTAAAACTTTTAAACCTAATAATAAACCAACAAATAAAGCAAAATCTTAGGTACAATTTAGGTTTGAGCAGGCCATTTAGGCTCAGAGCTCCTGGCGGTTAAATCATTTTAATGGCCATTAAAAATATCTTATTTTAAGGGATAGGGAAAAAATAAGTACAATTTTTTTTAGATTGGGGCCTAAAGTAAAATTTACTGTAGATAGTATTTTACGTCGTAGTTGTATTTATAAAAATTCTATAATCCTATAAGTATTTTCAGTCCAATTGTTTAAAAATGCCTAAAGGATTTTTTAAGGTTACGTCACTTTTGGCCAGACGCCCTCCCCCCTTTCGTCACTTTTTGAACAACAACAACAACTCCTCTCCCCCTATGGAGGTGACGTAATTCTTGAACAGCCCCCAACAGTATTTTATAGTAATATTAAATATTTTTTCGTCTACTGCGATATGCCACTAACAATTTTCTTTTAAAACTAAATAATATATTTTTTATAAAAAAGAACATTCGTTCTATAAATTAAAATTATCTAAGGCTCATTAATGTTTAAAATTTATTAGTTTTAGTAGACCGGAGGATAAAACATAATAATTTATGGACCTGTGTTTTGCCCTTTTAAATCTATAGAGCTATATGGGTGAAATTTGATACTCCACAGAAAAGTTTTTATTTGCTGTCGTAATAATTAAAAATTATAAAGATAATGAGTAATAAGTATATAAAAACATTTTTTCTAAATACGCACCTTATATTTTTTACCGTTCACTAGAAGAGCGGAAAAACAATCAAAATCTGCCATCAGGACTTTTTTCCTTAACAATACTTTGCTAAAGAAAAAAAAAATAAATAATAATTAAAATTATTATTTATTTTTTTTAACTTTAAAAATTTACTAAAATCAATTTTTATTTTGTGAGAATTATTTTATCTCAAATCCTCTAAGGGCGAAAGAAACTGTTTGTTCGTCTGTCCGTCCGTCTGTCCGATGTCACGTTTTTTGTACACACGACAACTCAAGAACGAATAATCCGATCAATTCTAAATTTTCAGAAAAAACTAATTTCTATTAGGGAAAGACACCTATTGTTTTTAAAAGTAATCCCCCCAAAAACAAAAGGAGTTATAACTTTAAAAAAAATCGAAATATGCTGAAAAAAAAATCCTAATAACGTAACTTTTTCAGGAAAAATTACTTTTGTTATAAGGATCAATTCTAGTAATTTTGAAAGTAATCCCCTCAAAAACCAAAAAGTTAACTTTTTAAAAAAATGAATTTTTATTTTTTTTTCAATAATTTTTTGTTTTTCGCAAAAAATGATTTTTTTAAATTTTCTTTTTTTGAAAATGTTTTTTTTTTTATTTTTCGTTTAACAAAAGGAAATTTTATTAAAAAAATAGTTTTTTTTTTATTTTTTTTTTTATTTTTTATATTTTCGTTTTTCGCACAATGAAAATTAAAAAAAAAATAATTATTGTTTAAAAACTTATTTTTTGATTTTTTTTTCGAGGAGTAAACCGCAGAGGAATTCAGGTGTACAAATTGGAGGTAATCTGGAGGAAATCTTTGAAGGTTACGAGGTAATCTGAAGCAAATCTTTAAAGATTTCCTGCTTTTCGAAGAAAGTCTTAGAAACTCAAAGTAATCTTTAGAGCTAATCTGGAGGAAATCTTTGAAGGTTTCCTCCTAAAAGGAATTCAGGTGTACAAAATGCTGACAGCGGTTTATCCGAATTCCTCTGCGGTTTGGACTTTTTTTCGATTTTTTTTAATTTTTTATTGTATTTGGAAAAATGCAATATAACATTTACTGTGAATAGCGTAGCATTACAAATCTAAACATCCAAAAAACGCAAAAATTATCTAAAAATTAGTTTGTCAATTTGAGGTTGTGTTTAACGTTTACTAATTTTCTGACAGCAGGTATGTAAAATCTGCTGATTGTCACTTTTATTCCGTGGTCATAGGCAACGGATGGAAAATATTTACTAAGTACTAGCTAGGTCCTAGGAATAGTAAAAAAAAGCACTCGAAGTGCACTGAAAAGGTTTGCGTCGGGGTGCGTATACTATTTTTCCTATGACCTAACACCTAAACATTCAAAAAACGCAAAAATTGTTTAAAAATTAGTTTGTCAATTTGAGGTTATGTGTTTGACGTTTATTAATTTTCTGACAGCAGGTATGTAAAATCAGCTGATTGTCACTTTAAAAATAGGCACTAAGTATTAACTAGGTCGTAGGATTTTTATTTTGCTTAAATTATCTTATTTTTTCCTGAGCTGATCACCCATATTTTCCTGAAAAAAAGTCGAAACCAATTTTCACAAAAACTACACTCGACCCCTCAGGGGGTGAAATGGGGGGAAATCTTTTGTACACCCTTCGGAACAGTAGGAACTCAGGAGAATTCATGGGGAATTCAAGAGGAATTTACAAGGAATTCAGGGAAAGTCACAAGGAATTCAGGGGAAGTCACAAGGAATATAGAGGAAGTCACAAGGAATTCAGGGAAGTCATAAGGAATTCAGGGGAAGTTATGAGGAATTCAGGGGGAACTCATGAGGAATTCAGGGGAATTCATGCATTAGGGGAATTCTTTTGTACACTTTCCTGGTAGCGGTTAACCCCCCAGTTTATAAGAAATAAAATAAAATATATAATAAATATTTTTAAGAGCTGTTTTCTAAATCTTAAAAATAATAAAAATGACGCCGCAGGCAAATTTTTTTGCACATTTCTTTAAACTCTGTTATTTTCTGACGGTTTTTTATCTGATTAGATTACATTAATGTAGTAAAACGGGAGCCGGACTTTACAGCGAAAAAAAAACAACCACGAAGACCGTGATCGCCATTACCGCGACAAGCCATTACCTTTACCGCCAAGACCATTACCGCCAACGGTCTTTACCGCGTATGACTTTTACAGCGAAAATCGTTATAACTTATTTTTATTTTATGTAAGGTTATTTCCGTGGAATTGATGGCAGTTTGGTTTGTTAGTTTTGGTTTGGATTTTTATTGATTAAGTGGAACATTTACTAAATGTACCCATATATCTGTGTTTTTTATGTGTGTTTTTTTAAATTTATATCGACTGATTTGTATAAATCGCTGATTAATAATAAAAAGTACGAATCGTCATGCCGATCGAAATAATGAAAAGTGCTAGTGACAAAGGCCTCGCTATATATAAACATTTCATATACAGGAAAGAAAATACTCTTAAAAATAAAAAAAATTGTAAGTGCGTAAATTATTTATTTTTATTATTTTTTATCTAATATTTTTTTCTTCCAAAAAAATTAAAATAATTATGCACGGTAATGGTTTTCGTGGTAAAGTCCATGCGCGGTATTTACCCCTTCGCTGTTATTTTCTTCGTGGTAATGGCTTGCGCGGTAAAGTCCATGCGAGGTAATGTCCTTGCGCGGTAACGATGGCGCGGTAACGGTTTCGCGGCAATGGACTGCGCTGTAAAGACCCCTACCCTAGTAAAACGCAAGTTTTAAAAACAACAGGAGAAAATTTTTACAATTGCGATGGTTTATTTGAATTTGAAAACAGTGGTATAGATTTAAATGCAAGAAAGTTCTAGCGCCACGGGCAAAATTCTTGACGCCGGGCCCCCTCGAAAACGGGCCACGGAAAAGTTTTAAAAATGTTTAGATTTTTGTACAGAATTTTAGGATTAGATTAAATTTTCTATTTGTCCATATCGAGGGCTTCATAACATAAAGGCGTATACCGTATACGCACTTTTTTTTTGTGGTTTTGTTGGTTTTAGGTTTGGTTTATTAAACAAAAGTTAAATCTATCAAAATAAAAAAAATGGCGTATATATATATTTTTATTTTTTAAATATTTGAAGACTGCAGGCTAAAAAGGATGAGGGTCACAAAACAAAGCTTTAGAGTAAAACAGATTTTAAAATTTATATTCCTATATTTATTTAAGTAATAAACTTGTGTGAGTTGGGAGACTAGATACACTATCTTTTTAAAAATTGGTTACTCCCAACAAGTTGTTTCCTTAAATGGATATAGGAATATAAATTTTAAAATCTGTTTTACTCCGAGTAAATTACTCGAAACCTTTGCTTTGTGACCTTCGTCCTTTTTAGCCTGCACTCTTCATTTGTTTCAAGGTTTTTTATGATTCAATTTGTCTTTGCTAAAAAATACGATTTAAAAAAAAATTGTAAAATTTTATTAATATTATTTAAAATTAGTTTAAAAGTATTTGCATCAAGAGGTAAAATATTTTTCATATTATTTAGTTTTTTTCTAAAAGTTGCATATTTCACGAATGGGGACCTTTTCTTTTAGTCATTAACTTTTTTGTCGAAGAAAACATTTGTATATTTCACGGGTGGGGGATCTTATGTTTTTTTTAGTCAAAGAAAAAAATTGCATTTTTAGGCTAAAAAAGTTGTAATTTTTGACCTTCTCCCCCCACGAAATCTTCTTCACTGCGGCCTTGTTTCAAATACTCTTTAAAAAGAATAATACTAAAAAAGTGTTTTAACTTGTAAATAAGTTTTTATTATTAATAAGTTATTAATAACTGAGGAAAATTTATTTATAAAAATCCCACCCGTTGTAAACAAATAAAATCTCATCCGCAGTAAACAAATAAAATATTTTTTTCACTACTACTTCTAGAACATAGGGAACGTTCAAGTATTACGTAACGCAAATGTTGATCATTTTGGACCCCACCCCCCCTGTAACGCTATTTTCCTATACCATTAACATGGGTGTAACACTCCAAAAAATGAAGAAAAATATATATAACTACGGTAGAGAAGACTATTATAGCCTCGCACTCTTAAATCCCTCGCTTCTACGCAGCTCGGGATTTAATACGCTTGGCTATAAAAAATGTCTTCACTACCTTGGTATATAATTACTATTTAATGTAGGTACATAGAAACCATATATTAATTACTTTACGCAATTTTTGATCCCCCTCCTCATCATCACCCCTCGTCACGCTGGCCGAAACCCCTTTCCTAAAATAATTATGACACGCTATCAATTACTCGCTCTCGATAAAAATAAATAAATATTAGAATTCTAAAATACAAAAAGTAAAAAAACAAACAATAATTCATATTTTTTTTATCATAATTACACAGCTCTACTCTGGGTCCTGTCAACGGATTCTGAATCTACATAATGCAGTTACTGGCCTGGCAACTAAAAGTTTTCTACTGCTGTAGTAACACACCGTTTTCAAGATAATTCATCGTCAACACTTGATAAAAAAAATTAGTTTTGACAGATTACACAATATGCTTAAAAATTGATATCTTAGAGTTTTTCAGGTTGCTGTAACCGAATTCGATGTTAAAAATTTAAAATTTAAAATGACGTTTTCGAAAATTAGTAATTAAGTATTTTTGAGGTCGCTGAACCGAATTCGGTGTTAAAAATTTTGAATGGCAAATCCAATATGGCGTCGAACAGACAAGGCGATTTGGCATTTTCTAAATGGTTTCAGCGACCTCAAAAACAATTACCCTAATCACTAATTTTTGCCAAAAAATATCGAATTTTTTAAAAAATTTGAAGCCATATTGAATCCGCCATTTTGACTTTTAAGTTTTTAACATCGGATTCGGTTTCAGCAACCTCAAAAACCCTGGGATACCTATTTTCAAACATTTATGTAATCTATCAAAATTCTAATTAATTTGTCTATTTTAACAAATTTTTAAGAATTTGAAGCTGGAAGATCCAATTGGATAAAAACTTTTCGCAAAAAAAATGAACCGACTTCTATGTTTCTAAAAAGTAAAAAATAAAAAATACTTAAGTCAGTGCCAATGTCACCATTCCCTAAATTAATTACTAACAATTTTTTTTTTATTATTTTATTATTGTTTGCTGTTAAATTGGCACCGACTTAAGGATTTTTTATTTTTTACTTTTTATAGACATAGAAGTCTGTTCATTTTCTTTGCGAAAAGTTTTTATTTTTTACTTTTTAGAGACACAGAACTTGTAGATTTGTAACGTCATCTAAGCTAAATTATAGTTGTCCTTCCATCTCGGCAAGCTGCTGACGTCACAACGCACAGTTAGTGCGCTGTAACGTCATTATCTTAAAGATAAATTTCTAAAAAATGAAAGGAATAGTTTTATTTCAGCGCTCAAGAGTCCAACCAACCCTATTTTAAACGAAATACTAAAGAAAATCTTGTTAAACTTTTAGCGTTTTAGCGTAATAATCAAACAACGCCTTTTGGTAAAATCACAACATTTATCATTTTCTCTTGGTATTTTAATATTACAGGTCCAGAGAATCAAATTTAGCGGCATTTAAAAGATTTTCAGTGTGCCGTAATATTTAAGTGACTCCTTAATCAAGTTATCCGGATTATCGGAGTTATCCGATATTTCTCTAAAAATCTGGCTGGTAGTAGAACCAAATTAAGCCGTTTTTAAGTGAAATTGCATTAAAATGATTAGATTTATCTTAATTATTCGGCTTACCCGGCATTATCCGAGCGTCAAATTAAAACGGGACCACCTCATGAGTGCCCTCTTTAAGTTGCAAAAAGTTTTATCAAATTCCGTTCATTGGTTCCAAAGTTATGCGGGAACAAACATAAAAAAAAACAAATTCACACGTCGAATTGATAACCTCCTCCTTTTTGGAAGTCGGTTAATAAGAGCCTGCATTGCTCCGCTTTGTGCCCTTATCGTTCTGGGGAAGTAAAAAAGATATAGCACCGCAGGCGATTTTTTTTAGAAATTTTATAGTCTATTTTAGTTTTAAAAGTGTTACTATTAAAAGTTTAAGTGCAAGAAAACTCTAGCGCCAAGCAAAATTTTTCTACGAATTTGAAGCTTCCCCAGAACGATAAGGCTATAGCTTTAGTGATATTTTTTATAATGACCATGCCAAAATGGGGGTATTTACGGTTCATACAAGCTTTGTAAAATTTAAAAAGTTATCTTTTATAGTTACGGAGATAATTTGTACCCAATACTTCTTTTGATACCCTGTATAGTCTGGTTAATAGTAATTGACTTTAGGCGACTTTAGGTATTTTTTTTGTGGACCTGTGTTATGTGTAGGTGGAGGTGTAGGTATATTTATTAAATATTTTTTAAACCCGAATTAAGAATTTTATTATTAAAATAAGATTTTTAACGTGACGTCACAGTGGGTTAATACTTTATAGCTAACCCCCTCCTACCCTGCCGGGTGTTTCGTTCCTGAACTTTTTTATTTTTTTATGTTGTATCGTGAAATTTTCAGGAGCTATATTGTGTATAAATGGATATTTTGACATGGTTAGATATTTTTTGGCAATTTCAATCAATTCTGAAAATAAGAATGTGCCACTTGTCAATTTTTGACAGGTTATGTTATTTTTTATTTAAATTTTTATTTTTAATCTAGAGTGCCTTAAATATTCGCTTATTCGCTTAATTGTTGGTCTAGTATCTTCAGAAAAATACTATTATGATTTTTTTCCTAAAACTCTAAATGTCTCTTAAAGGTTTGAAAAAAGTCCAAACGAGAATTTTCTTGCGAACATTTTGATACCACACATGAATAGTTTATTTGGAAGAAATTGGCATTAAAGCACAAAATATTTAAAATGAAGATTTAACTAATAAATGACATGATATGTCAAAATTTGACAAATGACAACTGATTTCTGAGTCAAAATATCTAAAAAAAAAGTCCAAACCCTGTATATGGGTGTTCCATTTAAAAATCGAAAGTTCGATTAAATAAGTTCCAAAAAATTTCTATGTCAAAAAATCTTAAATCATAGATAATATCGATACCCCCAAGCAACAAAGCCGTAACTCTTATATTGTCATTTTTCACGACAGCTAAATTTCTAAAATATTTTTTTTGTTATTTAAGGGTGTGTAAATGATTGAAGTGGAAAAAGAAGCCATGCGATACGTCATTTGAAAGCTTATAAAATTTTCTATTTAACTGTATAAGTATTTATTGTTTATTTATTGTTTGTTTCTGATAATATTCAAGTTTAAATATTTTTACTTAAGTGTTTTTAGGTAAACTTTTGGTTAAAATGGCCCGTGGGAGAAATCTGAGTAGTACCACCATGTGTGTCTTTTTTCAAGGCGTTTACCTATGAGTATAACTCAAAATGGGTGTAACTTGAGTTACGTCCTTGTTGCTTGGGAGTGTCGATATAGCTTCTGAAAATTTCAAGATCCTACCTAAAAAAGTAAAAAAGTTAGGGTTACCGAAACACCCGGTATAGTGGCCGATCGACGTAATTAATGAATGACCCCTAATAAAAATATTCTTGATAATGTAAACAACATATAGTATATAGTAAGTACCAAGGTATTAATTTTTGTTTATTTATTTTTCAGTTAATCTGATAAGCTTAAGGCATATACCTAATGACCAGTAGGGCCAATAAATATGTTTAAAGAGCAGATTACAATAAAATAACTTAAACCTACCTAAATGTTCAAACTTGTTTTTCAAAGTTTAATGATGAAGCAATTTGAAAAACTGACTCATAAACAAAATTTGAAAAACAAATTTGTTATTTTTGTTTGTAATAGGCACGGTTCATAGGGTTCCATGGATCCAGAGATATTTAATAAAAACTACTTTTCAAATGTACCTTTTATCGTGTCTGGCGTGATGTTTGGCCCTTCGGATAGCCTTTATCAAGATCATTATATTTTCGAAATAAAAGCAAAACATCCTTATTATTGCGAAATGCAAACAAAAAATAACACTGCTGTACAAAAAAAGATGTATTTTTTATTTGCCGGGGAGCTTTTAGTTGCGTCTGGATATATTGGATGCCCTGATTTCATAACCTTTTTCAGATTTTCCGAATCAGCTCGTTTTTTTTACATATAGCGTACGGTGTTTTTTTTGCCTATAGTTGTAGTAAAAAAAATTAAGGTCTTTTTTGTTCTTTTTTGCGGTGGATTGGTTCTCTATTAATAGTTTTTTTTTCGCTTTTTTTCGATATATTTTGATAAAAAATTTATATAAATACTAAAGATACGACTCTAACTTTTATATGCAATACTAATACATATGTGCGGTTTATAAAAATAAAGAAAGTTTTAAATTTAATCCAGTGACGGAGATTTTACCGCAGGTTGTCGAAAAAGAAAAACAAAAATATTGAAGTATTTTATTTATTTTTACAAGATCAAAGCATAAATAAATTTATTATAAAAAAAATAAAACGAAAAATTGAAAAAAAAAACTTTTTATCCTTGCTTTAAAACATTAAAATAACATTAAATAAACATTAAATAATTCAAAATGTTGTTGTTGTTCAGCTTTCAATAACTCTCCGTAAAATCTTCGCTGCCGGATTCAATCTAAAACCTTTTTTATTTTTACAAACCTAACATGTGTTTTAGTGTTGCTTATAAAAATCAGAGCCATATCTTTAGTATTTATACAAAATTTTCATGAAAATATAGCGAAAAAATACGAAAAAATCTGATTTTTTGAATTTATATAAAACAATCAAAATATTTGAAAGCCGCGTTTTTTGGCTTAGAGCTCCATTAATTGAGAACCAATCCACTGCAAAAAAGAAATTAATTTGACCTTAATTTTTTTACTACAACTATAGGCAAAAAAAACACGAGCTGATCGAGAAAAACGGAAAAAGGTTCCGAAATCAGCGCATCAAATGCGCCCAACTAAAATGGTGTCGGTAAATTTTTGAGTGTTGCGCAGTGTAATTATTTTTGAAAAGTGTAGGTAGGCAAAATTCTGTGAATCACAGCCAAAATCTGTTTTGATGAAACCAACCAAAAAAAGTTATTTTTACGAAACACATTCAAGATAATCCTATTTTGCCGAAACCAACAAAAAAATAATAGGTATCTGTATTTGCTCAAGTCAAACTTTGGCTGCCAAAGTAAAAAAAGTCCTTGTTATTGCGAAACCCAATCAAGAAAAATATTATTTTTGCGAAGCCAAGGAACAAATATCCTTATTTCTGTAAAAACTAACCAAATAATATCCTATTTTGTCCAAGATAGACAGGAATTTGGGAGGTTATTATATTTAAAAATACATTTAAATTTCATGGATTTAGGGGAAGGTAGCCTATATCGTACCGGTCTGCAAATCGTACTTTTTTAATTTCTCTAACTTCGAAAAGATTTTTGAGACAACTTATGACTTTCAATAATAGCTAGCTTGGAGATAAACCCTCATACACAATTTGGTCGTTGTAAATTAACCTCAAGATATAGATAAGGTCGATCAAAAAAAAATTCTTTAACTGATGTATGTATCTGCAAGTTTTATTTCTCTTCAGTGAGTACAGTTACCAAATTGTTTTATGTGTAATTACATTAATTAATATCAGTAGAATTAGCATATAAACAGAAAATATACATATTTTTTAGTTTATATATTATATTTTTTATATAAAATAGGGAAGTTTCATAAATCGTACCGGTATTAATTTTTGTAAATCGTACAGGGTTCAATTCCCGTAGGATATGATTAAAGTTGTTTTTCTTTTTTTCGATGACATTATTATAAAAAATTATAGAAACTTGTAATTTGAATAATTTATTCTGGTTATTGACAATTAAAAATAAATAAAAAATTATTACCCGTGAAGTCCGTTAAATTCATGGGTAATACACGTAATCAAATAAATTCTAATGAGTAAATGGGAAAGCCTTTTTATCTTGGCATTATTTTTTTAATTTAAACCAACAATAAATAATTACGGTAAGTTTATTAAGAAGGTACGATTTAGGCAACCAGGTTCCCAAATCGTACCGTTTGCAGACCTTAACAAAACATAAAAAATTGATTATAAATGTTCAAAAATGATTATACTTTAACTTAAAATAAAGAGCAAAGTCTAAAATGTAACCAGTTACGAAAAATATAAAAAATATCTTAGGTGGTAGGATTATAGCGACCTTACCCTATTAGGTGCCACCGGGTACCCCTAGAAATTATGATTTAAAACTTGCTATAGTAATACGTAAGCAAAATAAACTAAACAACTCTATTACTAGTATAATAAAACTACACTATCTATTCTTGATAAAAATAATCACAATTGTTTACGTTTATTTAAAAAAAAATGTTTTTTCAACATCACGTATCAAATTCTACAAAGCGTTTCTGAAAATTACCTTTTTATTAGAAGAAAAACGTTTAATTAACAAGAAATAAATTTAACATTATAACACGACTAATAAACAGGGTGTAATAATTGAAAAATGGCGGCCAAATCGAGGTGGTGGGGATAAGAACTAAACAGTATTCCGGCCCCCCTATACTGATGGTGCCTAGAGTTTCAAAGCACAACTTGATCGGTGTTCACTCAAAACGATACTCGGTACTACTGCGCGCCGTGGGTTAAAGCTTCAAACGTATAAGCATACATAGTGATAGTAAAATTTCAAGATAACAACCGATATGTCTACAAAGCCTGTTTATCAGCGAGTATACGGTAAGTTAGATAAAATTTTATATACATAGATTATTTCATTGTTCGCTGACTGCCTTGTCCCTGTAGTTCATTTGTTTTTTACGCACGCGGTTTTTTTTTATTTTGGAAATCGCGAATCAAGTGATCGTAACTTTAGAATATGTCATGACGTGTCATATGGACCACATCATATGGTTTTGTAACATAGTTACTCTGTTTTGGTTTGACTTTTGTGGTTCTTGGACATTTTTTTTTTTTTGGAAACGCGCTTTTTTTTTAAGCAATTGACAATAGCACATATCACCATAAAACGATTATAGATGCGATTTTTTTAACGAAATGATCTTAACTTTTTTTCACGTCTAATTTGTCATGACGTGTCATAAGGTTACTTTATTTTGACAGATGCATTTATAAATTTTGCTTCATATATAAAGCAAAATTAAAAAGTTTCAATTCACTTCTAATTTTTTTAATTTTTTTTATAATTTCCAATTTTTTTTTGGAGCTGGTCAACAGTTATGTCACCACTCTTGTACAGAGGTGGGACAAGGAGGAGAAGGTATCCAAGTAAAAAAGTTAAACCGGATTTTGTTTTTGTTTTTTGTTATTTCCATTGCTTTTTCACAAAAACGGATACTGCACTGAGAGCCAGGGGTGCATAAACATAAAAAAACAGGTCCTCACCTGAAAAATTCTTAACTATACACTCCAATTTTCCCAACTCAGGAAAAATGCGTTGCCCCTGATGAAATTTACTAACCAATTTCCGAAATCTGCCACCATTTTACCAATTGAACAGTGGATTTTCCCAACTCGAGCGTGGTTGGGGGTGGCGCCTCCCGTACACCCCTATGGGAGCACCCCTGCTGAGGCCTCGTTACCGTAGTAAATACTAAACGTTTTTGCTTATATGGAACCCCACACTCTAAAAATTGTTTTGTGAAATTACTAACAATATCGTTGGTTATTTAATGCCACCGATTTTGCTAGTAATATTACATATCAACTTTGTAGTTTAACTAAACTGCGTTGTAATCTTGTTAATTCATAACAATTATTTTTTTGTAATTTTACAACATTTACCTGTGATATTACATAATAATTTGTCAAATGTTGAGGTATTTTCGCAAAATTTAGTAAATCCACAATAATATTGCGTTTTTATTAAACTTACTTTTGATTTTAATATAAAAATATAAAATCGCTGCAATAATGCTAGTATTTTTTTTGTAAAAATACCAACGTTTTTTTCAGTGCACAAAAGTTAACATTCACTGGTTTACAGTATTACTTCTAGTCCAGTAAAATAATAAATGTAAATTGCAATAAATGCATACGGGCTGAAATTTTAAAGAGTAGTAGTGGATGGTAACAGAACACTATTAGGCCATTCCAGCGTTTCGGGTGTTTCACATTAAAATTGATTTTATTAATACTTATTGCACCAACAGATTGGTACACTTGTGCTACAACTAGACTAATATACCAGTTAAACAAGCTATTAAAACCCGAAATAAAATTTTAAAAAGTTAAAGAAAATATTGGCAAAATTTGCCGTTTGGGTTGTTTCATTTGTTTGCAAACAAAATAAAACACCCGAAACGGCAAATTCTGCCAATATCTTCCTTAATTTTTTTAAATTTTATTTCGGGTTTGGACTTTGATTAACTGGTATATTAGTCTAATTGTAGCACACTTGGACCAATCTATTAGTGCAATAAGTATTAATAAAATCCGTTTCAATTTGTACTAGTGAAACACCCGAAACGCTGGAATGGACCTAATGTTAGTTTTTCACCGGGTGATTTGCGTAAGGGGTATCCGCTATCTTGAATTTTAGGGTAGAGTGCGGTTGTCTCGGTAAATATGCATCTTACGATATCGCGATAACTTTACGTATAAACCATTTTGCTAAGGAGCAAATTTCCAACAATTTTTGCAAAAATATTTTTTTCGTTATAACAATCGAGTTCAAAAATAGCCATGTTGGAGGTAAAATGGTTTATTTCGATATTTTAGCCAAATTATTTTTCGGAGGATAAAAGTGTTTATGAGCAAACTTATAGCTCTTGAAATTCTCTATAAGTTTCATAGGTATTTTTGTATGGTTACAGAGGGTGCAAATCGCCCTCTGTAATTGTAGAAAAATACTTATAAAAAATCTTAATAAAAGAAACATATAGATAATTTCAAGAGCCTCAAGTTTGCTGATAACTAACCTCCGATGAATAATTTGGCAGAATAGAAAAAACAATTTCACCCACAACTTGTCCATTTTTTAAGATTTATAACTCGACTATGATTAATATATTTTTCTATTTTGCCACTCTTATAAGCTCATGCGTGTTCTTAGAGGCCCATAAGAGGTCTCTACTTTTTTTTCTGTTGGGTTGGCAACATACAAAAGCCTATCTCTTGAGGTTTTGCGTGCAAATGTCAATGTCGATTTAAAGTTAAATTTTTTACAACATTTTGTGTTTGGGTTATTTTTTACCGTGTTAAAATTGTTGACTGGTTAATTGCAGTGACAAAAGAAGAGATGACTGTAAAATATATCAAAATATCATTCTTAGAATTTTAAACATAGTGTAAACTGTAATGCTAAAACAAAACAAAAACCCCTAAATCAGTCATCAATTTAAATGTAAGTTTTTTAAATTTTCGAGCAAAATAGAAAAAATTGTATAAAGCACTCGTTTCATAACACGTTTTTAGAGCACTAGTACTCTAGAAAACTCGCCGCAAGCGGCTCGTTTTCTAAACTTGTACTCGTGCGCTAAAAACGTATGTTATGAAACTAGTACTTTAATATACTATAAAAAAATGATCCAGACAAACTTTTTTGGAAATTAACTCCTTAACAAAATTGGTTGCATGCATTTTTATAGTAAGATGCATATTTATCGAGATAACCGAACTCAGCTCTAAAATCAAGATAGCGGATATCCTTACGCAAATTACCCGGTGAAAAACTAGCAAGAGTGTTCTGTTACCATCAACTACTACCCTTTAAAATATCAGCCCGTGAGCATTTATTGCAAATTACATTTATTATTCGACTGGACTATATTATTTTGTTGATTTGTATTTTACCAAATGACAAATCTAGTGGTGTTGACACACTGTGATGCATTAATTTGGTTTATGATACAATTACATATTACGATAAATATAGAAACATTTGTTAATTTTTTTTTCATGCACTATAATTGGGAGAATTATCTCAGCGGTCTAAGGCATCGATATATCATTGACACTGAGCCAATGATCTTGAGTTCAAACCTCACTGGCGCCGATTGCCTTTTTTAGTTAATTAATAATTAAAATTTTGCGAAGGCGTACTCCCTAGATATATTGGTTAGAAAGTAAATTAAAGCCGGTGGTTCCCTCTTCTACTAGCCCACACAAGTCCTGTACTTTTTGCTTAATTAAGTAGACTAGTACGAGGTTAAAAACAAACAAACAAACAAACAAACAATTTTCTTTTAAAAAGTGTTTTGGAAATCATTTATAAGTTTTCGCCTCCGAAGCTACCAATAATTAAGTCACAGAGAATCTGAGAAGCGCTTATGTGCAGCTGTTTATGCAGCGTTTTGATAAACTGCACATGCGCATGCACATGCCCTGACAGTATTTCAATATGTTATTTTAAATAAAAAACATTTTTTTACAAAAAAAAAAACACCAAACAGACGCAAAACCAACGTTAACGTAAACCAAGGCCACCTCATTAAAAAAAAAGTCCAAACCAAGAAAAAACCAAAACAAACTCCTGCACAGAGAGCTGCATTTAGGCGCTTGTAGAATCTGTGACAGGGTTGTAGTAACGTAAAATTCTCTGCTCCGACGAAAAATTTCAAGTAAAGGTTTTTGTAAAATGGTTTGCTCCTCACGTTTTGAGTTGTTTTAAAAATGCGTGTCCTTGAAAGTTATAAACATTTTCGCGTTCGGCATTAAATATGTGTTTCCTCTGGCTTTGAAGTTTAGCTACCCTGAGCACATACATATGCCAAATATTTGGCAAGACGAAGTTAACCAATCAAATGAGCTAAAAATAAAATTAAAAGATTCTTTTATTATACTGTTCACAGCGCAAGCGCTAGAATAGTATTATAGGTAGTTTCGAAAATTCCAAAATCGCCAAAATTTTGTCTGTCTGTCTGTCTGTCTGTCTGTCTGTAAGTCTGTCCGTCCGATGTGACGCTTTTTGTAGACACGACAACTCAAGTAGGAATTATTCGATCGACTCGAAATTTTCAGAAAAAAGTACCCTATTGTTTTTAAAAGTACACTGATAGAACACTAGCGTAATTAATAACTTAATTAGGTTATAGTATACAACAATAAATAGTTGCATATGCGCCAACCACAGAATACAACAACAAAAAAGTAAACCTGTTCGGTATTTACAAACGAGTGCAGTATGATTTACAATAAAAAACTGTTAAGCAATCAGGTTTTTCTTTGTCGAGCAAAGAGCGAGGTATGTGTGGCTTGCAAATCCGCAGGTTTGGATTGCCGCTTCCTCCTACGTCACGATCCTCGCTTCAAAACGCTGGCAATTCACCTAACCCTCCGCCCGACTGATAGGCGTCAGCTCTATACTCCGTTTGCAAATTTCGTGTAATGTATTTAAAATTCACATATTAATTACATTTATGTGCACATAGAAACTCGAGGGGTCTTCTGCTGCTGCTGCCTTCGATGTACAAAATTGTCTGCATTAATAATGCAGACCCTTGAAGTACCTGCATTACTATGAAGCTGAAGTTTGCAACGTTTTTTTGCAAAGAAAATTCAAATAGTATATTAAAGTACTAGTTTCATAACATACGTTTTTAGCGCACGAGTACAAGTTTAGAAAACAAGCCGCTTGCTCATCAAAAATTTTGTCGGGGAAAAATTTTTTTTTTTGGAGCTGAGAACTTTTTTTTTTAAATGTGTGCATTACTTCAAGGGCGAGGATGAGGGGGGCTAATGGGGGTAATTACCCCCCCATAGATGTGGGCGCCAATTTTTTTTGATTTTTGCAAGGGCGCCAAGTTTGGTAGAAACCACCGGGGACAAAGCTTTTTTCGTGAGTGTATTTTTTTGGGCGCCATTTTTTTTTGTAGAGGCGCCAAGTTTGGTAGAAACCGTCAGGAACAAAGCTTTTTTTCTTGGGAGTATTTTTTTTGGTGGGCGCCAAGTTTGGTAGAAACCGTCAGGGACAAAATTTTTTTCTTGAGGTATTTTTTTGGGCTCCAGCTTTTTTTATGAGGGTTTTTCTTCTTCTAGGGGCGCCAAATTTAAGGCTTGCTTCAGGGCGCCGAAAGGAGGGCTCTGAGTATTACCCACCCCCCTATAGTAGAAAAACAATATCGTGCAGTACGTGCATTTTTCATGCATTTTCTGCAGTAGGTGTACAAAAATTTCCTAGTGATAGACCCCTCTTAGTAACTACATATCACATGTAATTAAATGTACATGTACATGCTTATCGTTGGGTATACTTTTGCACATAAAATTTTTAGTCCAAAATGACTACTTTTGGTAAAACATTTATTACAATCAGCTGATTGTCGCCATCAACAACGTGTTGTATTATTAAATAATATGAATCTACAATTTTAATAGAGTGTTTAATATAACGTTATAATGTTTTAAAATAATCGTAAAAATGGTATAATGCTATTTTCCTCAAAGTTTTTACAACAACCTTTGGTTCTACTATTTTTAGATTTTTCTATCAGTGTAATCCTGCCAAAAACAACAAAGTTATAGGGGGTTAAACTTAAAAAAAAAAATAAAAACTATTTTCAAAAAAAATAAAATATTTTCTTTTTCGCAAAAAAAAAAAATAAAAATATTTTTTTTTATTTATTTATTTTTTTTTTATTTTTTTTTTGATTTTTTTTATTTATTTTTTTGTTTTTTAGAAAAAGTTAAAAAAATTCTAAAATATATATTTTTTTATTTTTTTAAAGTATTTGGGAAAATGCAACATACCATTTACTGTGAATTGATCTATCATCTTTCTACTAACTTGTATATAATCAGATTTCATAAAAGCGCCGCTTTTAAAGCGATCTTACATTAGGCAACTTATATGATATGCAATTCAGCCAATACAATAATTTAAATTTAGATTCGAAGCATTCTATTGGCTGACTTTTTATTGCGTGAAACTTTCCAAGTCTAAAAGCTGTGCTTGTACTCGTACGGGTAGTTGTGGGACCGCCTTAAGACTAGCTTTAGTGCACAAACCAATTCCGTAAAAAAGCTACTATAATACGATAAGATAAGATAAGTTTATTTTCTATCAAAAAAATATATAGAAGGTCAATAAAATAGTTACAATATAAATACAAATAAATAAATAAACAAATACAGAAATAAATAAGTTTAAAAAATATAAAACATATGTAACTAGTAGACACTGTGACTAGGAATACTAACAAGACAGTAACAACAAAATTTAAAATACTTCTTCATCAAAGAATTCATTTAATGTATAATATGCTTTTTGTGTTAATTTTTCTTTGAGACGCTTTTTTAATCTTACCTCTTGCATGTGTTTAAATTCATCAGGTATCTTATTAAAAATCTTTATTGCTGTATAATTTGTACTTAATTGTGAGGCATTTACCCTGTGAAATGGAATGAGCGGATCAACTCCAAATCGGGTTTCATATTTATGGTTGTGGTTATTTGTTTGAAATTTAAGTTTATGTTTATGAACATATAGAATACAAGTAAATATAAATAAAGACGTTAAGGTAAGTATTTTTTCTTTTTTGAACAAATCTCTACAGCTAACATTTTGATCTGCCTTACACAGGACTCTAATTGCACTTTTTTGTTTGATAAAAATTTGTTCACATCCTGGATATTTTCCCCAAATTATCAGTCCGTACCTAATATGGCTGTCAAAGAAAGCGTAGTAGGCTGTTTTGGCCGCATTGTGGGTGGCTATTTTCATTAGTCTACGGATTGTAAAGATAGCTCGGGATAGCTTTTTACTCAGTTCACTTAAATGACTAGTGAATGTTAAACCAGGATCCAAGGTGATTCCTAAGAATTTCAGATTCGTGTTGTCTTTGGGTTTGGTTTCGAATACAATGTTTTGTGTTTTTCCCACATTTATTTTTAATTTATTGGAGTCAAACCATGTTTTTGCCAGGGCCAAAGAGTTTGTAGACTTTTTTTCAAGCTCTGCGTAAGTTGATCCAAGATTAAGCATGCTCGTGTCGTCGGCAAAAAGGGTCACTATTATTTGGTAGCTTTACGTACAATAAAAACAGTAATGGTCCCAATATAGACCCTTGTGGGATACCGCAAATGACTTCTTTCCATTCAGATTTTTTGTTTTGAAGATTAACCCGCTGATATCTTTCTTTTAAATAGCTTCCCATAAGTTTATTTGCATAACAACAACACATTATGAAAAATCATTTCCATAAATCTGTCCTAAGAATTATAAATGTCTGAATTGACTTCTATAAAATTATTAATAACGTAATTCATAATAACTGTTATAAAAATACATCACTGGTATTTACTTTGAAAATGCTACAAGACCATTATTGATAAGAACAAAGTCTGAATAAAGGTTAAAAGATCACTCTTGATGACAATTCATGCTAGAATTTCGTTTATTTACCGATATTCAATATTTGTTCTTATTTATTAAGAATTACGAATAATAATATTAATAATTAATTGATTGTTTTTGGGATTATAAATAATATTACTTCGTAATTATTTACCAAAGTAAATATTTAACCATAATTAATTACATAGAATAAAAATATTACATATTTTTATCATTTGTTTAGGGGTCATACTTTATACAGAGCGGTCCAAAAGTCACCCCCCCCTCTTAACTTTTGACCCAGTTGAGATATCGACTTCAAATTTGGTACTTTTAAATAAGACAACTTAAACTATCTTTTAGCATATATTTAATACTTTCAGCTCTTAAAATGTGGGCAGGGGGCATGGGGGCACATTTATTTAAATAGAAAGGGGGGTCGTGTAATATATCATTTTAAAGCTTATAAAATTATCCATTTAACACCATATTTTTAAATTTAAAAAGTCCATTTTTTTTGGGTTTAAAATGGGGTTGAAAATGGGTATTAATATCAAAATTCCTCTAAAAAAAAACAAATAATTTTTAAAAATGCCTAATTTCATCATAAAAAAATGTTAATTATACTTTTAAACTAATTTTAGTTGACATAAATAAAAATTTATAAAAAAAAGGTTAAAAAATCGAATGTTTTAGCACAAAAAATTGAAAAATCAAAACCTCGAAAAACATTTTTAAAAAATTTTAAAATGTTAGTTTAAATAGAGAATTTTATAAGCTTTAAAATGATGTATCACACGACCCCCCTTTCCATTTAAAAAAATGTCCCCCCATGCCCACATTTTAAGAGCTGAAAATATCAAATATATGCTAAAAGATAGTTTAAGTTGTCTTATTTTAGAGTTCTAAATTTGAAGTCGATATCTCAACTCGTTCAAAAGTTAAAAGGGGGTGGGTGACTTTTGGACCGCACTGTATAGTTCTCCGCATGAAAGAAAGTCTCCGACGTAAGGGGGAGGAATCATTCGCGCTCTCTTCTTTCCGTCAAGAGCGTTATAAGGCGTGCGTGCCTACAACGGGCCTCCCACTTGCACACACATTCCAAACATATTTCCCGTAGCCACAAAAGCGTCAAACTATATTAGCGTGTGTCAAAAAATCCCGATTTTCGGAATCGAAAACGCTTGGTTGTTTAAAAGTTACTCCTTGGTAAAAAAACGGTGGCCGCTCAAAAATGAGCCAAATCGATTAGTGTTTAGAGCTCAAATCACTCAAACAAAAAAATTAGGGAAATTTTAGAGGGCTTCTTTGGTAATATTCAGAAACAATACTAATTTTTTGAAGATTTTGCGAAAATTTTATTTTTGAAAGTGCATAAAAAATAGTTTTAAACAAAAAACCTGCAAATTTGCTATATTTGTATAAAAGCATATACACATGTTAGCCTACCTGCGTATGCAGAAGACATTATTTGTTTCTGCAAGTCGGGTAAAAAAATTTAATTTTAATTCGAAACCGGGTTGATTTTCAGTTTTTTGCCTAGAACTTTTTTCGGTGTACTTTTTTTTTACTTTTTCTTACCTACTTTTTTTTTAAATACACAAAAGTGGTGTAACGTCGCAGGATTAACCGTTTTGTAGATAAATGCATCAAGAACCAAATAAATTTAAAAAAATAATAAAGCAAAAAAAAAAGATTTTAATACTGGGTGATACATTAGAAACCGAAAAAAAAATTCATACTGCTTGGTCCAAAAATCATTCGTAAGGGCCCAGTCCAAAAAAAACGTGATAGTGTTTAAACCACAGACCTCGCGTGGAACGAAACGTAAAGAGGGAAGGCGAAGTATAGACGTTACGGTAAACGAAGCGTAAGGAGAAAGGCGATTTAAGCAGAAGTCACTATCACGCCTTTAAAAATATCAAATATATTTTTAAATAATAATTTATAAATTAATGAATAAAGATTTTTTTACCGTATTAAATACTGAACGATTTTAATAGCACCCTTTGAAGGGCCGTAGCTCACAGGTCTAATTTCCGAACCAAACCGAGGACCAAACTTTATAGGAATATAATTTAGCAAAATCCTGCTTCTAATTATAATCATCTTGTTGTTTGCCGGGTAGATAATTATCAATCCGGCAAATAATAAGATAATTAAGAATCCGCGAGCATCGAGCTGTTTGACTGACAAATTTCAGGCAATTAGTAAATGCCTAGGCGCGTGACATAATTTTAATAGACAGCAAGATATGATTCCTTAAAAAAAATAGTTTTTTTTTAATGAAAAAATACAATTCCTCTTCTTCTAATACCTAATTGCATATAAATCAATGTTTATTAAATTTAACGTTTTGAATTTAAGCATTTTTTACCTAGGATTAAGGTTAAGCTCCCAGCTTGGGGGTGATACCAAAGAAGTGGGATTATCCTACTGGAACATAGTTCAAGTCGAGGGTCAAGTAAAGAACAAGTCGATGCTTTCATTTAAACACTTTTTTGAACCAAACTCTTTTGCTGCAACCTTATAAGTAAAATATACTTTGGAACACAATATTAATTATATAATACCAAATAATCAGTAGTGGTGGTCCGAAGCAAAAAAAAATTAGATGACTAAAAGACTAAAAAACTAAAAAAAAAGGACCCTCAAAAAAACTTTGTTCCTGTCTTGGCGCCCAAGAAATACCCTCAAGAAAAAAAGCGCGTTGTCCCTGACGGTTTCTGCCAAACTTAGCGCCCCTACAAGAATAAATTGGCGCCCAAAACATAGCTTCAAAAAAATAAAACTTTGTCCCTGACGGTTTCTACTAAAACTTGGCGCCTTACCACAAAAAAAGCCAACTCCACTCCTTAAAATTCACAACTTTTATTTGCTCTGAAAAATATATATACAACTTATGACTCAATTTACCCCAAAAATTACCACTAAATTTATGAAATTTTGCACTCATTTTCCCAACTAGAAAGATTTTCCCAAACAATCGGATCAATGTAAGAAAAAAAAAACCTTGAACAAAAACGCCTAAAGCTTCTAAGTTATTGGCTAGAAGAACTTCTTACCCCAAACTGTTTATTGGCACTTAAAAGACATCATGCTGTTTGCCTAAAATCATGTCAGGAGTAGACATTTCGGCTTAAAATTTTTAGTCATCTCGACACTCACGAATTCTTGATTATTTGAAATAGCGTAGGAAATTTTAACATATGTCTAAAAATGCGTCATAAGGGAGCTACGCCCCTTTGAAATTGGCTAAAAAAATCGGTTTTTATTTAATAACCCTTTGAGATATGTTAACGAGGTTTTGCACGTGAATTAATCCTAATAAGACCCATCTTTGTATGTCGTTTTCACGTACTTATTTAAACCAGGGGTGTGCGAAACGGGGGGGCCTTATCAGTTTTTTGTCCCAAACTTTTTTCTGTGTAACTTTTTTGCAATTTTATTTTTGAAATATGATTCCTCAGGTCAAAATACATAAAAAAGGTACTCTTGTTGTAATACTGTAGGATTAACCGTTTTCGAGAAAAGTTCATTTGAAGGTGAAATTTCACGGTTCGAGGACAAAAAATTAAATACTAAAATGTCGAAAACCAAAATGATGCAATGTTATTCTACATTAAAAACTAAGAATAAAAGTTTCCATGCATGTAGGTCGAAAAAACACTTTTAAAGCTACCATAGCCCTTTAAAAATGGATTGATTTTTGGAAGTACCTGTATATGAGTTTTTTTTCTTAGTTTTTAATGTACATTCGCCCTGCATCATTAAAATTTTGGTTTTTAACATTTTAGTATTTAATTTTTGGTCCTCGAACCGTGGAATTTCACCTTCAAATGAATTTTTCTCGAAAACGGTTAATCCTACAGTATTACAACAAGAGTACCTTTTTTATGTATTTTGACCTGAGGAATCATATCTCAAAAATAAAATTTCAAAAAAGTTACACAGAAAAAAGTTTGGGACAAAAAACTGATAAGCCCCCCCCCCCCGTTTCACACACCCCTGGTTGAAATAAGTACATGAAAATAACACATAAAAACGGGCCTTGGTAGGATTAGTTGACGTGCAAAACCTCGTTGATATATCTCAAAGGGTTCCTGAGTTATTAAATAAAAACCGATTTTTTTAGCAACTTTCAAAGGGGCGTAGCTCCCTTATGACACATTTATAGACATGTTTATAGGAACTTTTTGTCATATTTTATGATGTAGAATCATCTGTTAAAATTTCCGACGCTATTTCAAATACACCCTGTATATATAATATATATAATATATTATATTAAAGCTTAAAGCACAATATAATGGCGCGCCTCCACCAAAATTGCAACTTCACGCGCACCCTACTTTAAAAATAACATTAATTTAGGTTATATCTAAACACGCATGTCTAAAATTATTACCTTAATAATTTTTACACTTGGTGTATAAGTATATAATATATACAATCACTATCGGTGAGAATTTCTATAGTGATAATACCCCTATAAAGTGTGGGAATTTTTTTACCGGAAAATCAGTGATTATAATAATAATCAGAGCTGTAGCGAGGGAATAAAGCACAATTTTGCCAACTTTTTGATTGTTTTACCAATTTACCTACATTGCAGAATTTTCAACAGAATTAAGCCCAACGCCAAAGTGATGACAAAAAAGCTCATCAAGCTCACATTTTTCCAATCATATTTCTAAACATACCTAAAATACCAGAGCTGGTAAGAAAAGCTCTTTTCTTACTTTTTATTCAATTTGTAACTTTTTCGATGTGGTTGGTGGAGGGGGGTGTTCACTGTTTATTCCCCTTCCGCTATGGCTATGGCTTTGTTGATTATTAAGAAAGTATAATAGTACCTAATTATATACCAAGGTAGAGAAGACATCTTTTATAGCCGTGGTTTATATATTATTTTTTTCACTACTAGCGCATTTATTGTTATTATTTAACATTTTTATATCAATAATAAACCAAAATGTTTGCTGGATCTTAATTAACCGCGCAAAAACAAGTAGCCTGTGAAATCACCATTTCTGAAAACAAATGATTGATTGATTCACTGAAAGTTGACAGTTCTAGTGGGTGGAATTTTGATATTTTTAAAATGTGTGAAAACCTCGGTAAGTTGTTTATTTACTGAATAATATGTTATATTCTATTATAACATTCATTTATAACACAGGCCCACAAAAAGAAAATTGTAATGTAATTTACATGTGATTAGGCTGCCCTTATGGGTTTTGAGCCGCTGAATTCGAATCCGACCTCAGAATTTCCACTAGACCCCACAATTTTTCCCTAGCCTAGGGAAAAAGTGTGAAATCTTAGAAATTTCAGGCTACGTTAAAGTAATATTTATCCACGGTAACGTTAATGAAACAATGTGGTTTCTATGTATTTTGAGTCGCTAAGTTCGAATCCGACATTATAATTTTTCTACAGTACCTTAGAATTACCCTAGCTTTGGGAAAAAAGTGGAAAACTGAGAAAAACTTGAGGTTTCCCGAAAACTTTAATTTTGTACCAAAAAGCTGATATCTTTACGTATTTTGAGTTGCTGATATTAGACGTTTCCTACATTACCTCAGAATTCCCCTAGCCTACGGGAAAAAGTGTATAACCGAGCAAAACTTAATGTTTCACAGAGGTTTTATTTTTGCACGGAAAAGCTGGAATCTTTCCATATTTTGAGTAGCTGAGTTCAAATCTGGCATCAGAATTTTTCTACATTGCCTTAGAATTCCCCTAGCCTAGGAGAAAGAGTGGAACATTGAGAAAAACTTGAGCATCTACGGAAAGATGCCAGCTTTTCCGAGCAAAACTAAAACCTCGTTGGATGCTCAAGTTTTTCTCAATGTTCCACTCTTTCCTCTAGGCTAGGTGAATTCTAAGGCAATGAAGAAAAATTCTGATGCCAGATTTGAACTCAGCTACTCAAAATACGGAAAGATGCTAGCTTTTCCGTGCAAAAAAACCTCGTGAAACCTCAAGTTTTGCTTGGTTATACACTTTTTTCCCTAGGCTAGGGGAATTCTAGGTAATGTAGGAAACTTCTAATATCTGATATAAACTCAGCAACTCCAAATACGGAATGATATCAGCTTTTCGGTACAAAAATAAAGTTTTCGGGAAAACTCAAGTTTGTAAAGTACATTCCTCTTTTTTTGTGGGCCTGTGTAATATTTGCCATGCTCATTTTTTATCCAATGGCAAAATATTGTTGCATTTTGTCCATTAAAAATTATAAGTAATGACGTGTCTTTGCAGTTCAAGGAAAATCAAGTGGCAGATATGAAATGTTTATAAAATTTACTCCTACTAGGAGAGAAAAGAATATTATTGCTATAGGTGAAGAAATTTGATTTCACAGTTAAATAATGGTATGCTCTAAAGCTAGTAGTGGAAAAAATATTATAATTAACATTTAACTAACTAAGCATTTAACCAACCCACGACTAAGCATTTTACCAACCCACAAAGGTTGTTTTGTTAAAAAGTCCGCTTATTAAATGTTTATTAGGGGTCGTCCATAAAATACGTCACAAAAATTGACCAAAATTCATACACTTCATACCCCGTTTTTCGCGTTATTAAAGGCTGTATAGATTTTATATTTTGGCTACCCTGTTGGGGGGGTAGCCAAAATATGAAATCTCTACATGCTTTAATAACTCGAGAAGGGGTATGAAGTGTATGAATTTTGGTCAATTTGCGTGACGTATTTTATGGACGACCCCTTATACGTTAATTTATGAAATATAAGACATAAATCTGGTACAATTCTTAGTTAGTTTAGTGTTAATTATTCGATAAACCAATCTTTAAAAAAACTAATAATATTATTACGAATTGGTTTCATGTGCAGAAAAATAATTACAAAAATATTACTGTTTTACACAACCTTAGGTACTCGATAACGGTCGGTACCTATTTACTTTATCGATAATCAAGTTCCTTAATTGAAGAACTTTTGTTTTAACAACTGAACTGATAAGAACGGCTATCGCGCTCGTTAGCTGTTTGTAAACTGAAATTGGGTTGTTGTTAGTTAGTTATTACCAGTACTCGGCGAATTTCCAGTGCTCGCATAGGCGCCGCGTCGACTCTAGCGTTGACGCGAGGTTTTAAATATTTACATCTTTATTTCTTTTTATCTTGATTTTTTTAAATGATTCCATTTAAACGAGTAAGGTGGGAAAAAAAGTTATCGATAAATAAAAATTAAAAACTTTCGTATTCTTAAAAAATAAAAATCGAATGTCGGTTTTTTCTTTGAAAAACCCCGATATATATACATATGTATAGTTAATATGTATAGTCAATATTGTTGTGTGTAACAAATTAGTCGTCAAATGTTTCGATTTAGTGACCTTCCCTCATAATTCGGCAAAATTATTCCGTAAGCCTATGTTTTTGTGTTTATTTTCAACGTTGATGAGTCATAACTGAGTTTACGCCGACTACTGGTTATTACTTAGTTACACACGGTTCGCCGTTATTCACTTTTAGTTCGACTTTGAAAAACACTCAGTTTTCTTGTATGATTTGTTTACTTATAATGTAAATATTGATTCAAAACCAAAAATAATAGTAATTATATACCAAGGTAGAGAAGACATTTTTTATAGCCGAGAGTATTAAATCCCGAGCTGCGTAGCAGCGAGGGACTTAAGAGTGCGAGGCTATAATAGTCTTCTCTACCGTAGTTTATATATTACTTTTTTCACTACTAGCACTATTTAACTATTTAATTTAAATAATAAAATAAATTATTAACAGAAATGATATTTCTTAAAATTTTCATAAAAATAAAGTAGCCTTGATCAATGACATTTGCTGATGTTGAACTGATGTTTAAAAATTTAGTTTTTTTTTAATCTTTTCATAATATTTATCCAACTATTGATTGTATTAATTGGTAATAATTATAATTAATTATATTTAATAAATAAAAAGTTATATAAAGCTATTTTCTTGGGTTTAATTAGTAAAAATTGCACAAAGAACTGAAACATCTAAAGTGACAGAAATCAATTGTTTATAAAATTTACTCCTACTAGGACAGAAAAAATTACTAAAATGATCAAAATTTGCTTACGTAATACTTGAAAGTTTCCTTATATGTCCAATTAATGAACAAGTAAATGTAATTTTTGTTCAAGTTAACCTATTTATTAAAAAATTACCATGGTCACGTGACACTTTGTTGCGATAAAAAAACTAATCGTCCGGTAGATTCTTTGCATCTTGGTTTTACATTATAAGTAAACAAATTGTAGAAGAAAACTGAGTGTACTTTCAAAGTCAAACTAAAAGTGATTAACCGCGAACCGTGTCCACGTAATAGGCATAACAGTGTTATTAGGGCCTTATGCCTGGGGCAGCAAATTTTGGGAGGCGGAAAATTTTTGTTGACTTATATTTTGGCGAAGTAAGTGTCGCAGACTGCGTGGTTGGCCTTTTCTTTATCATCAATTTCTTTTTTCGGACGGCATGTTATATATTGACTTTAGGCCCTATAGGGTACTTCACTAAAACCGGTTCTGAGTGTTATCATGTTAACATTTTATAATATCATAAGTTATCATAACATGTTAACAGGTTATGGTTATATTAATCATTTATGATAAATGCCTTAAATCAACATTGATGTTTAATGATTTAACCCTTTAGGGCGCTGCAACACCTGCACTAGAATAATAAACGGTAGTTTCCAATTTTCCAAAATTTTTCTTTTGAATGTTTTTTATTTTTTCGTTTTTTGCAAAAATTGTTGAAAAGCTTTTTTTTTATTTTGAATTTTTTTATGTATTTGGGAAAATGCAATATACTGTGAATAGTATATAATGGAATGCATATCATTACAGAAGAGAGCTTTATTTACTGTTTACTGTTAAAGTTTTAAACTAAAATATTTATTGATAATTTTTTTATACCGCTTTAAAAAATATTTAATATTACTTTAACAAAGTAATTCAATATTTGGGCCTCTTTAATTTCTCAATGCTAACTATTTTTTACTATATGATAGCATTTCTAAAATAAAAAAAATGGGTTAAAATTCAGATAATGTATTTTTTATTTGGGTATATTTCTTGTGTATAATTAATATTACGTAAAATATCCTAAAATTAGGTTGTTTAATAATTTTTTTTTCTTTTATGTTGGTTTGTTTCTTTGGCTTTTTTACAATACATAAGACGATAATATTCTTAATAATGTATATATTCAAAAATAAAATGTAAATATATAGGTGATATATTTTTTGATATAATTTTAATTTAAGGCAAAACACATTTTTTATTTTTTTTACTGGAATGTTAACATACTGAGCTTTTACGTGTGAAAATTTCAGGTTTTTAAAATTTGTTAGAGCTGAGAAATAAAGGCTCAAAATAGGGTATTTTCGAAAAAGTAATATTTTTAAAGTGCTGTAAAAAAATTATAAATAAGTATTTTGGTTTAAAACTTTTACAGTATATAATATTTATATAGCCCTTTACCCCTAAGTCAGCCCTGTGAAAAAATATTGAAATTTAAAAATCGTGATTTTATTGAATATTATGTTAAACTTTCGATACCATTTTCCTATTCTATATATATATTTTTTTTTTTTTGAGAAAAAAGTGCTTTGAACAAAAAAGATAACCCAATAGTTGCTTAAAAAACTGGCGTTTGTTCCATATCGCTATCTCATTTAAAAACCAAGAAATATGAAGTTTCCCAACATGCAAAAATCAGAAAAATTCAAATTTGGGAGAGTAGCCACCCCCAAACGAAGCATTATAAAAAATTTAATTAAAACAACAGATAAAAATTATTGAATTTAAAAATAGTCGAGGGCCCTGTGCTGGACGAATTTCAATCATCTTTTTAAATTTGCCTTGCGACTACCAGAAAAAAAAAATAAATAATCTAAATAATCGTAAATCAAACTCAAAAATGTTAACTTCTCTAAACGTGTTTTTGAAGAATAAGTAAACTTACAAATCCTATTATAATGTTATATTTAGAAAAACATTGAAAATAGTATATCACATGATTTAAAATAAAAATATTATAAATAAATGATTTAAATTTATATTCTGATAATAATATTTCCTTTACATTTGTTTCCTTTTTAAGTGAATTCATATTCTTATCAGTGTTTTTCTGCGCATGTCATATGGCCCTTTATTACACAGTCTTGTGCTTTATATTTTGTTATTTATGATTATTTAGAACGTTTATTTACACTTGTTTCCTAGCCTAGCCCTCTAAATATACAACGGTTTTATTGTACTCTTCGTGTCCAGCAGAAACATAACATGTTTCTGAATATTATTTATTGTGGAATTTTTAAAATGAATAAATTCGATAACTTTGAAAATAAAAAAAATGTAAAACGGGTTCCTTTTCTAGACGGGTTAAAAATGAGGAAGTTTATAAAATAAGATATCAAATTGACATCACTTTTTATGTATTTTTGGACCATTTCCTTTTGTTTTTTTCTTTGTAGCTTTATTGGATTGTTTTTCTGGCCGCACCATTATCAGAAATTTATTAAAAGAAACATTCACTGAAATTAATTTTACCTATGATTGAAATTTTACTAGTGTCAAAATTTGACATGTAATGTAGAAATATATCAAAATTTATTAAATTATCTCGAAAACTAATAGTCCTACGAAATGATTACATATGTTTTTGTAGGGAATTAAATATTATTTTGATTTGTGCAAAAAATGTTGTCCTACTATAAATAATAAGTGAGGTATCGCTAAAAATTGTAGTTTTTGTCCATTTTCCCCTTGCCATATGCTAATGTTAACCATATTTGATGTAACGCAAATAGAAAAGGTCTTGAACTTTGGTGAAAGAATTTTTCAAATCGGAAATTCTGTCAAAAAGTTATAAGGTTTACATACAGACCGACAGACAGACACATACATTTTTTTTAACAGCCACTTTTTTCACATTTTCTCGATGTTTCATGACATTCTTATGCCAAAAATAAAAATAAATGTTTTTTCCGTCAATTTTAATAACGGGCGTTTCCACCCGTAATTATTTAGAAAAAATCCAGCTACAGGTCGATATTTATTTTGAGCCAAACATTTTTGGATTTAATTCACATGACGTCATAACCTTTTGCCGTCAAGGAGCGTCATCTCTAAAAGTTAAAATATGAATATAATTCAAACGATCTCATTTGAAAGTTTTTTTTTAAATTCTGGTTTCAATAATGTTTGGTTTTTGAAAATTGGATCAGTGTTTCTCGAGTTATTCAAAATTTATTTCTTTCAAATTGACATCTTTGATAAACTGCAAATTTTTTGTGGATGATATTTGAGCCATGTCCATATGAAGTTTGTGTATTATTTTTTGACGTTTTATCAGATTCCATTTCAATTTTTTACAAATTTTTATAAAATTTTTATTATTAAGCAAAACTGAGCACGCTGTTCTAGAAGAACTTTTAAATGACATGACAACTTCCATTTTTTTTTCTTTTTGGAATTTGTTATATAATTAAAAAAATAAGACCAAAATTTCACGCTAACATACTCGGTTTGCCCTCGATATCTCGGATTTTGACAAAACTTGGCATAGTGGTACCACAAACCAAATTTTTTTCAAAACGGTCCATCCGTTCACGATACCGGGTGTCCCACCATCCAGGTTCTTGACAAGTTATATCTCCGTTATTTGAAAAGGTAATTTTTTTTGTAAAAAAATAGCGTTAAATGGGAGCCAAAAAATATTTTATTGACTTATTCAACCCCCCCTCCCCTCCATTGCTTACTCACTCCCTTGTAAGCACCCCACCCTCTGATTTTCAAATAACACCTCCCACCCCCATATTTATCTAAGAATATGAAATTACATTTCATTTTGAAATAAACCATCTATTATAAATAGTATCTTTTAAGGGGCTTCCAATAAAAATTATTATTTAGTAATAATAATGTCCTACCAGGTTTTAGTTGGCCTATATCTCCGTTATTTAAAAATATAAAAAAGTTAAAAAAAATAAAATAAAATTGTAGTCAAAGTAGAATTTACTGACATATGCAAAACTACCCCTTATTAACCCACCCTCTTGGAACCACCTCCAACTAGTTTTTTAAATAGCACTTCCCTATTTTACTAAAGAATATAAAAGCACATTTCATTTTAAATTTAACCAGAAAATTTTCCAAAAACTTACGTTAAATTGTACCCAAAAGAAAATTGATTAATATATTCAAAACCAACTCATAACAACCCAGTCTCCTGGAACTAGCCGCAATTTTGTTTTAAATACCACCCTTCTATTAATAAATAATAATTGTTATTTAGAGCCCCTTAAAATCTAAGATACCAGTCATAATAAATGGTTGAATTCAGAATAACGTGCACTTTCATAGTCTTTAATAAGAATTTGGGGGTATTATTTGAAAAACAGAATTCTACACTGTATATTATCTAGGTAATAAGCGAGGTAATAACTTTAATTTTTCATATTTAAAAGTAATTAGTTTATTTTCCAGTGGCTACAAAATTCTAAATTTCCAGTTGGAAAAAGTTTTATCCCAAATTACATAAGTATAATCTACACACAACAATTTCCATTCATCCTTTATTTTTTATGATAGAACTTTATTATATTGTGTATACCCAAAAATGTAAGAAGAATAATATTGTGCAAAAATAAAAATATATAGAACTAGATAATTACCACGATGTTATGTTAAATATATATACCATATGGTACCTTGATCGGTTGTTGCTTTGTTCGGTTGGTTTTCTTGTGTTTTGGTGATTAGTCGGTTAAAAAAAATCTTAGACAACCAAAGAAAAACGCCCATCCGACCACCAAAACACAAGAAAATCAACTAAACAAATAAACAACCGATCAAATGACCCTAATGTCAAAAAAGTCAAAATTTGATAAAATATATTCCAGGCCAACCAGGAAGAATATACTAAAAAATGCGAAGCATTTTGCATCTTAAGGGTGTTTTATGAGTAACCGCGGTTTATAACTAAAATTCCACCTTATTTTATTTGGTTTTATTCGTAGAAAATTTTTATTCGAGACATTTTTCCACTTTTGGTTAACCACTACACTATAAAATTTTAGGGTTCCATCGAGATTTAATTTAGTCTTTAAGCAAGTAAGTCGAATTTTCTTTTACATACGTCCGGTTCTTTACAAAACATCTTAAAAAGTTCGGATTCTTTTTAATTTACTCTCAACCTCTTTTATAAATTCAGAAGATTTCGGCCCTGATCAGGGCTAGTGATTCTAAAATTCAGTATCCCTTTTGTGAAATGAGTTGGCTTCAGCTTAAAATATCCCGATACAAATATCTTGAAGAAAAAATCACTCAATGACAAAATATTCTCTTTTTAAAACCCTTCTATTCACTTCACTTACTTCCATATACCTGTAGGTATATTCGTCCTCAAATTTTCCAAATGCTTTTTTACCCACTTAGAATAAACTTAAAGAGCTGAAATTTTGTACACATGCTTATCTCCGATGACCATACAATTTTATAAAAAAATATCCTTAACCTCCCCCCACACCCTTAAAATAAAAAAAAACCTTTTTTTGCCCACGTAAAATAATTTAAAACTAAAATTGGGTTACGTACTCATACCGTAATAATAAAACTAGAATTTTTTTATTTAAAAAATTCCCCATTCGCGAAATGAGTTGGCTTCAACGAGAAATATTCCGATCCAAACTCGGATCCAAAAAAATCCCGAAGAAAAAATCATTAGGTTGGCTTGATTTGTTGGGAATTAACATGTCGGGATTGATTTGGTTGGGATTATTGTAAAGATGGGCGCGCACTAGCTTCCTAAGAACAGGTCGGCAAAATCACAAAACGGCCTAAAAACCAAGAAAAATTGAGTTGAGGTTTGCTTTTTGGGGATTGATTGTGTTTCTAATGGTTTGTTATCATTCTCTGTTAATTTTTTTCTTGCTATTTTTAATAATTTGAAGGATATTTTGTGGCACCCGGATATTTTGTCACCGGATATTTTATCGCAGGATATTCTTCGATAACCCGTAAAATATACATTGTAAATGTAATCTTCCAAATTTTTTATATAATTTACTGTTAACCTGATGTATTTATTTCGTAACAAATAGTAGGCGTTTGAAGAAAATTATGGTATGGTAATAAAATACCAAATTACAAGAACAATGCATTGTAAAATAAAAATCTAACCATGAAATGGAACAAAATACACATATTTTATTAATTGAAATTTAATGTGTAATTTCTAACTCGTGGAATAACAACTGTGGACAATAAAAAAATATTACCTATAGTAGCATGATCATAACACCGGCACACAAAAAAATAAAAATTGTCTGTACACCGGGCACCACCTATCTACGGGCATGTTTTTCGACCCGCTGAATACGAATTTCAAGTCAGTTTAGGCCGTCCACCCTTCAATTTCGAGTAAATTGCAAAAAAACCCAAAAAATAGCGAAAATTCGATGTTTTGGCAAGAAAAAAAATTTTTACTCGAAATTGAAGGGTGGACGGCCTAAACTGACTTGAAATTCGTATTCAGCGGGTCGAAAAACATGCCCGTAGATAGGTGGCGCCCGGTGTACAGACAATTTTTTTTTTTTTGTGTGCCGGTGTAATCATATGAACAAATGTTATTTTTATTATTGGTTAAATAAAGATTCCGGCCGTTTGGACCGAAAGAAAAAAAAAAAAAACGGGATATTATTAAGTATTGAAGTCACTAGGTTTGGACTTTTGTTTTAGATTTTTAGAGTGCCATTTTTTGGCCATATATTTTTTTAACATCAAAAAACGGTAGTCGTCATGATTCCGGCCGTTTGGACTGAAAGAAAAAAAAACGGGATATTATTCAGTATTGAAGTCGCTATAGACAAAAAATAACAAAATGGCGGACGTTTTTTATTTTGAGTTTTGAAGAATATTCGCCATTTTATTATTTTTTGGCCAACAAATTCTATTCTAGTTCAGGCTATAGCGACTTCAATACTGAATAATATCCCGTTTTTTTTCAGTCGATCCGAAAGGCCAGAACCAGGGCGACCACCGTGCTTTGATGTTTTTTTTTCAAAAAAATTGTATGGTCAAAAGATGGCACTTTAAAAATCTAAAAAAAATTGTATTTTTTGAATATAAATATACCTACACAATAATATTTTTTTTCTTTCTATATGAAAAATATTTAAAAAAAAATATTTTTAAAATTTAAAGGTAACCCTTAAAAAAACTAAAAAAATAATTGAAAGGGAAAGTCTCGGGAAAAATCCTAATTTAAAAAGGAGTACCTAAACATTATTTTTTTGATACATCTTTCAGTTCTTTAATAAGAAAACTAGGCACAGTGAAGAGTATATTATAGAATGCGAAGAAAATTGTAATATTATGATTCCGCATGTAAATTTACATATTTATTTTGGATAATTCAGGGTGACCCCCCCTGGGGCCCTAGGGGGTTTTTATACATATTTTATTTGAAGAAATTGAGATGTGCTTCTTTTAGTTTCATCTCATGAAATAATAATTATTTAAAGGCCTATTCAGAAGCTTGCATAAGAACATAAAAATAAGAATGCGATGCCTTGATTGGCTTACAAGATACATGGCGGCACATCAAGCCAATCACGGCATCGCATTCCTATGTATTACGTTCTTATGCGAGACTGTGGATATGCCCTAACTGGTCGGTACTAAAATATACAAGGTGTCCCATTTAAAAAAATCGAAATTAAAATTGTTTCCGGACAGGTTTTCGAAAGTGATACCTCAATATTAAATTGGTCAGATCAATAACACATGCCAACAAGGATTTTGTGATCTGATGTTTTTTTTTCTTTTTTTTTCTGGTTTAGTTAAGACCCACTGACTGCTAAGTAAGCATTTTTTATTCCATCACGTATAATCTTTTTCAGCTATAAGCCATGCAAAAAATCTCATTCATTAACATGAAGTATAGAATTTAGTTATTAGTCTACATCAACATAATCAAAAGAAGCCATTGACACATTTTTAGAAAGATCGAAAGAAAAATTAAAAAATTTAACCACCCTAATTGCGCGGATTTTTTTTTAAGTTTTCGCTATTTTTTTCGAAATCAGCGGTATAAAATATAGTCGTGGCCCACTGAGCTGTTGTTCAAAACGGAAGTTATATTCGAAATCAACATATCTAAATTACCCAAAATGAGCTGTCAGATCGAAATCAACTTTTAAAAGTTGAAAATTTGTTGGCCTGTGTAATGTATTAAGACATCGGAACGGCAAAATTCGAAGGGGGTAAGGTTTTAGCCGCTTGTTGAATTGACCTATACTAGTTTCAAGATCAGTTTAGAAATGATAAAGCTATTGATAAAACTATTAAAGAAACTATTGACAAAACTACTAAAAAAATAGTTAACTATTAAAGGTTTGCCAATATATCACACTATGAGTACAAGACCACCATAACTCAAAATTTATCACGAATTTAACAAATAAAAATCTCCATGGTGGAAACTGTCAATGGTAAAAATTGAAAATCGAATAGTATCCATTGAAATTTCAATAGTTTCTATTGGTTTGGTTTTTACTATTGGACTATACTGCCCTCTAAAGAGGAACATGGTATATACACCTGAAACATACGGTTTTCGAGCTTAGTATTATTTTACTACGGAGAATAACGGTATGTACCAATCCTAAGGAAATCTGCGGTAAGTGCATCGAAGATGCCGCGTTCTTTCTATGTGAAATTTTGCTTTGAAAAGAGAAACAGGATAAAGCAAATACAAAAGAAAGCAAATTTATGGGTATTTTAATGGTAGTCAGACAAAATTAATACATTTATTGTTTCTAAAGAAATATACATTTTTTATAAGAAGACAAAATTAATATTATTATAAAATATTGACCACCAATCAACAAATAAAAAAAAATAAATATTTTTTTTTATTGTTTAATATTTTACTACTATTTTTTAATACTATTGTTACTACTATTGTTTAATAGTATACCTAGATACTACTATAGTATCTACTAGTAGATATATCTGTTTAAATATAATTAAATAATAATATAATAAAAAAACTGCTGCCAACAATATAATACTTTCCCTTATAGGCCTAGGTTTATTAAAATCAAAAACGAAAAAAAAAATGGAAAAAAATTTAAAAAATTGAAAAAAACAAATTTAAAAAATTTAAAAAAATTAAGAAAAATCCATTTTTCAAAAAAAGATCTTTTAAGTTTTTTTTGAAAATTATTATTTTTTAAGTATTTGGGAAAATGCAATGCGTAGCACTACATATCTTTACGGCTTGTTATAATATAAGGTATCAAAAATTTATATTGTTACAGAAAACCATAAAAAATATTTGATGTTTAATTTATTTCAAAAATTCACTTGCACGCACAAAATGATTATACTTTCAATTAAATTTTATTTTAAATATAGATACCACAAATTAAGAGACTTTTTAAATACCAAAAAGCATAAATATAGTTAGTTTAGATATTATTTCGTTAATTAAAAAATTAAAATCCATGCCAAACTTTTACAGAAAAAGAACGCAGCATGTAACTTCTTCAGTGTACTTACCGCAGATTTCCTTAGGATTGGTACTTACAGTTATTCTCCGTAGTAAAATAATACTAAGCTCGAAAACCGTATGTGTCAGGTGTACATGCCGATTTCCTCTTTAGGAGGGCAGTATTGGACTAAAGTACTTTTTATAAGGGTAACTTCAAATTAATTTTTTTTTTTCAGCCAGCCCTGGTCTGGCTCTTAGTTTAAACTGCAACATTACTTTTACCTATTCCTGTCCGTAGAAAATTGCGAACAGAATATTTAAATCTTACGTCACTAAAAACATTTCACGAATATTAGAAATACCGCAGATCTTTTGTTCTAGCCACATGCATGTTGTATTTCTCCATAAAATTACTTGTTTACTTCAAAACAAAGCATTAAAAAATTTCCAAGTAGGTCAATTCATATTACACTCGACATAAGAAAAACAAATTTCATTTCACTAATATCAAGGAATTTATTTTTAAATCGGCGCGCAGTTGGTAATTTACTCCATATTATGGAATATTATGAAATTAAAGTCATTACACCGCCCCACAAAAAAAATCACTTCAATGGCTCTTAACCATACCTATATTTTTGTTACATATTTCTTGACAACGAAAAACCTCGCTGAATCCCAAAGGAGCTCGCTCCCTTCTTAGGTAAAATTGTTTTAGTCAGATTTGGATGAATTTTGGATGAACACAATCCCCAAAATTCAATAGTTTAGGGCAATTAGGGCAATTGCAAAAAAACAATTTTTTTATTTTTCATGTGCAACTTTTCTTGTTCCTTGCATTTTTGTAAATTTTATATTTAATTAATTGTAAATTAAAAGACTGGTTTAAAATTAAAATAGACCATCGAATTTGTAAAAACTTCGCATGCGGCGCTAGTACTTTCTTACGTTTTTTTCTTAATTCAAGAATATAAAATTTTGATTTTTGATTTTTTTTTTCTTTTAAATCAGGGGGTCAGCGAGCCTTTTTACTGTCAGTTTAGTTTTTAGCGCAAAAAAATACGTAAAAAATATAGTCTGGTAGTAAGAGTAATTGAGGTTTATTTTTTTGTGGGCCTGTGTTATTAATTAGGGTTGCCAACTTTAAACTCTTAAAAAAATTACGCAAGGGACTGGACAGAAATTTAAGAAGAACGATTTTTGGTAAACTAAAATTATTTGGTCGACTATAAATAAAATACATTAAAAAATAAGAATTTTTAAGGCTACACTCCGTCCAGTTATGCAAGCTAGTAAGGGACGCGGTCAGTTTTACATCACAGAGAGCATAAATAGCATAATTATGCATAAATCGTAGTGTATCAAAAATTTAACAGATGTCGGTACTGTTTTCCTGGAAAGGGCCTATCCAAAGACTCGCATAACAAGCATAGTACATAAGAATGCGATGCCAGGATTGGCTTGATGTGTCGTTATGTATCTTGTAATGGTTATTATGCGAGTCTCTGGATAGGCCTTTAGTTGTAATTGTAACCTAAAAATTTGACGTTTTCCTTGTGTTCAATATAATTTACGTTTGTACAATATGTAGAATATGCTAATTTAGTGTGAGTGTATGAAGAATAAACCAAAAAAGTACCTTTTTCAATACCATACAAAATAACATTAAGTATAATCTTTTTTTTATGTAACTTTCTCTTCTTTTATTAGCTTTAACGATCGTCAGTCATTCTCATAGACAAAAAATGTCACAATATTTTATATGTTAAAAGGTACGAGTTTTTAACCAATTATGTATCTTAAATATGGCGGGAATTTTAAACTACTATCTTGCATAATTGGACGGACTAGAGTTAAGATATCTACCAGCTTATTTTATTTAACCTATTTACAAAAGTGGCACCACTAATCACAAAAAGTAGGCAACACTAATCACACAAAAAGTATTCACCACTAATCACACAAAAAGTAGGCAGCAGTAATTTTGCCAATAATCACTTATTAATTAAAAAATGTTTTTTTGTAAGGGTCAGTTCGAATAAAAAAAACTCTACGAAGTTTTTCTTATCCATGATAAAATTAGACCCGATTCTGATTGATTAAAATGCAATTTTTGACAATTGTAAGTTTTTTTTTATCCGAAAATTCTCGCTTATTAATAAAGATCAATATGGGGTTTTCACCATTAAAGAGTTGATAAGTGCCTAACGTCGTTCTTTTTGTGATTTTACTGTTTTTAATATAACACATTTACTTTGAAAATTATCAATTTTACGTAATTTCAATCTTAAAAAACTGGGTCCTTAAAGTAATAAATTAAAAAAAGGACGACTCTTTAACTAAACAATAAAAAGATATCTTTAATTATAACTGAGAATTTTCATGAAGCTGAAGTTTGCAACGTTTGTTTGCATCGAACATTCAAATAGTATATTAAAGCACTTATTCCATAACACGTTTTTAGCGCACTAATACTTTAGAAAACTAGCCGAAAGCGGCTTGTTTTCTAAACTTGTAATCGTGCGCTAAAAACGTAGGTTATGAAACTAGTACTTTAATGTACTGTTTGAATTTTCGTTGCAAAAAAACGTTGCAAACTTCAGCTTCATGAATTTTCGGATCAAAATGTGGTGTTCAAAGGCAAAATATGTGAATCATAATATAACATATACATATAATTTTTTATTTTCGAATGAACCCTTGACTAAAATTGAGTAGACCAATATACATTTTAAATGATTGAATCTAGGACTAGGCGTCCGGGCGTTTAGGAAGGCCCAAAACAAAATAGGCCCAAATCCAGGCCATTCTTCCTAATCCAGGACGGTTGGCAACCCTATTACTAATTATTCTTTGACGCCATCTTCAAAGAATACTACTTTGGTATTACATACACTAACAAAATACACTTGCACTTTCCGTCACAACAATTATATCCGTTTTCTTATTACAAATTAACTTGTAAGCATTATTCCAAGGCACCAGGTATTTATTTTACATATTAGAACTATTTTAAATCACATGTGCACCTGATTCCTCCATAGATGTCATTTTATTAGACACCATCACCGTAAGATGATATGCACTAGGTGTTTTGTACTTCCCGTTTTGACATTTTAGCACTTTTAACAACATTCTATGACGTTTTAACTACCTGGTGGGCACCATCTTCAGGGGATGACACCCTGGTGCGTGGTGTACACCTAGAAACTAAAACCGGGACTGGTAATGTAGAAGATACCAGGGTAGAGATTGCATTATCGGGGCCCCTTCCTTAGGCAATAGCGAATTCATGGTAGTTTTATCATATGAGTTGATAAAAAAATATACACTCCGTCATAATAATAAGCGATAATAAAATGATACGTTATCACCTTTGTTATTTCGGTGCATTCTCCGACTATCAAGAATTACACAGGGCAACAAAATAAAATAGTATGGGAGCGTTTGGCTTGGAAAACGAGTAGCCTGGTTCACGCTCTCTGTCTCTCGCTTTAAATTTAAGAATAGTGTTAGAGAGAGCGCTACACCGGGTCACTCGTGTTCGAAGCCAAACAACCCTTATATTGTTAACTTGTGGGGAAACACCTATGTTTTCCTAGTGGAGTTGTAAACTAGGTAGTTTGTTAGAATATAACTCTCTAATTTTACCTCTATTTTTTACAGTGTACATTTTATTGTAAAGTTTTTCCGGATATCTATTTGCAATTTTGGCGAAGGCGTCTGTAAAATTGCGTAACGGTGTTAAAATTACACATTTTTACACAATTTAACACGATTTCGTGTCAATTCAGGTCTAGACGGTCGACTATGTAAGTTTTTTATCAGTGTAAGATTTAGTAAAGATAAGAAGAATATGTCTAATTCTTTAAATAAACAAGGCAAGTCCCTTATTTGGCCCCCTATCCTAGTGTATTTTGTTATCTATTTTCAACTACAAAAAGGGGTTGACGACTAAAAAAAGTCATCACTTCACACCGACTGAATTATACCAACTAAAAAAAAGTTAACCAAAAAAACCGATTGCAATTTTCCCAAAAAAAAATTTCTAATTTGGCGCCCCTCATTGCCAGTGAGCCGGGTGGCTGCTCACTACGATGTTTCAAGAACGCTTTGACACAAAGACCTAAATTTTGGACCAAAGATTTTCAACGTCGCAAAAATTTAAGACTCTATATTAAAGAATTCTAAAATTGTCGTGTCGTAAAGTTGTTTTGTAAGCGACCTGCACCATTAATGCGACTTTATTTTTGTTGTTAGTGTTAATAATAATTAATTATAATTATTATTATAACGTTAAACGATTCATTCATACAGTTTCATATGACGGGGGTGCTGCCATAAGCAAGTATCTCTTATCTTTATAGTTTCCTTTACTCTCTTACTTTTATTTTTTATTCAACACGTGCTTATGCTTACCTTTCTGTTTAATCAGCATTTTGATTTTAATTGAGGATTTTAACGCTTTATGAGATCAGGTTTATTTATAAACATATCCTTTCTTAATTATTTTTTCTTCATAGGGGCTCTTTAACAACTACGTCACCGCAATTAAGACAATTTTTAGCCCCCCCCCCTAAATTTTAATTTTACTTACACTCAGAAAATATCATTGTAATTTTAATAGTAAATTTTATTTGTAAATACATATTTGTTATTTATATCGCCACGATTGGTATTTAATACTTTACTTGTGATAATAAATACTACAATGCGTGTATTATATACAATATGTTGTCCTACTACATCACAATGTGCTGGTACATTTGGATCCCCACGCAACAGTGTTTATTAACACTATCATGTTATAGTAAAAATTACTGTAACATTTATTAAAGCATATCACACTTATAGTATGGTATACTTTGAGCTGTTGTTAAGTTGTATTACTGATCTAGTTTAAAGTACGTTCAGTATTCAGAAAAATTAACAATCGGAAAATAATACCAACATTTTGATTAGTAATAATATAAAGATTGCAACCACACACAATTACACACTGACAAAATAATCGATTCTTTGTTTACTTCCCTCTGTATTATTACTAATCAAAATGTTGGTATTATTTACCGATTGTTATTTTACTAAATACTGTAGCATACTTTAAACTATATCAATAACACAACAACTACAACTTAAAGTATAGCAAACTATAACTGTGATATAATTTACCAAATGTTACAGTACTGTATTAATAAACACATGTTGCGTGAGGATCCAAATGTACCAGCACGCTCTCTATGTTAGTATGACAACAAATAGTACCTATAAAATACACATATTGTAGTATTTAATATCACAAGTAAAGTATTAAATACCAATGGTGGCTATATAAATAAAAAATATGTATGAACAAATAACATTCAGTATTAAAAATATAACGAAATGTTTTGAGTGTGGTACAAAAAGGTGCCCACTAAGCAGGTTAAAAACATGATTGTTTTTTCACTTTTGACGTTTTTAATCCCGGATCGGAGATTTTCAAGTGGAGTACTTTATACCCCCTATAATAGGGAGCGGGGCAATTATTGCCTAAAGGTTAATCTGGTCTTGCAGGTATCTGGAGTAGCTACTTGTAAATTTCAGGCTTAAATAAACATACTCGATATTTTCAGTCTTTTGGCACATAATAAAGGGGATAATTCTACATCACAAAATATGAAAATCCAGGGTAGAAACTTAGGTCCAGAAATATAACACTGTAGGAGCATTCGTTTAAAAAATGCAATTTGATTTGATTTGATTTGATTAAGAGGAAGTAACATTTTAAAAGGCTATTACTCTTTTAATATTAAATTTAGGTATTTCGGTGAAGAATACTTTTTTGATTAGTTTTAAATAAAGAATCACCCTGCAGCATTAAAATTAATTGGTGCTTTTTTTGTTCTCCATTTAACACGTCCATCTTTAAAGGGCTGTAGCTCCCTTAGGGGTTATTTCCAAACATATGTTCTTTGTTGGTTTTTTTAATAGTCGAGTGAGTGACAGTGAAGAGGTCAGACGTCGCCCAGCAGATTTCCATTGAGTAAGATTATTTTGGTATATAATTATTCTAACTAACATATGCTCACTTGTAAGCTTGCTTGCTAAGTGCTGCAGCCCTTTCACACTGTGGACTTAAGCCAATTCCCACGAACCGCTGAGGCTGGCGGTTTGGTGTGTTAAAGGTTCCCTGAGACCCCAACCACTAACAATTAGTGCTTAACACCACACCCCCCCCCCCCCCGCCCGGGGCCACCCAGGCCCCCGAGAACACTACTTCTAATTTTTCCCTTCGAAATTCAAAAACCACTATGGCTGAAAATATCGACGCCACCATGGCAAACTTCCCAAACCAACAAATGTCAGACTACTTCCAAGATCAAATCAAGGCCCAGGCAGAGCACTATAAAGCCCAGGCTGAATCACATAAAAATCAGCTCGAATTCCTTCAGACACAACTAGCCACCGCAAATGAGACCATCAATGGACTCCGAGAGGAAATTTCCCGCCTCTCCTCTCAAATAGGGACACTCTTATCCCAAAAAACCCAAACCCCCACTCAAGAGCTCTCCGATGCCCCCGATCATTTCGAAACGGACATGTCCGTAGTAGAGACCGATTCGGACGCAGTCCGATCCCCCCTTGCCTCCCCGCGCAAGCGCCTAAACCGGCGCAGAAGGAGCCAGAAACACAAATTAAATTCAGACCTAGAAGAAAAACCCGCTAAGACCCAAAAAACCCCCGGCAAAGCGACTGCCTCCGAAGAAGTCGCTAACCCCTCCGGCTCAGGGCCCCAACCCCCCGTTACGGCCCCTGTAAACCCAAAAACCCAAGCTACTGGCCCAGGAACCCCCCCCGACCAGGAAGCCCACAAAACCCCCAAAATCCCCCCCATCATCATTCGAGCCCCTGAAAAATGGCTAGCCTTGTCCCGCCACTTCAACTCCCAAAAAGTAAACATCCTCCACGCGAAAAATACCTCCGAAGGAGTGCAAATTCGCACCCAGACCAGTGACGACTTCCGCAAAGTCACTAGGCACTTAGACACCGAAAAAATTCCGTATCATAGTTTTACCCTCCCGGAGGACAAGGCAATCCACGCCGTAATCCGGGGAATCCCCACCCAGATAGACGTCGCAGACGTCCAAGCCGCTCTTATCGAGCGTGGCTACCTCCCCACGTCAGTCGCGAGAATGACGCGTACTAAAGACAAGACCCCCATGCCCCTGATCCTAGTCATCCTTCCCAAGGTGACAGGACAACAGCACCCCATATTTAAAGAGACTAGGCTTCTACACCTAGTCATAAAGGTCGAAAGCCAGACCTATAAACCCAAATTCAGGCAATGTCACAAATGCCAACTCTTCGGCCACTCCCAGGCCAATTGCAACGCCCCGGCCAAATGCGTAAAATGCGCACAAGACCACCACACAACAAAGTGTGAAAAACCCCGTCACACGGACGCAAAATGCGCCAACTGCCTGGGCCCCCACACGGCAAACTATCATAAATGCCCCAAACACCCATCAAACATCGCTCCAACCCGTACAAGGGTCATACCCCCAACCCAAAAATTCACCCCGGGCATCTCCTACGCCCAAAAGGCAACCAACGCCGCCACCCCACAACAACCCAAGGCGGCCCCAGGTCCCAGTGCAAATCCCCCCAATATTTTTGATCAATCCCAAATTTCAAAAATCCACACCTTCATGCAAGAATTCGCCAGCTTCATGCAGGCTTTTGGCTCCCTTCAATTACCCAATCTAGGCCCCCAAAATGTCTAGACAAACAAAACCCAGAGCCCTTAAAATAGTCACCTGGAACGCTGATAGCCTCAATTCAAAAAAACCGGAACTCATAGAATTTCTACACTAAAATCAAATAGATATAGCCCTCATCCAAGAGACTGGTCTTAAACCACATCATAGGGGTACCATACCCAACTATTCCTGCTACCGTAACGATAGACTTCAGGACCGCAAAGGAGGCACAGCAATCTATATCAAAAAACACATATCTCACGATCTTCTCCATGCGCCCCCCACACAAAGCGATCAAGTCGAAACTACCTCCATATTCGTCAACATGCACGACAATTCCAAATTCAGGATCGTGTCCCTCTACAAACCCCCAAATAAGGAGGTCAGACCCGCCGACTTCGAAGGCTACTTTAACGACAATCATCCAACAATCCTAGCCGGAGACTTGAATTGCAAACACGCCCTTTGGCACTCTAGAACAACTACGGCCAACGGCCGTAGGCTTTACGAAATATTACAACGTAACCATATAATGGTTACCGCACCCGATTCCCCAACCCACTATGGCCACGGCCTTCCTGATATCCTTGACATCGTTTTGTATAAAAACACGACACTAAACATTAACATCGAACTAAGACACGAACTAAGCTCCGACCACCTTCCAATCATTATCACGGCAGGAGGCATACCAACCGCAAATCACACCAAAAAAACCGTTTATAACTTCTCCTATATTTCCGAACTCCTAGAAAGCAACACCAAAATCAATCCAATAAATTCCGTCCAAGAACTAGATATTGCAGTAACCACCCTCACCAATACCATAAAATCCGCAATGGACAGCGCCAAATTAATCAAAAAAGTAGATATCCAAAACCCACAGGACCTTCCCCGAGATCTCAAAGACTTGATCAGAGAGAAAAACCGACTTCTTCGTCGCGCACGCACCCTCCAAGACCCCCATATAAAACGCGAAGCAAACAGACTTACCCAGGAAGTCAAAGACCGACTAAACGTACTAGCAAATTCCCGCTGGGAGGGAAAAATAAAGTCACTCAACCCCCAGGATAGATCACTTTGGAGAATGGCCAAAACCCTATCCCTCGACCACCAACGAGGCATGCCCCCAATTCACGGCGAAAGAGGAGTCGTCTACTCCACCCCCGAAAAAGCCGAAGCATTTGCTGACGCAATGCGGAAACAATTTCAACCAAACCCTCCAATCCCCCCCGACTCCGACTCCGAATCAGAGACCGACTCCGAGCCCGACTCGGACGACGAGAACTACGAGCAACTCATGCATGAAAGAGACATAAACCACATCTATAATAGAGTCACTAACCAAGTCGAAAACGACATTATCACCCCCACATCCCCCGAGGAAATCAAACGCATCATCAAAAATCTCCCAAAAAGGAAAGCCCCCGGTCCCGATCAAATACCGAATAAAATCCTTAAAATACTCCCCCGGAAAACCATTATGGAAATCGTTAACATTGTTAACGCAATGCTCAGACTGCGCCACTTTCCAAAGCCCTGGAAAAACGCAGACGTAATAGTAATCAAAAAACCCGGACAAAATCCAACTTTTGCTGAAAGCTACCGCCCCATAAGCCTCCTTTCCTCCCTAGGCAAAATAGCCGAGAAAGTCATACTAACCAGACTTCAAACTCTAGTTGAAGAACTAAATCTCCTTCCAAATGAGCAATTCGGCTTCCGAAGCAGACACTCCACAGTCCACCAGGTAGCTCGCCTGGTAGACTCTGTAACGGACGGACTAAATAGGCGCGAAGCCGCGGGACTGATCCTCCTGGACATCGCAAAAGCCTTCGATAAGGTTTGGCACAAAGGTCTTGTAGCCAAACTCTACTTTCTCGGCCTCCCCCCAGGCATCACCAAACTCATAGCCTCCTTCCTCAAAGGCAGAGATTTTCAGATAAAAATAGGGGACTGTAAGTCCAACACCCGCCGCATCAGAGCTGGCGTTCCACAAGGTTCCCCACTATCCCCCCTTCTGTACAACCTCTTTACGGCAGATATTCCAAAAACACAGGGCACTGAACTAGCCCTGTTCGCCGATGACACCGGCATCCTAGCAAAAGCCAGAAACCCCCAGCGCATCCATATCGCCCTCCAGCGCCAAATGGATGCCCTAATCAAATGGTTCTCCAAATGGAAAATCAAAGTAAACGCCAATAAAACCAAAGGCATCCTAATCTCTAGGATTAGAAGAGACCCACCCCAACCCATTCAGATAAATGGCCAACCCATTAACTGGGAAAACCATGCCAAATACCTCGGCATTACAATCTCCAAAAACTTGACGTGGGATCAGCACGTCAAAAACACCCTCCAAATAGCAAATTGCCGCCTCTCCAAACTCTACCCCTTAATAGGCAGAAAGAGTCCCCTATCCATTAAAAACAAACTTCTTCTCTACAACCAAACCCTAAAGCCGGTACTTCTTTACGGAGCCCCAGCCTGGAATAAAATCACCCTTAACAAAGCGCTCTCAGCAAAACTTCAGGCCTTCCAAAACAAGGCACTCAGAATATGCCTCGATGCCCCCTGGTTCATGAGGAACAACCAGATACACAGAGATCTCGAAATGCCCCTCCTAAAAACGGAAATCATCCGCTACAGTACGTCTTTTATACAAGACAATTTAGATCACCCAAACCCCCTCATTTCAAACTTTCTAGATTACGATCATGAAATACACAACACTCACAAAAAGATCAAAAACGTCCTCAACCAGTAATGGTACCCACTAATACAGGACAGATGCATTCCCAGCATCAGTGAGATAGTCTCACTCCTCCCGCACATCCCTCCTCTCCCTATCACATCCCTCCCCATCCCCCTCCCACCCACTCCACAGCGCCAAATTATGACAGATGCAACTCGCATCAGTGAGCAGAGACTCACTCCCCCCAAATTATGACAGATGCAACTCGCATCAGTGAGCATAGACTCACTGCCCCAACTTTCAATTCAGATTAAATATTTTTTTAAAATAACTGATCCATAGGCTGCGCCTGTCTCTTAAAGACCCAAACAAACTATTGATGATGATTGTTGGTTTTTCATGTTTTGTGATTTAGAATCATCCTCTTTATTTAATTCTAAAGGACTGCAAACACCGTGTAAATTTTATAACACGTGAACAATAATTTTTCTATTTTGGGACTCTTATAAGCTCATGATCACACGCATTTTGCGTGTTCTTATAGGCGCATAAGAGGTCTGTACTTTTATTCTTTTGGGTTGGCAACAGACCTAGCCTATCGCTTGACGTTTTCCGTGCAAATGTCAATGTCGCTTTAAAGTTGAATTTTCTACAAAATTTTGTGTTTAGGTTATTTTTACCATGTTAAAATTGTGGCTTGGTTAATTGCAGTAAAAAAGAGAAGAGAAGACTATAAAATATATCAAAATATCATTTGTTCTTAGAATTTTAAATATGGTGTAAACTGTAATGCCAATCCAAAACAAAAATCACTAAATCAGTTATCAATTTAAATGTAAGTTTTTTTTTTAATTTTAGAGCAAAATAGAAAAAATTGTATGAAGCACTCGTTTCATAACACGTTTTTAGCGTACTAGTACTTTAGAAAACTCTCCGCAAGCGGCTCGTTTTCTAAACTTGTACTCGTGCGCTAAAAACGTAAGTTATGAAACTACTACTTTAATATACTATTAGGTTTTAGCGAGGGATTTCCTATATTTAACGCAAACCACGTAAATCAAGCAACAAAGTGACTTTTATATTACTAGGTCATAAAAATATTTATTTCGCAATATTCTATGTGTTTTCGCTCTAAATTGATATTTAGTGTTATGGCAAACAATGAGAAATGTTTGTTTAGTACAAGTCGCGTGTTATTAATATTTTTAAAATTATGTGTGTTTAGGATATATATTTTTTCAAAATATTGTATATTTATTTATGCCTTTTCTTTTCAGGTATAATTTAAATATATTTTACCTAAAAATATAAAAATATCGATATTTTACACGTGGCTATTCCTTATTTAAAACAGTAAATATTTGTTTTTATAACAAGCCGAGGGGCCAAAAAACTCGAGTACGAAAAAATACGCTTGTTCCACAGATAAGGAAAATAAAAAAGCCGAAACGTTGATAAAAAAGACATTTCTAAATTTAATACGAACCAAATTCATAATAAATAGATATTTATAATCCAAGGGCGAAAAGTTAAATTTTTCTATTGGATTAAAGGTCATATTTCTTTATATTCCAGTAAAGGTAAAGCGTCTTATTAAAAAAATGTTAAGAATAACAAGTTTTAGTTAGCGGGTCAAAAAAAATTCTGGTCCTAGGGCCACAAAGTCCAACTTTTCGCCCGCAAAACATGAACAAAAAGTGACGCTTTAGAATCAATCGAATAAAAAAATCTTTAGATTTCTTTGATTTTCCGTTAAATTCCTGATGTTAACCATCAATGTTTTCAATACTTGGAATGGAATATAAAAAATGCCAAAACGTGGACAAATCAAATGCCATTTTTTTTAATACGGAACGTATAATACCGAATTAATATTAAAAATCTAAAGCTTTTGCGTCAAATGATAATAACCATTAATATTATCGAAACATGGAATTTTATAGCATATGTCAATTGCGTAATCTAGACGAATTTTTTGATTGTTAAAATCGGCCCAGTATTTTATGCTCTATTTTTGTTATTAGCTATGTGTCAAATTTAATGCCAAAATACTTAATTTAGATGTGCAGGTCTTAAAAATAATTTGTATAGTCTGTCTGCTTGTCTTTGACATTTATGGCGAGAATTTGTACAGTCGTATTAAAGGTACAAGTCCTTTGCGAAACAGCTGTGCACTACGATATACGTTTAATATAGAGACTTTATATTTGGTTTTTACCACGTAGACATTTTTGTTTTTTTTTATATCAAAGCGTTCTTGAAATATCGTAATGAAAGTTGTTTCGCAAAGGACTTTGAAATGCCACTGCACAAATTCTCGTCATAGATTTTTAAGTTATTACCCAAAAAATATCACGTTAAGAGCTTTCCTTAACGTATGTCTTTACCTATTTTAGAAGTTTTAAAGGCATAATCAATTGTTCATACGTGTTGTTGATATTTATTTTATGTCATAGCGGTATTTTGGTATTAAATTTCAAGAATAATTTGTTTACCTACAACTGGTTCAGGTCAGTAAAGTGGTATGCCCTATTGTTTTCGTATTTCCTTATTGCAAATTGTAATTTCTCATAACCATGCACTTTCAAATTTTCCATGCACTTGTAACGATATTTTTGAGATTTTTTTAAGATTTTAAAGATTATTTAATGGCTTCCGAAAACTTTTACACGGACTTTCCATACTGGCGATAATCCAAACCAAAAAAACTGCATATGTTACACAACTGATAAATTGTTTTGCAATCATTACAAAACCAGTTTTTCAGTCTACAACGTAGACTCTACGTCCACTGCTATTATTAATTTTTTAGAAAAAAATCACTTCAAGTCACAGTCTGCTTTTGATTTCAACACCTAATTAATAAGTTGTAAAAATGTTTAAAAGCTATAAAGGCTTTACCGAACACACAATTTAGAAAATATATTCTCAAGTGGCTATATCTACTTGAATTTCATCCTTTTTGACACTCATCTATTTATATTTCAACAGCTCAATCAATAAAACTATCTTAAATCACATTTATCTAACATTGAACAGTTCGATAATATTTTTTATTACCCAGAAAAAAAAATAACTACAGTAAAATAAAATCGTTAAAAATGATATGTATTCATAAATATAAATATATTACCTATAGAAAAGGGATTCGAACGGTTATCATAGATAAGAAATTTATTTGGTAAAATATAGAGATAAAATTATTATAAGATATATCTTCATGAAATATGATATTCGGTTTTTTAATGTCTTTTAAGAGATATGGATTTGAGATTTATAAATTCTAATGAAGCTAAGATCATAGGTCAAAACTAAATACAAATAGGATTTAAGCAAGCAATATAATTTTCGACGTCTGTTTTAAAAATAATATAACTTGGTAATATAATTTTTGGAATATGATTCCACAGATCAAAATACATAAAAAAGGTAAACTTGTTGTAATACTGTAGGATTAACCGTTTTCGATAAAAATGCATTTGAAGGATGAAATAACACGTTTCCAGGACGAAAAATTAAATACTAAAATGTTTAAAATCAAAATTTTAATGATGAAGGGTTATTCTCTATCAGAAACTAAGAAAAAAGTTTCTTTGCATGTAGGTCGAAAAATCGCTTTTAAAGCTACGGCCCTTTAAAAATGGTGCATTTTTAGTAGCTCCCTTAGGATTGATTTTTGGATGAACCTGTTAATGAGGTTTGTTTCTTAGTTTTTGACGTACATTTACCTTGCATCATCGAAATGTTGGTTTTCAACATTTTAGTATTTAATTTTTCGTCCTCGAACCGTGTTGTTTCACCTTTAAATGCAATTTTGTCGAAAACGGTTAACCCTACACTATTACAACAAGGGTACCTTTTTTATGTATTTTGATCTGGGGAATCATCAAATAGCTACAGGAAAAAAAGTTTGGGACAAAAAACAGATAAGCCCCCCCCCCCCCGTTTCGCACACCCCTGGTTTAAATAAGTACATGAAAATAACATAAAAAGATGGGCCTTATTAAGATTAGTTCACGTGCAAAACCTCGTTGTTATAAGTCAAGGGGTTCCTGGGTTATTAAATAAAAACTGAATTTTTTATTCACTTTTAAAGGGGCTTAACTCCCTTACGACACATTTTTAGACATATGTTTATAGGAACTTTTTTTCATATTTTTCTTTTTAGAATCACCCCTTAATGACCCTATTTCTGAATTACCCTGTATACCCTGTAAATTTTATTCTTTTACCTCTAGGAGAAAAAAAGTTACAGGGGCGAGCCGCCTTTGAAAAACACCCGGTATACTTACTTGCAAAGTTATTTTCTTGAGAAATAGTTATGTATTAGGGGCCGTCCATAAAAGACGCCCTCGAAAATTCCGGAAATTCAGACACCTCCCTCCCTGCTTGTCCGATTTCCAGACACCTCCCCCTCTAAAGGACGTCCAAAACGCAGTAGGGTACCCCCCCCTTTTTTCAGATTTTCACTTTTTTATCATTATTGAATTTGTAAAAGTGGACGATCGAAAATGGCTTGACCCCCCCCCCTCTCCGTGTCCGCTTCTGTCCGATTTTGGTAAAAGTAAAGTAGTAAAGTTTTAAACCTAAATTATGTAAAGGTTTTTCTTGCAAAGTATTTTTTTGCGCGGTTACCGTACAATAAGGGTTGTTTTATATGATAAAAGTATAATTTATCGTACTTCGTCTTTTATATGCATTATCTAACTGCAATATAAAATAGTATTTTTAAAATACCCATAAAACCAGCAATGCGGTGGAACCGTCTTTTAAAATACACGCGCGCTTCCTTATCAGAGCTCAACCCCTAACGCTCTTTAAATGAAGACAAACATGATGGGCATTTATAGTATGTAGACAGCGTTTATAAACACTTTATAATTGGGTGTTAATTTTTGTTGCTAGTTTTAATTTTATTACCCTGTGAAAAGACTTATAATTTGTTTCAAAAATTTAAAATCGCACTAGGTACTTTTCACAATTATTGACATGTGTAAGTTTTTTTTTGTAGCACAATAAATTATTTTTATTCTTATTCAATAAAAAAAAACATGACAAGTAAACTTAAATTATTACACGGTTAGTCCAGCAAAATAACGAGAAATACCTATGTTAAATTGCAATAAATGTACACGGGTTGATATTTTAAAGGGCAGTAGTGGATGGTAACAGAACACTATTTTTAGTTTTTCACCGGGTGATTTGCGTAAGGAGTCTCCGCTATCTTGAATATTAGGGGTGAGTGCGGACTGCTTAATATCATAAGATAAAAATGCATATAACCAATTTTGTTAAGGAGAAAATTTCCTACAATTTTTGGTTGAATCATTTTTTTAATATATTAATAACAATCGAGTTATAAATATTCAAAAATGGCCATGCTGGGGGTGAAATTATTTTTTCAATTTTTCAGTTAAATTATTATAAGATTATAAGTATTTTGTTACTGTTATAGTAACCTACCAAAGTACCTATGAAAATTTATAATATATGAAACGATATGAAACTTATAGAAATATTCAAGAGCTATAAGTTTGCTCATAACCACTTTTATCGTCTGATGAATAATTTCGCTGAAAAATGGAAAAAACAATTTTACCTCCAACATGGCTCTTTTTAAATTAACTCGATTGTTATTATTATATTAAAAAAATGATCTAAATAAAAATTGTTGGAAACGTCCTCCTTAACAAAATTGGTTATATGAATTTTTATCGTAAGATGCAAATTAAGCAACTCACCCCTAAAATTCAAGATAGCGGACACCCCTTACGCAAATCACCCGGTGAAAAACTAACACGAGTGTTCTGTTACCATCCACTACTCCCCTTTAAAATGTCAGCTTGTGTACAATTATTGCAATTTACATTTATTATTTGACTGGACTAGGTATGTAACTTAATTTAGGTCAGTAAAAAAGTCGAAACTGCTTGAATTTGGACATACAAATTATTTTCCTAATTGTAAATAAACCCTAAAAGTCCCCGTCGCGATGCATTCGATATTTCATTCACGTAACCCTTAATTGCAGTCAAAATAAGTGACATTCTTAGGATTCTTGATAAGATAATTTTATTAATAACTATGAAATAATTTAATATTATTAAGATATGCATATCATATATGTTTAGTCAATATAAAAACAAATAAAGAATAATTTAATATTAAAGTATTTTTTTTTAAATATTATTTAGTAAAGCAACAGTTTAAAAAATATATCTCGGAAATAAAAGCTAGTAGAAATTTTTTGTTTAGGCACACTAAAGCTTTTTGGGTGTATACATAAATTTTATTTCGATAGCTTTAATAATAACGCTAAAAAACGATTGTGTTAGCTGGGAAATTATTATAATAAAAATAATTATTATTTAAAAAAACAGAAAATTTTATTGCTTTAATATATCCACATACTTTTTAATGGAGCTCTTTACAACTAGAATTATGAAACAAAAGACGTCTACCCTATCTCTATCTCATTTGTGCTACACTTTCCAGCCAAACAAATAAATACTGTATTTGTTTTTTATACAACAAATACAGTATTTATTTGATGGGCCGGAAAGTGTAGCAGTGAGCGGCACGAACGAACATAGCTAATGTGAATCTGTAAAATAAGATAATTCTACTGAAATTTAGATGGCGCCAGTAATTTCTTTAATAAAAGTAATATATTTACACTTTTCGCCCGGCCAAGTAAATATTGTATTTGTTCAACAAAGAACAAATACAGAATTTGTTTGGTTGGGTGGAAGTGGGAGTGTATGTATGTCTTCTATCCTTTTTGGGTAGAACTTTTGTCCCTGTCTAATCTAACGGGAGAAATCGCCATTGAATCACAATTTATAATAAATCAGTTGCATACACATAAAATGTTATTTGTTCGTAAAGAAATATTTAAGTTAAAAATAAAAACATTTCAATAAATTTCTTATCAAAATTCCAATTAAATTTTTTATTTCAATAACATAGTATATGCTCATATTAGGTTTTATAAAAAAAAATAATAATACAATTAAGTAATTTTTTTATCTACTTGACCATTTAATCCATGTACTCTAGTAAGTGTTTCACCGAGACATGTTGAGCAAATAAAAAGTAATCCTTGCAAGGACCACATGTGGTACACCTGATTTTGGTGTAAATTCTTTTGAGGTCCAACTAATGAAATTAATTTTATTTTAACATATTAAAATTGCATGCAGAAAATTTTGAAAAAACTTACAAACTAAGCACTATGTAGCTACCTAGGTATTGATTTTTTTTCCGAAACATTGAATGCTGAGAATAATAGCCACAAATAGCCTTTTACTGAATTCCAAAAACCATCTAAAACCATTTAGCAGTTTTAAAAATATTTGGATTTGAAGTTGAAAAAATCTGAAATATTCAATTCCTCATCTCTTGTTCACACATTTCTATGGTTCTAATTGAACCTGAGGCCAGCTCTGTTGCCACGGCAATTTAAATAAGTCACAAATAACACGGTAGGAAATGTGTATTAGCAGTTTTCGATGAAGGTTAAAGAATAGTTACACTTGCTTATATCGTTGAAAATTATGAATAGCGTCTTTAATATTTTGTTTAGAGCGTCAACAAATTGCCTATTCTTCAAACAAAAGACTTTTAGAAGAATTATTAATAATACCCAACTCCAAGTAAAAAAACATCAAAAACAGGAACTCATTTTTAGTAATTCAGACTGAGTAGGTACACCTCACATTGCCAACAACTGTGTATGCCAACTATACAATTATAATAATTACACAGGCCCACAAAAAAACAAAAGTGGTCTGCGCCATGGATAGGACCATGATATTCCTATGTATTTTCGCCCGCTAAAACCGAATCTGGACCATGGATAATATGGATATTCCTATATATTTTCGCCCGAATCTGAACTCAATTTAACCCCTGCACGTCTGGATTTTTCTCTGCAGTCGCACTATGCCACAGAACGGGAAAACATTATTTTATTGTGTATTTCAACTTTAAATGATTAGTAAGACATATAAAATATGAGAGTAAAAAGGGGGAAAACGTATTGTATATTTCAACTTTAAATGACATAAAAAAATGTCAAAAAATAAAACAAAAACTTAAAGTCTTCTCCACAATTGTTTTAAATAATTATATTTTTATTTCGACTGGCTACATATGTTTCATCCCTAAACAATATGGGACATCTTCAGGCCACATACTAAAAATAGTGAAAAGAAAGTCAACCTGATAGTAAAAACACGGATAATAATTTAATATTTTGAGGTTATGTTTACCTACCTCAAAATCGTCAACAAATTGTAATATCCGTCGTAAAATAATTAAAATAACGTTCACAGTACAATACTAACATATTAAATTAATACTAATAAATAAATTAAATAATTTTTTTTTTAAAAATTACGCATTATTCTGTCAAATTAAAGCGGGTTACCTAAATTTACAGAAAACCACCTTATCCACGGAAATTCAACCAACCGTGTCAAGGCAAAACTACGTAAGTGTAAAAAAAAAATCCGAGTTAGGTTTCCGGTAACAAGCAGTCAAAGAGAAATGTACACTCAAATTTAATTTGGTCATTAATACAATTAAAATTCGGGTCTTTTTTGTGTTTGTTAATTTCTAAAATCTCAAGCTTATCCATTCTTTTTCCTTTGCTGGCTGAATGTATGAGTTTCAAACCACTCTCATACTCAAACTGATACATTCAGCCAGCAAAGAAAAAAGACCCGAATTTTAATTGTATTAATGACCAAATTAAATTTGAGTGTACATTTCTCTTTGACTGCTTGTTACCGGAAACCTAACTCGGATTTTTTTTTACACTTACGTAGTTTGCCTTGACACGGTTGGTTGAATTTCCGTGGATAAGGTGGTTTTCTGTAAATTTAGGTAACCCGCTTTAATTTGACAGAATAATGCGTAATTTTTTAAAAAAAATTTATTTAATTTATTTATTAGTGTTAATTTAATATGTTAGTATTGTACTGTGAACGTTATTTTAATTATTTTACGACGGATATTACAATTTGTTGACGATTTTGAGGTAGGTAAACATAACCTCAAAATATTAAATTATTATCCATGTTTTTACTATCAGGTTGACTTTCTTTTCACTATTTTTAGTATGTGGCCTCAAGATATCCCATATTGTTTAGGGATGAAACATATGTAGCCAGTCGAAATAAAAATATAATTATTTAAAAAAATTGTGGAGAAGACTTTAAGTTTTTGTTTTATTTTTTGAAATATTTTACTCCACTTCAAGAATGGACAATACATTATATAAAAAAATGTTTTTAAATTTTTTAATATTTTCCATTGAAGAATTTATTATTATTATTAAAATATTAAAAAAAACTTTTTTTATGTTTTACTAATTATTTAAGGTTGAAATACACAATAATTTGGACTTTTGGTTACTTTTTTCCCGTTTTTTTCCTTCTTACTCTAAATTGTTCAATGGAAAATATTTAAAAAAATTAAAAAAAACATATTTTTATGTCTTACTAATTATTTCAAATTGAAATACACAATAAAATAATTTTGGTCCCTTTTTTACCGCTTGGTGGCTGTGTTATTCTTCTATTCTAATCTATATTGGTTACTGGCTTTTTTCTTTAAACGGTCTTTCCGCGGTAAAAACCTACCAAAGACTGCAAATTATTCGTAACAACTAGGTTACCTAGTCTAGATATAGGAAGAATTTTTAGTATGCGACGATTTTTAGTATTTTACTTTATAACATTATAAATTTATTAATAATATCTTCTTTTTGTTTAATTCAGTATCCAAGTTAACTTAACAACAAGGCAGTGGGCAACCAAGTAAGTAGTACCAACTTTGTATAGTTGGATAATGAATGAACAGGATATATGATAAATAAATGTATGTTGGTATAACTGGTAAAGTAAAATACTATAAACCGTCGCATCGTAAATTCTTCCTTATGCACCTCACAATTCCAACTGCGGATAAAAAAGGTAACAAATATTTCTAAATTTCCTTCAATTTTCCCTCATCTACACATGGTTGGGGCTGTTGCGTAAAAAAGGATTTATACACTTGCTTAATCCAATTTCTTTTTAATTTAGCAGTCGGTATATTTAATGAGATATAGGGTTAGTTCTAGAATCATTATTAAATGAATGGAATATGATCTTGTTATAGTAATGGGGATATTTAGACGTGAACTTTAGGGTCAAGTTACTGAGCCACTGGAAAAAATTAATAGGTTTACGTAACTAATCGCCTCCGACTGATTTATATCTATAAACAAGCCGTGAAGATATGTAATGCCCCGCATTTCATAGTATACTCTACTGTTTTCTCTCGAAGTAAGACTTTGAAAGTGTTATTTCTTTGGGTTTGAGCAAACCCTTCCTATTTTACTGTTAAAAAGTTAAGCCTCCTATAACATTCTTGCAAGGAGTAAACTGCTAAAAAAATTGTACACTTGTACTGAATTCTTTCTGGGAAGTAATTCCTTAAGATTTCCTCAAAATTTCATTTAAATTTCCTTAAAAAATTTTGAGAATTACCTAAAAAGGGTACGTCTCTTAAATATGAGATTTTCTCCGATTTCCTCGAGAGATTATCTCCAAGATTTCCTTAAATTTGTACACTTAATTTCCTCGGCCGTTTACCCCTCGCATTCTTGTTTGTGTATTGAAAATTTGGAGTTTATCGGACTTTTACACAACGCAGAAAAAAATATAATATAAATCTTTTATAACCAGTATATTACTGTTAAAATTTTACTAAGTAGCACCTGAGAGCTGAGGCAAGGGGAAGAGAACAGGTAAAATATTGTGTGTGTTATATAGGCGACCTTGCATTCCGGCCAGGACCAGTTAGTAAAATTTTAACAGTAAATGGTATGAGAAGAAGTTCAAATAAGTCGCACATAAAATCGAATACGTGCCTATACTGTATGAAAACCACATAGACACACGATTCAAATTTGCCAACGCAAGCTCTTCCAATCAAGGAAATATTACCGCGCTGGCACTAAAAGTGGAGAACATGTTAGTATAATAGAAAATTTCCTCAGCTATTAAAGAAAAATATTATTTTAATATATTTTTTAGTTTTTCTTATAATTTTTATAGGAATCACCACATGCGCACAGATTCTAAGAAAGCAATACAATTTTAAAATTTAACTTTTTTACTTTTTAAAAATAAAAAAACTTAAATGTTTAAAAATGCGTTTTTTCAAAAACAATCCATTTTTTCTTGAAAATTTTATATCGATCGGATATTCCTTTTTGCACGTAGAAAAACCGGAATATGCGGACGGACGGACAGACTCGATTTTTTTTAACGTTCTTCCAGATTCGATAAAAAACTTTTGTTAATATTTCTTTTTTATCTTTATATAATATAGTATTTTATTTAAACACTTCTAGCACTACGTGCTGTGAAGAGAATAAAATGAACAACAATATTTTTATTTTAAATTGGTACAGTAGTAATAAATATACCTACTGAATTATTTTAAATGTTTATAAGCACATATGAAGCATTTATAAGTTAAGGGTATAGAAAAGCGTTAAATTAATTAACTTAAGAACCCCTTTAGTAAAAGTCTTTTACCCTGAGAATTTTAGTCCTAAGGAAGGATTATAATTAATTATTAATATTGAAAGCTTTTTATTTTAAGATTTAATTTTGAAGGTGTATTTGATTTTAAAATTTAGTTAGATTACCACTCCTGTGGTTAAAATACCTTAGAGTTAAGGTACAAGTATAAATAAATTATAATATTAATAATTTAATACAATACACCAAACAAGTTTTAGTTATTAGGGAATCTGCCAACCATATATGGTGTTCGCTAGGTTTTTGGTCAAATCTTGAAGTCGTCAAAATTTTACGTCGCTGGGACGTCAATTTAATGCTGAGGCGCTGGAGCCACATATTACATATTACATATTACGTAAGGGGCTGTCCATATATTACGTAACGCTCAGAGAAATTGTTACAGTTTGTGACAGGGGGGAGGGGGGGTCTAGGTAAACGTTACGTAACGGAATTTAATAAATTTAATGTTTATTTACTAAGCTAGGCAGATATATTTTTATTTCAACATAAATTACTATTTAGTGGCCCATAATTCCCCTTTTCACACAGAAATTGACGAAACTATGCATATTTAAATAATATTGTAATCAGTAAAAAAACTGTTGACATTGATATTAAAAAAAAATCTTACGGCCCTGTTCTTGCGTGATCTTGCTGATGAATCATCGGCGATGATACATTTTCGCGCGGAATGTTTACACACAGAACATCAATGTATGTACTAGTTCGTGTACCTGTGCATAAACAATATACGTGTTATATGTGACACTCAGTATAAAAAGAGGTACCTAGTATTTTTTCCCTGTGTGATATTGATTATGAATATTTTTTTAAAGTTTGAGTGATTTTTTCGTTTAAGTACATTAAGTGCTATATGTATTATTATAATAAATATGTATCATTTTTACACTGTCTTTTTACCGTCTTGCATTATGCGGAATTCTGTATCAAGATATGTTAGAAAAAAAATACAAATTTTTACGTAATATATGGACAGCCCCTAAACTAAACGGTACTATTCAGTCGCTATAGCGACTAGTTAGCCTGCTAATTTGATGTACATCATCGGATTAGTATGGATTTTCTATGTGTGTGGAAAATTTCTTTCATTGGACAAGAGCAGATCAGAAATTTTCTATGAAATCCTGTCATAGGATCTCCTACTATAATATTGCCTCCTCTAAAATTAATCCACTCCGCCTCCAGCCTTGTGGGTTAATTTACTTAGGTCAAAACCCTAGTTTACTCTTTCATACCATAAATAACTATTAATTGGAGAAATATATAAATTATTAGACGTTATTCTAACGTTATTATATCGTCAGAACAACAGTACGACGTCATAATATGTAGTTTAGTTAGTGCACAATAATTGACGTCAAACAGACGTATTTTGGTTTCCTGTGTTGTTGGGTAAACCAACCTTTATCATTTTAAATTGATATTAAATAAAAAATTCCCAAAAATATGAGTAACTTTGGTAAAAGACAGGGTCAGTGGGTGTGCCAAATATCTTTATACCCTAAAGTCTAAACAGAAATTTGTTATTTTGGAAAAATAGTTATCATTGACGCCTTACAGGACTAACCAAATAAAATATGTTTGTGATATTTCATGTAAATACATTGTGTGTTGGGTCGTTGATAAAATTTCTGTTTGCTGTGATTGTAATCAGATAAGGCAACAAACATAAACCCATATTATCCTCGGTCGCAGCCAACGGACTTCCTCCAAGATAACAATGCTTGGTTTTGTCCAGCTGACTTTAAAACGTTTGAAAATTACATATCGTCGGTGTTGCTGCAATACGCGCTATCCCTTATAGTTAATTTAACTAAGGTTAATTTTGCGACATTGGGCGTGTTCGCGCCCCAAGCCTTGAAAAGCTGATGATGTTTAAAAAAAAGTACAAGGCTCCATTAAAAAGTTGCCTAAAAAAGCTGCACTTATGAGTGAGATAAGCTCCCCCAATTAGCTATATTGACCCAACATAACACAAAAAGCGAGGGGGTAAACCGCTGAAAAAAATTGACTAGAAAAAGCTTGAAAATTACCTAAAAAAAGGTAAAGATGAGATTTTCTTGTGTTTCCTCCAAGATGTCCCCCAATTTGTACACCTGAATATCTCCCCTCGACAAAAAAGTCGATTTTGGGGACAATTATACCTCTAAATTCTGCTTTTTGGCAACTCTGTGTTTTTTTAGGGATGCAGTTACGGGAACTTAGTTGCATCACCTATAGATGAGGAAACTAAGTTACCGTAACTGGGGCCCTAAATATGGTAGAGTTCATAAGGCTATAATAGCCTTATTATAATAACTATAGTTTGCCCATCCGCACTTGCCTGTTTTTATAGAGAGAGGTTATCTGGGTCAAGCAAACTCTGCAAAACAACAACAAACCGAGCGCTACGCGTTTATTAATAAGCAGCACAGTTGCTTTTTTTGGCTGTATATGAGTGATATAATAAGCAGCGTTTGGACGACCGAGGTGTTTCTTTTTTGAAAAGGCCCCGAATATTATTGGCAACGTAGGTATAATTCTTAGGTATACCTACCGTAAGTAGTCCACACGTGAAGGCTCTTATAGCAAACAGCAAAAATATTTTTTTCGCGCAACACCTATTGCAGTATTGCCGACGATATGATTGATATTCCAAGCGAAACGGACCGTCAGGTGATTAAAGTAACTTTCTAGAAGGACAAAACAACAATAAAGTGAAATGGTATGGTTCCACCGCATTTATTACGAAAATGTGCTAAAAAGTATTGAGGTTTCATTTAATTTTAATTTTTAAGTAATCAGTTTGCATTTATTTGAGGCGCATAAAGAAACTCTAAACAGTGGCCATATAGATGATGACACCATGCTTTTATATCTATCCAATGTTTTACATAAATATTGAAAACATATAGGATACAAAGTTTTGATAAATCCCAAGAAGAATGAAAAGGTAATATTTATTGAAAATGGGGCAACAACGTTTATTTTTAGCAATATCTCGCTTATTATCAGTTTTATAATAAAATAGGTTTAAAAGAAATACGATTTTTATTCAAAAACAAAAAATCATTTTTGCCTATTACACTTCCTATTAAAATAGGATTAGCGGTTTCTAATATTTAAAAATATTGCCAAACGTCTGAAAAGGTATTCGTTGAACTTTGTTTCGGTATTTAGGGCCTAGGAACCTAAAATCATAGAAATATTTTAGTCATTTGCTAAAAAAGTTCGACTACATGTTTTCTAAGAACATGCTGATTAGGATAAAACCTCGGATAAAATCTAATTTCTCACCATTTTAATATTAGTTCATTTACTCATGGAACGTCACATTTTTGTACTTTTCGTAATTTTGCGTTGAATAGTTTTTTAGCTATATTATAGCTTAAAGCTACTATATGTGAAATCTATTAATTAAAAAAAACGACTTATAAACAAAAAGGTTATACACTGTAAAAACGGTTCAAGCAGTTTTCCCGCAATTATTGTAGGCGATTTATTGCCAGAAATTGTTATAGTAAATTTAAAGCCTAACTGTATTTTTAAATAACGATTGTAAAAATACCTTAATTTTTAATTATAATTTACATATAATTTTACAGTTTTTTTACAGTTGTTCTGTGGTTTTTAATGTTACTGTGAATTCGACCCATTGTTACAAGCACTTCCTGTATTTTTCAAGGAATATAACAACCTCGTTTAACTTAAAATTTACAAATAACATGAAAAGTTAAGCATTATTACAGTTTTTTGTAAATTTGCTTATATGAGATAGTATAATTCAGTATCACAAGGATAACTGCTTTAAATTTACTATCACTTTTTACAGTGTACGTGTGCAGTTCAAGATTAGGTACCTATATTTTTAAACGCCCCTACCGAAAAACCTGGAATTTGGTATGGATAGCTTTTGTGCCAAGACCAATTAACCCAACTGTCAAAATGACAGGTTATTGTCATATTTAGCTAACTTTTAAACGCCTCGACCTAGAAAGATGGGTGCTCTTTGCAATAAGACGAATCGCCTCAACTGTCGAAGTTATATTTTGCTAAATTTTAAATGCCCTGGCATAGAAACATGAAATTAGGTATGGTTTCTGGGCACCCGGTGCTATTTAAAAAGATTAATCGACGCACCTGTAAAAATTACAGTTCATGTTCGTATTATTCCAACTTTTAAATCCCTTGACGTAGAAACATTTAATTTCGGACTTCCTAATATTATTTCTTAACTAACATAGTAGTAATTATTTTTTCACTATTTATTTAGATATATTTAAGAAAATGATAAATTGAAGAAGAAAATATTAGTGTTGATATTGTGTTAATAAAAATAACAATTCCGATATTAAAATTAAGTTTCAGATACCTTAATCAGAGCATAACCTTACTCAATAAAAAAATGCTATCAAAAATATACGTTTTACGTAAATTTTGATTTCAAATTATCAATAATTTGTGATTAGGGAACAATGAACCACGATAACTAATGCATACTTTAAACTAGATAATTATAAATTACCTAGTAGTACTTGACGGGAAGGCTCGACGCCTGATCAGGCGTCAGATGTCGACATCTAGGCTTCATTAGCCCTTTTTGTTTAACCAGGTCATCTAACCAGGTTGACTATAGTATACTCTCCTCCCTGCCAAATCTACTTGAATTTCCCGGTGAAGGCTGGGAAATCTTCCACACAAATTTCGTTGTATTTTTAATACAGAATGTTATTTGTTAATACATATTTTTTATTTATATCGACACCATTGGTATTTAATACTTTACTTGTGATATTAACATAGAGCCCGTGCTGGTACATTTGGATCCCTACGCAACATGTGTTTATTAATACTGTAACATGTGGTAAATTATATCACAGTTATAGTTTGGTATACTTTAAGTTGTAGTTGTTGTGTTATTGATCTAGTTTAAAGTATGTTACAGTATTTAGTAAAATAACAATCGGTAAATAATAGCAAAATTCTGATTAGTAATAATACAGACAAAAGTAAAAAAGGATCTATTATTTTATCAGTGTGTAATTGTGTGTGGTTGCAATCTTTATATTATTACTAATCAAAATTTTGGTATTCTTTACTGATTGTTAATTTTTCTGAATACTGTAACATACTTTAAACTAGATCATTAATACAACTTAACAACAACTCAAAGTATACTATACTATAAGTGTGATATGCTTTACCAAATGTAAGTAATTTTTTACTATAACATGCTAGTATTAATAAACACATGTTGCGTGGGGATTCAAATGTAACAGCACGGTCTCTATGTTAGTATGACAACATTTAGTATACAATACACACATTGCAGTATTTAGTATCACAAGTAAACTATTAAATGCCAACGGTGGCGATATAAAAAACAAATATGAATTTACAAATAAAATTTAGTATTAAAATTACAATGACATTTTCTGAGTGAGGAAGATTTCCTAGCCTTCACCGGGAAATTCAAGTAGATTTGGCAGGGAGTTCTGAAAGGGCCGGATTTTTTCATTTTTAGTCATACAAATTTTTGAGGAAAAAAAGTTTTTGTCGGGGGGCCCGTAGGTTACTACCCCTGCGTACAGGCCCTAAACTAGTCAGCAGAAATTGTGGTCTCTGTAGTCAGTAATGTTTTAAAAATCAACAAGCAATAACCGATTATAATCGGCAATAACATTTATACCAGAACTAGTCGTAAAGCCCGTTGTTCGCACGGGCATGTTATTGGGGTTTCTTGTCTCAGCATGGCCAATCTTGAAAACGTTACGCCGTGTTACAGGGAGGTGGGGGTCAAAAAATTGCCAAATGTTTAGTTACGTAATACAATATACAAAGTAAAATAATATTTTAATTTTTATTATTATTACATATTTTACCTACAACTGCGTAAATACAGCCAATTATTACTAATTAGTGTTTTCTTTGTAAAGGAATATTTCCATTTAGATAAGAAATATTATTTATAATTCAAAAATTCACAATAATTTTTAATTTTAATTATTATTTATTTTATTTTTTATTACTTCAAGTTGCTTTATACATAAAATGAAAATGAATGTTGCAATGACCTTTTTTGAAAAGTTTATCTGTTTTAAAAATAAATTAGATTATCACTAAATTAGAACATTTAGCAGTTTAGACCAATACCAAACCATGAACCGATGACCTGGGATCCCTCGAGTTTTGAAATTTCGAGTGTAATAAATTAATGCCACGTAAAACTTGGTGCAACATTGGGTCTATCTAAAAAAAATTAGTACCATACCTAGTTACATTTTCTAAAATGTCACTTTAGACTAAAGTGTTATCGCTAAAATATTTTAAGGTTTGGAGACAAAATTGGCGAGAAAAAAGCCACATTTTCTGAACTTAATTTTTGCCCACTATATTGCAGAATTACTGACTAGGTATATACAGGGTTATTCAGAAATAAGGTCGAGAAATTTAAGAGGTAATTCCTCGTTATATCATTAGCTTAGACAGTTTCTGAGATATTAAATAAAAATCAAATTTTAGGGTGTACTGTGTTTTCGCCCAGAGGTACCTATTTCAGAAACCACGTTTAAATATTGTTTTGTTCATATACTGTGTACATTTGAAGAACTGGCACCTCTGTGGAATATGAAAAATTCAAGGTCACCAATAGTTTACATTCTATATTTTTTTTGTTTTATTTCAGCTATTTAATATTTACACATTTTAAGAACTGTGTATATTAGAATATTTTAGTGTATGTAAATGCGCCCTAATGCGTGCTCAATTATTTTCAAATTTATCATATAAAATATCAAAAATTTGTATTTTTTCCTACAAAAATGCTCATAACTTCTTTTGGATAACTTTGGCTATCTAATATTTGTACACTATTTAGACTACTTCTGCAAGAACATTTCAATATACAAATTAAAAATGCGCGTCAGTGCGCGCGCAACTCTTTATAAATTGTATTTGCGCTTGTCCAGAGGTACCTATTTCAGAAACCACGTTTAAATATTGTTTTGTTCATATACTGTGTACATTTGAAGAACTGGCACCTCTGTGGAATATGAAAAATTCAAGGTCACCAATAGTTTACATGCTATATTTTTTTTGTTTTATTTCAGCTATCTAATATTTACACATTTTAAGAACTGTGTATATTAGAATATTTTAGTGTATGTATGTAAATGCGCCCTAATGCGTGCTCAATTATTTTCAAATTTATCATATAAAATATCAAAAATTTGTATTTTTTCCTACAAAAATGCTCATAACTTCTTTTGGCTAACTTTGGCTATCTAATATTTGTACACTATTTAGACTACTTCTGCAAGAACATTTCAATATACAAATTAAAAATGCGCGTCAGTGCGCGCGCAACTCTTTATAAATTGTATTTGCGCTTGTCATCAAAAAAATGGCCTAAGGCTTTAATATAAAAGTAAGACTTAAAAATTAATTTTACCTTAAATATTATGTTTATTCATTAAAGCTATGTTTGTACAATGATATTACCAAATCTTAATGAATGTTAAGAAAAAATGCTATTTCGGTATACACGCATCAGTAGGTAGATATATCACGAGATATATATGGTTTAAAATTAAATTTTACATCGGTATATAAAATCGACTGGCGTTTAGACCCCAATTAACTAAAAACAAAACCAATGCATTTTTATAACGCAGAATAGTCTAGTTATTGTATTTTAGACGATTTTATGCTCTATTTATGAAATTCGTTTTTCCTTTTTGGACACCAAAACAGGGCTTGGGCGGCATAGTACGCCGCTCACAGGCAGGCATAATTATGCCGCATAACAATAAACATACCGTTATAAGCCTGCGCATATATTGCACATCCTGAAGAAAAGTTTTAATTCTAAAAAAATACGTTCAGGTTAATAATATTAAAAGTTTGAACCTAATTTTTGGAGTTATTATGTAATTTTCATTTTGACAAAAAAATATACATTAAATTTTATAAATCTTATTTTTTTTTAAGCAATTATGTTTGGGATTTTTCGGCCGAAAATTTCGCTTTACCCTCGTAAAGACGGCGTTTATTTATTTTCACAATATATGGACAGTAGGCAACCGTTTAAACCTTTCTATGTATTTCAGGTGTAGAACCATACAACGATGATCACCACCAACAGTATAGTCCCTCCTCTATGGGAAACGAGCGGGCGGAGCCGTCCCCCCATTCCAGGGCCGCCACGCCCCTAGAATATGGTACTATCGAAACTGGTGCGGACGGCTATTCCAGGCTAATAAGACCAGATGGCACTACTGAGTATATTTCAACGTATATTCAAAATGAGGTAAAAATATAATTTAACATATTATTATACTATGTTTACCGTATACCACATAGTTATATCAAAAATTGTGTATTGATTTTTAAGAATACAGGGTCGGATTTTGATTTATATAAATAACTGAAAAAATTGAATACAAATTTAATTTATTAAAAAAGTAAAGTAAAATTAATTATAGACACAACAATTTCGTAAGAATAAAGTACCTACCTAATGCAAATAATAAATACCCAACATACACGGTGTATTTTAAATAGGGGTGATTCTACAGCATAAAAAGTTCCTATAAATATTTCGCACCCTTGCTTCAAAAGCGACACACCTCAAAAAAATAAATTTTTGATTTGGTTTGGTTTAAACCTCTGTACTTGATGAATCTTAGGTAAAAACGAAGGAAAGCCCTAGTGCCACAGGCGAAAAAATTACAAAATTGATGGTCTATTTTTTTAAACAGGTTTATTATTCTAAATTAAAAAAAATGCATAAGAGCTCTAGCGCCACAGGGGAAAGTTTTTACGAATTTCACGCTTTAGATAAAAAATGTAAGAAATCCCAGGCAATTTATTTTACAATCTTTTATTTTAAAACAGTTTTATAATTCAAATTTCACCAAAAGAAAGATCTAGCGCCGCAGCCCAAAATGTTTATAAATTTAAAAGTCCACTCGAACAGCAATATACAAATTACCTCCCAAATTACAGAATACAAAATATAATAAATCAATTAAAAAAGTAATTTAACCTTTTTAAGCTTATTAATACTTTCCCTATATTTTAGGAACAAAGTAGCTAAATTCCATGTATTCCAGATGACCCCTTTTAATTTCCTGACTTTTCCCTGTTTTCCCTGTACAAAGAAACTATCAACAAATAGACGTACATAAGGGGGGGTGAACCCCCAAAACCCACCTGCGCACAGACCTGGGTAGGGGAAGGGGCCCTAAGTTGACGAACATAATCTTTGATGATTTGTATAAAGTAGGGTTTTATTTATTTTTTATTTAGAAGGTGGTAATTCAATTACACAGGTCAACAACGATTTTGTGATCGGATTTTTTTTTTCTGGCTTAGTTAAGACCCACTGACTGCCAAACAAGCATTAAAACCATACCTCATTATCTTTACCAATATCCCCGTATATTAGACAGTCAAAACGTCTACATGGATATTATTTATGTGTATTGTAGTATCGTCATCTTACCCACTTTTGGTATTCCTCCGCCTTGACTGATATTGTTTAAATAATAATTATAATTATAATAATTATTGTTAAAAAATCTTAATTTGAAACTTAATTTTAAATTAAGGAATTTAAAATATAATAAAGTTAACAGTGTGTATAGAAAGTCAATATTCACCCATAAAATTGTATTCACTAAAGTTAATACACTCGAAATTATAACGAATCACCCATTTAAACAAAATGGCTTCTACGTCGACCAACTTCGTTTTGGAAGGAAGAACACTAGCGCTATTATTTGGCGCTCTAGGTGGTTACCACAGACTACAACTGTTGCTTTATCTATTGACGTTCGCTTGTTATAGACGATTCGCCATCTTATCCAATTCGCCATCTTAGGGCCCCATTCCTTACCAATCGGCGTGCCCTAAATTCGTATCTGGAATCAATACACCGGTGTCGACCTACACTAATAGTACCTACTAGTAGGCAGCACTGGTACTAGTAAGTAGTACTGGAACTACTAGTACTAGTGGGTAGTACGAGTACTACCAGTGCTAGCTGGTAGGAACTATCGCGCGCCCCTGATACCGAAAATTTGAGCATCCCAAATCCATAATGTAGATATCTACAATTTTGTTGGAATTTTCGCACTCCCCGAAATCTCATTTGGACTTAAAGAGCCGGGCGGACGCCCGGTTGCTGAAAACTTTTTTGCACTAGAATTCGTATACCTATGCGCCTCCCTATATGAGGCGTCAAATCAGGGTTTTGCTTGGTTAACTCGTTTTCTCTACCATTAATTAAATTTTAATTGCCTGGATTTTTTTCCAGGGGTGCCTGTGCCCTCCACAGCAGCAACATCTAACTTTTTTTCGCAAACTTAATTTCGGTTTGTTTGCGTATGAATGTTTGGGTTAATGCAACTCCAAATCAAAATAATACCTCAAATTATTTTGAATGATTAACTGATTGATTTTAATTATATTTTTAAATAATTATTTAAAAATAGGTATAAAAAACTTCACTCTGTACTTTATTGCAGCACCTGCATTTGGAAGACCAAACGGCAGCCGAATACATAGAGTTAGTCGAACCCATGTCAAATAATTCACCTCATGGTAGTGGCAGTTCCCAACCGGCATCACCAAGAAACTCCCACACGGCGTACACGCATTTGGCGACGATAGCATCTCCAGAGGATCACCACATAGAAAGTGCCCAGTTGACACAGTTGACTAGTCATATCAGTTATACGGGGGAAATGGATTCACCACCAACAAACTTAAACAGGTAAGTTTTTCTGTTTTTGTATCGACACCCAAATTGCGTTTCGTAGAGGAAAGTCTCCTAATATGGGGTAAAAAGTCTAAAATGACAATTTTTTTTAGCCTAAAAGTGCAACTTTTTTCTTCGACAAAAAAGTTAATGACTAAAACAAGGTCCTCCGTAAAATATGCAACTTTTTTTAGACAAAAAAGTTAATGAATAAAATAAAGGCCCCACTCTTTTGTGAAATATGTAACTTTTGTATTTGAATTCATGAAATATGCAACTTTTTTCAAGAGTTAATCACTAATTTCGTGAAATATGCAACTGTTGTTATTGATTCCATGAAATAAATATCTTCTTCAAGAAAAAAGTTAATGACTAAAAAAAAGTCCCACCCTTTCGTGAAATATGCAACTTTTGTATTTGATGAATTCAATGAAATGGAATTTTTTTCTCGTGAAATATGCATCTTTTGAATTTCAAGTTAGGTGGGGGAGGCTCCCCCCCATTGCCGGCGTACCTACGGCCCAGAATTGAAGTTTTAAAATTTACTGATTCATAAAACAATATGAATTTTTTAAATGCTTATTATAAATTATTAAAGAAAAAGAATAATTTGTTAAACAAAAATTGTAACCAACAGGAAATTATGATAAGGAAATTATTTCCTGTGGCTTTATATTTAAAAATAATTACCAGCTACGTATTTAACTTAGTTCTTATATATTTCATAAAAATATAATTTTTTTAAAGCATCTAGGATAAAAACCAGCTTTTTTTTAACACGTTGACTGCCATCTTTATGAACTGTATACACGCTGGTTGGGTCCAGTGCGCCACGTGTATGATTTTACTGTGGAGAACGCTTGGAATGGGTTTCTCATGGGTAGGGGTCTTTACAGCGGAGTCCATTACCGCGCATGAACTTTACCGCCCATGGACTTTACCGCTCATAGACTTTACCGTGAAAGCTATTACCTCGAAGAACATTACCGAGAGGGGGTCAATACCGCGTATGGATTTTACCGCGAAAACCATTACCGCGCATAATTATTTTAATTTTTTTTTGCAGAAACAAGATTTAATAAAACAAAAATAATTTGCAGAAAATAATCAACATTTTATTGTATCAAGAAAAATTCCGGGTTGTGGGCATGGCTAGTTTCCTTTAAAAATTTCCGTCTGAAGTATGCAAACGCCCCTGCAACAAAGCACGTCGTAATTTACGCAAATTTTTATTTTTTACAGTCTTTTCCTTCCTGTATATGAAATGTTTATATACAGAGAGATCTTTGCCTCTAGCACCTTTCATTATTTCGATCGTACTAAACTGATCATTAATCAGCGATTTATACAAATCAAACGATATAAATTTAAAAAAAACACACATAAAAAACCCAAACACAGATATGGGTAACGGGTACATTTAGTAAATGTTCCACTTTATCAATTAAAATACAAACCAAAAATAAAACTAACCAAACCGAACTGCCACCAATCCAACGGAAAAACCCTTACATAAAATAAAAATAATGTATAAAAAATGGAGCGGTAAACGATTTTCGCTGTAAAAGTCACACGCGGTAAAGACCGTTCGCGGTAATGGATTGCGAGGTGATATCCTTCGCGGTAAAGGACATGCACGGTAAAATTTTTGAAAAACTTACGTTAATCGGAATTTTCTTTCAGGTTTTTTCGATTTTTTAAAAAATTTAACCCCCAGAACTTTTTTGTTTTTGGGGGGACTGCTTTCAAAAACAATAGGGATCTTCCCCTCATAGAACTTGATTTTTCCTAAAAATTTCAAGTCGATCGGATTATTCGTTCTTGAGTTATCGTGTCAATAGACGGACGGAAGGACAGATATTTCAAAAAAAAAGTTTCTTAATTTTTTCATGAAACGAATTTATATCCAAGAATTTTTTGTCTAGGACGATTTTTGAATTTTTTTGAAAATTCGAAACTACCGTATAATATTATTCTAGCGCAGTTTCTGTGAATAATATAAAAACTGGATAAAACTTATTTCAACAAAGCTATTTCATTTATAACATTTTTTCTACTAAGTACCTAATTAAGTACTAGCTTACACATTATCTACCGTTGTCAAGGCTTGTTAACCTTGGCAACCAATAAAATAATTCATTATTGATCGTTGTTAAGCATTGTACCGTAATTAATACGTTCACTGCCAACGGCTAGTTTTGACAGCGGAGCAATGGGTATGGGCAAGGGAAAAATAGAAAGAATTGATTAATGTTGTTAGGGGCGCCAGTTACTTTAGCTTTTACTCCTTTAGGTAAGTAACAACCTAGTGTAAATACTTAAGCTTTTCAGTTTGAGAAAATATAACCCCTAAATAAAATAAGATAATTCATTTGAGAAATTTATTATAAATAAACTTAATGAAAGCACATCAAGTAATGTATTAATATATATAAAAAATATGTGTAATTATATTAAGATATAATTAAAGAAATCTTAATAAAAATTACTAAATTCAGAAATCATTCGACTTAAATGTATAAAGAAAACATGAAGTTCAGCAAGCACCAAGAAATGTATGTAAACAACAATCATTTCTTGCAGTGTATAAAAGTCATGCTTAAATTAGAAATCATTTAATCAAAAGTATGATATTTAATAATTAATAAATGAGATTAAATGTTTAAAAAAAAATAAGTACCTAAAAATGAACAAAAGCCAGAAGGGCATATAGTATTAATCAATACTATATCAGATCTGATAAAGTTTACAGTTATAAGAATATTGAAATAAAAGAATTTAAAAATATGAAATATTGCTTTCAAAAGTTTTCAGAATGAGTACTTAGCTGGTTTCTGCAAAATCCATGAGGTATGAATTCCATCGTCTCCATCTGTGCAAGTCTCCCCTATGCTGATGAATTCATTTCTCAAATGAAAGAAAAAAAAATATAGGCTGTCCCATCTACTTTGGAAAAATTATCTTCCAGGATAAAATGTACGATTGAAAATGTTGTCCGGGATTAAATATGCTTTTGAAAATTATGTCCAATATAAAATTGTCTGCTAGACGGTCATATAGAATTTATCTATGCCGAAAAATACAGAACCATGTTCCAACAGAACATCACTCCATGCGGAGAACTTGTATATCAAATATACCAAAATAAACTTCAACTTAAATTAATATAATTCCATATTAATGGTATAGAAATAGTGATTAATTAATGGTAATTAATTAATGGTCTAGTAATGTAGTAATAATGGTGGTTAATTAATGGTGCTAAAACAATAATTATATCTTAGAAATATTCTAAGAAACAGAAAAACTTAACTTACATGTCATACTAAGTCTTCGATGTCCATCGAAACGTTATAAATGCGTAATTGTAGAAAATAACCGTTACAATATCTTCCGCATTGTTTAAATATTCATTTTCACTAACTTTAAATAAAAATACATGAAGGATTACTTCGATGATTACAGAAAATAAACACTCGTCAAAATGACACCACCATTGTATTCGAGTTGCATCAAGAAGGAGCGAAAATCGACCTTATCAACCGGTATGAACCCTTCAGGTAAATAAAATACTATTTCTGAACTATTAGCGACATCTATGCAAGTCATTATCAACTACAGTTTTACCGTATAGGATTCCTAATAAAGGTAACGAAAACTACATCAAAGATAATAACCAAAAAGAATATTTCCTAATAAATCCGTATTAGTGATATCTAACCTCAAAATATTACTCTAAGAAACAAATATAAACAATACTTATTGTTTATCAGCAAAACTAATAAAAATACGAACAGAATACTAAGTGTCCTGTGAACTAAGTATAAACAAAATACTGAATCTAAGTGAGCAGTTCCAGCAAACTATTTTCAACAAATTCTGGATTATCCCGAAGCAATAAGCATATGAAACTTTCCAGGAGAAACAAGCTACAGATGAAAGCCAGTGAAATCCAACCCTCAATAGACTCTGAAACATATAAAAACCAGGTAAGTCCATAGACAAATGCACTATAGAGAAATAAGTCATATGATTCTTTATTATTAAAAATCATATTCTAATTATGTTTTCTTTATGTTATTTTCAGGTAGAACTATGGAATAGAGACTCATATGGTTAGAATTCAGTTCCTGCTACAAAATAGTCCCAGATACAAAATAGTTCTGTACGTACGTAACTATTTATATACAAAATAAACATAAATTATAACGTAAGTAAACGAATAGTTTAATTAACCCTTGCTATATTACAAAGTGACGATTTATATCGTTACAGCATTGTTTATTGACGACGGTCAACGTTTTTCATCTTATTTGTCAAACTATCAGCTGTGTCAAAATAATTTTTATACTATATTTTTAACTGATTTTTGAAGTTATTAGCTTTAGGTAGTAGAAAAAAAAATTATATGAACCATGTTCCTGACTGATTTTTTGTCTTGACTCCGTCTCAGCAAAACAACTTTAGTCTCGAACACTAAAGACTTGGTTTGGTATAGATTTTTTATTGCTTTTTTACGTTTCTCGGCGTTTTATGCAAAAAAGCTGATTTCCGAGCTGAGCTAAATCAAATTTAGACTAGTTTGACACTGGGATTGTTTTTGGCAAAAATGGGGGTGGTGCAAAAAAAAGATTTTTGTTTTTTTTAATTTTTTTCATTTAAACAATCTTCTGTTAGAAGCAATATTTTAATTGATTTTTTTTATATATGATACAAAATTATAAATGCTTATCAATTTCCTATTATTATAATATGATTAATTATAAAATATTTAATTAGAATTTAAATTGGTATTTATGCAAAAATAGCATTGCTTTGACGAGTTGTTAGATAAAAGCGAATATTGGAAATAAGTGAATTAATTTTTTGAAAATTCAATGATGTAGATAAAATTATTATAAGGAATAATTTATATCCCGTGAGCCATGAAATTTACAGTGAACCTACACTACAGGTAGATTTCCCTACGGTCAGGGCCGGACACAAGGGCGATATTGGTGGTGTGGGGTATCACACAAATATTTGCTTCCATTTGGCAAATTTTTCATTTATTCGGCAAAATCTCAGGGACGTGTGAGATCAATTTTTTTTCAGCTGTTTTCAGAGACGAGGACAATTTTCGCCAGGGACAAAGCTTTTTAGAGGTAAGACCTTTTTTTTAGTCATCCTATTTTCAGGGGTAAAGCTTTTTTTTAGTAGAAAAATTTACCGTTTAACAGATCCAAACCAAACTTTAAATAAGGGTTTTATGGGATTGCTCAGGGGAATGTTTCTTAATTTTTCTCTAATCTCCCAAATAAGGGTACACTGTAAAAAGTGATAGTAAATTTAAAGCAGTTCCTTGTGAGAAAATACTGAATTATACTATCTCATATAAGCAAATTTACAAAAAACTGTAATAATGCTTAATGTTTATGTTATTTGTAAATTTTAAGTTAAACCACAGGTTAGGTTGTAATATCCCTTGAAAAATACAGGGTGCTTGTAACAATAGGTCGAATTCACAGTAAAATTAAAAACACAGAACAACTTTAAAAAAGCAGTAAAAACACGGCGGTAATACACGCTTTAAATTTACAGTACAAAAAGTCCGTAAATTACGTCACGAAGCTATGCATGTATGCAGTAGTAGTTTGACTGTAAAATTTATTACAGTTTACAGTCAATATAATTAAAAATTAAGGTATTTTTACAATCGCTATTTAAAATACAGTTAGGCTTTAAATTTACTACCGTGACCCCCGCTCACTTTGAACGTTTTTATTTATATTTTTATATAGAAAAGTCCTAGGACGACAGCTGTCGTTCATCCGTATTTATAATACGGCATCGTTTGTCATAAGTTTACTTTGTCATGACTATTTTATTTTTATATAAAAATCTTTAGTTTACAAATATTTAATTTTGATATTTGAAGTATTGATTTATAGGCTTGTCCGAAATTGAGATCAAAAGCTTTCGATGGTACTTAAATGGCACATTCTGTAAATATTTTTGTTATTCTTAACACCAAGCTTGGGCCGGCTTCGACTTTTGAGCTTTATGTATTTTGACACGTTCTTTTGTTTTTATTTTGCACAAAAAGTATCGCCAAAATTTTAAAATTGAACACCTGATGTTACTTTCCAGTTTCAATATTTTCCTCGATATTTGCTTTCAGATGATTTTAACCGCTTTTATACAGTGAGTTCCAAAAATCAAGTTTTATTAATAAATTTAATAACCTCATTTTACTTAATAAATTACCGAAAAATATTATACCGTGCGTGTCAAAAGCCCGCCCCCATTTAACTTTAACTTTAACTTTGGACCACGTAAATAACATAACTCAAATAACTTTTTGGTATATACTTGACACAATGGAGGCATCAGGACAAGGAGGGATTTTTTTTAATGAAAAGGGTAACATGTGATAATAAAATTCTTTATTCGACTATATTTTGTTTCCAACATTTTTTTGAGGGGGTTAAAAAAGTGGTAAAAATGGGAATTTTCGTCAATATTTCTTAAAAAAATAGACAAATTTTCTTTAATGATTAATTTCAATGATACAAAAACGTAAATTATACTTTTAAACTAATTTTAAATGATATAAATGAAAATTAAAAAAAATAAATAAATAAAACATGCATTTTTTTTAAGAAAACTCAACACCTTGAACAAATTAGAAAAATGAAAAATTATATTATATTATATTCAATTACAAAAAAAAATGTTTCCGCTGCCTTCATTGTGCCCTCTAAACATATCAAAAATTATTTAGGTTTGGGACGTTATTAACGTGTTCCAAATTTTAAGTTAACATCATAAGCCGTTAAAAAGTTAACACGCACAATCGACAATAGTATGCTTCTATTAAATTTCAAATACTCGTTGTTAAAATCTCGATTTCGCAAAAAATCTATCAAATTTTTGTATCTCTTGAAAAATGGAGTCAGTGTAAATGACACTCACTCCAACCCCTTATGGAACTTGTACTCTTCTGGAAAATTTAAAGAAATTTTGTTTGGTTTGTTTTAAAAGTTGGGAATCTGCTTATGGACGAAGAAGCTGGACCTTTTTCTGATAAGCATAATATGTTTATAAGTTATAGGTACAAATTTAGACTCGATAAAAAGTGCATATTCAAAATGTTTATAAATAAAGATATCTTAAAACAATACAATATCGAATATCCGATCAGATAGTGCATATAATTTAAACATGTTAATCGAACCTTCTTATTGTTTTAAAATAAATGATTCACGTCTTTTTGTTGTTATTTAGTCGTTGTGTGCATGCAAGTACGAAATTTGCTGATTTTTGCTTTTGATGATCTCATAAATATTAGTAATTGCGTTATTAGGTTACCTTTTCTTTCTTATCGCAAAGAATAAGATGAGTCAAATAGATTAGACAGATCCACATGTGCCGTATAGCAACTTGCTATCATCGCTTTTTACTGGAAAAACGGTTATTAATTTTGCTTCTGGTTGTTTATGTCATTTTCAATAAAGTATACAAAGTACTACTACTTTACCACTTTATATTTTAGTACCTTATGGTTCCAACTAACACAGATATCCTAAAAAGATAATTTTCGCTAAATAACCTAAACTAAGTAGTACTAATTGGTACAAAATTAGATTTATTCTAATCATAGGCGTAATTAGTAGGGGACTTAGGGGGCTAAGCCCCCCCCAAATCAAACTATAAAAGTAAAATTACGAATATATATTTTTTACATATACATATATGAAGAGTGCAACTAAGTAACTAACCCATAAAATTATTATTTTACAGGAGAAGCAAAAATGTGATAATTTTTTTTCAACGATATTTATACTTAATATTAATTATATTTTAATAGTGTTTGATTGTCTACATCGTTTTATGTAGATTTCAAAAAAAAACTTGAAATAGGGGCCTAAACAATAGCCTTAATTATCAAAAGGGTCTAACCCACACATTTCTTATAAGGTTGTTTTTGCATAAAATCTTCTCTTTGCTAGTCTTAAATAGGTTCATAAGCCTTTTATAATCAAGAATAGTTAACAGTAAATATTTGGATGGGGAAAAAAGGCAAATAACTAAAAAAGTCTTACCCACGCGTTTATTATAAGATTGTTTTTTTTACAAAATCTTGTCTTTTCTAGTCTTAAAAAGGTTCATAACCTTTTTTAGTTAAGAATAGTTATGGGTAAATATTTGGGTAGGGCAAAAAAACACAAATTATTAAAATTTGCACCCCTAACCTCATTTTCCATTGCATTTTTTTGCCACCTAGTAATATATTAGGAATTTTTATTAACTAGAGAGATAAAGTATGTTAAGTAGTACCCGTTTCAAGCAAAAGCCGTATTTCGAAAAAAATGATGGTTGGGCCCTTATGTTAGTTGCACTCTTTATATGTAGGGGGCTCAAGTCGCCTCCAAAATTTTGACCTGGTTACGCCCCTGATTCTAATTAAATTAGAGTGGCACCAATAATTTGTAGTATACTGGCACTAACGAAATTGTGTGGTAACATGATCTACCACCAAGATTTTAGCATTGTTTTTTGTACGTATTTTTCTCGGTATTTTTTTAAGGCTGAAAGCAAATCTGATAGTAAAAAAGCTAGCTGACCTTAAAACTTTTTCAAAAAAAAATTCAAAAAGAATATTGGACAAGCTAGCTCCGGATCTTCAAAGCTCTCTAGAACCTAAACTATTAAATTTTGGAAGTTGTGTCCGAAGAAACTCTTGATCAGAAAATCAGGAGTTATAAATATCAAAATTTTACCCAAATCTGACCGAAACAGTTTTTCCATGGGACAGGATTCTCGATATTTTCAAAGTATTGATTTTTGGGAGTTGTGCCCCTGGACATTTTTGAGCAGAAATTAAAGGACTAAGGGTGAGCCAATTATTGTCATGTTCCTAACATGGCTACCACCTTTTAAAATTGTTAGTTCGTCCTAGCGTCATAGATGGAACTATCAATATATGTGTTATATCGAAAAGATGCCTGTAATGGCATACACTAAAACGTAATTCGTGTTTCGTTTCCTTTTATTATAAAAACTTGTAAAATTGTGCTGACTATCGAAAGCTGGGTAGCATTGATTATTGCAGGGCAATAACGTAATAAGTTAGGCACAAACATGCACAACCTTGGCCCATATTGTATTTCACTCAATAAAGAAGCGAAAAGGTAATTTTTTGAGATTGATGTTTAAGTAGCTGTCCCCTAATATTGCCATGAGAAGTAGTTAGACAACAAAATGGGACAGATTACGAGCCTCGTGTGCAGGAGATGTGGGGAAGGGGATGAAGAACCCTACCACCTCATATGTGAATGTCCATCGCTAATAGGCCTAAGATGGAAGTACTTTGGGATTGACTCTCTGGAACCAAACGAGATCATGAACACTCCCCTGAAACCATACCTGGACTTTTTAAAAGAAACAGGGATGCTATGAGGAGGTCTGTGCGGTAAACACAAAGGTCTCTAGGGACCAGGTGTTGAGGGCTATGAACCCCGCATTGAAACAACTAAACTAAACTAGACAACAAACAAAAATGACGAAAACAAAAAAATAACAAGAAAAGAAAGTAACTAAGACATCAGAGAGTTCTGAATCTTGGTTCTGCTTTTTATGCGAAGAGAATCGCCAGGCCGATATGAGCTTGAAATGAATACGTACAGGAAAAATTCTTATTAAGTGCCCAAATTGTACCTAAAAACAGATGAAATTGTTATTGTGCCACAATATTTTCTTAATAGTTTGTTAATATTTTTTTAGTTTGTTCTTTACTATTATTTCCAGTACTTTGGCAATATTTGGGACATGGGTTCCTAATATTTTTAGTATGCAATATTTTTTAAAAAGCAATAATATATTTATTAAAGCTCCTGCAATTTGTTTAATTTTTACCCATTAGAATAAAGATATGTTTATTGTTAGTGAAGTTTCAGGTGATTACAAATAAATTTGAATGCAGTAAAAAATAAAATTTCTTAACATGGCAATATTTGGCTCACTAACCTTATAACATATACAAAATTTAGCCTGACCAAAACCACTTTTTCAAAAGAAGGAAGAGTCTTTGTGGGTCAGCGAGCTTTTTCATTGTCGAATTCGTTTTCAAGTTCAAAAAGTCCAAAATTACTAAATAAAATCTGGGTAATAGTAATTAAATTTTTTTGTGGGTCAGTATTATTAACATTAGACAGGTACTACCAGGCGCGTAGATATGGGGGGGGGGGTAGATGAGGTATTTACCCCCTCAATAATCTTTTTTTGTTATAATTTTTTTATTTTAAATAAAAAATTAAAATAACAGCGGCTGTTTTCTTATTTGGGTAGGGGCGCCTATTTGTGTAGAAACGCTCAGAGACAAAGCATTTTGTCGGAGGGTATTTTTTTGTTTTGGTAGGGGCACTAAATTTTGTAGAAACGCTCAGGGACAAAGCTGTTTTTTTGGTTTAGACTTTGTTTTGTTTTGGTAGAGGCGCCAAGGGAAGCGCCAATTTTTGTAGGTAAAAAAGCTCAGGGACAAGGCAGCTTTTTTTCGGAGGGTATTTTTTTTGTTTGTATAGGTAGGGACGCCAAGGGGGGCGCGAATTTGAATTTTTGTAGAAACGTAGAGGACAAAGCTTTTTTTCTTTTTTCGGAGGGTACTTTTTTTGTTTTGGTATGGGCGCCAATTTTGTGTAGAAACGCTCAGGAGCAGAGCTTTTTTTCGGAGGGTATTTTTTTGGTGGTTTTGGTGGTAGTGGCGCCAATTTTTGCAGAAACGCCCAGGGACCCAGGGACATTTTTTTTTGTTTTGATATGGGCGCGAATTTTTGTAGAAACGCTCAGGGACAAAGCTTTTTTTCGGAGGTATTTTTTTGGTGGTTTTGGTAGTGGCGCCAATTTTTGTAGTAACGTTTAGGGACAAATCTTTTTTTTTTTCGGAGGGTGTGTTTTGTCTTTTGGTAGGGGCGCCAAGGTGGACGCCAAATTTAATAAAAATTCTACCTCCCCCCCCCCAAGAAAAAATCCTATCTACGCGCCGGGGTACTGCTAAAATTGGGCATACTGTCAAAACTATAATGTTACTATTGAAACTATTGTTATAACAATCATGATATTATCTAATTTGGGTACAGTCTAGGCAGCGTGCCACTGGTGCTGCTAATATAGCTATTTATAGGTAGTATTATTTAATACCTATATATACCTATATATAGGTAGTATTATTTAATTATTTATTAAGATCAATAAGCTAAATCAGAGAAAATCCCCATTATAATGTTTTCATTTCTCTCGGTATAAATGAATGGTTTTCTACTTTTTCTGCACTAAATATATGTGTATTTGTTGTTTCTCTTATCAGCTACTTTGTAACGAGCACATTACCCCGTTTTTAAAAAGAACGATAACAAAAACCCGCATAAAATTATTTTAAAATGCAGGCGGAAAAACTGTATGAAGAATAATGTTAAAAAATAAATAGGTACATATATTGTTACGAATAATAGGTTTGTTCAGTAGACTGAAACTAAAATACAAGTAGTACCAATTTTTAGGAGTTATACATGACTAGAACAAGCATATGAAATTGATGAATA